>CM060708.1:157036000-158244241 GCA_030686995.1 Artemisia argyi
CTAAACCCAGTTACTAAAAAGTGACAATGAGCAAAACCCAGATCCAAATTAGTCTGATTTTGACTTTTAAAACCAGCCAACAACACTAAAAGTAGTCATTTTTGTTGGGTTTTTTTTTTTGTAAAAAGAATGATACCCAAATGGTAGAACACTATAATGAGCAAAACCCAGATGCTAAAAAGTGACATTGAGCAAAACCCAGATCGGAAACACTCTACTTTTGACTTTTTAAACACCACCAAAATGGGCCATTTTTGTAAAAAAAAAATGATACCCAAGTTGAAGAACACTCTAATAAGCAAAACCCAGCTGGGATTTCTCCTAGTTTCACCATTTAATAAAAAAAGATATTACCTTTGGACTTCTTGAACCACAGCTTCAGGATTAGGGTGTTGGTGAGGGAGTGTGAGGTTAAAAGTAGCTCTAATGACTGAGAATAAAGATGTTAATAAGCAAAACAATAGAATGTAGATGCTGGAAGAGTGAGTGTAAGCCATTTCTTTTGGTTTTGGTTATGAAGGATTAAATGCAATAAATGGGTTTAATGGGGTTTGTTGTCAAAAGAGGTGAAATAAAATGGTTAGATTCACCATTGAAGACAGTGGGAACTGGGAAGAAGAGGGAGCAAATGGAAAATGTGTATAAGGTATTTATAGGTACAAAAGTAAGTAATTAATTAATAATGCAATGGTGTGTATATGGTATTCGGTGAGTAAAATAATGCATTAATGCTACCAAGTAGTACTAGCATGAGTTTTTTCTACCGATTTGAGGATTTTAGGCTTGCTCGACCGACTGTGACCGAATGGCCGCATTGGTAATGACCGATGATGACCTTGCATGACCGATTTGGTCGACCGTTTTTTTTCGTCCCACTGCTATCAGCCTTAAAGTTCCTGAGTTAAATACATAATCTTGGATATTTTTACAAGAATTGAGATTCTTTTAATTATAATTTGAACATAAAAGATCATGTTAAGTTTATTATAAAAGAAAAAAAATAAAGTTTATTTTTAACAAGATAGATGTCTTAAAATAGAGGTTTTTATTATTATTATTATTATTATTATTATTGTTATTATTATTATTATTATTATTTTTTCACTCACCAAAAACTCAAAATTTAAAAATTACATCTTATATGTCAAATTGAACATGAGATTATTATAAATTTAAACTTAAGATGTCATGTTTAGTTTATTGTTTGGGAAAAGTTAGAGTTAGAGTATGTTTGTTTTTCTTAAAAGTATTGTTGGTAAATTATATGAACATGATGCTTAATATAAATTTTGTGCACTAGTGAGATCCATCATAGATTACCATAATTTTGAAAAGAGAAAACTCCCGGTATCAGTTACAATGCTCAATATTATAGATCTCACGATAACAGCTCCCGCTGAAAGAAAAGTTAAGCAATTAGGAAAAGATGTTAAATACAAAAGGTCAGATGGTATAAGATATCTAAATATAATTTTTTTTTAAGACCAAAGATTTTATTAAAACACTCAAATAAACAGACAAACAAACACCAACAGTCAAAAAGAAGGAGACCAAAAATACCAAAAAAAAAATTAAAAAAAAAATGCCAATAATAGCCAAGAAAGACCGCATCTGATGCAACATCCAAAACTACCAATCAACATTAATCTTAGAATTTCGATTTATGATCCACAACAAATAGCCCGATTAGATAGCAAAAAAGGTGTCAACGCCTAACTACGTGGCCTTTTTCTCAACACGGGCATGCCATATCTTATTCCTCCATCTCCATATAGCCCTGAAAGCCGAATAACAAACTCCAACAAAAACTGATTAAATTATCATTGGAAGATGAGTGCAAAAGATACCATCAATGAGTGACTTAATTAATAATTTCCCGTACGAAGGTTTTAAACCCCACCAACTAAAAAATTTCAACCAAACTGGTTTAACTTTCTAGCAATGAACCATGATATGTTTGATGGATTCGTGAACTTCATCACATGAGAGATCTAAATATCTTATTGTTAGTTTGAAGTAGATTTGTGCTTTTTCATTGTTTTTAGCATGACGAGGGTACAAAAGCTAAAACTAGCATGTCGAGTGTACAAAAGCTAAGACTGGGTGCTATAGTGATGATCGACAATCTGGTGGTTCCAACCACCACACGCCAACTCCATAGCATAGGCCTCCCAACCGTGCGCCATCCCTGTTAGTTGATAAGTTAAGGCCCAAGCCTAAATGCTTAAGGTCCACTAAGTTTAGGGTTATGATAACTTTTTCTCCAAGTCATGTTCTATTATAAATAGACATAAAATCTCATTATGTAATGATACCAAAAACGCAATCAATAATATCTATATTTGTTATCTTATATGGTATCCAAGCTATAGGTAAGATCCATCTACAAAGTTTGCTATCCTCTGGTCATCGGCTACTCTCCGGTGATCCGGAGGATCCGAGTTATTTTTGCTTTATTTTTTCTTTTACGATTTTGTTTTTCGTATTCAATGCATAAACCCTAAGCCATAGTTGTCAAAACACAAAAAAATATGTTGAATTGCCTTCAATCAACCATATTTTTTACTTTCTCATCAAATTATTTTCGTTGTTAAAGATCATTGTCGTTGACAACAAAAGTTGACAATCAAATTACCGTTCCCTCCTAAAGGCAAAGCAAGCCATAACATAAAAAAATAACGAGCATCATAAAAAATGACAGAAACCGCAAAGCAGTATACAATTATGTCATTAAATACAAGTCCATCTCCACGAAAACGAACAACAAAGAAGAGGAGGAAAAGAAAAGAAGAAGGTGATTTCAACATTCTATCCAGTTTGTTGTCCGGAAACCTCCCGTTCAAACTACAGGGGAATGTTATATGATAAGTTAAGGCCCAAGCCTAAAAAGGTTTATGATCCATTAGGTTTAAGGTTATGTCAGCTTATTCTCCAAATCATGTTCTATTATAAATAGACATGAAATCTCATTATGTAATGATACCAAACACACAATCAATAATATCTCTATTTGCTATCTTACAGTCGATACCTTTTTGCGCTCGTTTGGTGGAATTCACCGCCAAACTATTTCTCACTTTTTGTGTGTGTTGTGGTGTATATTATGAGGAATGTTTGTATAAAGTCGGGTATTTTTATATTTTTGATTTGGTAGTGATCATAGCACCTGTTTGGTGATGAATTTAGTAATATGTTGAATGATAATTTGGTGCTGACGTGGAGGTGGTGAGTTTGGTGGCCACAACATCCGGTCTAAAAAAAAAAAAAAAAAAAAAGAAAAAAAAAATTGTCAAGTGAAATTGACAATTCAACAAGAGAAGAGTGTTATGAAATTTAATGAGGTTAAGGAGATAGATAGATAGATAGATAAAAAAATAAAATAAAAAAATAAAAATAAAAAATAAAAAATAACTATATGTAATTTGTTTTAGTAAAAGTTATAAACATAGTTCATAAGAACTAGGTGATTAAATAATGAGGCCTACAAAAGTATTTTTTTTTTTTCATATGCGTAACATTGATAAAGTTGAGCTCGTTTAAAAAAAAAAAAAAAAAAAAAAAAAAAAAAAAAAATCATTTGTGGTATGGTAATGTCAGCATTATACGCATACAACGATGATACTATGTTCTGACCAGGGCCGTTTCATGAATTTTTAAAATTTTTAAGGGCTCTAGACGAAATTAATTTTGATAAGGAAAGTTACATATAAAGTGTCATCATTTATAAGATATAATGCAATTAGTTATCTAAATGTTATATAACATATTACTCATTTAAAATATTTTCTTATCTAAATATTTTTTTCTTCGTCGTGAAAAATATATGTACACAACATATAGTTATTAACGGGACAAATTTTGACGCCCTTAAAAATTTTAAAGCCCTTAAAAATTTTAAGGCCCTAAGTGGTCGCTCACATTGCACACCCTCAAAGATGGTCCTGTTGTGACACCCTATGTTTTTATGTTATGTTTAAGTGGTTTTAACTATAATAAACTTATCAATACAAGCTTCATAAAATTAAATTATTATGAAGTTTCGAAGAAAAGAAAAAAAAAAAAATTGCACTTGGTTCAAATCCTTTTCAAAAATCTAATAAGTACCTTGGACTTTTTAAAGTTAATTTCTTCCAAATCCACTCAGCCACTCACACAAAATAAGTAAACTAAGAAGGTATTAGGCTAGACACAGAAGGTTAAGAGGATCAACTCATTCGATCGATCTGAGTCGATCGACTCTTTTGTGGATACTCGATCGAGGTAGAACAAAACATCCAAATGGCCGAGCATGAGATCAAGTTACTTTCTTTTTCTTTTGCCATTTTATGTTTGTTGGATTAAAAAAAAAAAAAAAAAAAAAAAAAAAAAAAAAAAAAACACTTCTAGCCGTTACATTCAATAATAATAATAATAATAAATAAATAAATAAATTAACACACTATAAATATCACATTAACACAACATATTTTACACACTTCAATTCACAAAATCTCACACATATTTCAATTCAAAGTGGCGTGTAATAAACTGTCTCATACTGTTGAAGAATTTCAAAATTGGGTCAAAAACCAAGCTGAGAAAGACGACACGGCTCGTCAAGAAGCTATTTCCGAAGTTTTTAGCAGGTTTGAGCTGGCAAAGGCCCTCAAACAACGCATGAGAACACGCTACACAGAGTGCGATCACATTTCTGATGACAGAAAATATGTGATCGACCAGTTTTTATACGATGAATTTCAGAAAGATCATGCCGTTGTTGAGGCATTGCATGGCTGTGTGAGTCAGATACATGCCCAAAAAACAAAAGATTCGTTGGAGGTTTGAAGAAAATGTGGAAGCTGCTATGGTTGAACAATAACAACAACAATTTGTGCAAGGTGCATCAAGTTCATCTGCACAAAGAGTTGTTGAGCAACAACAACAGCTGCCTCGTCTGGATAATTTTCAGCTAAGTTTTGAGGAAAATGTGGCAGCAGATGATGATGGCTGGAACTCTGAGAAGGAGCGGGAGCTGAGCAGGTTGGAAGCTTAGTTAGAAGAAGAGAGGTTGGCGAGCTTTGATCCTTACGACGACGGTTACCGCTCCGACAACTATCAGACTTGGGATCACCCGGACTACAACTGAAGCTAGGATTATAATTGAAGTTTATGTAATGTTTAAGTTTATGTTTTCAATCTATGTACTGTTTTATTTTTATTAATAAAATTAATGTTTTAATTATTAAGTTTGTAGTTAAAAAAAAAAAAAAAAAAAAAAAAAAAAAAAAAAAAAAAAAAAAAAACTGAACTATGTCGCCCTTACTGGGGCACTGAATCGCCTGCAAGTCGCTGGAGAGAGAAAGCTGACGTGACAGAAAAAAGTAAAAGGATTGAATCCCCTTAATATGCCCAACCTTATAGATTGCTCATTTTTTTTGCTGCTTTTGTATTGATCTAAAAAACAAACTAGTCATAGTTTATCCAAACTAAATCAGCTTATTTTGACAAGCTACTTATTTCAAAGTTTATTTGAATTGAATTAAAAATATCGGTTAATCATCATATTTAATCTAAGAACTTTTATAATGGTTGCAATCGAAAGTTTTCAACAAACCATTATTTTTGTTTATAGAATAAACAAATCTGAATCCCTATGTTATTATTACTTAAGGTCCGTTTGGTTTGTAGAGAGTTTAGGATTAGAATTTGGATCTGGATTTAAATTTGAATTAGAATTTGATGTATTAGAGAGAAAATAATATATTTAATTATTACTAGTAATAATTAATTTATTAAAAAATAAATGAATGTTAATTTAAAATTATACTTTTATAATGCTAAATAAATGAAAAAAATAAAAAGAGACAAACATAAAGAGAAGTAGATCCCACAATATTTAAAAAACATACCCATGCCCTCGACTTTTACACACTCTCATGTTGGTGGGTCTCAATCTCAAATTCTAATCCATAAAGTTTAACCAAACATTGGTTTTGCATTAATTAAATCCCAAACCAATAAAACCCCCATACCAAACGGGCCCTTAGTTTTAACCGGCATATGAGTATTTATTTATTAAAAAAAAAGTGCAAGCAAAGAAATAACAACTCAAAACAAACTCTCAAAAAGGCATTTTAGAGCACATGATGTAGGCTCTTCGTTCCTCTTCTTCGTTCTCACGTGGAGGATTAACGGCGAGCCGTTCCTCTTCACCACACCATGACCCCTTCACCGTTCCTTGCCGATGGTGATTTCTTGGTGGCCACGACGAGGTAAATGCCTGACAAATACATTTGATTTGTGCACATGTTTTGTTTTGTGAGAGGAGGAAATGAATAAAAAAATAATGTTGTAAGTGGTGGGGCCCAAATGAAGAAGTTGATGTTTGTTGTTTGGTGAGGAGGGGGTTAGTTGTGAAGAGGTGTTGGGTGATGTGTCATACGTGGACCGAATGAAAAGGAAGAGTTCTTCAACTACACCTAATGCTCTTATTTCCTTTATCAGAGCTATCTTTTTGGGTCATGGGCTTCTATGGATGCAAGCTTTTTAAACTATTTTCGAAGCTTCGAGCTGTTAGTTTTTTATTTTGAAAAATAAGCTTTTCAAAATTAAAAAGCATTGTTTGGTTAATTAAGCTTCAAACTTTTAGATAAAAAAAATCTAGCTCCAATGTAGCTCGAAATGGAAAGCTTTCAAATAAAGCATTCAAATTTTTTTTAAGGCTTTTTTTAAGGCTTTTTTTTTTTTTTTTTTTTTTTTTTTTTTTTTTTTTTTTTTTTTAACGTTTGGTACGTAAAACAAAGTTTTGCATAAATCAATGGTGTGAGATGATGATGATTGTGTGTTCGGTTTCTCGCGTTCTATAAAGGCCCCGAGATAAGAGTGTTATCTTGAGCCGGGGTAACACTCACATACGATTAAACATATTAAGAGTGTTATCCCTTAGTTTTGCCAATGCATTCAATTAGCTAACATACCAGGAATTGTGTTCCGAAATGGTTTGTGGTTGCACAAAATCAACACTCCTCTACACGGGTACACTACTTCAAGTCTTCAATGGCCGTTAGCGACGTTCTTGTCATACGAAGCAAAAAACATGTAGGTTATGTTTGGCAAAAATAGCTGTGAGCAGTAGCTGTCAGCAGTAGCCACAACTCACTACTCACCGCTCACAGCTTCATAAAGAAGCATTGGAAAAATGATCTTTTCTAAAAAATAGCAAAGCTCACAGCTCTCATGCCAAACGAATATTAAAATTCAAAAAGCTCATTGTTCACCGCTCATTGCCCAAAAAATCTTCAAAAAGCTGTGTACCAAGCATAGCCATAATAGGTCCATTCTAAGGGATTACTAGACGGGGGGCCTTGACCTCTAATAAACCCATGGTTCGTATGTGGCCCCTCTCCAAGTGCAACAATTGATATATCACTCACAAGGTTTATAAAATTATGTATGTATAAGATCGAAATAGCGTTTACAAAGGTTTAATGTAAAAAGAGTTATTGTGTGATAATATCTCACTATATGTCCATGTCCTTTTTTTTTGGAACGACGGATTTTATTACGACAACTAGCAAGGGGCTAGAAAATTACAAAGAAATAAGATAAGGGTTTTTACACCAATCAATCCAACTAAAGGAAGCTTTACATCTAAAACGACACCAGTAAAACGAACGAGAAACCACGTCTTCAAGAATAGCCGCCTTTGATGGAATCTTCAAACAAAAAATGATCTTATTACGAAAAGACCATATATGCCACCACATGATATAGCAAACACCTTCGAGAAGCTTTTTATAGTTGTCGGAGAGCCCAATACTCAAAATCCAATCTAACCACTCCATGTCCTTAATAACGACTTAAATATATGCTGTTTATACCGTGTTTTTATACATTGTATTTATGGTGTACTTTGAAACATTCATTTGTTATATCTGTCCTGGTTTCATCATTTCATCCACAAAGGAAATATCAAAATTTGAGTTTTAAATATATGTTGAAGTGTTAAACAAATGGATAGCATAAAGTTGTTAGCCTTTTAATATATTTCTTCACCCTTTGCAACCAAAAAAAGTTGTTAGCCTTTGTTGTACTCGTATATTTTATGGATTTTAGGTAACAAAATGGTGGCAATCATATAAATACAACAAAGACAATTAATCATGCAAATAATTCAATGTTACTCGTATAATATTACAAAAGTTAATTAATATATTTAATAATTAGAACCACTTCATCAATTGTATTATTATGGTGGATCTGTAATACGCACCCAATATCAATGTGTGACGGATAAACTAAAATATGAAAATAATAATAATAATAATAAATAAATAAATAAAAGACAACAAAATGCTTCAATGTGTAATATTTTGACAAAAGTAGTCGAAGTATTGGTTCAACGGGTCAAAACGGGAACTGGACCGGACGATTAGACCAAATGAACGGAAACCGGGTTCAACCATATTTATAAAAACCATGCTTATAAGTTATAAACCATGATCATATGTGTTTACGAAATTTTGTATTAAAAAGGGCGTTGGCAATGTACACGGGAAGGGATGCATCACGGCTCACGTACGGCACCACCACCGCCTTGCCTGCGTGATGCATCGAGTGATGCATTTTGAGTGAAAGTTTCACGCACGGGAAAAAATAAAAAAAATTCGAACGTTGGGCTTTAATGGGTGAGTTAGTGACGGTGTTGTAGTGAGTGATGGTGTTGCCAACAAAAAATAGGTGAGTGATGAAAAAAGTAGGTGAACGATGTGGAATAAGGGAATTGGTTGGGAGTAAGGCTGACGACAATAAGGACCGAGACCGAGTCGGTTGGCATTGGTCGTCTCGGTCGGCCTTGTTGTGGCCACTCGGTCGCGACCCAGAAATTGGCAAAAAACACATGCACTCGGTCTCAAGCTCGACCGAAGCACTTTCCAATAATATTTTGAGTTTTGATCCAAAACTGCCACTCCTAAATGCAAAGAGCTGTTTGTGACTTAAAAAAAAATAATAAAAAAAATAAATAAATAAAAAATCCCCTATAAATACACAACTAAACAACACTTCAATTCACACAATCCCATTTCAAAACTTCTATATATTTTCTCACACCATGAATTCTTTCGAGATATTTTTTGCCGGTTCGGATGATGAAAATGAAGTTAGTAACGAGTTTTTGATGTTTGAGGAAGATTGTTGGAAGGCTTATCAAGCGTCACAACCTAAGGAAATACGAAACCGTGTTGATAGGGATCGTGTGGGTGCTCATGACCGTTTAGTGACTGAATACTTCTGCGCTAACCCAACATACGGCGATAAACAATTCCATGATCTTTTCCGAATGAGCCGCAGACTATTCATACGAATTGTACGAGAGGTAACCGATCATTCACCTTATTTCCAACAAACTCCTAATTGTGCGGGCGAACTTGGTATTTCTCCTTTGATAAAAGTTACTTCTGTAAAACCTCGCGAAAATTCGTATAATTAACTTCGGTTAATTATATAAATAATCCTTGTCATTATTGTAATTACCATTTTTACGGGGAAATTTAAAATTTTCTTTGTATATTAAAATGGGCACGATTACGATATTGTCAAATTCGTCAAACGACAAAACAAATTATCAACAAAATTAACAAAACATTAATTACACTAAACCTAATTAATAAAAACTTAATTACTAAAATTAACTAAAAACCAAATCGGGCCTTAAACCCCCCTAAGCCCAACCGGCCCACACCAAAACCCAAAATTCATTACTAATAATAATACAAATCGACTAAGTAAGCCACAAAACGTCTCGTTCATTTTTAATTCGTACACACTACCTATGTAAATTTTTGCATATCCTCATTA
The DNA here is from genome assembly GCA_030686995.1 of Artemisia argyi. Taxonomy (NCBI): domain Eukaryota; kingdom Viridiplantae; phylum Streptophyta; class Magnoliopsida; order Asterales; family Asteraceae; genus Artemisia; species Artemisia argyi. The sequence continues at coordinate 157,045,838 of CM060708.1, forward strand.
AGCTCCTAGCCAACTATTAGTGTGTCGAATCTCACGTTCACACGTTGAGGTTTGATACGTTTTTAAGAGGCATTCCGTTTAGCTATGAATCGACCCAAACGATTCATACAAAATTCATTTCTTATCCGTTTTTGTTCCCGTTTATTCCTATGAGTTTCTAATATTATCTATAACATGTTTTCATGTGTAAATAATAAGTATGATCGACTAAGACTCCTTGAAAAACAAATGAGCACTCGTTTGTGTTAAGAAATGGGATGTCGACATGCTATTGACTCACAAGGACAATTCTCACTTATCAAACCCTCCCAAACTCATATTATATGTAAGATATTCATCCTAGAAAGCTATGTACTGACAGTGCATAGTGTTTCATGTCCCTTGCAAATAATTTGAACGTTACGTAAACAAAACCTTCACTATATTTACTCCCTACTCGTTCCTTTCATTCCCATTCATCACAAACGCTTATTTTGCTCTCTATTCATTCTAAGATACCTAAGAACGACCAAGCAAACTTTGCAAGATCATTTGGAAGCAAGAAGTTGTAATCGGTTTGATTATACGATCCATTTTTCCAAGCTATCTTTCGAACGAGAACCATTCTAACGTTTCAATCCTTCCATCTCGACTCTCTACCACCCTAGAGGTATAGCAAGTCGTCTCCACTCTTTCTCGTTTCATACCATTCATTATTTTCATTCCATGCATCATATTTATATTCGTTCCATCGTATATCATTTCATATATATAATACACGTACATATTTATTTTTAGAACACGAAACGTAACTAGCCTCTATCTTGGTAGGCCTAGTAGTCACGTAGCACCCATAATTCACTTTAGTTGTAACGTTACGATCATTCCATGCATCCATTTCAAACCATGTATCACACGTATAAATTTCCAAAACACTTAGAAAATATTTCAATGTTTTTCAAAATAAGTAATCGGTCCAAACATGTCACAAAGTACACGTATAACTTTCAATTTCACGTAACAAGCACCCAATATTTTTGCTCGACCTAATAGACCACTTAGAAAACTATTAGTTTCATTTATATAACTTATAAAAATAATCACGTTTAGACACTATAAACGAGCCAAAGCAAATCGACATAAACCAGTTTTACAAACTAAAAATTTATATAAAACTTTTATGTTTGTCGAGTGGGCTTAAACAAGGCCCAACAAGACTTTGCGTTTTAACAGCCTACTGGGCCCATAAAATACATTTTTAAAATCACAAAGTAAGCCCAAGTTCAAGCCCAAAAGAATTTTCATGCCCTCGCCTCTAAAATTTTAAATGGGCCTTAGTTTGGTTCGAATTAGGGCCCATAAGCTAAATAAATAAGCTTTTATTAAAATAAGCAGTTGAAATAAGTTTGAAATTCATAAAAGAAGCTAAGGAAATTTTTATAAAATTTTTATAATCACTTTTGCAAAAATTGGACTAAAAATGTAACGCGACGACATATATAGGGACTAAAAGTGAAAACTGTGAAAACTAAGGACTAAAAATGTAGAAACAGAAAGGATAAAAATTGATAATATAGGATTGTTACAAGCTTAGATTGTAATATTGGACATGTAGTGGACTATAATTGTAAAATATATATAAAAAGGACTAACAGTGTGACGCTAACGCCGTTAGTATAAAAAGTGTAAAATTGGAAAAAGGACAAGGACTACACATAATCTATTTGACATTCTTATTTTATTTTCTATTTTATGGCAACCCTCACGTCATATGCATTTTCGTTTCATTTTATATATATATATATATATATATATATATATATATATATATATATATATATATATATATATATATATATATATATATATATATGTATGTATTTAATAAATTTTCGTTAATAATATATATAACGTTATATTAACTAATTATTTGTTACGTATTATCATCATCATAATTAAAAATGGAAAAGCTTTAGAAATAATAACATAACTTGTCATATTATTTTAAACATAAGCATATCATTTGCATATCATTCATTCATCATAACGATTATTTATCAATCGTTATTCATTTCATATTTACCAAATAGTATTTGGTTATATTTTCTGATAAATTTATTTATCAGGTTCCTTATCAAAGACGTTTCCATAATCATTCTCATAAATCTCATCCTATCTTACTTTTTATCATTTCCAAATCAATCCAGGTGAGTCATAGCCCCATTTCAAATAATTGTTTTTAACTCATTGGGGGAGATACATGCTTACATATACTTTGATAACTTGATAAGTATATGAAATAAAATAAAATACATGATTTAAATCAATTTCATAATTGATATTAAAATAATATAATTTGTGATTTATAATATATCAATGTTTCCAATGTGATTATTGTGGTATGTGAAATATATATTTATTGATGAATTATTTGACTGAAATATTGATACTCATATGAAAATGTTCTCAATTCGATTATTGTGGTATGTGATATAAATGTGTTACTGGCGAAATATTCTGTAGGACCGTAGAACAACCTATTTCACTATTGAATCAAGCCTAAACCTAGAGAGAGAAAGTAAGTAGAGAGAGAGAGTGGATAGGATCTCCTAGTGTGTGTAAATGAAAGACAATGCTATTACCTAAGAGAACCAACCTCTCAAATGAGGTTTACAAGAGTATTTATACTCAAAGTCTAAGGCATCATCTATCTTATACATTATTACACTAATGGCCCTTAGACTTTTACAAAACATGAATATTAAGCATAAACTTCATCATAGTGATATTCTAAATCAACCTATAACAATACATTAATGACCGACACTTTTTATAAATAAAAATACGATTCTAACAATCTCCCCCTAAGTGTTGGTCATTGAGGTTGCGCGACGTCATCATCTTTGTCTTTAAACTTTATCATTCATAGTTCTTGACGTCTTTAAGAATCACTAGATGAATCATAGTTCCAGTTCATCATGCTTCATTGTTGTTGAAGTGATCTGATGATGTCATCTGCCTTTCGTCACTTCTGTGTTTGTGGTGGTTGTCTGCCATTCCAACATGCTCATACGTCTTAAGTCTTTATACATACATTTGTTATTCCCGTTCTTTCACGTTGATCTTTGTCACTTTACTTTGTAGATTCTTCTTTTTGGCGTAGAATCTTTCTTTGACTGTTGCTATCCTTTGATCTTTGTGAGAACTTTCCTTTGACTTTGTTGATGCATGTATGAGCATGTGGAATCTTTCGCCATGGAGATGATGTAAATCTGCAGGTAAACAGTTAGCAATAAATCAACCGGTACTTACAGATCGTCAACAGCATAGTGTGAAGACTCCTTCTAACCCTTACCATGGTCGTTCCCATATCAGATACTCTCGAAAGAGCTTACGAGACCTACTAAGTAGCTCAATGACTGGGTGAGTCGCTGGGGATCACTCCACGACTGTAGACCGTTTGAAACCACCGCGAACACTAAGCGTAACCCATAAAGAATTACCGAAGTGACCTGCTGTCAGGGCTGTTTGATGTTGACCCTGGCAGGAATTTCCGTTCAATCATTGAGAAATACATTTGTAATTCTCTCATAAACGTTCTTGGCAGATTGCTAAGATCTGCGAAGGACTCTTAGGTTTACATCTGGTGTCCTTAATGATGAACAACCAGTGTAGAGATATCATGTGTTCCTATGAGATCTTTTGATGAATCTCGGGGCTCTAGACTCGATAAGTGCACATTTAGTTTCCTATGCGGAGATTAGGGAGAGGTCTCCTGCTTCAATATCAACCATCTCTAAGAGACAGGCCGATAGATTATGCCGGTTCCCCGTAAGAATGAAACAAGCTCTTTTAAGAGAACTTGAGTGGCTAGAAGGTTTAGTGCAGTGCGTCACTGGGTCCATGACGTCTTTATCTTCTATACCGGTGTCACCTTAGTAACAACGAGTAGCATATGAATTGAACCCGGTGTCTGCCCTAAGGTTGAACATATGGAGGGCTATTTCTTTTCACCCTTTTTCATAACTTTTCTTTTTAATTCTTCAACCCCTTCTTTCTCCTTTCTCATTTTCTCCTTTTTTCAATCATACCTAAGGACTTCTAATTATAATCTATTGGAATTGTCCTTGGGTAGATCCCTCCGGCTCTGGCGGATCATAGGACGGTTTTCCCTAACCTTAGTCACCTTATAACTCCATGAATCCTATAATTGCCATGAAACCTTTGATTGAAAATCTCTCAAAGTGTTTATGAATATAAACACGTTTTTTTGACACTTTGAGAGTTTTTGTTTCTTTTGAAGGACTCCCCCTTCACATGTGCTCATGAATTTTTAAGAAATTTGCACATGCGTGAGGAGTTTGCACTTTTTGAATTGATCCACTTTCATTGAACATGACCGATTCGAGACACGCTTACATCACTAGTTATACTAGCTTGAAATTATTACCCGTCCTGGTCAAGTCCAAAGAAAGTATCTCGATACGGTACATTCTACTCAGACAAGTCCTATTCGAGACACGCTTACATCACTAGTTAGACTAGCTTGAAATTATTACCCGTCCAGGACAAGTCTTTTCGATTACTGACATTTTAAGCTTCGTCAATTCATTGGTACATACTGAGTCGAGCTCTTTTGAGATTCAGTCACCATCTTTAAACATCTTTGATCACATTTTAATCATGTCTTCTCCCCCTCAAAAATAGCATAACGTGATATTTTTGATATCAACTGATTAAGAAAAAGCTTTTTGGAGAGATAGACAGATTTCATTTTGCATGAATTCGGAACATTTTGTTTTTGTACTCCCCCTTAATGATAGCACATTTTAAAATCAATTAAGGGTTTTGAGGGAGTTATCTTGAGCACTCATTTGAAAGATTTTGAAAAATCTTTTGAACAATCTTGAAAAAGTGCTCAAGATTACTATATTGAAAACGAGTTTTTGTTTAAAGTCTTTTTCGTTTGTTTAGACTCGAACTTTTTGAAAAAGATTTCGTCCTTGAAAATACGAGTCCATGATTTGAAATAATCAGAAGTCATCATTCGGGTCCGGGTTTCGTACTGAAGTATACGAAAGCCATTGTGAAGAAACTTTTGAGAAACGACATGTTTTAGAAAAACATTTTAAAGAACTCCCGTTCAAGCATCTGTACATGTCCGTATCATTTTTGAATGACATTTCTAGAAACGTACAGAATATTGATTTATACGAGAGACATGTCGTGAGAAGAATATTTTTGGATTTTTTGATTTTGTATTGTTTTTGTATTTTTTGAATTTTTATATTTTTGTATTTTGTTATTGTTGGTTTTTCAAATTTTGTATTTTGTTTTTGTCAAAAAATATTTAGAGCGAAGCGATTTTGAAAACTGTTTCAAGAAGATTCGAGAAGATGTTCTAGCTCCTCAGGAGTTAGGCTTCGCATGCCAATTCGTCGAACTAAATAGTCAAACCTTTCTTTTGGAAGGGCTTTAGTAAATAGATTGGCGAGTTGGTAATCAGTCTTAACGAAAAATAATTCAACAGTACCCTCTTCCACGTGTTCTTTGATGAAGTGATAGCGGACTTTGATATGCTTCGTCTTAGAGTGATGTACGGGATTGCACGAGATGGCTATGGCACTTTTTGAGTCACAATACATAGGTATTCTGTCAAAAGTAAAGCCATAATCTGTGAGCTGTGTCCGCATCCAAAGAACTTGGGCACAACACGCAGATAGAGACACATACTCGGCTTCGGCGGTTGATAGGGCAGTACAATCCTGTTTCTTTGACGACCAGCATACTAGCTTTTCACCCAAAAATTGTGCTCCACCTGATGTACTTTTTGCTGTAACTTGATCTCCTGCATGGTCGGCATCTGAAAATGCTGTTAGATTAAACTCCGAATCCTTCGGATACCAAAGTCCCATGTTAATGGTGCTTCGTAGGTACCGAAAGATCCGTTTAACCTCTTTGAGGTGAAGTTCGGTAGGCTTAGCCTGAAACCGTGCTAACAAACAAACAGCAAATTGAATATCAGGTCGACTAGCAGTTAAGTACATGAGAGAACCGATCATGCTCCGATATTTCTTCGGATCGATGGGTTTCCCAAACAAATCAGCACCTATTTTTGGTGAAGTGACCATTGGAGTACCAACGGAATCACAGTTTTCCATACCATGTTTTTTCAAAATCTCTATAGTATATTTAGCTTGATTAATAAAAATACCACGAGGGGATTGATGTATTTGTAAACCAAGAAAGAATTTTAGTTCCCCCATCATGGACATTTCAAATTTGCTTTTCATGAGATTTTCAAAATGTTTTGAATGATTCGGATTAGTGGACCCAAAGATAATGTCGTCCACGTAAATCTGAACAATCAAAATGTCATCTTTGATTTTTTTGATAAACAAGGTGTCATCAACTGTTCCTTTGGTGAAATTGTTATTGAGCAAGAAAGATGATAGTTCATCATACCACGCTCTTGGAGCTTGTTTTAAACCATAGATGGCTTTCTTAAGCTTGTAGACGTAGTCTGGATGATCTTTGTCGATGAATCCCTCTGGCTGACTCACATACACTTCTTCTTTCAGAGTTCCATTCAAGAAAGCTGTCTTAATGTCCATCTGATAGACTGTGATGTTTTTGTGAGCTGCATAGGCTAAGAAAATCCGGACTGCTTCAAGTCTAGCTACAGGCGCGAATGATTCCTCGAAATCTATCCCTTCTTCTTGTGGATAACCTTTAGCCACGAGACGAGCTTTGTTGCGAATTACAATCATTTCCTCATCCAGTTTGTTCTTCCACAACCACTTGAGATCAAGAACGCGTTTATCAAGTGGTCGTTCAACAAGTTCCCAACTATCATGTAACAGGTATTGAAGAAATTCCTCCTGCATCGCTTCAATCCAAGGGTTTTCTGCCATTGCTTCCCAAATGTTCTTAGGTACTTTGGTGCTTATTGAGCAAATGTAAATGCACAATTCGAGATCGGTGGCAAGTTGTCTCCTCGTCTGAACTGGCATGGAAGGATCACCAATAACATGTACTAACGGATGGTCTTTTGTCCATTGAAACGTAGAAGGGTACCTTTGGTTGAACGAATGTGTGTTAGATGGTTCTTGTAACCTTGAAGAAGATTCAGCAGAGTCTGATGCAAACGGGTTTTCAAATACTTCTTCTTCTTCTTCTAACGCAACATCGTTTGAATTATTTGTTGGTTCTTCTTGAAAATTTGTGTTTTGATTTTGCTCATCAATTCTTGGTAGTTCAGTTTCAAGTACTGGAGTGGCTTGAGTAGATGTAGATGATGTTGAGGTAGTTGGTGCTTCAGCTTCGATTGTAGTAGATGCATCCAGTGGTGGTGGTGGTGGTTGATTTTGAGCGGGTGCAGCGGAATGTTGTTGAGATGCATTTGTCGAAGTTCCACCATAATATTCATCAAACATTAACTCGAAGAAATTTTCCAGCTCTTGTTCTGAAGGTTTGTCCGTGTTTGTTGAATGAGCTCCATTAGGCACGAGTCCTGAACTGATGTGTCCAGAAGTCTGACTGTGTGGTGCGGGTCCTAATCTGGTTTGATTAGAAGCCATCGGATTAAGCGCGGGTTCTAGAGCGTATCTCTCAGAAGCCATTTGTGAAATATCGTCAAACTTCACATTCATCGTCTCCATTATCTTTTTCGTTCTTCTATTATACACCTTGAATGCCCTCGAGTTTTCTGAATATCCAATGAAGATTCCAATATCACCCTTAGCTTTTAACTTCCCTAGATCTTCTCTGTCATTCGTCGGATAGCACAAAGCGCCAAACACGTGAAGGTAAGAGATGTCAGGTTTTCGATTGTTCACTAGCTCATATGGGGTTTTATTGAATCTTGGATGTACTAGGGATCGGTTTTGAGTGAAACAAGCAGTGGCAACAGCAACAGCATCAGCCCATAAGAATAGTGGTGCACTAGAATAGATCAGCATTGTGCGAGCAGCTTCCACAAGAGTTCGGTTTCTTCTTTCAACAACCCCATTCTGCTGTGGAGTTCTAACAACTGATGTTTGGTGTGTGATTCCAACATCTTCGAAGTAGGTTCTTAACTCCTGATTTGTGAATTCTGTGCCATTATATGTTCTTACAATCCTTACTGGAGCTTGAAGTAGAACTTGAATACGCTTCAGAAAGGTGATGATGGTACCTGGTGCTTCGTCTTTTGACCTCAAAAACTTTACCCAAGTATATCTTGAATAATCATCAACAATAACAAGAATATACTTCTTCCCATTAATGCTTTCAACTCTCATTGGGCCACATAAGTCCATGTGCAACAAATGTAACCTTGCTTCCGAACTAGGTACGATTTTGGGTTTATATGATGCTCTTTTGCTTTTTCCTTGTTCGCATGATGGACATAGGTGTTCCTTGGTGTATTTGAACTTAGGAAGTCCGGTGACGATGTTGTCTTTGGCTAACTTGTTGATGGTGTCGAAATTGAGATGGGATAATCTTCTATGCCACAGCCAGGACTTAGTTTCGGTTGCCCTTGTCATAAGACAAATTGGTGATGTAGAAGCCATTTGGTTGATGTCGATAGCATACAAGTTTGTACCACGATTACCAGTTAAGAGATCATCACCAACCAAATTTCTAATAAAAACCGTGTTTCTCCTGAATGCAACTTCTAAATCTGCATCACAAAACTGCCCAACTGAAAACAAATTATGTCCCAACCCTTCGACGTAGTAAACTCGAGTGATCAAAAAATTCCCAAACTGAAGATCTCCAAAACCCAGGATAGCTGCTACATGATCATTTCCAAAGCGTACAGTTCCCATGAATTTCCAGATGAAATTGATCAGCAGCTTTAAATTCCCGGTCATGTGCTTGGAGCAACCCGAGTCGACGATCCAAAGACATATTTCGATAACCTGCCAATAACAGAAGAATTTGTATTTGGAAACCGTTTTGAATTTGGTTCCATGGGGTTAGGGGTACATTCTAAATCACACTCAAAGACAGTTTCTACATGTTTATCTTGAACTATTTCAAATTTTCCATCATTGAGTATAAATTCTCTACCCGTTGGAATCCAAACACAATACTTAAGATAGTTCCTAGGCGTGCGACTATTAGTGGTGTTCCTAATTCTTTTAATTAAGTTGCCAACAAATCTAGATTTAGCACTAGGACCTTTCGAAACGCTCTTCTGTTCTGGCGTACCATTCACATTCTTAGAAACACATTCATCATGAACATCATTAATTAAACATTTCTTGCATATTAAACAAACAGTATTAGAACCAGTACTTTCAACATTACATTCAGATGAAATATGTCTCTTATTAGAAAGCGATAAATTCCTAGGGTGTTCTTCTACTTCTTCCACTTTATTCTTGCAACTACTCTTAGAGACAGGCGAGACTCTATTGTTCCTTGTATTGCTCCTAGGCTTTAGTCTGCTGCTCCTAGGGGTGCTGTCTAATCCTGTAGAAGTTGAGGCACACGCATTAGCATTTATATTGTTGTCCTTTTTAGCAACACTAGAATCTTTAGAATTATCCTTTTTGCCCGCATTTGTATTAGATGTGGAGGCAGACGCATTAGTGGGACTAATCCTAAAAAGGCCAGGTGCTATCACTTTTGGTGTTTCGACAACCGCTTTTCCTTTATCAACAATCTTTTCATTTTCACATTTCTTAGACAAGGGTGTTGGAGTGACTGGTTTTGTCAAATCCTTTTTCTCATCGACTTTTGGAGCAAACCGTGAAATAGACATTTTTGGTTTTTGAACCATATTTGGAACATTTGGTTTCTCCGAAGTCGATGGTTTTCCAAACTTAGTTTCCTCACCCTTCCTTTTTTGACTTTCAAGCTGAGCCCTCAAAAGATCATTTTTCTCTTTCATGTTCTTGAAAGCACGCTCATACGACAGTTTGTCATACTTGCATTCTTCCTTTTTTCGATCAAGTTGTTTAAAACATGACACATTTTTTTTCAAGCTTTATAAGAGCATTTTCATATTTGGAAACAATTTCGGAGGTCTCAGCTCTCAGTCTTTCATCGTCTTGAACAGAGTATGTTTGTAAAATGATGGACATAATGTCAGTGGTCATAACAGCTTCGAAGAGAGAATCATTTAGGTTTTCCAAAACATTCATGTTTTCACGAGTTTCATTAGTTTCGTTTATCAAGGATTTGTGGTCCTTGACAAAGTCGGCCGTTTCTTTTAAGAAAGCTTTTTCAAAATGGATTACCCTCGCACTGATGTTATTCAGTGGGATAGTAATTTTGTTTTCAAAAACTTTTTTCTGCTCAATATGAAAACTGGAATGCCAGTTGTTAATATCGATTGTTGTTTTAGAAGCAACAATGTTTTGAAGTTCTTGAATTCTCTTTTTAACGTCATCCAGAATGTTTCTAGCCTCACTTGTATTAAAAGTGTTGTTAGAAGACATTTGTTCCATTTTTGAAAGAGATTTTGAAACAAGTACTTTCTTAGAAAACATTTTTGAGAATGGTCGTTTTATGGAAAACACAGATGGTTCTTTTTGTGGAACAAAAGTAATTCCCGAAAGTTTGTTCAATTTGTTGTAATCAATGGGTTTCAAATCCTTTTGTTTCATTTTAGAAATGCTCTCTTCGACATGTTCTATCGTTTGCACAGAATCCCGAACGACGGGAGGATCATGTTTAGTGTAAAGCACATTACCATTATACAAAACATTCTGTTCTTGCTGAGCTTTCTTGAGATTACTGGGGTTGTTGTTACCAAGAGCCACTTTATGTTTCGTATGGTAAACCGGATTAGTTTGATTTGAAATCATTTTCATTGTTTGACTTGACTGACCCGACTTAACCACTAATTCTTCTAAATGAGCAATCATGTGTTCTGACTCTACGATTTCGGCCAAAAGTTTGTCTTCTTTCTTTGCAAAATCCTTTTTCAACTCATCCCTTTCTTTTTCAAGATTGGTATAAGCTGTTTTTTGTTTAGAAAGTTGGTTTTGTAAATCAGAAATTTCCGCGTTTAAAGCTTTTATCTTCTTGAAAGAATTAACATCAAGTGTGTCAAACTTGAGTTGCAATTGTTTTTCCCTTGAAACGGAATTTTGATAACCAGTTTCTAATTCAGACAATCTTTTGTGATGAAACTCAAAAGCTTTAGCGTTTTCCTTGTAACTCTCAAACTCAGCGGTCAATTTTACATTCGCGGCCTTAACATCGCGATTGACCTTTTTCACTTTCTCGATTTCAGTATCACAATTATTTAATAATGATTCAAATAAAGCACGTGTTTCCTCATCATTCACAGCATGCTGTGAAACAAAGTCTCCATTATGACTCACATCTGGAGTTGCTGAAGGAGTATTGCTACTACTTGGTGTGTCCAGGAATGTATCATAAGTGGATGCTTGCTTCTCAAAATGTTGTTCCTCACGAGGAGACATATCAAATATATCATTATTGTGACATGGGTTGAAATTTGATACCTCAGAGACTGCATTGAAGTCATAGACAGGAGGTGTGTCAGAATCTGTGTCATACTTTGCCTCCTGAAGATTTGCCATAAAAATGCAGTTCGCATCGATATCCTCTCTATCTTCCATGTCATCCATAAGAGCTATAAAATCATTCTCCTCTGCGTTTAACTGAAATCCTGCCTCATTCTTTTGTGCCAACAACACTGATTTCTGCAAGTATGCTAGGTCTCTTTTGTTCGGCTTAGTGGGACAGTTCCTTGCCATATGACCTACACCTTGACAGTTGAAACACTTGACCAGATTACCCTGATTCACATTTCCCAAATTCCCAACAACTGGGGCTGCAACATTCCTATTCTGATAACCCATTGCCTGATTACCAACATTCTGACCCCTCTGATTTCCAACAAACTGACCCAACTGATTCCCTGCATACTGACCATACTGATTCCCTGCAAACTGACCTGCATTCTGATTCCCTGCATTCTGACCTGCATTCTGCATATTCTGATATCCCGTCTGATTCCCATAAACTCCAACCATTTGGCCTTCATTGCCCATATTGAAACTCGACTGAGCAAACTGCTTGTTGCGAGTGTTCGATGAGATCCTTTGGTTGTTGTTTGTTGGTGTAGAATAACGTCCTTGGAATGCCTTAGACAGAAAAGCAAACGCTTGGGACAATGCTGCAGTAGCTTCATCATTGTCAGTGAATTCCGGTTCTTGGAATTGTGGGTGTTGCTGTTGTGGAATAACTTGTTGTTGTTGTGGGTAGAACTGTTGTTGGTAGACCGGTGTTGGTTGTAGAATGCATGATGGTTGCATGTAGTTGTGAGTGGAAGATGATGATGGTGGTTGAGTGTTTACTGGTAATAGTGTTGGTGTATTAGCAATTAATGCGAGAGGATCTCAACAATTGTAACATAACGACCCCATTCTTCTGGAAGGTTATTGATGAATTTGATGTTTGTTGCAATTGGTCGAGGTGTCAACTTGTTTCTGATTAACTCATTCATCAAAGTGCAAAACCTGGTGTAGTATGATTCAATCTGTTCACCTTTAGTGGATGTGAAATTCTCCCATTCAGTAAGAAGTTTGTTCTCAACGTCTTGTTGTCCAATCTCTGTGCCATGACATATCCTTCTAACACGTTCCCACATATCATGAGCAGTTTCACAGCTGTCGACCGCAGCAAAGATCTCCCGTGGTAATCCAAGTTGGATTAAATGCATTGCCATATCATCTGCAGCGATCTGCTTCTTGTCTTCCTCTGTGTAATCTGCTTCTGTTTGTTCACGCACGAATGGTTGAGTAGGAGGTGTTTCATTTGGATTACCTTCAATTTGAACTTGTCTTGGCTTGAATGGACCATTTGTAATGGAGTTGATCATTAATTTACCATCAGGCTTTGTTATGCGGCTTGTCCATGGGAGATATCCACCTTTTTCAAGCATTGGAGGTCGGTTTTCGGCACCGGCAGCATGAATGTCTTGTTGAGTTGCCATGATTTGAATTCAAAGTGAAACGTTGTTCTGAGGATCTTTTGAAAGATAACAAAGGTTGTTGTTGTAGATTAGTTGATTTGGTGAAGATGAAAGTTCGTTCTCGGTTGATCTGATTGATTTCGTAATTTCCCGCCAAAAATTGAGTATGAAAATTATCTTTCTCAAAATTTGAAAATCTCAAAGAAATACAATTCTAAGGTTACCAGAAAAATTTGAGTTTTGAAAATTTTTTCGCCAAATTTTACCGAAAATTTTTGAATTTTGGCCTAAAAATTTGAATTTCGGGCCAAAATTTTCAACGTTATACCAAAATTTAAATCTCGCGTAAAAATTGAACGTTAAGTCTCGTGTGAAAAATAAATTTTACTCAACTTTTCCCGCCAAAAAACTTTTTTTTTTTTTTTTTGGTGCCTAACTCGATAAGGCGTGATGTCTAAATTGAAAAGAGATCTAACTCGATAAGGCTTGATGTCTAACTCGATAAGGCTTGATGTCTAACTCGATATAAATTGAAACTTTGGTTCTAACTCGATAAGTCCATGAAATTTGGGCAGAGTTTCCCCTTAGTTAAAGTCACAATACACCTAACTCGATAAACGATTAGGGAATGAAGGCTAACTCGCCAAAATCACTAACTCGATAAGTATCTTAACTTGTAGGACCAAACTCGATAAGCAACTTATGGACCCTAACTCGATAGAAACCCCTAACTCGATAAACAATCACCCTAACTCGATAAACAATCACCCTAACTTGATAGACAATCACCCTAACTCGATAAACATTCACCCTAACTCGATAAACAATCAAATCCAAACTCGATATACAGATTTTCTAACTCGATAAAAGGACACCCTAACTCGAAAAAAATTCCTAACTCGAAAAGTTGCGATGAACAGTAACCTCGAATCTTAGAAAACCGAATTTTTCCACCCACAAAACGATCTAAAACAACCTAAAATTATCCCTAGGCGATTGATACCACTTGTAGGACCGTAGAACAACCTATTTCACTATTGAATCAAGCCTAAACCTAGAGAGAGAAAGTAAGTAGAGAGAGAGAGTGGATGGGATCTCCTAGTGTGTGTAAATGAAAGACAATGCTATTACCTAAGAGAACCAACCTCTCAAATGAGGTTTACAAGAGTATTTATACTCAAAGTCTAGGGCATCATCTATCTTATACATTATTACACTAATGGCCCTTAGACTTTTGCAAAACATGAATATTAAGCATAAACTTCATCATAGTGATATTCTAAAGCAACCTATAACAATACGTTAATGACCGACACTTTTTATAAATAAAAATACGATTCTAACATATTCAAACTGAATTTCTGATACTCAAACGATGATATTTTCAAACTGAATTTATGAGACTCAAACGATGATATTTTCAAACTGAATTTCTGATACTCAAAAGATAATATTTTCAAACTGAATTTCTGATACTCAAAAGATAATATTTTCAAACTGAATTTCTTATACTCAAACGATGATATTTTCAAACTGAATTTCTGATACTCAAGTGATGATATTTCCAAATTGAATTTCTGATACTCAAGCGATGATATTTCCAAATTGAATTTCTGATACTCAAACGATACTGTTTTCAAATTGATTTCTGTGATACGATACTTGATTTCATGATGTTATGCTAAATGAGCCCATAAGTCCTTGATATTGCCTAAGTTAGCTTATCGCCATATAGTCCCTCTATCATGAGCCATTAATCACTGTAATGTGAGCGCGAATATAGTGAACAACTTCGAAACCTGTTTCGGATTGACCTCCGATCCCACTAATGCTTGACGGAATGCCAATTGCAATTGGTTAGCCGCATTAGTCGTGATACACTATATTTGAGTAAAAATAGGAATTGGCAAATCACCTATTACACGAGGGCAAAATCTGTCATTGATTTGATAGAACACCCCTTCTGTTAACGTCTTGCGTGTCATGAGGCTTGGTGCAATATCTATAAAGGAAATATATATATGTATTCAACATATATATTTAGATACAGCTGTATAGGTTTGACCATACGTGAATTGTATATCTGAATGATTTAGTATCATGAGTTTCCAGCTCATATTAAGATTATTGATTCTTTAATGTGATTGAATATTTATATGATTTATTTGTGATTATATTCGATACTTGTTTCATTACTGTTTGTATTTTATAAATACCAAATATTCCTGAAATCTAACAAAATAAAGGGTTTTCTTAAAACTCTATGAACTCACCAACCTTTGTGTTGATACTTTTAAGCATGTGTATCTCAGGTAAATTTAACGGAGCAGGACAAGACACGGAGTGGGCATTTATTTCTCTGATAAATTAAAATGGTGTAAAAATCAAATTTGTCATTTTTACAAGCCTCTATATCTTTTCATAAGATTTTAAATCAAATGGTTCATTTTTTTTTATCAAAAGTATTATTTAAATGACAAATGACTTTCAAAATGTTTCTTTTAAACCGTTTTATGTGGTTAAAACATCGATCCTCACCGTAACACCCAAATTAATTTTCCGCTGCGACAAACTTAAATTTTGGGGGTGTTACAACTTCCTCAATTCGTCAATTGGCATACGGAGTCAATCCTGATATGCTTGACGAATATGTGCAAATGGGTGCGACAACAGTTCGTGCGTGTCTCTATAAATTTTGTGAGGCCATCATGGAGTTATATGGTGCAGAGTATTTGCGAAAGCCAACGGTTACTGACGTTGACAAACTCTATGAGCATCACCATCGAGTTCATGGGTTTCTGGGGCTGATAGGAAGCATTGATTGTACAGATTGGCCGTGGGAGAATTGCCCACATGCTTTAAAAGCTCAATTTTGTAGGGGTGATCATGGGAAAACTCCTTATATTTTATTGGAAGCGATCGCCTCTCAAGATTTATGGATTTAGCATGCATTCTTTGGTGTCGCCTAGATGAATAATGACATAAATGTTTTACGTGCATCCCCTCTTTTCAATGATCTCAAAATGGGGAGAGCACCGGATGTGGAATTCGTTGCTAACAGCGTGCCTTATAAACGGGGATATTATCTTGCTGATGGGATATATCCGGAATACTCTGTTATTTTGAAGTCCATTAAACATCCAGGGACGCATGATGAAAAGCGTCAATTGTATAAGAGGATGCACAAAGCAGCAAGAAAAGATGTGGAATGTGCTTTTGGTGTACTAAAGAGGAAGTGGCTAATGATTAAACATCCGGCTAAAAGGGTTGACAAAGAGCGTCTTGGACATATTATGTACACATGCATCATATTACATAATATGATTATTCAAGACGAAGGGCGGGTGATATCTTCCAAATTCTTTCCAGCGGAGCAGCACCGTTCTTATGATCCCTTAAGAACGCATGAGGAATCATTAGAAATTACTAGGGAGATATGCAATAGAACAACTCATTTTAGCCTCAAATCCGATTTGGTGGAAGACATTTGGCAGCATCATAATAATCCAAACTAGTTTAGTCGTTTTAGGGTAAAGGGGAGTAATCCTGCACCCTGGTAAATAAATTAAAACCAAAACGTTTGAGTACAAATGGAATGTGGCTAAAATACCACATTAACCTCAAGCTAACACAGCTTGATAGACAACTAACCTAGAGCTTATGACATGCCAAAAGCTCTTAACATATCTAGAATCAAAATGAACCTAGAACAAGAAACAACCAAAACAAGCTAACCAGCAGCATCCGTGAAAGAAGAACTTCCACCTTTATCAGCGTTAGGAAATAAATTGGCCGATTCATTAAACCTGTTATCAACACACTCATCATCATCACCATCTTCTTCAGTTGCTAAAACATCATAAGGATTAGATGTAGACACTTGGGGACCTTTAGACTTCAACTTAGATGACAACGTAGGCACATTACTAGTAGCTCCCTTAATGGGTTCACTAGTAGTCTTCTTTGGGACATACCTGATAGACTGTTTGACAGAAGTACCAACCTGACTCCCTATACCAGCCTGGGCTTTACCTTTTTTCTTCTTACGACTCACCTTTTGGAAACCATCATTAGCATGCATAGTAGCAGGAGTAACCACATTTGCAGTAGTAACCACAGGAGGAGTAATCTCTTTTTTAGTACAATGCTCATAAATGTGACCAAAAATCTTACATGATGTGCACCTAGGAGGCCTCCACTCATACTCTACTCAGATAGATTCTTTAGTAAACCTATCCCCTGTAAAAGAGGGGACACCAATAGTAATAACTTCCACAAGCTCATCCTCTGAACCCACTTCAATTAAACACCGAGCAAAACTACTTCTACCCCAAGAATCCTTACACATGGAGCTTGTATACGAATCCAACATAATAGGCTTGCCAATAAATGAAGCAATCAAGTTAATACCATCATCTTCAAAAACTTGGATAGGCACATCATGCAATTTAACCCATATCGGAATGCGAGTCATCTCTTCCTTACATAAGCTAGTATCAATAGACCATTGCTTGAGAATGATTGGAGATTTACGTATCATCCAAGGTCCATCTTCCAAAACAGATTCTAAACCAGCTTGAGTATCGAATTTAAAAAAGAAAAAACCTTTAGCATTCATCATGATCTTTTTCAAACCATACTTAGCCCAATTATTTCTAACAAAGTATTCAACCACTGGAAACGCCATTCTATTACCAATAAAGTAGCCATATAGAGTGTGTTCAAGACGTGCACTAACCTTTTCTACTACTCTTCGTGGAATAGACACGTTAACTCCTTTACAAGCAGACTCAGCAACATAAGTAGAGTTTGGAATAGGTTGAGAATTCTCATCCACATTATCAGAGTTTATTGCAGCAACCTTCAAGTCAATCCCATAAGCCTCACATAAATCACACATAGCGTCATACACTTGTGAGCGAGTTTCACTATCCAAATTAGGCCATATCGGATGTTTGCCCGCTTCAAGCTCCCCAAGGAATAAATCTATATCCGAGGCTGATTTAAGCGATACCCCAATCACCCCTTCAATATAATCATGCTTACTAGTGAGAGTAACCACATGATCATTAGTAGTATTAGTTGTAGACGACTGAAACTTACCAGCATTTGGATCAACACATATTCCCTCACCCTCCGGCAAATTAGAATCAAGTGTATTCGTAGACAGACCTGATGGTCCCACACCAATGAAACCATCAATTCCAGTCCCACCATTAGGGTTTGTAAGATTCACATCAGCTTCATAAGTACGCAAAACCCTAGAAGCTTTACGTGGCTGCTGCGATTTTCTCATAGTCACATACGACAAAGGATTCGTATGCTCCTTTCCCATACACAAATCATCAACATTAATATCACCAGCATAACGAGCCATTCTTTCTTGTAGACCTTCGACATTAACCTTAGGAAAACCCACTTTCTCCATAACAATTACAAATAAACAAAGAGAACAAAACCCTAAAACCAGCGATTAAAAAACCTAAAAGATACTCGTCAATCTTTAAATTCGTTTGCCTCAAACAAGTCGAGGCATGAGTTAAATACCAGAGACACTAACCGACTTCCATGATTGATTATCACCAGCGATTAAAAGGAAAGATCGATCAAGAAAAAACCCTAAGAAAACTAAATAGCGATTAAAAACAAAGACCCAAAGAAATCGAAACCCTAAACAAATCAGGTCTGAATCCAAATAAAAATAATGTTATAAGACTGAATTAATCTTGTTAATCGTCTAAAACACAATCGTTATATGGAGTGGGACAAGATTGAAGATTAGAGATCGATGTTTTTGAAGGGTAGGGTTTTGAAAGAATCGCCCATAGTCACCAGAGAGAAAGCGGGTTTTTATTTTTTTTTAGTTTAGTCGTTTTATCGTAATGTTTTTAATGTCATTTGAATTCTATTGTAATGTTTTTATTTTATTTGAATTAATATGTAACGTTTGAATTATTAATGAAATTTTAGTTTCTGTTAAAAATGTTTTAAAAAAATAAAAGATTGAACTTGGTCGCCCTTACTGGGGCACTGAATCGCCTGCAGGTCGCTGGAGAGAGAAAACTGACATGGCAGAGAAAAGGAGGGGGATTGACCCTCCTTATTGTGCCCAGCCTAAGTGATGGGATTTTAGGTGAGAGATGGGTTGCAAACCCTTTAAGAGGAGAAGAGTTATAAGGCTGCACATTATGTCTTTTATGTATATTCTTTTGTCAATTAGTATTTCTTTCAAGCAAACTTTCTATTTAGTTACGGGTAAACACTATAAAATAACAACCTACTTTTTCCAATTTACCAAGATGAAACACCTATTTTTTTATTAACATTTAAGCCAACGAAACTATCAAGTATTGTTCCGATATCAACAAAAAGTTGTATTATATTATAAATAATAATTGAAATGACTATATTGCCCTTGTCTTCTTAAACATAAACCCCTTTATAGAATTCTAGGGTTCATTGTTGTCTCCTCCTTCCTCTTAGCCATCGCCACCCTCTCACCCACCTCCGGCCACCTACCAACACCACCACCGCCCACCGTAACACCACACCGCCACCACTAACACTCACCTTGTGACTCCCTTTGTTTAACCACCACACGCGCCCGAAACACCCTTCCATCACCACGTACGCACCACCACCACCACCAGCAAATCGAGTAGATGCGGTTAGATCCAAGGAAGATAAGGTAAGACCACCGTGTGTACACCCTCATATGACACGGTGGTGAGTCCAAAACTCGTTTTAACGAGTGTTTTGTTTTAATAACGTTTGGGTTAGGGTCAACAGCAGGAGACAACAGCAGTGAATGATGATGCTTGGGTCAACAGAAGTGAATGATGAAGTGGTTAAAGCATCACAGATTTTCTTTGCGTATTTAAGTTGACACCAACATTTGCACAATGTAATTTTCAAATATCAAGTGATGAGGACACTATCAAAATAAGAACCAATAAAATTGTTGAATGTGAGGACTCAGTTTCGAGTGATGGATATGGCATTGACTTGATTTCAACTACAAAATCACAGCTTTAAATTCATGTACTAACCAGCTGCTTTATATTTATGTACTAAATGTGAGCACTCATCTGCTTTATATTTAAGAAGACAAGGGCAATATATTCATTTCAATTATTATTTATAATATAATACAACTTTTTGTTGATATCAGAACAATACTTGATAGTTTCGTTGGCTTAAATGTTAATAAAAAAGTAGGTGTTTCATCTCGGTAAATTGGAGAAAGTAGATTGTTATTTTATGGTGTTTACCCTTTAGTCAATCAGATACAACAGACTACACATTCATACAATTTTGTAATCTTATGTACAATTTAAAAATTAGCTACAAAAAGACGATGAATTTACTCTTTCTTGAATATTAA
Source organism: Artemisia argyi (assembly GCA_030686995.1). Taxonomy (NCBI): domain Eukaryota; kingdom Viridiplantae; phylum Streptophyta; class Magnoliopsida; order Asterales; family Asteraceae; genus Artemisia; species Artemisia argyi. The sequence continues at coordinate 157,066,144 of CM060708.1, forward strand.
TTGCTCCAAGCAATTGTTAAGATTTAAAATGAGTTGTAACTTAATAATATCAAATACGAGGCCTTTCGACCCATGTGATGCACTCGGACTCTTTTTAATTGTTAGTAGCGTATTGCTCAGCACTAAATTTTGTCGTTTTGTTTGTCAATAGGTTCATCAGTTGTGACTTTGTTATCACAAATATTCAAAATGATTTTATAAGTCGAATCATATTATTCAGATCTTCCATTGGAAAAAAGAGGATATATAATCAAACTTGGAATTAAAACTATGAACGATACTTATAGGCATTGATAGTAAATTTGATTCAACTGTGAATTCATCATGTTTTAAAGACGGGTTTTGCTAACCTCTGCCCAGTTGGCATGGGTTAATCGGTTTATAAAAGAAATATTCTAATTCATTTAAGTGAAAAACATGTTCAAATATAGTAATTTATAAGTTCATTTAATGTGTATTTAATGCATTTTTTGATTAATTAAGAAAGTTTGCGTTCATTAATTATAGCTTAAACTCTGCCCAGTGGGCATTAGTTAGCAAAATCCTTTAAAGATTAATGTGAATACATGCACTCCATTTGGTTCATATGTTGTGATAAGTTTTTGGCCACTCTTTCATTTTCTTATTATTAATATGAGTTCATTCATTTGTAATTAAAATGAATATTAAGGGCCCGTTTGGTTTGTCAGCGGGATTTGATTAAGATTTTGATTAGGATTAGGATTTGAATTTGGTTTTAGATTTGGTATAATTTTTAGTAAAAAGTAGGAGTGAGAAAATATATTAATAAATACAAAATTAAGTATTTTAAAAAATGAAAAATATTATTTTGAATATAATATTAGAGAGAGATAGAGAGTATATTTGAATTGGACCCACTAATATTTATAGATCCTGGGTACTTGGTATCCTTTTGAAACAGTGGGTGTTAGTGGGGCTCATCCCCAATTTAGAATCCTAACTTTTTAAACAAACAATTGATTTTAACTTTCATCCCTAAATCCTAAAGTAAACACCGGATAACAAACGGGCCCTAAATGAAGACTATCCATTTATCTAGATGAGTTACAGTAAATACTTGCATTTATTTACTGTAAACAAACTAAAAGAAAATCCGAAGTACTTGCATAATTTTTATTGTGGTTCCAAAATTAGTTTGAATAATTAATTTGCAATGTAACTCATGTCATCGGGACCATACCAAAGTTGAATACCAGAAAGTTTAACATCCCAGTTGATCTTGACATTAACCACCCAAATGTATCAACATTATCGACCACACAACTCAAGGAAAAGGTTTTACTCCTATGAAGCCATGACTATTTTTCACAAACACAAATTGGCACTATGGGATTTTACTGAATCATGGTTCTAATTTTGTTATGATACGTAACAGAAGTAAAATATCAAACGCAAAGCTCCATGTATACATTTTGTCAAGATCACTTTCAGTAAACGCATATTCATGCCGAATATATATCATTACAACTGTTGCCGTTACATAAATTTTGTTTCAGTGTCCTTCTTCGGCTATTCTATAGATGCAACTCACGTTGAGTGTTATATCATCTAAGATGATAATTACGGTTGAAAATTAACGTTCAAGATGGAAGAAGAAACTGCATGCTGAAACCACATATGATTATGAGTCAGTAGCGCGTCCGTGTGATAATTCAAAAATTCGGTATGCAACTATGCACATTGAAGTGTTGCTGATAACTGCTAATGCCCCTTGGAGAGCAATCCAAACCTATAGATTGGTCACGAAAAAAATCATGTTAACCACTGGTATTTACATATTTCCATTATACTCATTAAAATATAAACACGATAACTATTGCTATTTAAAAATGATTAAAATGAATAGGAGTCAATCTTACCTCAAATGATTCCACGTTGTAAAATAAATGCCATGTACAGGCACAAAACGCTCCGCCTAGCAGGCGCACCTAAATTAGTTACCACATCATGTATTGATGACTTTCATGGGATATGATGAGTTATCGACCCTTTATAATTAACTTACATTGATATTTTTGAAGCTTTTTATATTAGATAAATGTTGGTTACCTTTCAATGCAATTAGCCATTACCATAAGCTATCAAAACAGCTAATAAAAGCTGATAAAAAAACACCATTTGAAGCTGTTAAAACAACATAAAAAAATCTGTTAGAAAATAGCATATTATTAGATAAATGTTGGTTACCTTTCAATGCAATTAGCCATTACCATAAGCTTGTTAGAATTTAATAATCAAAGTACACGTATATGCGGAAGCTAGATCAAGTATAACACATAATTATTAACCAAAACATAATAGAGAACGTGCCGTGGTGATTCTAGCCTGAACAAGAATCAAATAAGCAAATCTTGAATTAATTGATGAACCCTAATTAGGGGTTATGAATCAATGATCAATCCCTTACCGTTTTATTGATCGATTCCTTGATAACAACTATAGTGAGTTGTTACCTCGTTTTTGTACACACAAATTAAACCGTATCAAGGTTATGCAAGTAACTACACAAGATTTGTTTTTGAATAACAAAAATCGACCCACAACCCTTAGGGGTGTATGTCGATCGGTTTTAGACCAAAAGAAGAGAATGGAAAGTAAGGGATAATTGTGTGCACAAAAGATGTAAAAAACAATGACCCTAGGTTTGTTTATATAGTGATTTGGTAACTTAGGGACCAAGCAAAGGCAAAGGGTTTGCCCCTTTGTGGTGATCGGCCGACCCAAGCCAAAGGGGGGGGGGGGGTTCTAGACCCTTCCTTGGTTACCAAATTACATAAACACCCTTTTTCTATCTTTCGTCTAACGGTCGTTAGTCCCTTTTTCGTTAAGTACTAACGGTCGTTAACATCTCGTGTCTAATAATAAATATAATAAAACATTTATTATTTTTCCTCAATACTCATTTGTAATGTGTGCAATCCCGAGGTCTCGGGTTCGATACTAGACATTTACACATTAATATATATACGTATATTTAACAGCTCCCACTCGTATATATTATTAATAGTAAAATGACATTGGTAGGCGTCTTGCAACACTCCAATGCCCCTAGCACAACTCGAGCTAGGTTTCCTGGAAAAACCTTTAATGATTCATCATTATAATTATCCTTTTGTTTCTAATACTACATTTAATAAAGATGTGAGATTCTTTATTAATATTCTGTTTCTCGACTCTTTATGATTGAACAAAATTACCAAATCATCTGAACGTATTTTAGATAGACTTTGGGCGTGGCCACACAAACATTTTGTCAACCCTACAAGGGGCCCAGTAGTATTAAACTTCTGAACAAATCAGAAGGAACAAATTCTCTCTTGACTACAAGAATAACCCATGAACTTCGCAACACTTCTGAAAACAACCCTTATAACTCCCTATTACGGTGAGCGGTAGATTGCTTCACAAAAATGCACTACATCCATGACACTTATCTGGTATCTCAAGTCTGAGGATAACTTTAAATATGATTCTCGCATTAAACATTAAATCATATTGTTGGGATAAGTCCAATACTCAATTCATTGAATATCATGTGAAATTGGCATGACTACGCATCAATATACTTTCAAGTATATCCTGAACCAATACTCAAATTTTTCTTAATTTAATGATATTCCCATATCATTAATCGACAACGGACAATTTAGAATAATAATTTATTCATGGATTTAAACATGCAAATATAGGATATATTATTAAGACAATGAATAAATAAACATAACCAATATTTTATTTCATTAAAATAATAATTGTACATTACATCCCTTATCCAAATACTAATCACAAATGGGCATGAAACTTTCAGCCAATCTAAGTCCTATTCCTTCAGCATGCTTGTAAAGCTTGGTGCCAGGTAGAGGCTTTGTTAACTGGTCTGCTAAGTTTTCATCTGTGTGAACTTTGAGCATTTTGATTTCACCTATTTCGACTTGTTCTCGAACATAGTGATGCTTAATCGGGAAATGTCTGGTGCCTTTCATGATTCCAGGTTCATTGGCAAATGTAATTGGAGCTGAATTGTCGCAATACATTTTTATAGGTCGTCGAATCGAAGGCATAACCCCAAGCCCTGAAATAAACTTCCTAATCCAAACAGCTTCCATTGCAGCTTCTGAAGCAGCTATATACTCACTTTCTATAGCAGACATCGCTAGTACACTCTGCTTTCTGCTCTTCCAATCCATAGTTCCTCCATTAATGACAAAGACATAACCCGTCTGAGACTTCGTATCATCCTTATCACCTTTCCAAGAAGCATCGCAGTAACCTGTAACATCAAGTTCTGCAGATGGAGTACCCCCATAAACTAAGAACATCTCTTTAGTAGCCCTGAGGTACTTAAGAATATTCTTAACAGCAGTCCAGTGTTTTTCACCTGGATTTTGCTGATATCGACTGGTTAAATTCTCAGCAAATGCCACATCAGGCATTGTGCTTTTCACTGCATACATAATAGATCCCACAACCGAAGCATAAGGGACTCTCTTCATGCGTTGCACCTCTACAGGTGTTGAAGCACAAACTTTCTCGCTCACGCCATGTTGTTCTTGCATTGGCAAATATCCCTTCTTGGAATTTTGCATATTGAATCTCTTCAATATTTTGTCAATGTAAGCACTTTGGCTTAATCCAATTAATCGTTGAGATCTATCTCTATATATCTTGATTCCCAGAATAAATGCAGCTTCCCCTAAATCTTTCATAGAAAAACAACTTCCAAGATATGCCTTAACCTTTTGCAAACTTGGAATATCGTTTCCCATGATCAATATGTCATCAACATATAAAATAAGGAAAATTACATTACTCCCACTAGCTTTGTGGTATACACATGGCTCATCAAGATTTTGAGTGAATCCATACTTTTTAATTTCACTGTCAAATCTCTTATTCCATTGTCGTGATGCTTGCTTCAATCCATAAATGGATCTTTGAAGTTTGCATACACGATTCGGGAATTCTAGATTCACAAACCCCTCAGGCTGCGCCATATAGATGTCTTCATCTAGGCGACCATTTAAAAAGGCGGTTTTGACATCCATCTGCCAAATCTCATAGTCATAGTAAGCGGCTATGGCTATAAGAATCCTAATAGCCCTAATGTCAGCTACAGGAGAAAAGGTCTCCTCATAGTCAACACCAAAAGTTTGAGTATAGCCTTTAGCTACCAAACGGGCCTTATTGGTGTGTACAATGCCATCCGTATTAGTCTTTTTCTTGTAGAGCCATTTATTCCCAACTAACTTGGCACCCGGAGGTAGGTCTACTTCTTCCCAGACTTCAGTGTCTTTCATGGATTGCATTTCTCCATTCATAGCAACCTTCCATTTTTCCTTTTCAGGACTATTCATGGCAGCTTTATAACTTGTAGGTTCATCAAGATCCCCTAACAAGTTTTCCTCACACTCTACATTAAGACATAGACGTGTAGGAGCTTTCACAGGTCTAGTTGACCTACGAATGGGAACCACTTCAACTTCTGGTGGAGGACCTAAACTTTCAAGTTCCACAGGAAGTTGGCTAGTGTTTTCAGAAGGTGCTACATCTTCTTGATCGTCTTCCAGATCATATAATCTCCCACTGAATTCTTGAGATATGAGCTCCTTTTCCAAGAAGTCTCCATACCTTGCAACAAAACTTTGTTTTCAGGTGGGTAATAAAAGTAGTAACCCAGGGTTTCCTTAGGGTATCCTACAAAGATGCACTTCACAGATCTTTGTTGGAGTTTGTCTACTGAGTCACGTTTAACATACGCCTCACAACGCCAGACCTTAAGATAAGACAAGTTAGGAGTTTTTCCAGTCCATAACTCATATGGAGTCTTATCAACCTTCTTTGTTGGAACCATATTAAGAATGCGAACCGCAGGTTCTAAGGCATAGTCCCAAAACGAAAAAGGAAGAGTTGTTAGATTAAACATAGATCGCATCATGTCTTGCAATGTACGATTCCTTCTCTCAGATAAACCATTTTGTTGTGGAGTATATGGAGAAGTAAGGTGCTGGACAATTCCCTCCTTTGCTAAGTAATCTATGAACTCCTGACTCAGGTATTCACCACCTCTATCGGATTGAAGAGCTTTAATATTCTTTCCAAGTTGCAACTCTACTTCCGCTTTAAACACTTTGAATGTTTCAAACACCTCATGTTTATGTTTAAGTAAATAAACATAAGCATAACGGCTGTAGTCATCCGTAAATGTTAAGAAGTAGCTAGCACCTCTCCTTGACACATGTGTAAGTGGTCCACACACATCTGTGTGAATAAGACCAAGTATATCATTAGCCCTTTCAATCCTATTTTTAAAGGGTTTCTTTGTCATCTTCCCAGCAATACAAGATTCGCACTTATCAAATGATTCATCATTGATCTTATCTAAAAGCCCATCATGTTGCAGCTTTTTCATGCGAGCCTTGCCAATGTGAGCAAGTCGACAATGCCAAAGATAAGACGAATCCAGACCTTTCTTGATTCTCTTATTATTGATGCTATACATTGAATTATTTTTAACAAAAGCATTATCATTATCATTCATATCAATTTCAAAGACACCATTCACAGCAATAGCATTAAAATAAAAAACACCATTTAAAGAAATTGAAATTCCATTGCTAGAAATAGTATGCTCAAAACCAAGGTTCAACAAACATGAAAATGAAATTACACCTCTAACAATTGACGGTGCATAACGACAATTATTTAAAGATAGTACTAAGCCCGAAGGCAACACTAAATTAAAAACTCCTATAGCTTCAACTGCTGCATGTGCTCCGTTACCCACGTGCAGGAATTGTTGTCCATAGGCCAGCTTTCTCTCAACTCTAAACCCCTGCAAGGTATTGCAAATATGAATACCACATCCCGTATCATATACCCATGAATTCAATTTAGGAGTAAGAGTGAATAATTCAATCATAAAGAACGCACCTGATGAACTGGGGTTACCAGCTTCATTACCCTGCTTCTTGAGTCGCAAGTCATGAATGTAGAGAGGACAATTGCGCTTCCAATGGCCCTTTTCATGACAATGGTGACAAGCCTGATCCTTCTTGTTTGGCGGATTCACCTTGTTCTGCTTAGGCTGATGCTTCTTCATCTTGGGTTGTGGTTGATAGGCCATGACCTGCTTGCCTTTATCACCTTTCCCTTTGCCTTTGTTCACATGCGATTTCTTCTGGATTCTCCCCCCATGAATCGCCAACACTTGCGGGGTAGGAGCCTTGACCTTGGCTGGTAGACTTTTCTCATAATCAACAAGCAATGCGAGTAATTTTGAGACTGTCTTCCCCGAGCAGTGCATGGTGAAATTCTGCACAAAACCAGCAAAGTCCTTGTTAAGGGACCTGTTGATCAAGTGCACTTGCACATTATCGGGGTAACCAAATCCAATTCTGTGAAGTTGATCAAAGTATTCTTTCATCTCATTCACATAATCTTCAACTGGTTTACCATCACCATGCTTGCAGTTGTGTAGCTTGTCAAGTTCATCATACAATTCAACTGCAGGAGACTTTGCATAAGACTTTTGAAGTTCTTCAAGCATGTCTTTTGGAAAGTAGTACTCAAACTTCTTTTGTAACTGAGCACTCATGCTAGTGAGCATTAAACAAGCAACCTCATTAAACTTAGCATGCTCCACCCTCCATGCCGCCTTAACTGCTTCTGGTTCAGTAGCAGCTGGCTCAGCAGGGCATTCATTGGTCAAGTAATCAAGCTTTCCGGATGCCCTCAAGACAATTCTGAGCGAACGGTGCCAATCATTGAAATTCTTTCCAGTCAATTTTTCCCTTTCAAGATGACTCTTGAAAGCAGAAATCACAGTTGGGTTATCGGGTTGAGCCATATCTACAGATAAAAGTTCAAACATTAGTATCCTCGATAATAAATATCTTCAAGAAAATAAAATACGAAAAGGCTATATTCATATAACCACATAATTTTCTTGAAAATCTAGGATCCAACGTTACATAGATTCCACCACATCAGTTGATCTGCTAGTGGTGAACGTATAAAAGATGGTAATCTGTCAAACAATAATTGGCAAACAAGATTTCCAATTCCTAGACCATTATGGGATTTACATCAAATTGATTCATCAATTTGTCTTGTAAGCATGTTTCAACCCATCTCATGCCTTAAGTTCTAGGTCTCACGCACTACTTAATTAAGTCGTCTACCTTAGAAACTGTAAAATTACTATCTATGGTCTCACGCATTAACAGAATTTTACATTGTTATAATACTTTAGCCTAGGTCTCACGTTTACTAAATTAAAATTTCAAGTGTTCCTTATAGATAGATGGCATGTAACTTAAATTTTAAGGGTATTCAATTTTGATATGTCAATCAAAATGCATGCACTCATCTTTATAGCATAAATTTTCAAAAAAAAACTTTTTATTACCAATTCATGAAATTAATACACAAAATTTTACTTGAGGTTTAAAAACCCTAAGATGACTTTCTATAAGCATGATTTTAAAAGAAATTCGTTTAAGACGTATTCAAGAGTGTGATAACCAAGGCAGACTCTAAGGCTCTTTTCTAAGCCTTCATATCACGATTATGAATTTTGTCTTAAAAGAGTTACTTTTAAAAGCATGTTTGTACAAAACATCAATCAAGCAAAAATTTATGGATTCAATCTCAAAACATGTAATAAAGTATGAATCTTGCTAGTCTCGCCTTGGAGCGAATTATCGTGCGAAGCGAACCGTTGTTGACACATAAGACTCCTCAAGATTCAATCTTTATCACTTAGGGTTTCACCATTATTAGTCTGTATTATTTTCTTTATGAAAAATCACCCTTTTATTGCTTACATCATGTCAAACAATTAACAATAAAACAAGTATTCAAAGAAAACAAAACAACCAATAATAAATAAAGTGAAACAATTAGCCACATGCAATCCTTATTAGAAAAGATCCTAGTAAAATCAAGTCTAGGTATAATAATGCATGCAATCAACTAAGACCTTCTCCTCTTAATGGAAGAGAGCCACATGCATTGACGAATCAATTGCGTATGCCAAAGCTAATATACACACCACATAGCATATAAATTGATTTTAATATATATATATATATATATATATATATATATATATATATATATATATATATATATATATATATATATATATATATATATATATATATATTGAAGTCTTCCCCAATTATAGATCTATCTAAAACTTGTGACAAATTAAAAAAAAAAAAAGATCCATGACTAACATGCATGTTTCGTCACGGATAAAACCTAACAATTAGCACATCGGTCACAAGATACGTTCACATAACCGGTTAAAGACCTAGGGTTTCTAGTGATTACAAATTAATCATATAAGCCACAAACCCTAATTAGGGTTTTAAGTGAAAAATCGACCCCCCCATAAATTAGGGTTAGGGTTTCAAATTTTATAAAAAAAATTTAAAAAAGAAAAACCCTAGATCAAAACATGTATCTGAAACAATTAAAGATCCGATTTTTATTACGTTTTAGTAATCAATTACATGTTATACATGGCTCGTGATGCCACTGTTAGAATTTAATAATCAAAGTATACGTATATGCGGAAGCTAGATCAAGTATAACACATAATTATTAACCAAAACATAATAGAGAACGTACCGTGGTGATTCTAGCCCGAACAAGAATCAAATAAGCAAATCTTGAATTAATTGACGAACCCTAATTAGGATTTATGAATCAATGATCAATCCCTTACCGTTTTATTGATCGATTCCTTGATAACAACTATAGTGAGTTGTTACCTCGTTCTTGTACACGCAAATTAAACCGTATCAAGGTTATGCAAGTAACTACACAAGATTTGTTTTTGAATAACAAAAATCGACCCACGACCCTTAGAGGTGTATGTCGATCGGTTTTAGACCAAAAGAAGAGAAGAGAAATGTTAGGGATAATTGTGTGCACAAAAGATGTGAAAAACAATGACCATAGGTTTGTTTATATAGTGATTTGGTAACTTAGGGACCAAGCAAAGGCAAAGGGTTTGCCCCTTTGTGGTGATCGGCCGACCCAAGCCCAAGGGGTGGGGGGGGGGGGGGGGGGTTCTAGACCCTTCCTTGGTTACCAAATTACATAAACACCCTTTTTCTATCTTTCATCTAACGGTCGTTAGTCCCTTTTCCGTTAAGTACTAACGGTCGTTAATATCTCGTGTCTAATAATAAATATAATAAAACATTTATTATTTTTCCTCAATACTCATTTGTAATGTGTGCAATCCCGAGGTCTCGGGTTCGATACTAGACATTTACACATTAATATATATACGTATATTTAACAAAGTTATCCAAACAACCAAGGTTGCAAAAATCATGAATCGGTAGTGAGTTGGTCGACCACCCTGTAGCTTGTAATCGGTCTAGGCGGGATTAATCGGATTGGCATTTTCTAGCAAATTTTGTGTATTTCTAGCGAGTTTTAGGTATTTTCGGCAAGATATTTTCTAAAATTGAACTTGTAATAGATTTATAGAGTTAGTATAACTGATAAAATAAGTTTACAGTGAGTTTTTTGTACTTCCGGCAAGATTTACAGGTTTTCGGCAAGGTTGACCACCATTGATCGCTGTTGAACATGGTTGACCTATTTGTTTGACCCAGTTACATAAATCGACAAAGTAGGTGGCCCTGCAACGCCTAGGCTGCGATTAATTGGCCTTGTAAACATTTTTTTGCAACACTGAAACAACATACAGAAGCTATTAAAAAGACACCATACGAAGCTGTTAAAACAACATAAAAAAGCTATTAAAAAAACAACACATGAAGCTATAAATTTTTTGTCCAAACACCCCTTTTCTCCCATCACTAAGAACTCAAACATTGAAGCTAGGTTGCCATAATGTTCATCCTTCTGACATAGTAAACATATCAAGGTTAGTAACTTTACATTGAAGTAATTAACATGACAGTGCTAGTACAGAAAATCCTTTCACTATTTAGTCATCTAAACTTATATAAGATATCATCCAAATTATCTTAAATTGTTCAACAAATGATCATGCTGTATAACTTGCACACGAAAAAAAGAAAAAAATAAATCAAGAATGAAGATTCGAACTTTTGAAAATCAAGAATGAAGATTCGAATTTTTGTGTTTGTGCATGTGATTTTGGCCGGTTTATATAGGCATGGATTAGGTTAAATCATAAATTACTTGCAACCTTTTCAACTTCGTCTCAGTCAATAACCGACTTTTAATTATATACTAAATACCATGTGATCAATTCCGGCAACCCTTGCATTTCATCTAACTGACTTTTAATTCTATACTGAATGCCATGTAATCAATTCTGGAAACCCTTGCATTTCATCTCCTTTCATGATTGTGTACTTGTTATGAGGCTGCATTAAATTTCAAGCATTAGCTTCGAGTCTGTTCATATTTTCTGCATATTTTTTAGCAGCGTCTTCAAATTTCTGCAATTAATTCCGCGCATTAGAGATCTTGTACACTATACAGTCTTGGATCCTCCACATTTATAAGGGGACTCAATCTTATATTATTAATAGATTTACATGTTATTATCAAGGTTATAAATAGCGTGAGACGCGGTGTGACGACATTATCAAGCTTCACGTCTTAGACATTAGAGCACTCGGTATGGTGCACATTAACGTGGGAAATGCACCCACAACCAATCATTGGCACGCTAAATGCCATACTAGGCAAAATGCCAAACTTGCGTTAATGGGACTTGAGCTAGGGCTCACCCTATTTTAATTGTTGATGCGTGGGAATTACACCAGGTTTTACTTCTCAAGGGATCTCGAGAAGCTTACAACCCCCACCAGGCAGTGTACCTGATCGTTGTAGTATAGTATAGTGACAAGTACCGGTGGATTGATCGTTCAACTCAGGAATAGTGTCGTTAGGATTAGAAAGCCTAAAAACTAGGTCTAGAGGTGAGGGATGATTGTTTTTGTATTTGTATATTTTTATAAAAGCAAGTAAAAATCTAGGGTTTTAGAGGAGTAGGCGGAATTAGTTGCTAGTCAACTAACCCAATAACTAGGATGCAATCGAAATAAAATAACAAAAATGAAAATAAAGCTAATTAAACTAGTGGTGTGAACAATAAATGGGAAAAATGTGTTTACTTAGATTTTATTACTCCCTAGATATCTTTTACAGGTTGATAGTTTGTTACAGTTGCGTGGATGACGGGTTATATTCCTTAATACCATTCGTGGGGTGGCGTACGTACTTCCCCAACTCTATAAGCTCCTACTTCACTCCTATGTAGAGCCTGCAAGAAGCTCCTAACATGGGATCACTAGAATTCGCTCATGCATTAAATACAACCATAAAAACCTTAGTACGCATTGGTTCATGTTTCTTAAGACGTTCAAGCAAGTTACACTATGGAAGTCTGCCAGTTTTCTTAAGCCTAACATCGAAATCATTCATCCATTACAACTATAAACAAGCAATCAACCTATAATCAACATCTAGGTTTCATTACATCTAAGCAAACACACAAGAGATCTAGCCTAGCATGTTAAAATCAAGACAAGCGTAAGATATATTCAAACAACACATAGACATATTGAATGAATTGGAAGGATACTTATCTTAATTGAACATGAAAGTTTTCAAAGGGTGAAAACCCTTGAAAATACTGTAAAAGTCGAGTTAGGGTTTATTCAAGTCGTCCCTAATATTGTCCTCTTCTTATGAATGAAAATTACAAAAGTATATATAGATTTTCCAAGGTGACGGCGTCAAGAAGAAAATTCTGACGCCATCAACCCGCCGCCAATAATAAAATCGGATTGCCTAGACCCAGATCTGACGCCGTCATGTGTAATGTTGTTCTGGGCCGTCACCACTTTTACTCTTGACGGCCTTGCTTTGACGCCGTCATATTTCTACTGGGCCGTCACCACTTTTGCTCTTGACGCAGTCATCAAAATGCTCTTGACGCCGTTAGGTACTGTTCCCAGCAAGGAAAATTAAGACTTTGCCGTTTTCTTCACTTTTATTCCAAAAACGTCCAAAATGCTTCCTTTTCCAAAATTCACTCCAAAAAGTACCTAAAATCACAAAAGGAACGATTTAGGGCAATATTTGATCAAATAAATTCAAATTCCGTCTTAAATGACCACCTAAAAACGGATCATTTTTCGCTTTACCATATACCCTTACACTTGAGATTTGCTTGTCATCAAGCAAATGCGCTTTTATTCTAATCAAAATATAAGCTAGGGGTCATTTAACACTAATATAAAAGTAATTACAACAAATAATCGTTCCAGTAAAGACCAAAGACAAGCACGGAGGTCATACACTAGCACCTCACAAATAGTGTTTAGATACTCACATCTCTCGGGTGTAATAAAGTATATATCACAATATGGAAATAGAAAATATCTCTCACTACCTGTCATAGCAAAATAGATTACCATAGGTTTGGGAAAGGATCAAACCTCCACCACATGGCGTAAGCACCTAGGATAAACTATCAAAGAGGTCTTTTAAAGGGTTATAACGTTAGGTGTAGGGATATGGAGTACACGGTTTTGTTGGATATAGGCAATCTTTACTGGTGGCGAGTTAATCATCTTGGTTAATTACATGTACAATATGGCGTTGCTTAGCCAAGACTAGACTCGACTTAAGCTAATAAATAAAAAATAAGAAAAACATAAAATAAACATAGAATGAAGCGGGATGGTAGTCCGTATGTTTTTTCTCTTTTCTTTTTTTTTCTATATATATTTTTTTTCTTAATTTTTTTGATTTTTTTGTGTGTGCATACACTCTTACCCTACCATCCAAATAATACATCATAGGGAATGTACATTCCCCTTACACTTGAATTTTTACATACTTTACAATAAACTAATCAAATGATTCGAATTAAGATAATCAAAACACTTGGAGTACTTTTTAAGATAAACGCACATATGGGGGTAATATATGATGTTCTTCCCCATTACTCCATAACACAAGTACTTTACCCATGAGTCCCAATCGTCCCAAAACAATATGTACGTGGATATGATTCGACTTAGCAACCATGTAATCAACTAGATAATTAACTAAGGGTTTAAACAAATAACAATAATGCACTAAAGATGAGTGCATACACGGAAGGCTAAGGCGATTTGGTTGTATATTTAAGTGGGGTGTAACAAATTCTTCTTTTAAGTAAGATGCTTAAAGTTAGAAACGAAAAGATAGGCTCGAAGGGGTGTACTAGGGGTTTCGTCTACTAAAAATGAGTACAACGCTAAGGGTGTGGGAAAATTAATTGACTTAACTAGCCAAGTAATATGACTTAAATGGTCAAGTAATTATGATACAGGTTTAACACAAGGGTGATCCTAATGCCTCTTATCATGTAGTAAATCCTACTACACGAATGTAGTCTCACTAGCGGTCTCGGGATGCATCACTAACACAAGTTCTAGAATCTAAATGCTACCGGTACAATCATAAGCACTAATAGTAAATGCTTTTCCTATCAAATCTAAAGGCGAACCTCACATATTTGGGGGGAAAATTTTTTTGAATGATACGGTTTTGTGCTAGTCATACGACTCCTATCCATGAGACGCTTGCTATGGCTAAAGTTTCACCCCTAAATGTTGTAAAAAATTTTAAATTTGGCGCTAAAATTACACTAACAAGTATTTCTCATAGTTTTATTACACACCTACCATCGAACAAACAAACTCAAGTGAAAGTGTATCCTATAAGGTATCATCATTTTACCCTCCCCTTACACTTAGGATGAACATTATCCCAATGTTCAATCAAAGAATGTAAAAGTAAAACAGGTAAAAGAATGAAATCAAATACTCCCCTGATTCGTTCGGTTTGGATAGTGCGGTAACAAGGTTAGATCTTCCTCCAAGAAAATGAACAATCAAAGCTTCCCTTCCAGAATATAAATCATCTTCTTGTCATACATAACCTGTTAAACCTGAGAAAACAAACAAGGCAACCTCGCGTAAAATCGGCGGCAATCTATATATACTAATAAATCCTAGAAAAATAACATATATATCTTAAATTGCTTTCTAGGAATTAAAGGGATATAATTCTTGTGGAATAATGTTTGCAGATTTCATGGAGTTTATAAAACTAAAGATTCAACAAAAACTTTAAAACTCCGTTAGAAAAACAAAACTAGCAAAATTTCCAGAATTTTACACATGACGCCGTCAGGAATTTCTTCCTGACGCCGTCAGAAGTGATCTGCCGAAATCCTTACGTTAAGTTTCCGGAAAATTTCTGGAAAACTTATGTCTTCCTGGAAAATCCTGCAAAACATCATTATGACTCGATACAAGCATTTGACTCTAACAAATACGAATATACATGTTCATTTAATATTGTGGAGAATCATGATCAATTTTGTTTCTTAAAAACATATTTGAGGTTTCCCCTTACACTTATCTTTTGCTAAATACCTTTGGATGAAGTTAAAACTAAGCCAAACGACAAAATAAAGTATTTTCACTATTTTATTTTTGAAACATGATCTACCAACAATAAAAATAAAGCATGCATATGGAAACAAATAACAATCAAACAAATAAAAATCACACAAAGCGTGGGTTGCCTCCCAAGAAGCGCTTTTCTTTATTTACGAGTCTTGTAGCTAGACTCAAGGTCATGGGTTATCACGTGACTTCATCATCAAACGTCACATCCTCCTCACTAATCATTTCATTACTACTTTCTTGATAATGTTTTACACGTTGTATGTTGACAGTGAACTCTCTATTTTCATCGTCCATTAACACAACAGCTCCAGTTTTAGAGGAACTTTTTACCGTAAATGAACCATACCATCTAGACTTGAGTTTCCCTGGAAATAATCTTAACCGAGAATTATACAATAGGACTTTGTCCCCCTCTAAAAATTCCTTAGGTTTCTTAATTCGCTGGTCATGCCATCTTTTTGCCCTCTCCTTATATGTAATGGAGGATTCATACGCTTCTAACCTTAGCTCATCAAGCTCATGGAGTTGCAAGAACCTATTTGTTCCGGCGATTGTATAGTCCAAGTTACACGCCTTAAGTGCCCAATAAGCCTTATGTTCTAGTTCGACTAGAAGGTGACATGCCTTACCGTAGACCATGCGGAATGGGGTCGTTCCAATAGGTGTTGTAGGCAGTTCGGAATGCCCATAAGGCCTCATCTAGTTTAAATGACCAGTCTTTTCTATTCTGACTAACCATTTTTTCTAGAATTCTCTTAATAGCCCTGTTGGTGTTTTCGACCTAGCCATTGGTCTGTGGGTGATAGGTGGTGGAAAATTGATGGGACACTCCGTATCTCCTCATGACCTTTTCCATTTGCGCATTGCATGTAACAATTCGCAATTTCAGGTTAACTTTTATTCTCGAAAATTTTACTATTCACTTTTTACTATTCACTTTTCACTATTCATCTCAGAAATTTTTATTTCATATTCTCGTAAGTTAAACTATTTTAACGATAATCCGAGAGTTTGACGCTCGTCGGATCATTTCTGCAAAAATCACAAAGCCGTGTCCGAGATTTACTTTTAGGTTTAAACGTCCTTCCAGCATCCCGATATATCCATAAAACATTATAAACAATAGAAATATGATTTTCTCTCATTTTAGGACAATTCCAAAAGTTTCGGAATTTTACGTTTTTCAGTTCAGCGTTTTACGCGAATTGCGCGTTTTAGACCCGTGTTTCCAGTTTTTAGCAGGGTTTTCGCACCCGATAGAACCTACCACACATTTTATATTTTATTATGGACTATATTGACATGTTTAACCATATTTATAAGTTTCATATTTTTAGGATACCCGGTTTTACGTTTCGTGACTTAACAACTTACGGTTAGCAATTTACGGGTCCAAAACTAGCTACATAAGTAGGATAATACCAAGTTTTTGCATCTAGTCACCCTTATCTCTATATGAACGACTTAGGGGGGGGGGGAGGATTCACACTTGTGGCATGATCTCATGACTTTAGCCATTAGATCAATACTTATTTACAACTTTGTCTCCAAGTTTAGCAAAAATATCCTAAAAACTAACCTCCTCAATGAACCTTCCTAGACACCTTCCTAACCTCCTCTTCATGCTATAAATAAAAGCTCATACCTTCATCTTTTCATCACCAAAATGCCACAACCTCAATACCTAGCACCATGATCCTTAGATCTTCAATATACAAGTTACACTACAAAGTTCAATGTCTTAGTATTCTCTACCTAGTTCTTAAGTTTGTTTGGTGATTCCATGGTTGAATTAGGAGCTACACAAGGTTACTAGGGCTGAAGTTAAATGGTTTTCACAAGGGTTAGATCAAGGCTAGCAAGGGTTACAAGAGTTATGGTAAAGGGTTTACAAGCATAGGTTTAGTGTCCTAGTTCATACTTGACTTCCTTTCTTTAGAAAGCCAAAAGTTGTAAGCAAACCCTTATACACTTTCTTGCTCAATATCATTTCATGCTTATTATGTTTCTTTCATGCTATATATGGTCTTTGTATTGTGTTCATGATGTTTAAAAATGGATAAAACAAGTATTGGTATACATATGTTAACTTATGACAAGTAAACAAGCAAACTAGTGATTTTTATGGAAAACCACGACCACAATAGTATAACTTTGATATTTGAAATTTACTTACTGTTAAAGAGGACTTAACAAGGAAAACATAGCAATTTGAATCACCCAAAACGAGTATACGAGTCAAAAGTTATGACCATTTGAAGTTAGCGAAACCAAAACGGCAAATCTGCCTAAATTGCATTCTGATCAAATTATGATTTTTAAAGTCCCACTTCTGGTCCGATTCATCAAAAAGTTAAAACACGAAAGTTGTCCGGAACGACGTTTTCGTTCAGGGACAAAGAAGCTCGAGCCCTGAAAACGCTTTCTGAGTGATAAATTTCTTCAAATTCTTAACAGCCCATTTTTAGACCAAAGTTACTATATAATCATTATAATTAGATGAGACCAAGAGGTCTAATGACCTAAAGCCGAGACCACAACCATGGCTAAAGCCAAGGTTGAGTCTCAAGATCATGGTAACAATGACCAAGGTCACGGCAAAGCTACGGCTAAAGACCACATAACTATTAAAGATCAAAAAGCTTATATACATATATATATGTTATCAAATACTACAATAGTAGGGAGCCTCATGTGAGGAGTTCATTGAGTATGCCGTCGAGACGAGTTGTGGATTTACGAGTTAAAGTGTCCTGGCTCCTCGAACGTTTACTCCATGACTTCTGAATTATGTCGGCCCGAACGGTAGTAAGAGATATACAACTTATACATGTTTCATAGACCACTTATATTCAACGACTTACACTATATACTAAGTACTACATCATGAACATTATGCAAGACATATATGGGCAATTCTTCGTATTCTTAGACGTTACTCCAAACCTAAGTCGCAACGTTCTATTATAGGCTGCTCTTAGAGACTTTCGCGATTCGACTTTCATTACTCATTACATAGACTTAAGGTGAGTCATAGCCCCTACTCTTTTCGTACTTGTTTTAAACTCTTGGGGGGGATACATGCTCAACTACTTGCTTACTTGTACAAATACTCAAAACGCCTATACTTGACTGTGTTATACTTGATTGCTTACATACATGACTGCGTTATACTTAATTGCGTTATTCTATTTATTGACTAGTAGTTGTCTTTGGGAATTGACTCCCAGTTGTCTTTGGGAAGTGGCTCCCAGTTGTCTTTGGGAATTGACTCCCAGTTGTCTTTGATACATCCTAACATTTGCGAATGTTTGGATACATCATAAAAGTGAGGTCTTCGGAGATGAAGTAGAGACTCACTAATAATTGCTTAATTGTCTTGATGAACTTATACATGTCTTTATTATACTATATGTTAGCAGTGGGTTGTTAATACACAGGTTACAAGTCTCTTATGGCGGGACTTGTAACTGAGTGGATTCTCAATGCCTTTGCTGTGTGAACATTCTTTTAAGGCTTTTCAACTGTTTTAAGACAAACTCTATGAACTCACCAACCATTGTGTTGACACTTTAGCATGTTTATCTCAGGTTAGTAAGGCGATAGCTAGTGCATGGAACTTAGAGTCAAGCTGCATATTCTGAAGACTTACGCTTTTATCATTTACCATTCAAAACATTTTGTATACATTTATGTATCATACTTTGGAATCTCATGTTTGTAACTTTGAATTCATTAATCGAATGGTAACTTTTCAAAACGTCTCATTTAGAGTGCGTTTTCTATAACTTGTACTTTGTATTATGAAGTAGCACCCCTATGACACAGTCTTCCGCTGCGGTATTTTGGGGGTGTTACATTGCAAAAGTGGGTTCCCCTATCACTAATGAGAGCCTTAGGGATGCCGAACCTAGCGAATAGCTTTTTCAGGAAATGAATAACTACCCTAGCATCATTGGTCCTAAGGGCTTGTGCCTCTACCAATTTTGAAATGTAATCGATGGCAACCAAAATTCATTCCCTCCTGAAGATGGAAAAGGTCCCATGAAGTCGATTCCCCAGACGTTGAAAACCTAACATACTTGTATAAAATTCTGAGGTGCTTCATCTCTACTTGATATGTTCCCGGCCCGTTGACATGCATCGCATGCTTGTACCATTTCTTTAACATCACGGAATATTGTGGGCTAATAGAATCCCGCATCGAAAATCTTTCGTGCGGTGGTGTTTATCCCATGATGGCCCCCAGAGGGGCAAGAGTGACATTCTCTCATGATCTTTACTGCCTCATTTCCCGAAACACAACGTCTGATTATTTGATCAGGACACCTTCGGAATAAAAATGGTTCATACCAGAAGTAGTATTTTAGCTGGGCAAAGAACCTTTTCTTTTCGTATTTAGTCATGTGTTCCGGAATGAGTCTGCTCGCGAGATAGTTAGCAAAATCAGCATACCAAGGCTCAGAATCTGTCATTGACATGAGTTGTTCATCAGGAAATGAATCCCGAATCTCGCTTCCATTGAGCTCATTAAGGGGATTTTCAAGACGAGATAGGTGATCAGCAGCCAAATTCTCCGCCCCCCTTTTATCACGAATTTCAACGTCAAACTCTTGTAACAACAGGATCCACTGAATTAGTCGTGGCTTAGCATCTTGCTTAGCAAAAAGATATCGGAGAGCCGAGTGATTGGTGAAAACGACTGTCTTTGAAAGGACAAGATATTGGCGGAATTTGTCGAAGGCGAACACTACGGCTAATAATTCTTTTTTGGTGGTGGAGTAATTCTCTTGTGCGGGATTTATGGTTTTGCTAGCGTAATAAATAGGTTGGAATAGCTTGTCACGCCTTTTGCCTAATACTGCTCCGACAGCATAGTCACTAGCATCGCACATGATTTCGAAAGGTAACTCCCAGTTGGGTGTAACCATGATTGGGGCTTGCGTGAGCTCCTTTTTCTAGAGATCGAATGCATCCTTGCATTCTTGAGAGAAATCGAAAGGGGCATCCTTCACCCGCAGTTGAGTCATTGGCCGAGCTATTTTAGAGAAATCTTTGATGAATCTTCGGTAGAACCCGACGTGGCCCAAGAAGCTGCGTATTGCTTTAACGGTCGTGGGATAAGGTAATTTAGATATAGCTTGCACTTTAGCTTGGTCCACCTCAATCCCATTCCCTGAGACCTTATGTCCTAATACAATCCTTTCTTTTACCATAAAATGGCATTTTTCCCAATTTAACACCAAGTTGGTTTCCTCACAACGTTTGAGCATTTTTTCTAGATTAGCAAGACAGCAGTCGAAAGAGTTCCCAAAGACCGAAAAGTCATCCATGAAGACTTCCATGCTGTCTTCCATTAATTCGTAAAAGATTGCGGTCATGCATCGCTGAAAGGTAGCGGGGGCGTTATATAGCCCAAACGACATTCTTTTATAGGCGAACGTTCCATAAGGGCAAGTAAACGTGGTTTTTTTTGGTCCTCAGGTGCTATGGGGATTTGGAAATATCCCGAGAACCCATCCAAGAAACAGAAATACTCGTGCCCAGATAATCTTTCCAACATTTGGTCAATGAATGGTAAGGGAAAGTGATCCTTCCTTGTGGCATCATTGAGCTTTCTATAATCGATGCATACCCGCCAGCCAGTAACCGTTCTCTGGGGTACCATCTTACCCTTGTCGTTCTTCACCACAGTCATTCCACCTTTCTTTGGTACAACCTGTACAGGACTAACCCACGGGCTATCCGAGATTGGTTAAATTAGTCCTGCATCCAGAAGTTTGATGACTTCTTTCTTCACTACTTCCTTAATGTTGGGATTCACCCGCCTCTGGGGTTGCACGGCAGGTTTATAATTTTCTTCCATAAGAATCTTATGCATGCAAAAAGTTGAATCAATGCCCTTAATGTCGGCTACACTCCATGCAAGCACTCCCTTAAATTTCTTTAGGACTTCTAAGAGCTTACCTTTTTGTTCATGTTCGAGGGAAGAGTTTATGATTACCGGTAGTTGGTCCTCTCCCTGAAGGAAGGCATACTCTAGGTGGTTAGGGAGTTCTTTAAGATCTAGCTTAGGGGGTTCGATAATAGAAGGCTTAAGCTTATTTTCGGGTTTTCGTAGTTTGAGCTGTTCAGTGGTCTCCTGTCTAGGGTAGAAGGAGACTGCTCCAACATCCTCCATCTTTTCTACCTCTAACAAGGGGAGAAAACTCTCATCCCGTAAGCAACCTTCCTCGATCAGTTCATCAACACAATTATCAATAACATCCGTGAGTTCATCGACCTCTCCGATGAAATAAAGCCGGTTAGCTGCTTCGAGGGAGAGATTCATAATATCTCTAATGTCGAAGGTTAAGCTATCGGTTCCTACTCGTAAGGTTAACTTGCCGTCATGAACATCAATGACTGCACGAGCGGTAGCAAGAAATGGTCTCCCTAAGATGATGGGCACCAAGTCATCCTCCTCCATCTCCAAGATAACGAAGTCAACCGGAAATTTGAATTTTCCAACTTTGACCAGCACATTCTCGTAAATCCCTACGGGTATTTGACTGATCTATCGGCTAGTTGGATATTCATACGGGTAGGCTTGAGTCCGGAGTATCCTAGTTTAAGGAACATGGAGTGAGGCATGAGGTTGATACTCGCCCCTAAATCGGCAAGAGCATTCTGTATTGATAGAGATCCTATGGAACAGGGCAAGGTGAAGCTGCCTAGATCGTCTACCTTTTTTGGTAGCCCTCGATGGGTCACCACCGAACATTCTTCCCCCAAAGTCACAAGACCCTCGAGTTTCTTTCAGTTGGCGAGTAATTTTTTAAAGTATGAGCTATACTTTGGCATGCGATAGCAAGCATCAAGGAGAGGTATGGTGACTACAGAATCTTTTAGATATGACAAGAATCTCTTATTATCGTTCTCAATTTTCTGGTTCTTTAGTCAAGATGGGAATGGGATATTTACAGGTTGGTTAGGTGGAGTTGATGGGGATGGGGTCACCAGGGAAGATTGTTCGGGAGCCTCGCTGCTCACATTACCTTCCTCTTCGTGGGGCTTGCTTGGATCAATGGTGATAGGATGTGAGCTCGAATAAGGAGGGTCCTTGGTTGTTGTTCCAGCTCGAGTGGTTATTGCGAGCATGGGGTCTTTTCGGCTTACTGATGGCCTGTCTTGGTTATCAAGGGTGGAGTTAAGCTTGTTGAACCATTCTTCTATGTCATTTTGTTGCTCATCAACGAGCTCATCAAGACCTTTTAGTTGTAAGCCTTTTTCTTGAGTGAAGCGACCAAGGTCATCTTCAAAAGTGCTTCTGATTTTATATTCAGGGCCTTCCTATCCTTCTTTTCTCTTCACCAGATTTCCCCAAAGGGTGTAATCATCGTTTTGGTAAAAAGGCAAAAGGGAGGGATCAGCGTAGATGTCATGCCCTGATAAGCACGCATGTTTGGTCATGGGTTCTCCTACGCATTCCTCTACCTCGTGCGGGCCCCCACAGTAGTCGCAGATTAAGTAAGGATTTGAAAGTTGTTTGGTTAATTGCGACCCAGCTAGGTATTCCATTCTTTTGTGAATTTTTCTTAGCCGATCTGAAGGTGTTGATGTGATTTCAGACATGCTAGCAGTTGACTTAGGTTCATCCCAAGTGTTATCCTGGTCTTGAGCATATTCCTCAATCCTATTCCATCCTTCCTCAGCACTAAGATTGGCTAATTTCCCTTTTCTAGAATTGTTGATTCTGTTCCGGTCATTTGAGGAGACATTGTCGTAGAAGATTTGGACCAGAAGCCAGAGTTCGATGCCATGATGGGGAACTTGTCTTATTAAATCCTTGAATCTAGTCAACGATTTATGGAAGGGTTCGTCCTTCCCTTTTCGGAAGCGGAGGATCCTATCCCTAAATGCTAAGGTTTTCCCCGCTGGAAAGAACTTCTCATAAAATTTGGATATGAGTTGCTCCCATGTGAAAATAGATTCTGAGGGAAGTTTGTCATACCACTCTGGCTTTTTCATAAAGGGTGAAAGGGAAGAATCGTAATCAGGATGTGTTTCTAGTAGCCCCATCCGTATGGAGGGTGTCTACTATTTTCAAGAAGTCCTTGATGTGTTGGATCGGGTCATCATCATTTAGTCCACAAAACTTGCACACACTTTGGACAAGCCAAACATCGGTCGCATGCAAGACCTCATTGGTGTGTTCGTTTGGGAAGACAATGGCGTATGAGAAGCCATGAGGATTTGGGGAGGAGTGGTCCTTAAGGCGCTTAGGAATGGGGGTTGCGGGGGTACTCATATCGTTGTCGGATTGGGAGCTAGGGGTTGTAAGGTGATTTTCTGAATTTTCTTCAGAAAGGGCCGCATCAAAATTGATGGCTATGCTGGATGGTTCAGGTGTTGAGAGAGATCGTCTTAGCCTACGCATTTCCCTATCAGGTTCTGCATAAGGCAAAACAAGGTCTCTAGCGGAACTACGACTCCTAGTGACTCTAAGGTTAGAGTATTCGTCGTTTGCCATGATGGCGAATGGTGGAGATTACGAACAAAGACACGAAGAAATAGATAGACTAGAGAAAACCTAAAAATAAAAATAAAATCTTACTAGAAAGGAATCTAGCAAGTAGACCTAATAAAAAGAAATTCTAACCTAGACAATAACTATTCCCCGGGCTGCGGCGCCAAAAACTTGATGCGTGGGAATTGCGCCAGGTTTTACTTCTCAAGGGATCTCGAGAAGCTTACAACCCCACCAAGCAGTGTACCTGATCGTTGTAGTATAGTATAGTGACAAGTATCGGGGGATTGATCGTTCAACTCAGGAATAGTGTCGCTAGGATTAGAAAGCCTAAAAACTAGGTCTAGAGGTGAGGGATGATTCTTTTTGTATTTTTATATTTTTATAAAAGCAAGTAAAAATCTCGGGTTTTAGAGGAGTGGGCGGAATTGGTTGCTAGTCAACTAACCCAATAACTAGGATGCAATCGAAATAAAATAACAAAAATGAAAATAAAGCTAATTAAACTAGTGGTGTGAACAATAAATGGGAAAAATGTGTTTACTTAGATTTTATTACTCGCTAGATATCTTTTACAGGTTGATAGTTTGTTACAGTTGCGTGGATGACGGGTTATATTCCTTAATACCATTCGTGGGGTGGCGTACGTACTTCCCCAACTCTATAAGCTCCTACTTCACTCCTATGTAGAGCCTGCAAGAAGCTCCTAACATGGGATCACTAGAATTCACTCATGCATTAAATACAACCATAAAAACCTTAGTACGCATTGGTTCATGTTTCTTAAGACGTTAGAGCAAGTTACACTATGGAAGTCTGCCAGTTTTCTTAAGCCTAACATCGAAATCGTTCATCCATTACAACTATAAACAAGTTATCAACCTATAATCAACATCTAGGTTTCATTACATCTAAGCAAACACACAAGAGATCTAGCCTAGCATGTTAAAATCAAGACAAGTGTAAGATATATTCAAACAATACATAGACATATTGAATGAATTGGAAGGATACTTATCTTAATTGAACATGAAAGGTTTCAAGGGGTGAAAACCCTTGAAAATACTGTAAAAGTCGAGCTAGGGTTTATTCAAGTCGTCCCTAATATTGTCCTTTTCTTATGAATGAAAATTACAAAAGTATATATAGATTTTCCAAGGTGACGGCGTAAAGAAGAAAATTCTGACGCCGTCAACCCACCACCAATAATAAAATCGGATTGCCTAGATCGGGATCTGACGCCGTCATGTGTAATGTTGTTCTGGGCCGTCACCACTTTTACTCTTGACTGCCTTGCTTTGACGCCGTCACATTTCTACTGGGCCGTTACCACTTTTGCTCTTGACGCCGTCATCAAAATGCTCTTGACGCTGCCAGGTAGTGTTCCCAGCAAGGAAAATTAAGACTTTGCCGTTTTCTTCATTTTTATGCTCCAAAAATGTCCAAAATGCTTCCTTTTCCAGAATTCACTCCAAAAGTACCTAAAATCACAAAAGGAACGATTTAGGGCAATATTTGATCAAATAAATTAAAATTCCGGCTTAAATGACCCCCTAAAAACGGTTCATTTTTCGCCTTATCAATTGTGATTGAGTGGGTATTTTTAGTGGGGCATTTTGTGGGACCTAATAATATGTTAGTGGTGTGTTATAAAGGATGGGTGTTTGAGTGATTGGTGTGTTATTAGGAGGTGATGATGTGGCGCTGAAGTGGTATACCAATAACGTGTTAACCGTCTCAACGATACATAGAGCTCTTAGGTGAAGTTTTAAGGTGGCACAAAATATGAAAATATTTATAGATTTATATATTATATCATAATTTATAAATATCGAGTTTATAAAAAGTGTTATACATAAGGAATTAAGTCAAAAAACTATCATTGCATTTAATCTTCTTCATTAAAAAAAAATAATAATAATAAAAAACTTTTTCAACTGAGTTAATTCAAAATAGACGCCACACCTCGGGCCTTTTCACCTCTCATCTCACGCCGCACTTAGAGCCGACGCCTTGGTCTATTGTTTAACGTGGAGGTCATGCCTTGCGCCTTAGCGGCGCCATGCAACGCCTTTTAGAACCCCGTCAGATGTCAAAAGAAGCCAGTTCTTAAAGAATTTTTGCAGGTGCCCCGTGCGATGCGATGACGGGTACCCTGTGACTAAATTTTCTGACAATGTGATTTATTTGGCCATACCTTTTTTAACAATTAATTTATGAATAAGATAATTTTAGTTAAGATACTAATATAATTGCGAGTACTTAAAAGTTAAAAAGTTATTTGGTTATAATTTTAGTTAAGATACTAGTATAATTGCGAGTACTTAAAAGTTAAAAAGTTATTTGATTGTCAAAAGTTTATACATGATTTAAATGGGTTGTATTAATTTAGAGGGCTGTTACAAGTTTACGCATTTAATACACTTAATTTCTAGATGTATTGTTTATGTGTGTTTATATAACAAGCTATTGAAATTTTCGTAATTGACAAGTGTGTAAATTGAATTTTTAAACCTTTCTATTTAAGGAATGACCTAAATGTTTTATACAGTAATATAGTTTTGAGTCATTTGAAAAAAAAAAATGATATATCCACACATATTTTACATAAAAACTTTTACATGCACATATGACATTTGAAATCCACCAATCATATTTTATTGTATTTTCATTCCTCATCGAAAAATCATGAGTTGAGAAATTCTCCCAAATATGTCATATAGACTTGGCTTCAAATTTTAATACAACTATTTTGTGGAAAACTAGAGGGGGTTGAATAGTTTTACGTCTTTTTAATTTTATTATGAAAACTTAGTTTAGTTTCAAAACCTTATTTGCTTTTAAAACTTTGATTCAATCTTATGTGAACTCAAATCTTGAACAATATGAACAACTATATCTAAGTATGAACAATAATAATATAAGCTAAGTATGTGAAATCAACATATGCATAATATAAACAATTATAGCTATATACAAGAGATAAGTAAGTAATCGTTTATTTTATAATCCTTAGTTATATTTTGTATGAAAACTATACTTGATCGAAATGATCAATTATATGTATGTTACCCTTTTTAGTTTGATTGTAAAAACTTTGTTTTGTGAATGAAACTTTCGTTTGATCTTTAAGTAAAATTAATACTAGCACTATATGAGCATATATATATATATATATATATATATATATATATATATATATATATATATATATATATATATATATATATATATATATATATATATACACACACGTCTACGTCTACACAAGTAATAACGATATAAGCAAGATAATAAGTAAGATATGGAAAGATCTAACCGCGAGACAAAGGATTTATAGTGGTTCGGCTACAAGGACACCTTCCTTGCCCTACTCCACTCCTCGAGTCACCTACTCGAGAGTTTTCTTCACTATATCAACAAGCTCCCTTATGGCGGAGAAAACCTTACACACCAATATACACACCACAACTTTGTCACAACTTATTCACACCTTCTACACAACTTCTTCACACCTAGTCACTACTTAATCACAACACTACTTCTTCACACCTATCTATCTTCACAACTATCTACTTCACAACAATCTTCTTCACAACTATCTACTTCACAACTATCTACTACACACTCACTCTATCTACACTCCTTGCTAATCTATCTTCTATCAAATATTCACAACTAGTTACACAAAGAAATAGATATAATGGATGATGCTCTAACAACTTGGATGTGAAGGTCACAACAAATTGTAATACTTCTTCTCTTGAAGGATTGAAATATTCTTCTCTTGCACTTGAAAGGTAGAGGTTTGGTTCACTTTGAAACAAAGATTTATGTATGTATGATCAAAGGATTTTAGAGAATAGAAATGAGATCTAGAACAGAAAGTTTTGAGGTGCAAAAGGTGAGAAAAATCTGTGGAATGAACCAGTATTTATAGGGGGAAAAATACTGTTTGAGAGCGTGGCCGGTCCCCTTAATTGGGTGCCGGTCCCCTTAATAATTAAGGGGACCGCCTAGTATAATTAAGGGGGCCGCCTAATAAAAAATATTTTTTCTTCAGATTTTTTATCTTTTTGTGGGGGAGATTTTTCCTGAAGAATGTAGCCGTTTTTTTGGTTGAAATTTGAATTCAAAATATTTATTTTGAATAAAACATTTCTTATAAATACAAAAATGTTTTGTATAAGTTTAAAAATGTTTGTCCCACTTTAATAAAATATAAGGTTTGTAAAAATAAAAATTCATTTGATCATAAAATGCATTAGACACTTTGTTTATTCATACCTTAAGTGATATGGATGGTAAAGCAAATATTTACGACTAAATACTTGTTTACGTCATAATTTGTAGTTCAATGAGTTTACGTTTTGTGATTATCAAAATATAGAGATATCGATATATGTTAATAATGTTTTTAGGCATTATTTATATCAACATGTTTTATATTTAAATTATAGTATTCTTGTTTTTATACATTTAAAGACCGAAAAGAAAGTTAACGTATGCTACGAGATTTATCGACTAGAAATTGATTCATACACTTTTCTTTTTATTGAAACACTTCACTTCATGCTTTACATGATTGTATCACACTCACATTTTGCATTATTTGTTTGTACAATCATGTGTACAAATCATATCTCCTATTAATATAAACATGCAACATTTTATCGTCCGTATTTTTTTGAATGGCAATTATATAAAAAGAAAAACTAGCAAGTAGCTAGCAAATTACAAAGATGATTTTAACCAATCCTTCCAACTAATACGATTTTTACCTATATACTTAAGCCAATAAAATGAAAAAAAGACAAATGTTATCATAAATATCACAATTCCTCAAACATTGAGAATTAAATGTGATATTATTTCGATAGCGCCATAACCAACCAACATGTTGCAACAAAAATGACGTACGCATGATCTTTAAACTCCTTTGGAGCGTGCCAAGACACAAACCAATTATCCCAATCCCCAAGAGAATTCAAAACCGGGATCTTCGAGCCACTCCATAATCGAATAAGCCCCAAACATTCCAAGACGTGTCACAAGAGAAGAATACATGATCGATAAACTCCATTTGCTCATTACAAATCGGATACATAATTGATTGAATATCCAATCTCTGAGAGGACAAGTTTAAACGGTGAGGCAACCTGTCCAAAAATAAACGCCACATAAAAACATTAACCTTCATCGTAATAATCTTACACCATCTCGTACATGAAGACCTAGAAGGAAGCATTTAGTCGTCAATATGCTGTCTTCTACTACTCACTGAAAACTCACCATTGGGAGAAAGAGGTCATGCGAAAGCATCACCACCTTGAATCACCTCATAAACCTGATCCTTCTAAGAGACGGATGAAATCAGCTTGAGACCTCCCGGCATTGATATGTCTAAACCAATCCCACGACCAAGACCCATTAGAAATCACGAACCAAACAGTCTGGTTTTCTCTAAGTGAAGCAACCAATTAAAACTATCACAAAGAGGCGTATTTCCTAACCATGCATCTTTCCAAAATCGAATCATAGACCTGCCCCTCACCTTATATTAAATAGAAGTTAGAGGAACAAGACCACTCGAGTGAAAATGGTTTATCGAGCCAACAATCGTAGCCCATAAACCATTTTTTTGACACCCATTTCAATCTATCCCTGCTTCGACCCCATGAATCGATTTGATCACTTTCACCCACAACGCATCAAGGTTCTTCAATAAACGCCATCTCCACTTTAATAAAAGAGGGCAATTGAAAGCTTTAAGACTTCCCACTGCTAAACCTTCTTTGTCAAATGTAGCTAAAATATTCGACCATTTAATCCACGCAAGTTTCTTATTGTCCTCGGTAGCCCCCAAAAAATGAAGCATGCAAACTTTCGAGCACCTTTATCACCATTTTAGGAACCTTGAAAATAGACATATAGTAAATTCCAAGGCTTCCTAAAACCAATTTGATAAGAGTAAGACGGCCACCTATAGATAAAAGATTTGCTTTCCAACCCAATAATCTTGTCTTGAAGTGATCTATTAACACCTTCCAGTTCAGAATACGACTCATGTTAGATCCTATAGGCAGCCCAAGATATGTTAACGGCAGGAGACCAACCATACATTTCGAACCCGCAACCATTCGAACAACCTCGTTTGAAGAAACGCTCATCCCATATAAATTGGACTTATTAATGTTAATCTTGAGACAAGAAGCAATATAGAAAACATGAAGCAAACAAGTTATATTTTCCATATCACTTTGATTCCATTCAGAAACAATAATCACGTCATCAACATAAAATAAGTGAGACAAATGAATTCAAAAATCCATTCATTGCACCAAATTTTTCATAAAAAATTCCGATTAATAAAAAAAGCTACGTCAAACGTGATTTTTTTTATCTAATTTATTGGTCTACTTTTTGTTGGTAACAAAATTAAGCTTATATTACATTTTAATGAGGAAAAAAGTATGGAATATTTCAGTTGAAACATCAATAAAGTTATGTTACTTGTAATTTTTTCATTACAACCTTTTTCATTTTTTTCATTTTATTTTATTATTTTATTTTTTATTATTGTTTTTTTAAATCTTGCGACTTTGATTCAAAATTAGAAAAAAAAAGAAAAACAATTATAGTAGTAATTATTTTTCTTTAAAATACCAAACTTGTTGCATAAATTGCATAATGTACATATAATAAAAAAGTTTACCAATAATTTATCTTTACAAAATGTCATACTTTTATAACACCCAATGTTAAATTTGAAATATTATGATGTTTTGCATATATTTTGGATGATTCTCTATAATTCTTGTGCTACCAAGTACCAACTAAGCCTTTATATGATACCAATTAAAATTTAGGGCAAAATTGCATATATATCCCTCCTAAAGTGAATAATTGCATGTATATTCTTTGTATAAGTTTTTAATACACATAGTGCAATGATTTTTATGCATGCTTTGGATATATATGCAATTATGCATTTTCGGGATGATATATATGCAAAAACCCATTAATTTAGGGATGTTTGATTAAACGTACCTTATTATGCACCGTCACCCTCACCCTCACCCTCAAGTGGTTTAAAAGTTTGTTTGTTTGTTTGTTTTTATTATTTTTTTTGTATATCGATATGTTACGATACATATCGATGCTGACAATTTTTACTAAACTACCTATAGTGTCTAGGTTATAGACTGATCGCCATTATTTCTCATAATACTTGTCTTTTAGGTTCTCAAAATAGATAAGCGTGCGATAGCTTATAATTTAACAATATGATTATTAAGTTTTGGAAGGTTAAGTTTGTATGCACAATTAACTCTAAGAGCTTGTGAAATCTAATAGAACACCATTGTTATTAATAATTTATTCTTATCACCAATAATCAGGAACTATTACAAAGATGAACTAGACGAAAAACTAAAGATGAAATAGACATCGTAAAATAAAATAACTATTAAAAAGTACTAGTAAACTATTAATTCTTTCAGTGTAGCTTGTTATGACAAATTGCATGGCAAAGGTTTTAGTACCAAATTATCTCACTATGGGAGGAGCATCAAGACAATGTCGTTTTACACAAGAAGAGTCCTTTCACACATGGACTTTAAGTGCTGACACATTCTTAATAGTCTTCATGATGAGCATTAGGGAGAGTTTTCGAAACAAAAAGTTACCCCTTACCACGTCTCTCTCTAAATAAACCCAAATGTTGCCTTATCATGAAATGAAGACTTCAGTGCACACGACATGGAGTGATAAAGACTTATGGAGCAATAAGATGAAGCTTACGTTGTTCGACGTTAAGTGATGAAGACTTTTGTTTAAAATCTGTTTGTTAGTTTGACCTTGTAGCCCATAAATTTATTACATGTATACAACATATTAATAACATTTAAGATCTGACGTTTGTATTGTATACTTGAATTGGTAACAGAGAAGGTTTACAATGCAAATATAGTGAAACAGATAGTAATAATTAAGGATGTATGAGGATGAGTAGTAAACCACACTATTTATAAAGAAGAGAATGCAAAATCACAT
The DNA here is from genome assembly GCA_030686995.1 of Artemisia argyi. NCBI lineage: Eukaryota > Viridiplantae > Streptophyta > Magnoliopsida > Asterales > Asteraceae > Artemisia > Artemisia argyi. The sequence goes on from CM060708.1 coordinate 157,098,223, forward strand.
TACAGAATTGTGCTAATTTCATATCGTAGCTGCTTGTTTCCTATCAATGTGTCAGATTCAATTTTGAATGTTTATTGGCAGCATCGCAATATATCGCATGTGTGATGAGATTGACGTGATAGTTTACTCAGACACCATAGCAAGTGGATGGGAAAACGGACAAATATTATCATATCGCAGCCTTCGTGGAGAGTCACCAAAGTATCGCAAGAGTTTGTGGGTTATCACTTCATTTTGCGTTCTCGAAGTATAATTTGAAACCATGTTGAAATCTCTCAAATTAAATAGGAAAGTACTCTAGATTAAGTGGTATGATTTTTAAACTTAAATCATAACAAGATTAAAGATGCCAAGGCTTTATTCAGCTATGAGGTGTAATAATTAAAAAAGTACAACAAAAAGAGCTTTAGAAATTAGAGTTTTTTTATTTTTTATTTTTTATTTATTTATTTTTTTTTTACATCATAAAATTTCAAAAAGTCAATTTTTATACTTGAGTGAGAAATCGTATATAATGAATCATCTTTAATCAATTTTTCGTTACTTTAATGAGTTGAGAATGAGATCATTATAAACCCAATAAACCAATTATAAGTATCCATTTTTTTCAAAAAAAAAGAAAAAAAAAAGAAGAAAGAATTCCACATTTTTTAAAATAGATATATATATATTGCAAACGGTAAATCGTTATGCGACAAATCACTTATGATTTTCTCAGACGTAAATTTCAACACTCACAAAAAAAGTCAAAAAAAGTTCGTCCAAATCATATAGAAGTGCCGCTCTATAGAAAGATAATTTAATTATCGTCGTGATCGTATGATTCTTTTCGCGTAATAATTAACGGAGAGATATTTAATTAAAAAAAAGATAAAAATGAGGGTTTATATATATATATATATATATATATATATATATATAGTTAGGATCAAATAGGAAAAATAATTAAAATAGGAAGGATAAGAAGTAACCACAACCATACATTATAGATGCACCAACAACAATGGATGCATCTTCATTCAAATTTTTCCTCCCATATAAAAATGTGTGGCTAGAATTACTTTTTACCCTTCTTATTCTAATTATTCTTTTTATTGGATCCCTACTCTATATATATATATATATATATATATATATATATATATATATATATATATATATATACTACCTTATAATGTATTTAGGATATCTATATTTAAAAGTCTTAAAATTTTTAAGACCAAAAACATTTCTTTAATAGGAAAGATGCATACACATATAATTAAAAGCCTAGAAATTTAAGTGTATTTAAAAAGTTTGGGTTGTTACAAGTATAGTTTTTAATGCTTGTAATCGTTTAAGAACATAGTGTACACCATAATGTTTAGATTTACAAGACAAAAAGCATATAGTACACCACTTTAATGCATATATTAAAAAAAACATATTAATACTATTTAATGTAGTCAATTAATTAACTGGTCAATAAATGCAATTAATACAGTTATTAAAACACCCCTTTCATAAGAAATATAAATTATCAAGCATATTATACAACTAAATGAACCATAATTTATACACTAAGTGTCACTAATATAATAATAAAGCACATTATACAAATATTCAAGCACGAACGGACAACGAGCCAAATAGACTTGAGCCCGAACTGGTGCTGGCCAAACGGGCTCGTGACTAAATGGGCACGAGCGAACGGGCTAAACGAAATTCTTGATATCCGTAAATTTATTGTCAAAAAGAACATAATAAACTAAAATACATAATTCACCGGAAAATTAATTTCAGGGTAACCGCTGCTGCAACGCTCGGGTAATCTACTAGTATATATATATATATATATATATATATATATATATATATATATATATATATATATATATATATATATATATATATATATATATATATATATATATATATATATATATATATTTAACGTCACTGAGTGTAAGAAGAAAATGAGGTATATAAAAAACTTTTCTCAAAATAGATAATCCTCTTAATTTATAAAAATACTTTAATAGGAAAAAGAGTATCTTTTTGAACGCGTTATTACACATGAGTCGACATAATTAAAATATGGAATTTAAGGATAATGTCGGGTTGGGACAATGGATGCATTTCTTGACAACTTGAGGTGAGTTATTTTAAGGACCAAATTTTTGTTACATATTGAGAGACAAATCTTCACAATTCATCTAGTTTAATCTAATAGTTAGGATTAACCTAAGATTTTTTATGAAAACCTAAGTCTATATATATATATATATTTTTTTTTTTTTAACTTTTTTCTTAACATTTTTTTTTTGCCTTTTTTTGAATCACGTTATTATAATCACGTTTTTTTTGTCAGACCCTTTCTATTTTTTGAATCACTTTTTTTTTTTTTTTTTTTTTTTTTTTTTTTTTTTTTTTTTTTAGTCACGTTATTATAATCAAGGTTTTTTGTTTTTTTAGTCAAGTTTTTTTTTATATTATATAAATTCACTTTTTTTTTCACTTTATTACGTTTCCGTCCGTTTTTGTCTATTTTCACATGTTTATATAGGTTTTCAGATGTTTTTGTCCGTTTTCATCTATTTCTTTACGTTTTCGTCTGTTTTCAGACGTTTTTATACGTTTTCGTCCGTTTTTTACATTTTCATATGTTTTCAAATGTTTTCGTCTGTTTTTTTACGTTTTCTTCCGTTTTTATACGTTTTTGTCCGTTTTCATACGTCTTCATCCGTTTTCGTCTGTTTTTACACAATTTTGACCGTTTTTATACGTTTCTGTCCGTTTTTATACGTTTTCGCCCGTTTTCATACGTTTTCGTCCGTTTTTTACGTTTTCCTCTATTTTCAGGCATTTTTGTCCGTTTTCATACGTTTTCGTTTATTTTTTTACGTTTTCGTCTACATTTATACGTTTACGTCCGTTTTTATACGTTTTTGTTGGGATATGAAATATCAAAGTACTTCTGGATGTCAAAGTACTGCTGAAGGAAAAAGTCAAAGTACTGCTGTTATTGAAGAATGCTTAAAGTACTTCGAAGGAAACAAGGACTGATGTGCAATATTAGATAAGGATTAATGTGTAATATTAAATGAATATTCTAGAATTAGTTAGGGATAATGACTTGTCGTTCAAGGATTATATGTTGTAAACCGACTTAAGGTTATCTATATAAAGAGCCTTAAGAGGTATTAGTCGATACAAGTTTTAGAGAAGTTCTCATAAGTTTTAGAAGTCGATCAAAGTTGATAAATAGTTAGGGATTGTTAGTGAATCTGTGTAACAAAGCAGGTTCAAAGTTTGGTTAATATAAAAGTTCTTCTTAAGCTTTGTGTTAGTAGATTTCGCATACTTTACAAGGTAAAACAGTGTTTCAATATTAATAGTGTTGAGTTTACTCAATATTGTTAAACCCTTACAAGCTACAAAGTAGTTTGATCAGAGTATATCGATCCAACAAGTGGTATCAGAGCTTGTGTTGGAAACTCTGATTAAGAAGACAAACCTTTAAACCTTTAAACCGATTTCACTACAAACCCTTCAAGATGTCCACTGATGCTGCACCTGCTCCCTCAATCACTGCTGTTAGAATCCCTATTGTTAAGAAGGGAGAATACAATCTATGGGCCATGAAGATGAGGCAGTACATTGCCATCACAGACCATGCACTGTGGGATGTGATTGTCAATGGTAATATGCAAATTGATGAACCAGTAGAGGTACCTGGACAACCAACACCACCATAACCTACTGTACCTGCTGCTACCAAAAGAAATCAAGACAAATCTCTCAACATACTGCTTTCTGCTATTCCTGCTGGTCACTTATTAAAGTTTCATGATGCCAAGGATGCCAAACAACTATGGGCTGCAATAAAGAATAAGTTTGGAGGTAATGATGCTTCCAAGAAGATGCATAGGAATTTGCTGAAGCAACAATTTGAAACTTTCACTGTTGGAGAAAGAGAAGGTCTTGATTCTGCTCATGAAAGATTCCAACATCTTCTGAGTATGCTTGAACTATATGATGCTGAGGCATCAGTTGAAGATGCTAATTTAAATTTCCTGAGAAGTTTGCCATCAGTATGGCATGTAGTTGCTACTATGATCAGAGGACAACCAGGGCTGGATACTATGGACTTTGATGATCTCTACAACAATCTGAAGGTGTATGAGTATGAGATGAATGGTACTACAAGTTCAAGCACACATCAGCAGCCTCAAAACATTGCTTTTGTCTCTTCTGAAAAAAGAAGCAGTACTTCTAACAAAGGTACTGCTTATCCTGTTCAAAGTACTGTGACTGAAACACAGGTTCCATACACAACAATGGTCACCACCAATTCATCGCAATCACTTACCCCCACCTCAGATGAAGTTCTATGTTCATTCTTTGCTCAACAAGCATCTCTACCTGTCACCTATCAAGAAGATGTATTGCAAATAGATGATGATGCTTTGGAAGACATTGATATCAGATGGCAAGTTGCCATGCTCACTGCAAGGATCAAGAAGTATGTGAATAAGACAGGAAAAGGCATCAATTTCAGAGCTAAACAGGGAATAACATTTGATAAGTCCAAGATTGAGTGCTTCAACTGTCTAAGGACTGGTCACTTTGCAAGGGAATGCAAATTTGCAAAGTTTCAAGCAAACAAGATGATTGAGCCACCCAAGCCTGAGAGAAAAGAGATTCCAATTACTGAACCAAAGCCAAAAGCTTTGGTTGCTCAAGAGAATCTGTCAGATATTGATTGGTTAAATAAGTTTGATGATGAACCTGTAGCCTATTCAATGGTTGCATTGGAAGACTGGAGCACAACATTTGATGAAGAGCCTGGATATGCTGCTTTGGAGTCAAGAGATGGTCTAGGCAGCTTTGATTGGAGCATGGAGTTTGAAGAAGCACCTGTTCAGCTTGCTATGGTAGCTGCTTCACCAAGTTCATCCACTAACTCTGAGGTATGCTCTAAGTGTAATGATATGTATCAAAAGTTACTTAGTGAACATGTAGCTGAAAGAGATAAATTTCAAAAGGCTAGGGCTGAGATAACTGGTTATCAATTGACTTTAGAGTCACTGGAAGCCAAAACCATTACACATGAAAACAATGAAGTAGCATGGCTTGAAACATATAAACAACAGGAGTACCTAGTTAAGTTAAGTGAATGGAAACTAGGATGTAAGGTGTCTGAACTAGAGAAAGTGACTGCAGAAAGGGATAAGTTGTTAGAAAAACTTGCTGTATGGAATGAGGCTGGTGTGTCACATGTTCAAATTGTTGAAAAGCAAAGAACATCTAATATCAAAACAGGCCTAGGTTATGATAATCATAGCAATGAAGGCATTCCATTTAAGGGCAAGGAACTAAATCTTACAATAGATACCTCTACTAGTGATGAAGAGTTCATAAGTTTAGATGAAAACACTTCTAGTGATGAGGAATCCCCTAGTCCAACACCTCCTGAATTTAAGAAAGAAAAGGGATATAATGCAGTTCCTCACCCCTCAGGTAGCTTTCAACCACCTAGAAAAGATGTTGACTGTTATGGTGTAGATAATCTAGAGTTTAGGAAAAAGCTTAAAAGTAAATATAATCCTGAAACTTTAGAAAAGTCTGTTAAAGCACAACTAAATGGGTGCTTTAGAAAAGTCTGAAACTTTAGAAAAGTCTGTTAACCCATTTAGTTGTAACTTTAGGAGTTGGGTTCTGGGTTAAGAAAGAAAGTACTGCTGGGGTAGAACCAGTACTTTCAGAGGTTAAGGGTGAAAAAGGGAAAATTGATCTTGAAAAACCAACAGTTTTGGAAACAAAAACCTTAATTCTTGATCATGCTTTCAAAGACAGTGGTGATTACCTACTCAAAAATTTTGAGTATGTCACTTCACAAGGGAACACAAGTCAGTAATGGCTTGGGTTCCTAAAAATAACTAACCTTTTTCATGTGAATGCAGGGCAACCCAGAGGAGGAGCTTAAAGATCATCTTATTGTAGATAGTGGTTGCTCTGGCAGTATGACAGGAGAAAAGAAGCTCTTGTCAGATTTTAAAGCTTATTTTGCAGGAAAAGTTGCATTTGGGAATGATCCTGATGGAGGAAGAATAATTGGCAAAGGAACTATCAAGGCAGGAAACATTGATTTTGAAGATGTTAGATATGTGAAGGAGCTCAAATTCAATCTTTTGTCAGTCTCTCAGATTTGTGATAAGAAGTACCCTGTGTTATTCTTTGACACAGAATGTCTTATACTTTGTCCTGATTTCAAGTTAGAAGATAGAAACTTGGTGTTGCTGAGAGCACCAAGAACTAATGATGTGTACAGCATAGACTTAAAGAATGTAAATTCTGCTGAAAGAACAACATGTTTGATTGCAAGAGCAACTACGGAAGAAGCACATCAATGGCACAGAAGATTGGGGCATGTCAATTTTAAGTACATCAATAAGCTGGTCAGAGGTAATTTAGTTAGAGGTTTACCTTCTAAAACATTCAAGAATGATCACTCATGTCTTCCTTGTAAGAAGGGTAAACAACACAAGGCTTCTTGTAAGAAGATTGAGGAGAAAACAATTAGAGAGCCTTTGGAATTGATGCACATGGATCTGTTTGGACCTGTTTCAGTTGTTAGTCTGAACAAGAAGAAGTACTGCTTGGTTGTAACAGATGACTGTAGCAGATTTAGTTGGGTCTTTTTCTTATGCTTTAAAGATGAAACTTTTGATGCTATTCATGATCTTATAATAGCACTTGAAAATCAGTTAAGACTCAAGGTTAGAGGCATTAGATGTGATAATGAGACTGAGTTCAAGAATCAGCTAATGGATGAATTTTGTGCCAAGAAAGGAATTAAAAGAGAGTTCAGTATTGCTAGAACTCCTCAGCAAAATGGAGTTGCAGAAAAGAAAGAATAGAACTCTTATAAAAGCAGCAAGGACAATGCTTGCAGACTCTCAATTACCTGTTCCATTCTGGGCTGAGGCTGTAAGTGCAGCTTGTTATGTGTTGAATAGAGTATCAGTGACTAAACCTCAAATAAAGACACCTTATGAGTTAGTCATGGGAAAGAAGCCAAGCATCAAGTTTATGAAACCTTTTGGATGTCCCCTAACAATCCTAAATACTGCTGATAATTTGGGCAAATTTGATGGGAAGTCAGATGAAGGATATTTATTGGGATATTGTACTAGTAGCAAAGGATCCAGAGTGTACAATAGGGCTACCAAAAAGGTTCAAGAATGTCTTCATGTTGATTTTCTGGAAGAACAAGAGAATTCTAAAGGAAAAGGTCCTGATTGGATGTTTGATCTTGATTTAATGTCTTCATCAATGAATTATGTACCTGTAAGAGAAGAAAATCAAGCTGCTCCAACAGAAGAAGAAGCACAGTACATTGTTCATGATGTTAATTTAAGATCTGAAGATGAGCCAAAGGATAATGCCAATAATGAGAAGAAGAGTACTTCTGAGCCTCAAGGTACTGCTGAACCTAACAGTACTGCTGATCCTCAAAGTACTGTTCCACCACAAAAACCAGTATCTGTTGAAGATAAAGCCATTCAAGATGAACTTTCAAGGATGCTTTTTCAAGAAACAATGGCTAAGTCTTATGATGATGAACAAAGGAGAGCTTATGAAGCAGAAAAGAAGAAGGCAAAAGAAACAGCCAGTACTTTACCCCAAAGTACTGCTAATCCATTTGAAAGTACTTTTCAACCTTTAGATACTTCAAATTGGATAAATACTGATGCTGTTAATGATTCTAATATGCTTGACTTAGAAGATACTGATGATCTAAACAAGATTATTCTAGAAGACACTGATGATGAATTGGAGCAAGAAGGCATTTTCTCAAATTCTAATGAAGATCCTGATATAACTAATTTGGAAGATAATCTTGAAGTTTCACCAACTCCTACTCTCAGAATTCACAAAACTCATCCTGTTACCAACATAATTGGACCCTCAGCTTCAGGGGTGCTCACAAGGACTAAGGCTAAGAATATGTCTCAACAACATACTTCTTTGCTTAGTTTTATCTACAAGCAAAACAGTGTGAATCACAAGGATCAGAAGTTGTGTTTATTTGCTTGTTTTCTATCTCAGGAAGAGCCCAAGAATATCAAACAAGCATTATCCAAGGAAAGTTGGGTGGAAGTTATGCAGGAAGAACTCCTACAGTTTAAACTTCAAGAAGTTTGGGTATTATGTGATTTACCTGATGGAAAGAAACTGATTGGAACTAAATGGGTCTTCAGGGTAAAAAGAGATGAAAGAGGGAATGTTATTAAGAATAAGGCAATGTTAGTGGCTCAAGGATATAGACAAGAAGAAGGAGTAGACTATGATGAAGTTTTTGCTCCTGTGGCAAGGCTTGAAGCCATCAGGCTATTTTTGGCTTTTGCATCCTATATGGGATTCCCTGTATATCAAATGGATGTTAAAAGTGCTTTTCTATATGGCAAAATCACAGAAGAAGTTTATGTCAAACAACCTCCTGGTTTTGAAGACCCTGCACATCCAAACATAGTCTACAAGGTAATCAAGGCTCTGTATGGCCTTCATCAAGCTCCAAGAGCATGGTATGAAAGACTTTCCAATTTTCTACTACAACATGGTTACAGAAGAGGAGCTATTGACAAGACTTTGTTTATCAAGAGAGATAAGAAGGAAATCATGCTTGTCCAAGTGTATGTAGATGATATTATTTTTGGTGCTACTAAGCAATCTATGGTGAAGGAATTTGAAGATCTTATGCAGAAAGAGTTTCAGATGAGTTCAATGGGAGAATTAACATTCTTCTTAGAACTTCAAGTGCAACAGTCAAGCAGTGGAATTTATATTTGTCAAGATAAGTATGTTGCAGATATTCTTAAGAGATTCAATTTCACAACTGTTAAGCCTACATCTACACCTGTGGATACTAACAAACCTTTGGGAAAAGATGAAGATGGAGAAGATGTTGATGTCACATTATATAGGTCTATGATTGGATGTCTCATGTATTTAACTGCATCTAGACCTGATATAACTTTTGCTGTAAGTTTATGTGCAAGACATCAAGTTAATCCAAAGGTATCTCACTTAAATGCCGTCAAGAGGATTTTCAGGTATCTTAGGCAACAACCTAAGCTAGGCTTATGGTATCCTAGAGATTCACCTTTTCATCTCCAAGCTTTCTCAGACAGTGACTATGCTGGAGATAACTATGACAGAAGATCCACAACTGGAGGATGCCAGTACCTTGGAAGCAGATTAGTGTCATGGCAATGTAAGAAGCAAACAATTATTGCAACTTCTTCCACTGAAGCAGAGTTTGTAGCTGCTGCAAGTTGTTGTGCACAAGTACTTTGGTTACAGAATCAGCTTTTGGATTATGGATTCAATTTCAAGAATACTCCTATCAACATTGATAATGAGAGTACTATATGTATTGTCAAGAATCCTGTATATCATTCCAAGACCAAGCACATTCAGATTATACATCACTTTGTAAGAGATTGAAATGAACAAAGGCTTATCAATGTGGTTAAAATTCATACTGATGATAATGTAGCAGATCTACTCACAAAGGGCTTTGATGTTTCAAGATTTACCTTTTTGGTTGTGAGTATTGGCATGATTAATATGTAAGCTATTTTTGAGGGGAGGCATTAGTAGTTATTAGTTAGTCATTGTTTGAGGGGAGGCTACATGTATCATTCAAAAGAAACAAGTTTATTCATCATTCAACACTGAAATTACAACCACCATTTAGAGGATTCATACATCACCATTGTTGTTATCAAGATATAGACTCAGACACAGAAAAGACAAAACAAACCAAACAAACAACTACCACAGACTACCACCAAGCTCCACACTCCTACTCCATAGGCCTTTTTCCCTTGCCCTCGTAGTTATGCTTTCCCTTTTGAGAAGTTTTTCTCTTGTCATCAAAAGAAGCCTGCTTTCTTGGGCAAGCCAAGCCAAGAACCTGTTTGGGAGGTCTCTCTTTCCTTGGAGCAGGCCACTTCATGTTCTGAATTGCTGATTCCAGGGCTTGAGTCAAAGCACGTGGAAGCTCATTAGCCAAAGATGAACCAGGGACAACTTTCTTCTTCTTGGGCTTTTTGTTGGTAGTACTACCTGCATCAGTTATGGTAGAGTTGGCAGCACTTATTACTGAGGAAGATTCTTGGAGTCCCATCCATTGTACATGAGGAGGAAAATAGTCTAACCATCCTGGATCTTCAAACTCAGAATCAGAGTAGTAACTTATCTCTGAATCTGTGGTGCCATCTGAGTCTGAAGAGATGTTCACAATTGGAATGTGACTCATTGTGCTTACTAGTTAAAGAAAGATATGGTGATTGCAAGTTGTTGTTGGTAAAGTTGCTTTTATAAGCAAACTAAAGGTAGAAGGGCATTTAATGAAGTGTATTGATGTTCACTTACCATGGTAGCTTTGGGATTTAATATGGGGAGATAGTCATTAATTATGGTTGACTTTCAAAGATATTTTGGTCAAATGGTCAACATTCAAGATTTTTTTTTGGGAAAGTACTTTGGTCAACATACTGTGTGAGATTATAACGGAAGGTACTGCTCCATATCATATGGAACGTACTGCTTGGTGTTAGTAAAGGGTACGCTGACGTGTCAGATACTGTTCCAACGGTCAGATTTGTGGCTAACAAACTTTTGAAAGATATGGGGATAATTACTTCCAAAAATAACTGTAAAATTATTAATTAACCGAGATTTTTTTGTATCTTATCCTTATATAAACCTCATATCTTTTCTTTTTATTCACCCTTATTCACTTTTCTTGTTATTTAAACTCATACCTACTTTACATTGATCATCACTTTTCTCACTCTCACCCTAATCATCATGGCAAATCGACGCACCAACACCAAACCCAACATGATAGCAAACCTTGAGAAAACCCAAGATAACCTTGACTTTCATGGTATTATTGACTTTCTCACTGGAACCAACATCTGTTACTTAATCCTAATCAACCCATAGATTATTGGACCTTGGATTCAAGCTTTTTGGGATACAACAAGGTCACAGGTTGAAGATGGAGAGGATATCATTACTGCTACAGTTGCTGGAAGAGCTATTCGTGTCACAGAAGCTTCAATCAGAGAGGCTCTGTTATTTGATGATGAAGGAGGCTCTGTTTTGTTTGGAAAACAAGAGATTTGGAACACACTCAGAGACATTGGGTATGAAGGTCCTTTGAATAAGCTTACTTTTTAGAAGGCTATGATTAGTCCTCATTGGAAATTTCTTATTCATGTTTTGCTTCATTGCTTGAGTCCCAAAAGTACTGCTTGGGATCAGTTTAGCTATTCCATAGCTTCTGCCTTTGTTGGTCTTATTACAAATCAACCTTTCAATTTCTCATACATGATCCTTGAAGGTATGCTTACTCATATTAAGGATGGAAAACCTTTTCTCATGTATCCTAGATTTGTTCAATTGCTTTTGGAAAATCCACTAGATGGGATACCCAAACCTCAGGATTATGTACCTACCATTAGGATGCCACCTAAAGTTTTCACTTTTATGTCTCATAAGGGAGTTTATTTTTCGGGTAGGAATACACCTCTTAATGCTTATATGTTAGAGGTAGCTCAAGCTATTAGGGATGAAGAAAACAATAGTGGTTCTACATATTCTAATAATGATGATCAACCTGATTCTGCTTCAGTACATACTCCTACACCACCTATTGTTTCCCCTCAGCATGTTGTTTCAAGTGAGAGGACTCCCTCAGTAACAGCTTCCTTGGATGCATCTGTTTCTGCTCAAGGTACTTCTCCACAAAGTGCTTATTCTAAAGGTACTGCTTCAGAGGACTCAAAGGTACCTACTCCCAATGATTATACTTCCACAGGTGGGCTTCAAACACCTGGAGGAGATGAGGGAATTGAAAGTGCTGAGAGTACTTCTGATTTGGCTAAGGATTTTGAAAAGATGAAGAATACTGTTAAGGCTCAAGCTGACGAAATCAAGAAGCTAAGAAAGAAGTTCAGAAGGTTGAAGAAATTTGTTTGGCCTCTTGTTCAGAATTTTAGGCTTTATGTGAAAGAAAAGAAGCAGTCTCAGAAGCCAAAGTCCAAATCTTCAAAGAAGTCTTCTAAATCCAAGAGGAAGCATAGGAGGTCATTATTTACCAAATTGGGGAGGAATCAAGCTGAGAATTTGGATAAAGATGATGCTGAAGTTAAAAATTCAGAAGATGCTCATTTGTGGAAATATCCAGAAAGTCCAAAGACTCTTGTACCAGAAAGCTATATTGAAGAGGATATGAATATTGCACAAGAAGATGAGAATATTGCACAAGAGAAAAAGATACTGAGCAAGAAGATGATGAGCAAGAAAATGTTAAGCAGGATGTAAATGCACAGAACATTCAAAGTGCTAATGTTCAAAGTACTGTTGCAGAAAACATAAGTCTGCAAGGTACTGCTGAGCAAAGTACTTTTTCCAGGAATATTGATGAAAGTGAAGTCACTGTAGCTGGACCTTCTACAATGAATTATGCAGATGAAGCTGGTCCTTCTACTCTTGTACAGCAAGAAGAAGTAAGAGTACACACTGCAAGTGATGATGAAACAATTGCTCAAGTTATGATGAATTTGAGGAGACCTACTGGAGGAATACATATTTTTGAGCCTGCACAAAAAGATGTTGAAAGTACTTCTGAATCAGAAGAGTTGGATCCTAAAGATAAAGGGAAAAGGATAATGGTTCAGAAAGATACTAAGAAGAAAAAGAAGAAATTTTCTCTTGCACAGATTAGAGAGTTAGAGATTGCAGAAGATTTAGAGCTTGCTAGAAAGCAACAAGCTGAATATGATGCTGAGTATTTGGAAGAAGTTAGTAGGCCAATTACAAAGAAGCCAATGACCAAAGCTCAGGAAAGGAACTGGATGATAAGTTTCTTGAGAAGAAAGGGATACAAGAATTTACATAAACAAAGGTATCCAGAAGTGAAAGCTCTGTGGGACAAAGTACACAAAGATATCAGAAAAGAAGTAGAAAACTTTGTACCCGTGAAAGTTGATAGAAAGAAGAAATTAGAAGATATCAGAAAGGAACAAGCTGAGGAAAGAAGATTGAAAAGGAAGAAAGCACTTCAAGGTGATCAACTGTCAAAAAGGCTGAAGATGTTATGAAGATACAGTTGATGAACTTAGAAATTATTTCAGAGTTGTAGATTTTGTGTTAGCCTCGCTCTTTTATAAAGATAACGTCACATACGTGAATTGGACTAGATACGTAGTTAGTTGTGCCTTTAGGGACTACTATTGTTCAAAAGGCAAAGTAATGTTGTAATAAGCCTATAAATACCCCTCATGACTCTCCATGAGGGGTGTGAGAAATTGTGTAACCTTTACTTTCATAATAATATTATCCTTTTTTTTCACCCTCTCTCTACTTTCTCTCTCTAAAACCTAACATGGATATCATCTATAATCACCAACCTAGACCTCCCGAATCACATAAAAATCATTACTTTTCGGTCCTACAATTGGCATCAAAGCTATGGTGTTACCTTTTGATGATTTTTTGTGGTTCGTACTATTGTTAAGTTGTTTTTAACATCATTTTTTTTCAGATCTAGAAAAAAAATTCCTTATCTTTGGTTATTAATAGTTTTTTTAAACAATATCTCATGTATCCATTTGGTCAAAAAGTTATCTTTTATTACATGTTCCAAGATAATGTTTTGTTTATCCTTGTGTCCAAATATAACATATCTTTGTGAACTTTTATTCTTAATGACTTTTTGTACCATTTTTCGTGAAAGGTTGGTCAATACACATGGCCTGGTCTCTAAATACGTGGTCAATAATATTATTCCTGGTCATAGGGGGTCAAATTTATGGTCTTTTCATTGGTTTGTATGCTGCTCAGAATTTTTGGCCGGAATCTGAACGGAAAAGGACACCGGATATTGGTCAAATGGTCAAATACTCATGTTACGCTCAAGTTTATGCAGAAAACCCTCTCTTTACGCGAAACTTCAGTTTTTCTACGCATAACTTGGAAAGTTATGCGTAAGGTTCAACTAAGGCGAAAAACCCTTGCCTTACGCGTAAGATTTACGCAAAATACACGGGTTATGCAAAAGTTACCTTTATGCAAAACATGTCTACGCATAAGGTATCTCTACGCAAAAGTATTCAAACAGATCTACGCAAAACCTTTTGCGTAAAGTGTCCAAAAAGAGAAAATAGAATGATGATGAAGCAGAATGAGACCACGTTGACCAAAAACAACATACCATTACTCATTAAGACCTCAGTTTCGTTCCATCATAGGTCTAAGAAGTATATACGAAATGAAAAAGCAAAGGATGATCAGTCGCTATTTAAACCTCAGCCGAGCCTAAACATATTAAATACAATACCAACATGACTGCCAAACCTACACAACATCATAAACACTTATCTCCTACTATTTTAGCCTCCAACAACTCTCATACGCATAAAAAAAATAAAAATAAAAAAAAGGACTCATATAATCAAGAATAAAAGAGATAGATCTCAGACTCGGTTCAGTTTTTTTTTTTTTTTTTTTTTTTTTTTTTCCAACCTTTTTAAAGGATTTTTTGCTTGAACCATCATTATCATAGATCCATATTAGAAATCAACCATTTCTTTCACTGTCCGAACATAATAAAGATAAATCAATAACAAAATTTTATGATTTTCTTTCCATTCGGTTAAAACTTAATACGAAATAATAACAACACACAACCTACCCGAGACCATATTATTGATCTTGAGTCTTGAAGATGTTTTCTTTGAAGCTGAGACGAGTAAGAATCAAGAAAGCAAGCAAGATACAGGTTGGGATTGTCGTTATTGTTATGAAGGAGATACTAGTTTTTGTAAGATGATGATGAGATTTGCGATGAAGATTGATGAGATTGAGATGCCTAGGTTACTGGTATTGGGGGTAATATTAACCTGGCATTGGGAGTGATATTAGGAGATGGGGGCGGAAGCAATATTATGTATGTGTAGGGTTAGGGATAAAATGACAAAGTGTGTTAGGTTAATACCCACTATCAATGTGTATCCCAGTATAACAGTTTGGGCCATAGAATTAGACTCGGTATTATGGGCTTCAGTGACAAGGGTGTTGGATCGTGTTGATTTCTTTTGCACTATATCATATTTTTGGACTGAAATGATGGGTTGCGCACATTAGAGTCCGAAATCTTTTTACACAAAATTTTGTATAAAAATTGTTGATATAATTGGACGGTGAGTGGTATTTTGGTGTTACAATTTTCACGGGGATACATATGTTCACGGCTAGAATTGCTTTGTTTAACAAAAATGACTACGGGGTTATCATACGGTATTATTAATTTGACTTTGAAGTGGCATTTCAAAAAGTGCACTTATTTATCTCAAAGTCTAGGGGTGGTTGGATGCATGACTTTCGAAGAAACTTGTTTGTGCATTCACGGGAAATGATACTGATTAAGACTTGGATTATCTAGTTATACCCGATGTAAGGACATTGTAGTGCTCACGGGTTATAGCTATCACTTTAAGGAGTTACATTGTAGTACTCAATGTCACACGCAGTTGTGGATAGTTCAAGAGGCGGAGAGTTCATATACTATTTGCTGTCTTGAGTATATGTCTCTATCTATGCTTAAAGGAGTTACGTTGTAGTGCTCAGTATAGGTTCTTAGTCACACCATCGTACAAGATTAAGTCACAAGATGGGATGTTTACTTCATTTTCAAGTTGGTCATATCGGGCTGTCTCCATATGTGGTCATTACTAGTAGCCGGTGAATTACAAGGAGGTTCGTTTAAAGGTTGATTTGAAAGAAGTATTGAGAGTATATTCTTTCGACATATACTTACAAAATTATGCTTTCATGGTCTTTCTATATTGCATCAGAAGTGTAAAGTACGGGTAATTATGGCATGTACACAAAATGGTATGATGATTTCAATAAATCGCAACCATCAGGAGGGAGTAGAGCATGCCAAAAGAAGTAGTGTTTATCTCTAGTACGTTGGTTGTTCGAGGGAATTGTGCTTACACTAGAACCAAAGAAGTACTAATGATGTGTACATCGGAGCGTATTACCAACCTTCTGTGCAATACTATGTGAGTTATATTGTCATGATGCTCCCTGAACGACAACCATGTGCCTACACTTTTTAATCTACTTTATCCGCTGCGTGATGAAAAGAGAATTGTCAGTTCAGGAGGGAGCAGGAAAAAGAATAAAGGCTCACTAGTTAGGAGGGAGTAATAACCTAACTAGACCATTACTGTTGAAGTTCAGAGCTACAAAGACCTTTGCAGTCAGTACGCCGAGATCGTCGGAAGAGAGAACTTCAAGTCTGCCTTAGTATCTAGACTATAGAGATTCTGCGCTTCAACAACGTCAACATAGTTTACTATTGTTGTAATTTACATTGTTTATGTATTTATAGGTCTCATTGTAACCATTCACGTGTGACGATATCTTGGAGGGAGATTGTTAGCCTCGCTCTTTTATAAAGATAACGTCACATACGTGAATTGGACTAGATACGTAGTTAGTTGTGCCTTTAGGGACTACTATTGTTCAAAAGGCAAAGTAATGTTGTAATGAGCCTATAAATACCCCTCATGACTCTCCATGAGGGGTGTGAGAAATTGTGTAACCTTTACTTTCATAATAATATTATCCTTTTTCTTCACCCTCTCTCTACTTTCTCTCTCTAAAACCTAACATGGATATCATCTATAATCACCAACCTAGACCTCCCGAATCACATAAAAATCATTACTTTTCGGTCCTACATTTTGAGAATAAGAAGATTGAAGATTCTGGAATGAAGTCCAAGATAATCTCATTTTCTGTGGTTGAATCAAAAGAAGGGAATTATTTTATGATCCACAGAGAAGATGAAAGCTTCACAACATTCAATATGTTATGGGATGTGTTGCACTGTATTACAAGGGCAGATTTGTATGACTTATATGTGCAAGTGCAGACATACTATGCAGAGATTGAAGCTTCAGGAGTGGGATTAATTTTGCTTGGAGACTTAATTACCATCTGGGAAACTGAAGAAACAAGTGTTGATCCTCTGTGGAATGATCAAGAGAATTGGGAAATAACAAGATGGAGATTCTTTGAGTCATCAGGAGTTCATACACTAGAGATGGAAGATGGTACCATGATTCATATGCTGGCTGAGAGGAGATATCCATTGATTAGAGAAATTATGCTCAGAATGCTGGATCATGGAATGGAACTTGATGATGAATCTGAAGTAGCTTTGGATGTTATCAAGCTATTTATCAGATGGGTCAAGTCTGAAGAGTAATATTGCATAATACTGGTATGATTTGTTTTGTAAAATAAAGTGTTTTTCAAAGTGCTGAAAAAACAAACAGTACTTTAACAAAGTACTGCTTGCTGATATAAACCAGTATAAGTCCTTTAAAATAAAAATAAAATGTTTTGATGTTTAAAAGAAAAGGAAAAAGGATTTGAAAAGCAACACATGGTGTTAGTATTTATACTGCACAACAAATGGTAATCAACTCACCATGTTTAACAGAAAAGAAAGAGTTTGACTCATCATGAGGGTACGGCTCTGATGTGATAATCAAATCCATTTATGGTTGATAGTTTACCAAAAACTATATGGTTATCAACTCACCATATTCCAAGTGATCAAGAGTTGGCTAGTCCATAGCAAACGGCTATTGGTAAAGACAAATCAAATCCGTTGATAGCTGATGATTTGCTAAAAATCATAATTTTCAATGATTCACCTCTCATAGGAGTTAACACACCTGGAAGTGATGAGAATAGTATGAAACTTTTAAGATTTGATGATCATTGTACCAAAATGTTGTTGAGTTGCTGAGAAGATATATTGAAAGACAAGATGCTGATGAAGAGTACTTTGACAAATGACAGATAAAAGGCAAAGAAATAAAGAAATAATCTTTCTGAATAATTAAAGATTTGAAGATTAAAGATAACAAAGAAACTTGAAATCAAGCAAGTGGACTTCAAGTTAGGGGAGGATTGTTGGGATATGAAATATCAAAGTACTGCTGCATGAAGAATAAAGTCAAAGTACTGCTAAAGGAAAAAGTCAAAGTACTGCTAAAGGAAAAAGTCAAAGTACTGCTGTTATTGAAGAATGCTTAAAGTACTTCGAAGGAAACAAGGACTGATGTGCAATATTAGATAAGGATTAATGTGTAATATTAAACGAATATTCTAGAATTAGTTAGGGATAATGACTTGTCGTTCAAGGATTATATGTTGTAAACCGACTTAAGGTTATCTATATAAAGAGCCTTAAGAGGTATTAGTCGATACAAGTTTTAGAGAAGTTCTCATAAGTTTTAGAAGTCGATCAAAGTTGATAAATAGTTAGGGATTGTTAGTGAATCTGTGTAACAAAGCAGGTTCAAAGTTTGGTTAATATAAAAGTTCTTCTTAAGCTTTGTGTTAGTAGATTCCGCATACTTTACAAGGTAAAACAGTGTTTCAATATTAATAGTGTTGAGTTTACTCAATATTGTTAAACCCTTACAAGCTACAAAGTAGTTTGATCAGAGTATATCGATCCAATAGTTTTCCTTCGTTTTTTGTTCATTTTCATACGTTTTCGTCCATTTTTATACGTCTCCGTCCGTTTTTATATGTTTTTGTCCTTTTTCATACGTTTTCATCTGTTTTCGTCCGTTTTTGGACGTTTTCGTCCAAATTTATACATCTTTGTCTGTTTTTAAACGTTTTCATCCATTTTCGTACGTATTCGTTAGTTTTCTTACATTTTCGTCTATTTTTAAATGTTTTCAGCCACTTTAAGATGTTTTCATACGTTTCTGAATATCACAAGTGATTTTCAACTAATGTTTTGTAACATGAAAATCACTTGTGATATTCAAAAAATCACAAGTGATATTCAGAAAATCATACGTGATATTCAGAAAATCACACATCATATTCAAAAAATCACAAGTGATATTCTAAGTATCACAAGTGATATTCTGAATATCACAAGTGATTTTCAACTAATGTTTTGTAACATGAAAATCACAATTGATACTCTAAATATTACAAGTGATTTTCAAATAATATTTTGTTACATGAATATCACTTGTAATTTTCTGAATATCACTTGTGATATTTAGAATATCGCTTGTGATTTTCATGTTACAATGTATTAATTGAAAATCATTTGTGATATTTAGAATATCACAAGTGATATTCTGAATATTACAAGTGATATTCTGAATATCACAAGTGATTTTCAACCAATATTTTGTAACATAAAAATCACAAGTGATATTTAGAAAATTAGAAGTGATATTCAGAATATTACAAGTGATCACGTTTTTTTTAATTCACATTTTTTTTCCACTTTCATACGTTTTTGTTCGTTTTCATATGTTTTCGTCCGTTTTCATACGTTTCTGAATATCACAATTGATATTCTTAATATTACAAGTGATATTTTGAATATCATATAAAATCACTTGTGATATTAAGAATATCAATTGTGATATTCAGAAACGTATAAAAACTAAAAAAAAAACATAAGAAAAAGAACGAATGCGTATGAAAGCGCAAAAACACGCCTGAAAACGTATGAAAAATTGATGAAAACGGACAAAAACGTATAAAACTGCCAAAAATGTATAAAAACTGTTGAAAACGTATAAAAACATACAAAAAAGTTTATGAACGTATGAAAACGGACAAAAACGGATAAAAAAAATATATAAAAAAATAGATAAAAACGTTTAAAAATGGGCGAAAACTTATAAAAGCAGACGAAAACGAAAAAAAAACAGACGAAAACATATAAAAACGGATAGAAACTTCTGAAAACGTATAAAAACTACCGAAAATGTATGAAAATGGACGAAAACGTTTGAAAAATGACAAAAATATACAAAAACGGACGAAAATGGTCAAAAACATTTGAGTATCACAGAATATCACTTGTGATATTCAGAAACGTATGAAAACGTCTAAGAATGGCCGAAAAAATTTAAAAACGGACGAAAACCTATGTAAATGGACGAAAACGTTTAAAAAGGTACAAAAATGTAAGAAAACAGACGAATATGTAGGAAAAACGGATGAAAACATCTGAAAATGTATAAATACGGACGAAAACGTCTGAAAACGGACGAAAACAGAAGAAAACGTATGAAAATAGACGAAAACAAATGTAAACGTATAAAAACGGACAAAACGTATAAAACGGACAAAATCATGTAAAATCGGATGCAAACGTATGAAAATAGACGAAAACGTATATAAACTTATGAAAACGGACAAAATTGTATGAAAACGGACGAAAACGACTGAAAACAGATGAAAACGTATAAAAACAGATGAAAACGTATGAAAACGAAAAAAAAAAACATCTGAAAACGTATAAAAAACTGCCGAAACGGACAAAAACATATGAAAATAGACGAAAAAGGAAAAAAACTGGCGAAAACGTATAAAAACGGACGAAAACATCCGAAAACAGGCGAAAACGTAAAAAAACGGACAAAAACGTATAAAAACGGATGAAAACGTCTAAAAATTGACGAAAACGTAAAAAATGGACGAAAACGAACAAAAATGTCTGAAAACGTATATAAACATGTGAAAACAGACAAAAACGAACGAAAACGTAATAAAGTAAAAAAAACGTGAATTTATATATTAAAAAAAATAGTAATAAAAATAAAGAAAACTTGATTTAAAAAAATGTGATTCAAAAAAAAAAAAAAAAAACTTGATTTAAAATAACGTGATTAAAAAAAAGGCAAAAAAGAAAATGATCTAAAAAAAGTGATTAAAAAACATGGCAAAAAAAAATGTTTAAAAAAAATGAATAAAAAAGAGACAAAATGTTGGGATCAAAGATTTACTATTTTATCAAGTCTCGGTCATTTGTAATAATATTAGGTTGCTTAGTTATTATTTACTTACACTTATGTAATGTTGCAAGTTTACTAGACTTAAGTCATATGGTCCATGGGCTTTAATGCCCACACGATTTGATGTAAGGAAGGAGAAGGAGTGTTGCCCTAGCTCCTTCCCTATAAATAGTAACCTTAGGTCACTTGTAAACTTGGTTGGTTATGTGAAATACTAAGGAAACTCTTGCAATTCTAATTCTCTCATTCTCATAATCATCCCATCCTTATATCTATCTCATTCTTGCTTGTGTGATATCAATATGGGTACCTAACAAGTGGTATCATTCGCCATATGAAGGTGTAGCTTGTGTTTTTCTTTGAAATCGAACTTCTATCTCTATTTTATTTCGTCTTTTTGATAAAACTTTCGTACTTTCTTGCTTGTTTCTTGGGTTTTATCACATCTTTGCTTACAAACTTGTGATACAAATCAAAACAAACAAAAAAGTTCCAAAATTTCTTCAAAAAACACGACTTGGATTTTTTGTACTTGTTTTCGAAAATATTTTCATTTTTGAAAAAGTGTATCAAGTTTTCAACTTTCTTGAAGATCTTATCATTTTATACCTGAAAGTACAAGAATCTTTAAATAAAACGAGTTTGTTGACATAAATAATGTCTTAAAACATTGTTAGCATATTAACAATGTCTCTATGTTTTGATAATTACAAAGCATAAACTCATTAATCTAAAACTTATGACGTAAACAAGTTTTTAGTGCTTAATATTTGTCTTTGCTTCCATATCACTTAAGGTATGAATAAACAAAGGGTTTATTACATTTCATGATCAAAGAAAATTTTTCTAATCACTAGAATTTTTATAAAATGTATTAAACATCTTATATCTTTTACAAAATTACTTTTGGAATTAAAAGAATATGTTTAATTCATAATAAATATATGATTTCAAATTTCCAACCAAAAATGGCAAATTCTATCCCGAAAAATATTCCCCACTAAAAGACAAGAAAAACCAACGTTCTGAAGTGGGCGGCCCCCTTAATTCCTTAGGCGGCCCCCTTAATCATTAAGGGGACCGGCCACTAATTAAGGGGACCGGCCACGCTCCAGAACAGTGCTTTTCTCCCCTATAAATACTGGATCAGTTCACATTTTTTCCTCACCTTTTGCACTTCAAAACTTTCCGATCTAGATCTATTTCTCTATTCTCTCATCCTTTTATCATAAGTGTATATATTCTTTGTTTCAAAGTGATCCAATTTCCATCCTCTCAAGTGCAAGAGAAGAATACTTCTATCTTCCTAGACAAGAAGTATTACAACTTGTTGTGATCTCCACATCCAAGTTGTTGGTGTATCATCAAGATTATTTACATATTCTTTGTGAAGATTGTTGTGAATATTTACTTGTAGATAGTTGTGGTAGATATAAATTGTGTGATTAGTTGATAACTTGGTGTGAAGAAGAAAAGCTAGGAAATCTATTGGTGTGAAGAAGATAGAGTTGAAGTAGTTAGTTGTGAAGTAGATTGAGTTGAAGAAGGTGTGAAGAAGTTGTGACTTAGGTGTGAAGGTGTTGTGGTGTGATTATTGGTGTGTAAATTGGTGTGTATATTGGTGTGTAAATTGGTGTGTAAGGTTTTCTCCGCCATAAGGGAGCTTGTTGATATAGTGAAGAAAACTCTCGAGTTAGGTGCTCGGGGAGTGGAGTAGGGCAAGGAAGGTGTCCTTGTAGCCGAACCACTATAAATCTCTTGTCTCGCGGTTCGATCTTTCCATCATTTACTTATTTCATTACTTATCATTGTTATATATTTCGAATTGATATTTGTTTGTATTGTGCAATACTTGAGATCACATATTATCGAATCTGAGTTTTAAAAATTAAGTAAACACTAAAACTATTTTTACAACTAATTAAAAAGACGTAAAACTATTCAACCCCCCCCATCTAGTTTTCCACAATTGGTATCAGGAGCCACGTCTAGCAAGAATTTTAAAATATATTGTATTTTAAAACTTGTAACGATCTATGGAATCTGAAAAATATTTAGAAGGGCAATCTATGCAAAGACCACTACTATTTGAAAGTGATGGATTTTTATATTGGAAAAATAGATTCGAAACCTATGTGAAATCAAAAGATCTTGATCTTTGGCATATTATTACCTTTGGTGATTTTCCCCCTATTCAATATAATGTTGAAACTAAAATGGATGAAATTGTAGCTTTTGAAAAACAAAATGATGATTTGAAAAAGAAACTAGCAAAAAATAATGAAGCTAAAATGGTTATTTATAATGCGTTACCACGCAAAGAATATGAAAGAATTTTTATGTGTAAAACCGCAAAAGAAATTTGGGATTCTTTACTAATCACTCACCAAGGTAATAGTCAAGTTAAAGATAACAAAATAGATCTTCTTGTACAATAATATGAACAATTTACGATTCCGGAAGAGGAATCAATTGATAATGCTTTTGCTAAATTTAACACCATTATCACAAGTTTAAAAGCACTTGATGAGACATTTTCTAGTAAAAATTGTGTTAGGAAATTTCTTAGGGCATTGCATCCGAAATGGCGAGCTAAAGTCACGGCTATTGAAGAATCAAAGAATTTGATGACATTGTCACTAGATGAGCTTATTGGCAACTTGAAGGTCCATGAAGAAATTATAAGAAAAGATTTGGAAACGGTTAAAGTCAAGAAAGAACAAGTCAAATCCGTTGCTCTAAAAGCCAAAAAGGAACTTTGTGATGATAGTGACTCAAGTGACGAGAGTGAAGATGAAGAATATGCAATGGCCGTAAGAGAATTCAAGAAATTCTTCAAGAGACGAGGAAGATTCACTAGATCATCACATGACGATAGAAAATCGTTCCAAAGAAATAGAAGTGACAATTACGTGAAAAGAAAATGCTTTAGATGTGGAAGTCCAAATCATCTCGTTGGTGAATGTCTAAAGCCGCCGAGTTATGATAATCAAGGTGCATTTGTTAGTAGAACATGGAGTGATAGTGACAAAGAAGAAGTGGAAAAACCAAGAGAAGAAAAGTGTTTCATGGCAAAAGCAACCGACGAAATATGCCTTGGAATTGACTTGGAGCCTGACGAATGGATCAATGATAGTGGATGCTCGAGGCACATGACAGGGAATCGAAAGCTATTCTCTACATATAAGGCATACAACGGAGGTAACGTTATTTTTGGTAGTGACTTGCGTGGAAAAATTATTGGCAAATGTACGATTTCTCAAGACTCACTTACTATTGAAAATGTTGAACATGTAAATAATTTAACATATAACTTACTTAGTGTAGGCCAAATATGCGATAATAAATGTAGAGTTATCTTTTCCGAAGAAGACAGCGAAATAGTTAAGAATGGAAAAATTATAGGTAGAGGTATTAGGAAAGGAGGTGTATATGTTATGAAATTAGGAAACAAACCTGAAGATAGGATATGCCTAACGACCCTAGACGAAAACTCCACATTGTGGCATAGGAGATTAGGACATGCTAACATGCAACAAATACAATCTTTGGCCTCTAAGGAATTAGTTAGAAACTTGCCTAATCTAAAATATGACAAACATTTTTGTGATGCATGTAAAATTGGAAAACAAGCTCATGCTAGTCACAAAGCTAAGAATATAGTATCCATTACTAGGTGCCTAGAATTATTACATATGGATCTTTTTGGTCCATCCGCTGTGCGGAGCTATGGAGGAAACAAATATACCTTAGTAATAGTAGATGACTATTCACGATACACGTGGACTAGGTTTTTAAGTGACAAAACCCAAGCCTTTGAAAAATTCGAAATATTTAGTAAAATGATTCAAAATAAATTAGGATGCTCAATAGTTGCCATTAGGACGGACCATGGTAGGGAATTTGATAACGAAATACAATTCGGAAAATATTGTGAGTTAAATGGAATATCTCACAATTTCTCCGCTCCTCGTACTCCTCAATCAAATGGGGTAGTAGAAAGAAAAAATAGGCCACTACAAGAAATGAGTAGAACTATGTTAAATGAACAATCCATTCCACAAAAATTTTGGTGTCACGCCGTAGATACATCGACTTATATTTTAAATAGGGTATCAATTAGAAGAATTCTAGGAAAAACTTCTTATGAGTTATTAAGAAATAGAAAACCAAACTTAAGCTACTTTAGGGTATTTGGAAGTAAATGCTATATCTTAAACACTAAGGACTACCTCACTAAGTTTGATCCAAAATCATATGAAGGAATATTTTTAGGATACTCACAAAATAGTAAAGCATATATAATACTTAACAAACACTCCATGAAAGTAGATGAATCACTAAATGTAACATTTGATGAAACACCACCACCTCCTAAAACGCTACCTTTAGAAGATGATGATTTAGTCGAAGATGAAGCCATTGAGGTTAGTAAAACAAAACCCATAGGAAATGATAATGAAGACATTCACTTAGAAAATAATGAAACCGTTAATATTAAAGAATCTAGATCACATCCATTAGATAATATAATAGGACATCTTAACCAAAGAACCCTTAGGTCACAAGCCCAAGATAAAAACAACTTCTTTTGTTTCCTCTCAGCAATAGAACCTAAGAATATTAGTGAGGCTTTAAAGGATGAAAGTTGGATTATAGCTATGCAAGAAGAATTAAATCAATTTAAGGCAAATGATGTTTGGGAACTAGTCCCAAATCCAAAGGATATGACTATCATAGGAACCAAATGGGTATATAGGAACAAGTTAGACGAGAATGGAATAGTTACTAGGAATAAAGCTAGGTTAGTTGCCCAAGGTTATAATCAACAAGAAGGAATTGATTATGATGAAACTTATGCCCCCGTAGCTAGACTAGAATCAATTAGGATATTACTTGCCTATGCTTGCGCCCTAGATTTTAAGTTATTCCAAATGGATGTGAAAAGTGCATTCCTTAACGGTTTTATCAATGAGGAGGTATATGTGGCACAACCTCCAGGATTCATTGACTTCGCAAAACCTGATTATGTTTATAAGTTAAAGAAAGCTTTGTATGGACTCAAACAAGCTCCCAAAGCTTGGTATGATCGATTAAAAGCTTTTCTTATTAAACATGATTATTCCATGGGAATGGTAGATAACACTCTTTTCATTAAAAGGAAAGACCCTAATCTCATCATTGTTCAAATATATGTTGATGACATTATATTTGGATCGACTTGTCAAGACATGTGTGATGAATTTGCCAAAATCATGCATGATGAGTTTGAGATGAGTATGATGGGTGAACTTAACTTCTTCCTAGGATTACAAATAAAACAATTAGAAGATGGAATATTCTTTAACCAATCTAAGTACATTAAGGAAATGCTTAAGAAATTTGGCCTAGAAGACTCAAAACCCATAAAAACACCCATGTCTACGGAGGTAAAGCTCACAAAGGACGATGAAGGTGAGTCTGTAGATAACACCAAGTATAGAGGAATGATAGGTAGTTTACTATACTTGATGGCAAGTAGACCCGATATCATGTTTAGTGTCTGCCTTTGTGCCCGTTTTCAAGAGGATCCCAAAACCTCTCACCTAGAAGCGGTTAAGCGTATCTTCCGATATATTAAAGGCACTATACACTTAGGATTATGGTATCCTAAGGAATCCGGCATAGAAACCATTGTCTATGCGGATTCGGATCATGCGGGAGACTACGTAGATAGAAAGAGCACTAGCGGTATTTGCACGTTTATGGGATGTTGTCTAACGTCTTGGTTTTCGAAGAAGCAAACCGCTCTTGCTATTTCTACAACCGAAGCCGAATATGTAAGCGCCGGAAAGGCATGTCAACAAGCACTATGGATGAAACAAGCTCTCGTAGACTATGGCATTAGGTTAGAAAATGTCCCCATTATGTGCGATAACAAAGGTGCGATAGATTTAAGTAAAAATCCGGTGCAACACTCTAGGACTAAACACATAGAAATACGTCACCATTTTCTTAGGGATAATGTACAAAAAGGAAATATATCTATAGAAAAGGTTGCATCGGAAGACAACATTGCGGATATATTCACAAAACCCCTTAAGCGTGAATTATTCAACCACTTGCGTTTAGGATTAGGAATGATGGAACAAGTTGACTAAATTATATTGAATTATTTCAAATATATACTTGCATGAAATTTATTTTTCTTCCATTTCACCTTTTCTGAGTCTAGGAATCTATTTCGCACAAAACTAAAGATTGGGAAAATTTATTTTCTTTGCATAAACCTTTTTGTAAAACTCAATCAATTTTCTCTAAAAATTATTCTCACAATCTAGGAACCCCATGAAGATCATTTTCCTTGCATTGTTGACTAATTCTAAAAACATTGTATTTCAAAATCATGCATAAACTCTCCCATAAATTGTCAAGGTATATAATCTAATATATGTCTTTGACATTCATGATCGAGCAAAAATTGAATCAAGGAGATTATTTGGATTGTTTCTTAGGATCGTTATTTCTTTTTGCTTCTAGGAGTCGAAACAATCACAACTCCACATTTGTTGCATATAGGCACTCAGTAGGACAAATTTACTAATAATGGTGTCATCTTGATCCATCACTAGTTTTTCACTCACTAATTATCCTTGCCTTCAATCTAAGATAGGTGCCTTAGGAAGCTTAAGTGTGCTTGCCTTTGTTTACCTCCTATTGCTTATTATGTGTTGATTATTTGCTCTTTTGCCTATATGTTTTTGCATGCATGCTATATCTTGATTAGATTAGACTCTATATTGCCTAAGAGAATTGAACTTGCTTGAATTCTAATCCAAACACATAACCTTTCTGCAAATTTTCTGCCAAAAACCCAATTCTGGCAACCTGGAAATCACCAGATGGGCGGCCCCCTTAATTTTGTAAGGCGGCCCCCTTAATCATTAAGGGGACCGCCCCCTAATTAAGGGGACCGGCCATCTGATGGTCGGGTTTACAGAATCTTTTCTGCTTTTTAGCCCATTTCAACCTACATTTCCCAATTTTAACCAACACACTTTGTCCCAATCTTCCAAACAAACCTTATCCATCCTTAAACACACAAATCTTACACTATAAATATCCCCAATCCTCAAAACTATCCATTCATCCCATCATGAACTCTCCAAACAAACCAAAATCAAAAGCCTCAAGGCTAGCAAGGATGACGAAAAAACCCGTTTGGCGAAGAAAAAGCCCTCGAAACAAATCCATCATAACCAATGAAATTGAAAGTCATTCAACACATCCAACTTCTTACTTCCCAAACTTTACCTCAAACCCACAAGGTCATTCATTTGATTCTCTTTACAAACCATACAACATTGGCCAACCATCTTCCTACAATTCCAACTACACAAATCCATACCAAACCTATGATCCACTTCACATTGCCACGGAAAAGCAAAAGTTCCGTGATGAAATAAACCAAATCCATGATCTTAGTGATCTCCTTGCTATGCATCTTGCACAACGCAACAAAGGGCAACCTCCATCATCACCCTATGCAAATTGCATTCCCCACTCTCTCAATTTGGATCAAGTTACCAACCACACTCACTTTTGCCCTTGTTGCATATTCCTTCAAAAACAAATCCTCTACTTGAGTGAAGATATTTCTTGGATTGAATATCTTCTCACTCGTAATCATACAATACCACCCTTAACACGATACAACATCGTGAGATCCACCTCTTCCGCTCCATACTCCACCCCATATCCCTCTCCATCTAACAACTAAGCTTCATACTTATGTTATCCTTCAAGCAAATAAAACAATCAACCATGAGTTGCAAGCAAGTCCAAGTGCTTTTTATAGGCAATATAGGACTATGTCTTTTCATTTGTTTTATTATGATTAATATGCCTTAAGCATATTAAATGTTGTAATGCTTTCAATGATGCTTGAATGAATCTATTTTTATAACTATTGCTTTGCATATATATGTGCCTTGTTCTTTTCTAATATTTTGTGTAGCCAAGACTTCTGTTAGGAATACAAATATTCCTGTAAAAGTCTCGGTCACCTAATGATTGTAATAGCATTAAGTTAGCTCGTAGTTAGTTTGTTTATTAGTTTATTAGTATTAGATTAAGTAACACCGTGGAAGAAGGAACGGGTCTTTACCCACTGTATGCCTGATCCACAGCCCGGGTGTGGGCGTTTGTAGGAAACTATATATACCCCTCTCCACATGTGGAGAGGGTTGGTGCTTTTCATTCAATCTAACCTTTTCTTATTTTTTTTCTCTCAACTCTCTCTCTCTAGAAAACACCCATCATTCTTTCTCTAAACTCTTCTCTTATTCTTTCTTCTTTCTTGAATCAATCCAACCACAAAACCATACATGTTATGATTATAGATATCTTACAATTGGTATCAAGAGCCAAGGTTTCATCCTAGGATTGTTGGTGCTCAAATTTGTAGTTGGTTTTTGTGGTTCTATTTTTGTTTGGTTCGAATTCTATTGCTTTATTCATCATTATTTGAGCTTTGTTTGTGGTTAAGGTTGTTAGTCACTTGTACTCTTGCCCTTAGGATCACTACAAAAGCTTATTTTAGTCATTAGATTTATCATTTCATTTTCTTTGTGGCTGTTTTGGACTGAAGTCGTGACATTTTTAATGGTTATGCTTGGTTGTGATTAGTTTGTCCTTGGTTGAGATTAGCTCAAAATCGGGTAAAAGACAAAAGTGGATGATAGTGACTGGTTTGTTTTCTTATGGAACTTGCGTTTAACTTTTATTGGGTCAACTTCATTCTTGCATTTTCATAGGTTATTCTCATCAGATCCTGCGGTTGGATACTTGCGGTTTCATTTCTTTTCGTGGTTTATTCTAAACTGAGTTTAACTCTTTTTATTGCGGTTAGTCCAAATGGTTGCGGTTAACTTTCAAGTTGCGGTTAACGAAACATTGCGATTACCTCTTTCATTGTGTTCTTGTCTAAACCATACGCTGCCCAAATTTTTGATTAAAAGGAACTGACCAAGATATCAACTTACTACTTGATTATCACAACCTCAGTCTAATAACCTCAGATCCATGGTTGATCATCCTTGGTAAATTAACTGTCCAAAAGAAATCAAAGAGAAAGAAGAATAGACTAGTGCTTGATTCGAACCAACAATCAAACAAGCTATAACAAATTCAAACAACAACAATTCTAAACCAATCACAGACCTCAACTAACTATTACAACATCTCATGGCTACGACATCAGCCATTCTCTGATCATGACTCAACACTAAATTAAATGAAATGGATCTCAGCTCGGTTTTACTCACATCTCTTTTGAGATGATTCAGAACCTTCAACGATATTCAACAACAAGAAATTAAACCGACTCATCATAGATCTTGAAACTGAAACAAAAAGGATAATTCAAAAGAACTCAGTTTCGTTTCTTTTTCGTGTGGTACAATAAAAGTCGAAATGCCTTTGAAACAATAACAAGAGTGTTATCATTCCCTCAATCATTCGACTGTACAAAACTAAACATTGCCTCAACATACCCGAGACCCGTGTGAAGATCTTGAAGCTTAAACCTCTTGTGTTCTTAGTGGGTTCTTGTTTCGTGCTAAATCATATGAAAGAGGAGTGTTTATTTCGGTTATGAGTTACGGTTTGATGCAGGAAGCGTACAAAGTTTTTTTTTCTTGTGTTGTTTGTGAGAGATTCGGATTTATGATTGAGGATGTGATTTGTTGAAGATGGTGTTGATTGTGACTGCATTGAGTTGGGAGAGATGATAGAGAGAATGGGGGCGCATGTTTGTGACAGTGGTGGATTAGGGTTAATGTGAGTTTAGTACTTTATATAGTCACATTAATTTAGGGATTAGGGTGTAGTGTTGGTCAGGTTTACGAGTTTGGATCGGGTTATACGATTTGCGTTGGGCCTAGGTTTCAAGTGAATACGTTAGGAGGTTGTATGTAATATGGACTGGGCCATAACGTATGTTACATCTGTGCTAAATTGTTTAATCACAAGTTTTGAAATTGGGCATAATTTTTGGATCACGATGTGTTGATTGAGCTTAAAGAATTTAGAGATTGTGTATTAGTTTGGGTTGTGATATTTTCGGGTTTATTGGAGATAACTTCGGGTTTTCGTGCTTATCGTATATAATTTCGGGGTTTATACGGATTTTGATCATACAACCATCACACTCTTCAAACTGTCATCTCATAATTTACCGTTCCAACGGTTTCTCGAAGTTTCACGGTTTTGTCTTGATTTTGTAAAATCCCGCGAAAGATTCTATTTTTCGGTTTAAATCATAGACTTGTAAAATCCCGTGCACGTTTTCATCATGTCTACCACTTCAGACTCTGTCATTTCTGAGAGAGAACTTCATCAGCCGCAAAAATTGCTCGATAATGCAAAAGATTGTTGCATAGAATGTTTTCAACAACTTCAGTCACACCTATCAGTACTTCTTGAGGGAACTGGATTCAAGATGGGATTCGAACGTGCATTTGTAACACTCTTTGGTCAAGATGTTCAGACTTTTACATGCACAATGATTCTTAACTTAGATCAACTACGACAACAACTTGACAAAAGAGAATTTTCCAAAATGGGATCCATGGCTGCCCTTTGTGTGATCAACAAACAACTCCAAGTGTTCTTTGATTCGAAATTCACTCTGGAATATGACCATTATAGTCAGATGACGAAAAAGTGTTTTGCTGATCACACGGGAATAGAGGTTGATACGTTCAGAGACACACTCATCCAACTTATGGATAAAGTGAAAAGATTCATTGAAGTAAAAGCACAGCATATCCCTGCATCGGATGACAAGGTGAAGGCATGTAGGGTGCAATCTTGTGATGGTATTGGCGATTCGGGTATATCATCGGATGTTGGGTCAGTTGTC
This sequence comes from Artemisia argyi, assembly GCA_030686995.1. NCBI lineage: Eukaryota > Viridiplantae > Streptophyta > Magnoliopsida > Asterales > Asteraceae > Artemisia > Artemisia argyi. Next base: position 157,130,056 of record CM060708.1, read on the forward strand.
ATGATATGCAATGGGTCAGTGACTGATAAGCCTGACACTACCAGCAGTTCAGTGACTCTTATTACACATGACATGGATGCAGATTTCAGACCAATAAAAGAACAAGTGTCATGTGCTGAGGTACCCCTAACTGTACATCATAATGTGCTTTTTGATGAACGACTGCATACTGATCAAGTTATGCCCAGTTATGACACATATTTGTTGAAAAAGACTGATAGCAATACCATTTCTGATTTAACAAATATGAATCATAAAGGGGGAGAAAATGATCAGGATGCTGAACGTGATGACGAGTCAAGTTCTTTGTTTACAGCTGAGTCTTTTAAATCAAATGATATGGTTGATAAAGAAACGTTTAATGAACTTTCAAAGAGATTCTTACAACTTGAAAAACATTGTATTTCACTTGAAATCGCAATGCAACAAAAGGAAGAAAGTTTTCAAATTAACCAACCATGTAAAGATCCGGAACTTCCTGATTTCCGTGAATACTTTATGATTAATGATTTGAAAGCTCAGCTAGAAACCAAGAACTTGACAATCAACAACCTGAAAAAACGTGTTACTGAGATGTGTGATATGTGTAATGAAGTTAAGGCTAAACATGTCAGTAATGAGATTGCAACTAGAAATTTTGAACTAAAAGTGGCTGAACTACTTTTGGAAAATGAGTCTTTGAAAAAGCATTGTAAAAACTTGAATGAGTCAATCAAAGAAATGAAAGCAAAGTCAATAGAACAAACAATCTCTTTGACTGCCAAAAATGATGAATTCAAAGCTCAACTTCAAGAAAAGGGTTTCACAATAACAGCATTAAAGAATGAGCTAAGAAAAGCAACAGGGAATAGTGTGAACACTAAGTTTGCAAAACCATCAATCTTGGGGAAACCAGTTTCTCAATCTATTAGAAACCAATCCGTTGTTAGGCAACCGACTGCGTTTAGATCTGAACGACCAAAACTTTCAAAAGCACGGTTTGCCTCCCAAGTTGATGCGGAACAAGTTTTGACAAAACCAGTCACTACACATTATTTGCCTAAGATTATTGCTTCTAGTTCTGCTAAGCCTCAACAAGTAGTTACTCCTACTCCCAGCTCCTCTAGGATTAGTTCAAAAACAATGTCGAAACCTAACATTAAGGTTCAAAACACTTATGATATAAATGACTTGTACAAGAACTATGATCTAGAAAATGCTAGGAAAAGGGCACTACTTCATAAGGATGGAATCTTAGGTTATCAACCTTGTATGATCCCTCCTAGGATATTGAGGAACAATGCTAAGGTTCAACCTGTTAAGTCTAGGATTTACATAAAGTTATCTACAATGCATAAGAAGCAAAACAAACCTAAAACTTCTCCTAGGTGGACACAAACTGCTAAATCTTTGGAGACTAGGAATATCGATAAGCCTTCCACTATGCATAATAAGCTTAGTAATCCTAGACCTTGCCATAAGTGGATTCCAACTGGTAGAATTGTTAAGTACGTTGGACTTAAGTGGATACCTACCGGAAAGGTGCTTACTGATGGCAATGCTATGGTTGACCGTGAAACCCCCAAGGGTTTGGATACTGTTGTCACTAACCTATATATGTGCAATCAAGTTTGTGATGTTAGTGCAGGTAGTCCTTACTCAGTTGCAGGTACATCAACCATTCACTATATGAGAAAACTCAAAGTCTGGAGACCTAAAGCAATCATTTCCCCAGCTTCAGGAGTTCTAGAATGTCGATGCTGATGTATGTGCATAATGACGTCTGTTCACTTCAGTCCAGGCCTCGCTCTTCAACGACTATGACGTCTGAATACTTCAGTTCAGGCCTCGCTCTTCATCATTATGACGTTTGAACATATCAGTTCAAGCCTCGGTCTTCAATGTTATCATTATGGTGTCTGCTGACAACACTTCAGGCCCTGTTCATCAAAGAAAAGAAAGGTGTACGATTCAGTGCGCCTTATCTTCGGAAGAAGAGAAATCTTCTTTGTTTTGACCATTCTCCACAATACGGTTCATGCTTCTTCCATGTTCATTCAGTCATCAAATGGATCTACTCATCTTTGCTCGAATTCATATTCACTTGTTCATTCAAAAATGGCAAACTTCGTATGCAATTTTTGAGGGGGAGAAGAGTGAATAAACTACATGATTGAGTGTATTCTTATTCACATGCTCAATCAAAAATGGCAACCTCGTATGCAATTTTTGAGGGGGAGAAGTGTGAATAAAATACATGATTGATTGTATTCTTATTCACTTGCTCAATCAAAAAGTGCAAACATCGCTTGCAACTTTTGAGGGGGAGAAGTGTGAATATACCACATGGTGATTGATGCTTGAAGAATGGTCATACGACTCTCCTCCAACACCTAATGATCTACTTACTAAGGATAGCTGGGATTTATGTTTGATGTATACTTCCAAGCTTCAACGAATGTTGATCATCTAGTTCCTGAAGCTCTTGCTCCGGTTCCTGCTGACTCAAATGGTTCACCTTCCTCAATCTCCATTGATCAAGATGCACCATATAGAAGTATTACTCAGACTACTCAAGTAACCCAATCTCCAGTTATTCCTCAAGGTGTTGATGATGACTATCATGATTGTAAAGTTGCACACATGAATAACGATCCGTCTCTTTGTTCTATTTCATCACGGATTGTTGTTCCTCCAAATGTGCACTTTGGAAATCAACCCGAAGGACATTACGGAAAATGTCGTCTAAAATGTCAAAACGGCTAACAATTTGGACATGAAATGTCAAGTTATCACGGAGTTTATTTGGTATCCCTTATTTGAGATTGAAGTTGACTTTCACAAAGGTGTGATCTTATTTTATCTTGAAGTCGGGGTTGGTTGGATGAAGATTCTTCGAGATCCTTGCTTGAGCTTTTACCTTTAGAATGACGAAGACTTGGATATCTAGTTATTTTGGTGATTCCTCATTTTTATTACCACTAAATAACTGTCACTTTAAGGAGTGTCACAACTCACACGAAGTTGTCGGTAGTCAAGAGGTGATGTACGTCTTATACTTGATGGTTGGTTGGTTGAAGAGTATAGAGTACTTAGGGATTCGATGTTGTACGAACTCTCTACACCGCTCTTTGTCACACATTAGTGCAAGCTTAAGTCACAAGAACGGGGAATTCTACTTCAGTTTCAAAGTTAGTATATCGGGTTCACTTCATTAGTGGTCACTTCAAATAGCCTACATAAGGGTTGATTAAGATAGTCATTAGAGAGTTTTTGAAGCAATTGATTCTCACATAATACATCTGAGCCAATGTTAATTCTTCTCACAAGATTTCTAGTACGTGTGCATTAAATGTGTTGCTGATCCTGAGGTATCAAAACCAGCAAGGGGGAAGGAGACATGCATCTGAATGCATAATGAGTACACGTGATGAACTTAATACTTCGTCTTAATTGAAGATATGCCGGGAAGACATATGTCACAACCGCAGAGATAATCAGTGTCTTAACTCGTGGCATTTGGTGTATCATTCCAACTATGTGGGGGAAGTTGTCTTCTAATACTTGTGGTATGGATTACTTCAGCTTTCAGTGTAAAGAACTATGAGAAGAATATTTGGAGCGTGAGATGATATTGCTTATCGACATCTTCATAGGAGCTGATATGGTTTATGGTGAAGTGCTTCTGGTTTATGCTTCATGTACACAATGGTATGATAATTCCGATGAGATCGCAACCATCAGGGGAGAGATTTGTGTACATCAAGGACGCGCAACAGGTTCACGTGATTGGGCTTAATCACATATTCCGGAGGTGATATCCGCAGAGATGATCAGTGCTTCAACCTGTTACTTTGGTGTCATCGTTCTCTTCTTGTGTTGGATACATGCGTACAATATGGAGTGAGTTGGTATATGTAAGATAACTGGAAAGCAATCGGTGAAATGAAGATGTCGATATATCATTCCCCTAAATAAACGACTGCTCCAAACCAGAAAGTAATGAGTACATTGGGGACGTACAACAGGGTCATGTGATCGGGCTTCATCATACACTCCGGGATTGATAACCGCAGAGATGATCCATGGTTCACCTTGTTACTTCAGTGTTATCGTTCTCTTCGGGTTCTCGAGCTTCATGCAATGAGACTTTTTGAATCACTTCAACTACTTGGGGGAAGTGTCTCATGAAGATGATTGTCGGTTTGGGGGGAAGCTACCAAAGCTTCACATTGAGGAGGCCTAAACTCAGCAATTTGGTGGTGCCTAGCGATTGACTCAGTAGTAAGATTCTTGTGATTTTTTTATCAATCTGTGTTTGGTGAATTGTTGTGACTTAAGTCGTTTCGATTAATCTGATTGTAATTTGACGTTGTGAGTTAATCGTTACAACTTGACTTATTACGATCGGATCTATTGTAACTTGACTTGTCGCGACTTGACACTTAATGCTAGTTGTAACTTATCCAAGATCTCACTCTAAGTCTAACTCACATATTACATCTTTCGGTTTCTTTTGTTGACTTTAGTAAAATCCCGGGAGAGAACCGATCTCTCGGTTTAAGTCACAAAATTGTAAAATTCCGTTTAAGATCTCATCATGGCATCTACTGCTTCAGACGATTACTCAAGTGCCTCGAAAGCTTTGGTAGTGGATGTTTCAGAGATGTTGGCTACACACTTCCACTATGAGCTGACTGATCAAATGGCTTCTGTACTCATCAGTACAGGACCCGCGTCTAAATTTGTGACTTCTGAACCATTCAGTTCAGGCTTTGTATAGTATCCCACTCCTGCATGTACCTTATGTACCTCCTACCGATAAGGATTTGGAGATCTTGGCTGATTCAATGGTTGATGAATATGTCGAGCTGCAAATTGGTGATACACCGGTACCACCAGCCATCGCAGCTCATGTACCAAACGATCCAAAATGGTTCATCTTGTCCTGTTTCTATAGGTCAAGACGCTCCAACAGCAAGTCATTCGTCAACATCATCATACTTTCAATCTCCACCAGTACATCAAGGCACTGCAGTCGACAATTCTTTTGAAGTTAATTCATTTCCTCCTCCCAATGATGTTCCGTTCGACAACACACTTGCTCCTGAATTTTCCTCTAAGGCATATTCTTCAGGAAATCTTGATAGGGCTACATCAGTTCCTAACCCTCAACCACATGAACAATATTGCAAAATGGAGCAAAGATAATCCTTGTTGGTACGATATACTGTCAATGCTTCTTCTGACAAATGGATTCTCCAAAGATTTGGTAGAACAAGTGGAAAAAAGGGTTGTGGAATTTTTCTTCAGAAGGACAGAAGGACAGCTGGCAGATTTCCTCACAAAGGCACTTCCAAGAAGAACGGTTTCTATTTATTCTCCTGCTACTTGGTATGAAGTGTCTCTCACCAGAATCAGTTAAAAGTCTTCATGAAGAGAATGAGGAGTAATGGATTTGCTTCAAATATCCTTGTATATATTATAAAAACAAAAAAAAGAAAATAGAGAAATATAAAACCTATAAAAACCATAAAAATCTGAAAAAAAATATATATATATATATATATATATATATATATATATATATATATATATATATATATATATATATATATATATATATATATATATATATATATATATATATATATTCTTCTCACGACATGTCTCTTGTGTAATCAATATTATGTACGTTTCTAGAAATGTCATTTAATAATGACACGGAATCATACATATGCTTGAGCAAGAGTTTTTCGGTTTCAAATAAAGTTTTTTTCTAAAACATGTCGTTTCTCAAAACATTCTTAAAAATTATGGCTTACAGTCACTTCAGGCTGTAACCCGGACTTCAAAACAATGGCTTGTAGTCATTTCAGGCTACAACCCGGACTTCAAAAATATGGCTTGCTATTACTTTAGATAGCAACCCGTTTTTCAAAATTAAGGAAAACACGTCGCCAAAAAGACGGTTGTTCCTAACAAAGGGTGCCGTTCATCCGGGCGTGAATTACTTTATATTCATGCACCCTCGATTTAATGTACGTTTCAGTGCATTATTTCTTGATAAAGAAGAGAAGTCTTCTTTTTATCGCCAAATACTTTCCCTTTTATGATTTTTCCGGAAAGTGTTTGTGCAAAACTTGGTGGTACCATGAAATTTTGAATGAAAATCAAATTGAACTCAAAAGTTTGATAAAATTTTCACTCAATCAATGACGTTAATAGTTTATGAAAATATTTATGCTTTAACATCCGTCATTGATTGAGGGGGAGAGTGATTTCTCAAAATTTTATGTATCATCAAAACTCCCCACACTTCGTACATAAAACCTTGCAACATAATGTTTTGTGATGTGTTATGTGTCAGAATGAGTAAATTTTCAAAGAGTTTTAACTAAAACTTCGAATCTTTTACAAACTCTTCAAATCTGACACATAACAACCTCCCTCACAGTTTGAGGGGGAGCAAGAAATAGTTCCGTTTATCAGACAATATTAAAAATTAACCGCATTTCTCTCCCAAACGTTTTCTAACTTATTTAAATCAATTGAGATCAAAAATCTCGAAAGATTTGAAATTTTTGATCGGGGGAGAGAATGTGATTTAAATATGAAATCTGATAATCAAATGTGATCTTTAAGACTCATAAAAGGCTCCCGCATATGTGCTAAACACTTTCGAATATCGATGCACATATTGAGGGGGAGCAAAAGGCGTTTGTGGAAATAATACCTAAGACCGACCATTTACTTTAATGCACGGAGTTATAAGGTTAGTTAAGGTTAGGTATAAGTTCCCATGATCCACCAGAACCGGAAGGATCTTCCCAGGGACAATCCATAGATAGATTAGAAGTCCTTAGGAATGATTGAAAAAAGGAGTAAAGTGAGAAAGGGAAGAGTGCGGACTGAGATAGAGCTAGGACTGGAACAAACCCAACAAGGTTCTAGTGATGAAGTCTCGGTAAGCACTGAAGGGGTTGAAGAATGAAAAAGAAATGAAATGAGAAAGGGTGAAAAGAAATAGCCCTCCATATATTCAACCTTAGGGCAGAAACCGGGTTCAATTCATAATCTACTGGCGGTTACTAAGGTAACACCGGTATTGAAGACAAGACGTCATGGACCCAGTGACGCACTGCACTAAAACTTCCCAACCACTCAAGTTCTCTTAAAAGAGCTTGTTTCATTCTCACGGGGAACCCTGTGCAATGTATCGACCGCTCATTGCGAGCTATGTTGATACCTAAAACAGGAGACGCCTCCCCAGTCTCCAGGAGCGGATCAAAACGCACTATCGAGTCTAGAGCCAAAGAGATCATCCATAAATCTCGCTAGGACACATTCCAAATATGCTTATTGTTTCACATAATGTGGAAAATAAGATAAAATATTTAGAGTCCTACGCATTATCCTTGTGGTATTGCCAGAACATCCGAGTGATATGAAAATATTCACAATGAAGATGGAAATCCTTCTAGAGCGAACATCTCTCAAGCTCTTGGTAGGTGACATGTGAGATCCATCTTGGATCAATGATCAAGTGACAACTGGAAAGCAACAGTGGTGCGATTCAATTTTGAATCAAACTTGTTCCAGGATATGGATTGACGGATACTTTTGCCTAAACCTCTCAATGTGCTCACCAACTTATCTTTCGAGCACATTGATTGTGTAATATCTTTTAAACAAAAGTATTTTTGATGGAAATGTGATTCAATGTATAAAACTCTTGTCGTGTCTCAAAAATGTTTATCATATGACACGCGAGTGATTTCTATAAATCAATTTCTCATCAATCCGTGAATATCTATTCATCGATTCACTCTATCGTGCTGTCTGCTTTGAGACGTTCCGGTATGAGAACATGCTAAGTATGAAGATTCCGAAGTGGATTCTTTGGAAAATTCATTACTACAAGCTGGAAATTCCTGTCAAGGAGAGTCTTCTTTAAAAGAGACTCTACCTGATCACAGGTCGGTTTTCACAAAACCGGAGGGTAGTCTGGCCTCGCAGAACGAATGACAAAGCCATGTTCGTTCTCTATCTTTATTGCTAACTATTTCATTTCAGGGACACATATAAAGATGGCATTGATGGCTCCTGTTTCCAGCTGAATCGGGTCAATCCATACCTCATGCTCACACATCCTCCACACTATCAATGAAGATGAGAGACTTGCTACAACAAATGTTGAGAGACTACCAACAACGTTTCCGCAACTCTGATGAAAAAGTCTCCTGATCTACAATTCTAATGCAACGTCTCCAGATACAGAAGGGTGTGAGCATGATGGTCCTTAGTCACTACATCACATGAAGGCAATACAACTATGGATGAGCTTGGAGATTTACTTTGGCTGATGATCTCAAAGGAAGCTCAAAGATCACATATCTCAAAGGAATTCAAAATCACAAGTTCGTTGCTTGAAGTACAAAGTGTGTTGAAAAGTGAAGAATCAGATCCTACGAGCTACAAAGACTAAAGAATGCTTAAAGACCAAAGATCTTAACTTCAAAGGTGACCTCGCTTAGGGGGAGATTGTTAGGAATACAAATATTCCTGTAAAAGTCTCGGTCACCTAATGATTGTAATAGCATTAAGTTAGCTCGTAGTTAGTTTGTTTATTAGTTTATTAGTATTAGATTAAGTAACACCGTGGAAGAAGGAACGGGTCTTTACCCACTGTATACCTGATCCACAGCCCGGGTGTGGGCGTTTGTAGGAAACTATATATACCCCTCTCCACATGTGGAGAGGGTTGGTGCTTTTCATTCAATCTAACCTTTTCTTATTTTTTTTCTCTCAACTCTCTCTCTCTAGAAAACACCCATCATTCTTTCTCTAAACTCTTCTCTTATTCTTTCTTCTTTCTTGAATCAATCCAACCACAAAACCATACATGTTATGATTATAGATATCTTACAACTTCCATAGCTCATTCCTTTGATGCTCTCAAATGAGGGGGAGTTTACATCAAGGGGGAGCTTTAACCTTTTTGATTTTACAAAAAGGGGGAGAAGAGAATGTTAAACTCTAAATTCTTGTCTAAAAATTATTTTTTAGACCTAATGAGTTTAAGGTTTTGTAATCATCAAAAAGGAGGAGATTGTTGACATAAATAATGTCTTAAAACATTGTTAGCATATTAACAATGTCTCTATGTTTTGATAATTACAAAGCATAAACTCATTAATCTAAAACTTATGACGTAAACAAGTTTTTAGTGCTTAATATTTGTCTTTGCTTCCATATCACTTAAGGTATGAATAAACAAAGGGTTTATTTCATTTCATGATCAAAGGAAATTTTTCTAATCACTAGAATTTTTATAAAATGTATTAAACATCTTATATCTTTTACAAAATTACTTTTGGAATTAAAAGAATATGTTTAATTCATAATAAATATATGATTTCAAATTTCCAACCAAAAATGGCAAATTCTATCCAGAAAAATATTCCCCACTAAAAGACAAGAAAAACCAACGTTCTGAAGTGGGCGGCCCCCTTAATTCCTTAGGCGGCCCCCTTAATCATTAAGGGGGCCGGCCACTAATTAAGGGGACCGGCCACGCTCCAGAACAGTGCTTTTCTCCCCTATAAATACTGGATCAGTTCACATTTTTTCCTCACCTTTTGCACTTCAAAACTTTCTGATCTAGATCTATTTCTCTATTCTCTCATCCTTTGATCATAAGTGTATATATTCTTTGTTTCAAAGTGATCCAATTTCCATCCTCTCAAGTGCAAGAGAAGAATACTTCTATCTTCCTAGACAAGAAGTATTACAACTTGTTGTGATCTCCACATCCAAGTTGTTGGTGTATCATCAAGATTATTTACATATTCTTTGTGAAGATTGTTGTGAATATTTGCTTGTAGCTAGTTGTGGTAGATATAGATTGTGTGATTAGTTGATAACTTGGTGTGAAGAAGAAAAGCTAGGAAATCTATTGGTGTGAAGAAGATAGAGTTGAAGTAGTTAGTTGTGAAGTAGATTGAGTTGAAGAAGGTGTGAAGAAGTTGTGACTTAGGTGTGAAGGTGTTGTGGTGTGATTATTGGTGTGTAAATTGGTGTGTAAGGTTTTCTCCGCCATAAGGGAGCTTGTTGATATAGTGAAGAAAACTCTCGAGTTAGGTGCTCGGGGAGTGGAGTAGGGCAAGGAAGGTGTCCTTGTAGCCGAACCACTATAAATCTCTTGTCTCGCGGTTCGATCTTTCCATCTCTTACTTATTTCATTACTTATCATTGTTATATATTTCGTATTGATATTTGTTTGTATTGTGCAATACTTGAGATCACATATTATCGAATCTAAGTTTTAAAAATTAAGTAAACACTAAAACTATTTTTACAACTAATTAAAAAGACGTAAAACTATTCAACCCCCCCTTCTAGTTTTCCACAGAGTTTTTGGTAAGTTTTCTTTGAAAAACATAAATCTGTCAAAATTTCGAGATCACTACATTGACCCAGTTTCAAAATCACTTAAGTTTGCTTCCTATCAACTGACGGCTTGTGTACTCGGTATTTTCTCTCTTGTACAAGAAAGAAAAATACTTCGACTTTTGGATTAATTTCGAAATTGTATAATTTCGAAATTGTGTTAGCAAGATTGTATTTTCGAAAAATCTCACATATTTTCGAAATCACATTCTTTTTTCGCAAACCTTTAAAGTTTCGAAAACACCAAACGGACTAATCAAGTTTCACAAACTCCAAGTTCTACTGTTTTCGAGATTCTTTTCATCCAAAGTTTCGAGATCTCTCAAGTTCCAGTTTCACAATCACAATAGTGCAATTTTTCGAAATTTGACTAAATCCTATACCTTCTATAAGATCCATCTTTTCACACAAGTGTTTCAATATGTCTCAACCACCGTACTACAACTTTAACCATCCTCAGCAACATCAGAATCAACAGTATCATCAGCAACAGCAACAGTATCAATAATCACCACAATATTATCAACAACCGGTTTACTCACAACAACATCTTCTCATGCAACAACATCAGATGGTTCCAATGCAACAATCCTATCCAATGTCACAACAACAAGGCCAACTCCCATCAAAACCGACTCACTGGTTTGACATGATGTGTGAAGTCATTTCAACTCAACAATCCAGACATGAAGCAGGATCTATTGACACTCCACCAATGCTTACACCGGGTAATTATGTTCAGTGGGCAAGTCGATTCTTAAGGTTTATAGAACTCAAGAAACCCAATGGTAAGTACATGAAAAAAGTTATCCTTGAAGGACCGTTTCAGTGGCCTATTAACTACGTTGGAGGTGTCCCATCTGCTGATACCCTAGTAGCTCCAACTGCTGTGCAAGTTCCTGAGTCTGCACTTACTGCTGAACAACACCTTCATCGTGAAGCAGATGAGTATGCTATGACTTACATACTTCATGGAATACCAAATATCATATTCAGAAGTGTTGATGCTCAAACAACTGCAAAAGCTATGTGGGAACACGTCCATCTACTTATGCAAGGCACACAACTGAACAAGGAAGACATGGAATCTAAACTTTACTTGGAATACACTAATTTCATGATCGAACCAGGGGAATCACTTGAATCTTACTATCATCGTTTCACCAATGTCCTCAACGACTTAGAGAGATATGCACTACACCTTCCAAGGATCGCTGTCAATACAAAGTTCGTTAGTAGTCTGGGTTCCGAGTGGCAAAAGTATGTGACATTTGTAAGACAAGCTAAGAATCTTCATCAAGATCCATATGGTTTGTTGTATGACTATCTCAAGCACTATGAATCTGAAGTTGAAAAAGATAGAGCCGCACGAGGAGGATATACACCACCACCTACTTCTAATCCCCTAGCACTCGTTGCTCAATCTCATGCTGCACATCCTCCGATGTCTAATAATGCTTATGTTCAGGAACAAAATTATTTCAGTTACCAGCAACCTGCTACCTCACACAAAGTGGTCCCACATGAATCATCCTCGCAACACGCTTCTCCTCAACCTGCTCCATATGACAACCATGATAGCATGTATTATTCTAATCAGATTGAAGATGATGATGAAGACGTCAATACGTTGAATCAAGGACTTGCTCTTATTGCTCGTGCCTTTAGCAAATTCTCTAACAAAACCAACAACCGTCTTCATTCTTCATCAAATACAAGGAATCAAGCTGTCATTCAAGATGGCCGAGTTGAGATTCAGAACCGTAATCCTGGACGTTCAGGAACAGGAGGGTATTCTGGAAATTCTGGGTATGGACAAAGATTCAACAACAATGGGGGATTCAGAAACAATTCAGGTGCTCCTCAGAGAAGAAATGACAATGTAGCAAATGGCAATACAGAATCTGGAAATGCGATATGGTGCTACAACTGCAACGAAAAAGGTCATATTGCAACAGCATGTCCAAAACCGAGAACCCGCGGCAGTCAGTTTCACAAGCAGGCATTACTAATGGCTCTCAAAGATGAAAAGGAAGGAACTTTCAATGAACAAGAGAACAGTTTCTTCGCTAATGCTTACAACGATGATGATATGGAAGATCTTGAGGCCAATGCAGCTGTGATGCTTATGGCCAACATGCAGGAACATCAGTTGAATGATTCAGGCCCAGTGTTCACCACTGATGGATTGTCTCAGGTACATGACCTAACCACGTGCTCCATAAAATTTAATGCATCACCCTTTGCTTCTAAATCAGATAAGGCGCAAGTTGTTCCATCTGAATCATTTTTATCTTCTCAAGAGGATGAACAATTAGACACAGTTGTTATATTTGATGATGACACTGTCGTTTCATTTGATGATCCTATTGAGCAAGAAAAACATGACCATATTGAACAACAAGAACCTTCCTCTGATCCAGATCCTGACTATATTGTCATGGCCAAACAATCTCAAGAACAACTTCTTACTACTCACATAATGGACGAGCAATATAAAGTTTTGAAAGAAACTAATGCAGTTTTGAAAAAAGACATTGAATGTTATAAAATACAACTTTCACATTTTCAAAATGCAGTTCAACGTGAAAAGTGCTTTGAAAAGTCATTTCAGGAATCGTATGTCAAAGAACAAAATCTTCAAAAGCAAATATATGACATAATTGAGTCAAACGGTAAATTGGTTTCCAAACTGGAAAATGAAAAACATGATCTTCAAAAACAAGTTGTACAACTTCAAAAGGAACTTTCAAAAACACAAACAGAGGTGACAACTTGCAAACAGGAATTTTATGAACATAAAGTGCAAAAACGAGAAAAAGAAAAGTCTTTAATTGAAGAAAATATCACTCTCGAACGTCAAATTAAAGCTTTTCAAAATATCATTTATAAACATGGAGAATCTGTAACGACAATTCAAAAGTTTACTTTAAAACCAAGACACGATAAAGGTTTTGCCATTGGCGACTATAGATCCACTTTTCTTCACACTGCGTTCAAAACAATTCCTAAGCTTTACAGTACGGACCAATTGATGGATAATAATGTTGTGCGTGTTATTGTATATAATACTGAGGAAGAATACGAACTTGAAGAAAAGAGTCGATAAAAAATGAGTCAAGTTGAATATTGCAAACCATATGATTACTCAAAAGTTCCTCACATTTCAAAATCTTTTGTTACATCAAGAGAAATACCTGAGAAATCATGGAATGTTACCGAGTCTTATGTTTCATCTTCCAATGGGGCTCCTGTCAAACCCGTGGCACAAGTTAATGGTCCATTACCATCTTCTGGTACTGTGACACCTTTACCAACACGTTGTCGAGTTTTAGACTATTTTAAAACATTCATGAAAGGCATCGAAAACTTGGAAAACGTAATTGAACATCATTCAGAAATAAAAATTGCTACTTTTCAATCAGCTTACGAGCGCGAAAAGCGAGACATTTTTCAAAAACAATTTCTGCCTTTAGTTCAAATTTTGCGTTATTGTGCTACTCGTTGGGAACAGGAACTCCAAAAAGAAGTTAAAGATATGCAAAACATATTCGCTCTTAATGAAAATGCAATTTTGGTTCAACAACGCAAAAACCGATTTTTGAAAATGGATTCTGATCGACTCTTGGAACAACTTCTCACAGCTGATATTTATACTCTCATTATGAATGATCTCTATTATTCCAGTAATGCTGCGATGTTTGAAAATTACTGTGCTGATATTGATTTGCTGAATCAGGAAGCTGAAACATTGAAACATAAATATGAAACGTTGCGTCAAAACAGTGATGATGTGAAAAAAAAACTTTCAAATGAAATTTGTCAACTCAAACAAAGGCTTGAATGGTGTCAAGCTCAAAGTCTTGAAACAGAATTGCAACTACAAAGTCAAAATGTTTTAAAAAGCTGTCAACTTTGCAAAGACAATGTTTTTCTCCAAAACAAATGTCTTCAATATGAAAAAGAAATTGCGGAGCTAAAAATTGAAAACTTCGAATGGCAACAAAACCGCGATGACATTCGTTATTGCAATGGTTTACTTGAGTCTGATATTCAGGACAAAAATCACATCATCATTGATTTGAAAGAGAAAATTAAGCTACTTAAAAAAGGAAAGTTTGTTGACACCACAGTGATAGCACCAGGAATGTTTCAAATACACAAAACAGATAAGGGTAATCATGCTCAGAGTTCTAATGATGGCTCTTCCACTTCTACAGGACTAGTTTCCCCTAAGAGCGTTAGCAGCCCAAAGCCAAAAAGCGTTAAGAAGACTAGGCTCTGGCAACGTAGAAGAGGAACACTAGAAGTGCACGAAGTAGAAGCTCACCTTAGGAACTTGAATAAAACTCATGTTGCATCTGATTTAGATTCTAATATGGCAAATTGTAATCAAAATCTTAATGTAACGAATGCTGAACCTTTAAATATTAATGCATCTTGTGTGTTTTGTCGTCAAAGTGTGTTATCTGGTGATCATACTAAATGTGTAGCTAATAATCTCTTACATCGTCACAAGAAACGTAGATCACGCTTTCCTTATAGGCCCACTACTGCCTCTAAGTCTACATTAGGAAATAAGCCAACTACCGTTTCAAATGATGTTGTAGTCAACCCAAGATCGGAAATCAACAATTCTAGGAACATGCCAAAAGCTAGTACATTTACAAAAAATAAAGCAAAAACTAGTTGGAATTGGCAACGTTGGTTACAATACAAACCAAATTTTAAATTGATTCCTAAACTGTTGAATACTTGTGTTTCTAACCAACAGGAACCCACCATTTCTTCGGGTTCCACCCTTACTTCTGTTCCATCTCTGTCGTGTATTTGTGATGCAGGTGGTTTAGATCGTTCTCTGGATTATTGATAGCAGTTGCACCCGACATATGATAGGCAATCTCAAACTGTTAACTAACTTTGTCTCAAAGTTTATTGGAACTGTCAGATTCGGGAATGATCAATACGCTTTAATCATGGGTTACGGGGACTACGTGAATGGGAATATTGAAATTAGCAGAGTATACTATGTTGAAGGCTTGGGTCACAACCTCTTTTCAGTTGGTCAGTTCTGTGATGGGGATTTAGAAGTAGCATTTCGAGAGAAAACCTGTTTTGTTCGAGATCTACAAGGAAATGATCTGATGTCCGGCAAACGTGGTACTAACCTTTACACAATCTCAATGTCTGACATGATCACTTCATCTCCTATCTGTCTTCTATCCAAAGCAGAAACGACTAAATCATGGTTATGGCACAAACGCCTTTCTCACTTGAATTTCAAAACAATGACTGATCTTGGTCGTCACAAATTAGTTGAAGGCTTTCCAAGGTTCGGCTATGCCAAAGATCACCTATGTCTAGCCTGTGAACAAGGAAAAAGTACCCGTGCTCATTTTCCCTCAAAACCTGAACACAGTACTAATCATGTTTTACAACCGTTTCATATGGATTTGTGTGGTCCGATGCGTGTTCAAACGATCAACGGTAAACGCTACATTTTAGTAATTGTCGATGATTACTCCCGTTGGACTTGGGTTTATTTTCTTCGAAGTAAAGATCAAGCTCCTCAAATGATCATCACCTTTCTCACCAAAATACAACTTCAGGTACGCAACACAGTCAGAATTGTAAGAACTGACAATGGAACAGAATTTAAGAATCAGAATCTAAGGTCGTATTTTGAGAAAGTGGGAATTGAACATCAAACATCCATTCCACGAACACCCGAACAGAATGGAGTAGTCGAAAGACGCAACAGAACGTTAGTGGAAGCTGCACGAACGATGTTAATCAATGCTCAATTACCAGATTACTTATGGGCGGAAGCTGTTTCAACCGCTTGCAACACTCAAAACCGTTGTATGATCACAAAACGCCATCACAAAACCCCATATCAGATTGTTCACAAAAGGAAACCGAACATCAGTTACTTTCATGTATTTGGAGCTCTATGTTACCCAGTCAATGATCGTGATGATCTAGGTAAACTTAAAGCAAAGGCTGACATTGGAATATTTGTTGGATACTGTGAAAATTCAAAAGGCTTTCGGATATGGAATCGTCGTACAAGGGAAATTCAAGAAACTATTCATGCTAATTTCGATGAACTCACTCATATGGCTTCTGAGCATAACAGCTTAGGACCCGCATCCAACCGCCTAAACTTTCCTGAATCTTCGGCTGAACCATTGTCACTTTCCCGTAAAGAAGTGGAAACCTTGTTTGCTCCATTGTTTGATGATACGCTTGTTAACCATCCATCTGAGGCCACACCAGATTCCGCTGCACATCCTGATCAACATCAAGTACCTGATACACCTCAACAAACAACAACAACTGTTGGAAGAGACGGTCCTCCAATCATATCACCTACAACAACAGAACAAACCGGGTCCAACTCACGACAATCAGCTGGAGACTACATACCTTTATCAGTTCCACAAACCGTAGAGCATGACCCAGAACCATTCATTAACCCATTTGCACATGCTCAACCTGTCCCCAACATTGCTGAGTCATCTATACGTTATTTGGGTCCTGCTCACTTGTGAGATACTTATCAACTTCATCCCTCGACACACAAATGGACTAGAGATCACCCCTTAGTTAAAATTATTGGCCATCCAGATGCACCAATTATGACAAGACAACGCCTTCACACAGACGGTGAAACTTGCATTTATGCACTCACAGTTTGTGAAACCGTGCCTAAAAACGTCAAAGAAGCTATGACTTATGAAAACTAGATTGAGTCTATGCAAGAAGAATTCGAATCCTTTCAAAGATTAGAAGTCTGGTAAATGGTTGAAAAACCAGAAGGAATCATTGTCATTGGATTAAAATGGATCTAGAAAAACAAACTGGATGCAGAAGGCACTGTCATACGCAACAAATCACGCTTGGTAGCAAAAGGATACTCTCAAGAAGAAGGAATCGATTTTGAAGAATCATTTGCTCTAGTAGCTAGACTCGAAGTTGTACGGATCTTCTTAGCATTTGCTGCTCATCGGAATATGATTGTTTACCAAATGGACGTGAAAACGGCTTTTCTGAACGGTCAACTCCGTGAAGTGGTTTATGTCAGTCAACCTGAAGGATTCGTTGATCCAGAATGTCCCAATCATGTCTACAAGCTTAAGAAGTCTCTCTATGGTCTCAAGCAAGCCCCAGGGCATGGTATGATAAGCTTTCTAAAATTTTACATTAGGCTCGGTGGATCCAACACTGTTTACAAAAACATACGGGATGGACTTATTAATCGTTCAAATTTATGTCGATGACATTATTTTTGCTTTAACCAACAAAAATTACTTAATGGATTTTGCAAAATTAATGACAGATAATTTCGAAATGTCCATGATGGGTGAACTTATGTTCTTTCTAGGACTACAAGTTCATCAATCACCCCCTGGAATTTTTCTAAATCAGTCCAAATATGCTCTTGATATTTTAAAGAAACATGGAATGCAAAGCTGTGATACAATGAATACACCTATGGCCAATTCCACAAAACTAGATGCTGATATACATGGGACCCCTGTCGACCCTACCAAATACCGAAGTATTATTGGGTCCTTCATGTTTCTCACATCTAGCAGACCTGATATTGTATTTGCTGTCTATATGTGTTCGTGATATCAGTCTAAACCAACTGAGAAACACCTCAATGAGGCAAAAAGAATCCTTCGATACATAAAGGGAACCATCCATTTGGGGATCTGGTATCCGAAGGATTCTGGTTTTGAACTAATAGATTTTTCAGATGCTGACCATGCAGGATGCTTAGACACTAGAAAAAGTACATCAGGCGGCTTACAGTTTCTTGGAGATAAACTTGTGTCTTGGCAATCAAAGAAGCAGGACTGCACTTCACTGTCATCAACATAATCTGAATACGTAGCTATGTCTGCTTGCTGTGCTCAAGTCATTTGGTTGAGATCACAACTTAAAGACTATGGCTACCTATTCAATAAGATTCCAATCTACTGGAATTCGAAAAGTGCCATTGCAATCTCCTGCAACATAGTCCATCACTGCAAATCCAAACACATTGATCTCCGATATCATTTCATCAAGGAGCATGTCGAGAAGGGCACAGTTGAATTATATTTTGAGGGCACTGAGTACCAATTGGCGGACTTACTTACAAAAGCCTTAGCTCCATCAAGGTTTGCTAGTTTGGTCCACCAAATTGGTATGCGATGTTTGACACCAGAGGATCTAGAAAAGTTTCTAAAACATATAAAATGTCAAACATCAAAAACCAACTATCTTTGTAAAGTAATTTTTTCTCATATTTTTCATAAACCTCAAAAACACAAAATGATTTTCTCTATTATCTCAATTCATAAAAAACCAACTATCCTTGTTATTTTACAAGTGTTGAGGGGGAGACACGCTCACATTTTTCTCATATTTTCCAAAATGGTATACTTGCATATTTCCTTTAAGATGCGTTGTTTCAGGACTTTATGGATATCTCATATCAATTTTTCTTTTCTCAAAACGATGTCATAAGGAGTATATTTTTTTATAATATTGCCATTGGTCATTTACTTGTATATAACTTTTGGACTTATATTACAAAACTTGTAGTTAGGGGACTAAAAGTGTCAATATGGCAAACTTTCAAAAAAACAAAACAAACACATATATGTTTTTTTATTTCATACTCAAAATATCATATAAACAAAAACTCTTTCAAATCCACAGCTAAAATTCAAATGAGAAATCCGTGCAACCAATCTTCAATCCGTAAGTTTCTATGTGTTCTTTAGACAATTTCAAACTATGGTTTTCGTTTAATCGCTAAACTAACGGTTAGATTTCATGATATTTCGATTTGAATGCCTAGGGTTTATATAATTTCGAAATTATACAAAACGTGTTTGGGGTGTTAAATTTTGATAGGGGTTTTGATCTATAACATGTTTCTAACATTCCTATATCATCTAATCATACTCTCATACATGTTTGTGTAATTTTTGATATTTAGGGTTTTACACCGATTTGGGTATTATTGATTTGTAATTTGTTTTGTTGATTTTGTTAGTGGGATTTGCTGCTTTCTGTATATATTGCATCTTGTTTCACTTTAATCGTGGTACATTCATGTGTTAAATTCGTAAACTAGGGTTTCGTTCATGATGGGTTTTTTCTCGTTGTATGTTCACATGGTTTGTTACTTGTGCCTAACTGGTTCATATGCATGATATATGTCTCACAATGCGTAGATATGTTTAATAGATTCATGATCTTGTGTCTTATCGAAATCATGTTCTTGACCAATTTCGAGATCATTGCATATGATGAGGCGAAAAATGAACCGTTTTTAGGGGGTCATTTAAGCCCGGAATTGAATTTATTTGATCAAATATTTCCCTAAATCGTTCATTTTGTGATTTTAGGTACTTTGGGAGTGAATTCTGGAAAAGGAAGTATTTTGGAGCATAAAAGTGAAGAAAACGGCAAAGACTTAATTTTCCATGCTGGGAACAGTACCTGACGGCGTCAAGAAGGAAAATATGATGGCGTCAAGAGCAAAATCCATGACGACCCAGAGAAAACCTGAAGGCGTCAGAAGAAGGGCGTCAACAGTTATTTTGGTGACGGCCTGAAGAAGGATTATACGTGACGGTGTCAGACCCAGATCTAGGCAGTCCGAGAACTTTATTGGCGGCGAGATGACGGCGTCAGAAATTTACTCTTGACGCCATCACCTCACAAAATCTATATATATTTTTATATTTTTCATTCATTAAGAGAGGAACTTGTGTAGAGAATACTAGGGCCGAACCTAATAAACCCTAGGCCGTTTGTAACAGTATTTT
Source organism: Artemisia argyi (assembly GCA_030686995.1). Taxonomy (NCBI): domain Eukaryota; kingdom Viridiplantae; phylum Streptophyta; class Magnoliopsida; order Asterales; family Asteraceae; genus Artemisia; species Artemisia argyi. Next base: position 157,150,320 of record CM060708.1, read on the forward strand.
CAAGGGTTTTCACCCCTTGAAACCTTTCATGTTCAATTAAGATAAGTCTTCTTTTAATTCATTCAATATGTCTATGTGTTGTTTGAATATATCTTATGCTTGTCTTGATTATAACATGCTAGGCTAGATCTTTCATGTGTTTGCTTAGATGTAATGAAACCTAGATGTTGATTATAGGTTGATTGCTTGTTTATAGTTGTAATGGATGAATGATTTCAAAGTTAGGCTTAAGAAAACTGGCAGATCTCCATTGTGTAACTTGCTTGAACGTCTTAAGAAACATGAACCGATGTGTACTAGGTTTTTATGATTGTATTTAATGCATGAGTGAATTCTAGTGATCCCATGTTAGGAGCTTCTTAGCCGGCTCGACATAGGAGTGAAGTAGGAGCTTATAGGATTAGGGAAGTAAGTACGCCACCCCATGAATAGTATTAAGGAATACAATCCAACATCCACGCGACTGTAACAAGTAATTAACCTGTAAAATATATCTAGGGAGTAGTGAAATCTAAGTAAACACAATTCTCCCATATATTGCTCACACCACTATCTTAATTTAGTTAATTTTCATTTTTATTATTTTATTTTGATTGCATCTTAATTATTGGGTTAGTTGACTAGCAACTAATTCCGCCCACTCCTTAAAAAACCGAGATTTTTATTTGCTTTTCTAAAAACCTAAAAATACAAAAAGAATCATCCCTCTTCTCTAGACCCAGTTCTTAGGCTTTCTAATCCTAGCGACACTATTCCTAAGTTGAACGATCAATCCCCCGGTACTTGTCACTATACTATACTATAACGATCAGGTACACTGCCTGGTGGGGGTTGTAAGCTTCTCGAGATCCCTCGAGAGGTAAAGCCTGGTGTAATTCCCACGCATCAAGTTTTTGGCGCCGTTGCCGGGGAATAGTTATTGTCTAGGTTAGGATTTCTTTTTATTAGGTCTACTTGCTAGATTCCTTTCTAGTAAGATTTTATTTTTATTTTTAGATTTTCTTTAGTCTATCTCATTTCTTCGTGTTTTTGTTCGTAATCTTTACCATCCGACATCATGGAAGGTGGTAACATCTTGAACCCATCAACCCACCACAAGAAGACCACCCACAAAACCCACCACTAGCTAACCAACCTCTTAGGCCCTGAACCCTAGGTGAGTACTCCCGACCTAGCCACCAAGGCTACCGAAACACCATTGAGCTCACCCAAGGAGCCAATGTGTCTCCCTTGTGATCCGACACCATCCGGTTGATGCAAAGCGGATGTGCATTCCATGGACTTCGTTCCAAAGATCCAAATCAACATCTCAAGGACTTCCTTAAAATCGTAGATTTTATAAACCTTGATGCTACAACTAGAGAGTCAACCCGATTACGCCTATTCCAAATCTCTCTACGTGATCAAGCTAGTCAATGGCTTGAGCGTTTACCCGCGGGATCCATCACCTTATGGGATGATCTCACCACTCGTTTCCTTGCTCAATTTTTCCCACCGGGGAGAACTACCAAGCTTAGAAATGATATCTTGATGTTCCAACAACGTCAAGGTGAAACTCTATATGAAGCATGGACTCGTTTCAAGGACTTACTCCAAAAAGTCCCTCATCATGGCATAGATCTTTGGCTCCAAGTCCAAATCTTCTATGACCATATCGATCTCTCCACAAGGCGAACCATTGACTAATCGGCCAGTGGCAAGCTACGTGATCTAAGTGTGGAACAATCATGGGAACTCATAGAAGATCTTGTTCTCTATGACAACGAAAGTTGGAATGATCCCCGCGATTTGAACAAAACGGTCAAGGCAATATCCTTGCCTTCGAACAATTCTAGCACTCCCGACCGTAGGATCATGGAACTTGAAGGTCGAGTCAAGTTTCTCATGAAATCTTACGAAGCTCCTAAGCATTCAAGCCAAGTGAACAAAATCGCTTCTTCAAGTAAATTGTGTAATGGCCCTCACGAAACTCATAACTGCATGGAGCTTCCAAAACGTGCTTATAATGAATTCACATCGTCCCACGTTGGTCGAGGTCCTCAAAACTTTGACGAGGCCTATGAAGCATGGAAGGATAAACCTAATTTCAGAGGATACCAAACTCGGAGCATATCCTTCAATGACTCCTCCCCACTCGAATGGTCTGAGCATTTCCCGTCACGGAGCACTCCTAGGCAAAGCTATGAAGTTGCCAAGCGAAAGTTCATTCTATCTCAAGAATTACAGCTTTCTACACTTGAGGCTAAATTTAGACAACAGCAAGCCGATATGAATAACAAGATTTGTAATCTGTTAACTGCTATTAAAGAGCACGCTATTAGTAAACTGATTCAAGCTGAAGAGATCAAATCTGTCTCCGTCATGAATCTGCCAACTTCTCCTGTGAAAATAAAAAGTCCTAGTAAGCTATTTAAACATCTATCACCAAAGGTAAAAGATCCTGTTAACCCCCTAGGACCAATTCATTTTGTAAATACCATCACCACAATATCTGCTCCTACACCTAACCAGAGCCAACAACCAGCTGGACATATAGATCATAAAGCTAAGGATGAAACCTCAAGGTTAGACCACAAATTGACCAAGGGCCCTGCCAACTCATTCGAGGATTCCATCACTCAAGAATCTAGCAAACTGGATGAAGTAAAAGAGAGGTCGAAAGAGCACACGAGAAATCTAGCAATCTCGGGTAAATCTATTATAGAGGAACCCGAGAAAGATTTGGTGGGAGTGGCTAATAGTAGTAGTGATAGGACTGAGGGAAGCAACCCTAAAGTTTTCAAGATTTCTTGCACTCTTAGGAAAAGGCTCTTTACCAATACTCATATAGACCCTAGCCTCGCTGTCAACATAATCCCCCTTTCCCTTTACCATGAAGCCTTCCCTGAACGCACGGTGCATGATAGAGTCGACAACGATGGATTAATAAAAGATTTATTAGTTATGATTGGGAAATTCGTCTATAACACCGACCTCACCGTGGTCGATAACATAGACCCTATCACTAATCTAACATCAAGCAACCTTGTTCTCGGGAAACCATTTGTCAATGATTCAGGAGTAATCCTTGATGAGAAGGATGGTAGTGCATTATTCACCAATGGCATCAAGAAGGTAATCTTTCGTATGGGTAATAAGGAGGTGTAAGAGTACCGTCCATCTCTGGAAGGGAATCTATACGGATCAAGGGATGGAGGACCGGGGAGGATAAGGCGACGTGATCCGAATAATCATAAAATCCCCTGCATGATCGGTCATAAGTATTTCGATAATGTCTACATTAACGTATTCCTACCTAAGAATTTTATGTCCCTATTTCACTATAATAATATCTGCAGATGGGGAATGATTTATAAGGGAGAGAATGTGGTTGGTAGAGATCATGAAATCCAGGTATTCATAGGAAATATGGCATTCACTATGGAATTTACAATCGTGGACAACATCAAAGACTATGTTGACCCAAGGTTGTCACAAGTTGTTTTCGGAGCACCTTTCTGTGAAATCACTAATTTAATAGTTGATTACCGGAACGGAATCATGACCTTCGCTGATGGAGTTAGGAGGGTGTCATACCAAATGCCATACAAGAGAAAAGATCTAAACGAAATCGATTATGACGGGCTTGATAAGATAAGTTCTCAACTTATCTTATGTGATGAAGATATTCGGAGAGGATGTAAGAACACTGCTGATTTATCATGTGGATTCTTTAAGGATGTTAGTAAACTTGGGTCTAAATATCGAACAGATGTCTTGGAGTTCGAAGACCCAAAATACCTACACTATGAAAGCGATACCGATATAGGAGATGACCTAGAGAGTGAAACCAACGATGAGGTCACGTAGTAACCCATGACCTTGAGTCTAGCTACAAGACTCGTAAATAAAGAAAAGCACTTCTTGGGAGGCAACCCATGTTTTATGTGATTTTTATTTTGTTTGATTGTTATTTGTTTCCGTATGCATGCTTTATTTTTATTGTTAGTAGATCATGTTTCAAACTAAAATGGTGAAAATACTTTACTTTGTTGTTTGGCTTAGTCTTAACTTCATCCAAAGGTATTTCACAAAAGATAAGTGTAAGGGGAAACCCCAAATATGTTTTTAAGAAACAAACTCGATCATGATTCTCCACAATATTAAGTGAACATGTATATTCGTATTTGTTAGAGTCAAATGCTTGTATCGAGTCATAATGATGTTTTGCAGGATTTTCCAGGAAGTAGGACAAAGTTTTTCCAAAAATTTTCCGGAAACTTAACATAAGAATTTCTGCAGGTCACTTCTGACAGCGTCAGGAAGAAATTCCTGACGGCGTCACGTGTAAAATTCTGGAAATTTTACCAGTTTTGTTTTTCTAACGGAGTCTTGAAGTTTTTGTTGAATCTTTAGTTTTATAATCTCCAGGAGATCTGCAAACATCATTCCACAAGCATTATATATTATTTTGTTTTCTAGGATTTGTTAGCATATATAGATTGCCGCCGATTTTATGCGAGGTTGCCTTGTCTGTTTTCTCAGGTTTAACAGGTTATATATGACAAGAAGATGATTTATATTTTGGAAGGGAAGCTTTGATTGTTCATTTTCTTGGAGGAAGATCTAACCTGGTTACCATATTATCCATACCGAGCGAATCAGGGGAGTATTTGATTTCATTCTTTTACCTGTTTTACTTTTACATTCTTTACTTGAACATTGGGGACAATGTTCATCCTAAGTGTAAGGGGAGGGTAAAATGATGATACCTTACAGATACACTTTCGCTTGAGTTTGTTTGTTTGATGGTAGATGTGTAATAAAACTATGAGAAATACTTGTTAGTGTAATTTTAGCGCCAAATTTAAAATTTTTTACAACATTTAGGAGTGAAACTTTAGCCATAGCAAGCGTCTCATGGATAGGAGATTGTATGACTAGCACAAAACCGTACCATTCAGAAAAATTTTCCACCCAAATATGTGAGGTTCGCCTTTAGATTTGATAGGAAAAGCATTCACTATTAGTGCTTATGAGTGTGCCGATAACATTTAGATTCTAGAACTTGCGTTAGTGATGCATCCCGAGACCGCTAGTGAGACTACATTCGTATAGTAGGATTTACTACATGATAAGAGGCATTAGGATCACCCTTGTGTTAAACCCGTATCATAATTACTTGACCATTTAAGTCATATTACTTGGCTAGTTAAGTCAACTAATTTTTCCCACACCTTAGCGTTGTACTCATTTTTAGTACACGAAACCCCTAGTACACCCCTCCGAGCCTATCTTTTCGTTTCTAACTTTAAGCATCTTACTTAAAGGAAGAATTTGTTACATCCCACTTAAATGTACAACCAAATCGCCTTAGCCTTCCGTGTATGCACTCATCTTTAGTGCATTATTGTTATTTGTTTAAACCCTTAGTTAATTATCTAATTGATTACATGGTTGCTAAGTCGAGTCATATCCTTGTACATATTGTTTTGGGACGATTGGGATTCATGGGTAAAGTACTTATTTTATGGAGTAATGGGGAAAAACATAATATTAGTACCTCTATATGTACGTTAATCTTAAAAGTACTCCAAGTGTTTTGATTATCTTGATTCGAGTCATTAGATTAGTTATTTGTAAAGTATGTAAAAAAAAAAAAAAAAAAAAAAATCGAAAAATCGAGAAAAAAGAAAAAAAAATATAGAAAAAGAAGAAAAGAGAAAAACATACGGACTACCATCCCGTTTCATTCTATGTTTGTTTTATGTTTTTGTTATTTTTGATTTATTAGCTTAAGTCAAGTCTAGTCTTGGCTTAGCAACGCCATATTGTACATGTAATTAACCAAGATGATTAACTCGCCACCGGTAAAGATTGCCTATATCCAAAAAACCGTGTATTCCATATCCCTACACCTAACGTTATAACCCTTTGAAAGACCTCTTTAATAGTTTATCCTAGGTGCTTACGCCATGTGGTGGAGGTTCGATCCTTTCCCAAGCCCATGGTAATCTATTTTGCTATGACAGGTAGTGAGAGATGTTTTCCATTTCCATATTGTGATATATACTTTATTACACCCGAGAGATGTGAGTATCTAAACACTATTTGTGAGGTGCTAGTGTATGACCTCCGTGCTTGTCTTTGGTCTTTAGTGGAACGATTATTTGTTGTAATTACTTTTATATTAGTGTTAAATGACCTCTAACTTGTATTTTGACTAGAATAAAAGCGCATTTGCTTGAGGACAAGCAAATCTCAAGTGTAAGGGTATATGATGAGGCGAAAAATGAACCGTTTTTAGGGGGTCATTTAAGCCCGGAATTGAATTTATTTGATCAAATATTGCCCTAAATCGTTCCTTTTGTGATTTTAGGTACTTTGGGAGTGAATTCTGGAAAAGGAAGCATTTTGGACGTTTTTGGAGCACTAAAGTGATGAAAACGGCAAAGACTTAATTTTCCATGCTAGGAATAGTACCTGACGGCGTCAAGAAGGAAAATATGATGGCGTCAAGAGCAAAATCCATGACGACCCAGAGAAAACCTGAAGGCGTCAGAAGAAGAGCGTCAAGAGTTATTTTGGTGACGGCCTGAGGAAGGATTACACGTGACGGCGTCAGACACAGATCTAGGCAGTCCGAGAACTTTATTGGCGGCGAGATGACGGCATCAGAAATTTACTCTTGACGCCGTCACATCACAAAATCTATATATACTTTTCTATTTTTCATTCATTAAGAGAGGAACTTGTGTGGAGAATACTAGGGCCGAACCTAATAAACCCTAGGTCGTTTGTAACAGTATTTTCAAGGGTTTTCACCCCTTGAAACCTTTCATATTCAATTAAGATAAGTCTTCTTTTAATTCATTCAATATGTCTATGTGTGGTTTGAATATATCTTATGCTTGTCTTGATTATAACATGCTAGGCTAGATCTTTCATGTGTTTGCTTAGATGTAATGAAACCTAGATGTTGATTATAGGTTGATTGCTTGTTTATAGTTGTAATGGATGAATGATTTCAATGTTAGGCTTAAGAAAACTGGCAGATCTCCATTGTGTAACTTGCTTGAACGTCTTAAGAAACATGAACCGATGTGTACTAGGTTTTTATGATTGTATTTAATGCATGAGCGAATTCTAGTGATCCCATGTTAGGAGCTTCTTAGCCGGCTCGACATAGGAGTGAAGTAGGAGCTTATAGGATTGGGGAAGTAAGTACGCCACCCCATGAATGGTATTAAGGAATACAATCCGTCATCCACGCAACTGTAACAAGTAATTAACCTGTAAAAAATATCTAGGGAGTAGTGAAATCTAAGTAAACACAATTCTCCCATTCATTGCTCACACCACTATCTTAATTTAGTTTATTTTCATTTTTATTATTTTATTTTGATTGCATCTTAATTATTGGGTTAGTTGACTAGCAACTAATTCCGCCCACTCCTTCAAAAACCAAGATTTTTATTTGCTTTTCTAAAAACATAAAAATACAAAAAGAATCATCCCTCTTCTCTTGAACCAGTTCTTAGGCTTTCTAATCCTAGCGACACTATTCCTAAGTTGAACGATCAATCCCCCGGTACTTGTCACTATACTATACTACAACGATCCGGTACACTGCCTGGTGGGGGTTGTAAGCTTCTCGAGATCCCTCGAGAGGTAAAGCCTGGTACAATTCCTACGCATCAGCATACATGTTTATTCCATGACTCTCATTGTTGTTTATCATCATTTACAACAGGTTACTACATTTGGATCACATTATTTCATAAAGAAATGTACGTTGGCCTAATTTCGAAATTCTTGTATAAGAATTTTCGAGAACCTGATTTCGCAATTATCTGCCCTGGTGAAGATGTTTTCGAAAACACACTTAAACATATTTTTTCGAAAAGTTCTCAAAGAGTAGTATTTTTTCTCGAAAAGGAAAAATCCACTTTGTTATCTTTTCAAAAACGTGTGTTTTATGTGTTTGCGAAAATATTGTCATCCCTGGTCATCTTTTCGAAATCACCTCTTAAGACAATTGTTTCGCAATCTCACATTATGTATATTTGCGAAAATATTTCAGTAGGTTTGTTCTCGATAAATTACTTATCGAAAGCACATCTGGAAATGTTTTCGAAAATATTCATAATGTAGGTTTGCGAAAATATTCTCTTATGACTAATTTTCGAAATCATGCCATGTGCTATTTTTCAAGATCATGCAATTCCTTAAATGTTTGCGATAATCTTGGCACTTATGTATCATTTCGAGAACATTGTTGTAATAATTTCAAAAACATGTTTATTGTGATAATGATCTTTATTAAGTATAACTTGTGATGTTATTATGAATCTTGGATGATCTTTGTGCATATGTGAATGTATAAGTGCTTCATGATTCAAACATTGTCTAAGTATAATTCATTCAACACTTCACATGTAATAAATTGAACCATTCATGCTTAAATGATTCTAAATGCTTATCTGTAATCAAACTTTGTAATCGTGCTAACGAGTAACAAATCTGGATGTTTGGTTTATGATAATGTTTTTCAGATTAACATGGCTGAACACAACGAGAATGTCCCTGAACAAACTCTTCCACTGCTCACCATGGATGACATCACTCCCGCTGACTACAATGTTAAAATTGGCAATAACAATCCTCGAGTTGACTTTGACAAATTAAGAATTCCTGAGAACTCGTGCAAGATTGTCAAAGATATTCTCCTTGCACATCCGTGCAAGCATCTGCTCAACAAATCTACTTCAGTTCCTGTGTTTTACCTTCATCAGTTCTGGCTTACGGCAAAGGTTAACTTAGATGATGAGTCTTTCACTGTTACGCTGGATCGACAAGTCTACACTGTAGATCACGATGTCCTTCGTACAGTCTTCCTTCTGCCTCAACCTAACAATGAATTTGCACCAATACTGCCTGAACTGGATCTCCTGGATTTCTTCATTGACCTAGGATATGATGTTCAAGACGACTTACCTCTGATTAAGCATTCCAGATTCAATGCGAAGAATATACCTCAGCCTTGGAGAACATTCTGTTTGTTAGTCGTACGATCTATATCAGGAAGAAAAAGTGGTCACGAACATCCCAGACTTGAGCATTTACAAGCATTTTGGGGAATGGTTAGCATGTCACCTATTGACTTTGCAGTTCCAATAATGAACGATATAGTCTACAGCATTCAAACCGGACGTGAAAAGACTATGATCCCATTTACAAGATTTACAAAGCTTCTCATTGAATATTTCTGCAAAGATACACCGGAATTCATCAAAAGAATGGGAGATCCCAAAGAGCCTAAGCACCTCTTCGAGGACGACTTCACTATCTCTTTTGTCAAGATGACCACTTCTTTTACTAAGCAAAAGGGAATGAGGCTTCTCGAGTATCTTCTTAATGATAATATAAAGAAAAGTTTGAACTACAAATTCTACGATGATGCTTACAACGGGATACAGGAAGAAACTACCATACAAACTCGTAGTAAAGGTAGTGTGAAATCGGGGAGTACTACAAGCACCACTGGCTCACCGCAAACAAAGTCTAAGGCTACTCCCAAAACCAAAACTTCCACCAAACCTAAACCTACACCCAAACCTAAGCCTGCAACTAAGCCAAAGAAGAAGGTACCTCCAAAGCGCGCTCTTCGAGATGAACCTACACCGCCACCCTCTGAAAGCAACTCTGAATTTGACACAGAATCTGAAGAAGAAGAGGAAGACTTTGAACGAAGAGTAAGAGTACCTGAAGAAGCATTTCCTGAAACGGAGATTGCTATACAATAAAGTCTTGAAACCTTTGAAGCAGATTCAAGAAAGAGAAAAGGGATCACGATAAATGAACCCAATGATGATGAAGAAGACGAACCAATCATTGAACAATTGGTCGACAAAAGAAAATTGAAAAGTATAATTGTCGACACACGAGCTGAAGAAAAGCAATTTCTCAAAGAACAGAGGGAAGCAGCACTCCTCAGCCGACTTCAATCTCAACCTTCGTCACCACCTGTCGATCAACCAGAGCATGAAGGCACTACCAGCAGCTCCATACCTCCCGTTGTGTCTACCACTTTGGAACCAGCTTCACAAACCGGTGACAAAGTAATTATCACAGACACAACAGGTGACATCACCATGACTGAGACTGCAAATCTAGAGGAGAATGTTGGCGAATAGGAGAACATTGCCACGGATCAGGAATTTGGCCACTTCACTACTCCAGAGTTTCTTGCACAGGAAGAAGAGGAACGCAGAAGAAAAGAAAATGAAGAAAAGGAAGCATTCGACACCAACGTATTCCTTCAATCATCTTCACAATCTAAGCAGACATCTTCACAACAACCTCCACCTCCTCAAGACTCTCCACCAAAGGATCCGACTCCTCCAGCTTCTTCTTCAAGTTCTCACAACGAGTCTTCATCTGAATCATCACCGGAGCATTCATCTCCTACACCTTCTGAAACCGTGTCAAATCAACAATCAATCAATGAACCGACTAAACCAGTTGATCTTCAGGAGCAAGTCAAAACTCTCACAACCATGGTCACCAGTCTTGCTAAACAAGTTGAAGACTTTCAGGAGGCAAAGCAGCAGATCGATAAGTTCATGAAAGCTGACTTGACAGGAATCATCAGGACTTTCACACTAGATTATCTTACTGACAATCTGGTTGAAATTGTTACTCCTGAAGTTACAAATCTTATTGCACCAATCAAGGACAACTTGGAGCACAGGATCAGAAGTGTTGTAAAGAAAATGTTATCAACAACACCATTCATGCTTCACCCTACAAAAGCTTCCACAACAACTCCTACCATCTCTGAACTATCATTCGATGACCTTCTTGCTCAACTCTACAACAAAGTTGCATACAAAACCACACAGACACCTGAAGAAAAAGCACTTGTCGATGCTATTGCTGCCAACTTGTCTAAAGAGTCATGCAAAGAAGCTGATGGAACCCTTAAGAGGACAAGGAAAGATGACGACCCAGACCCGGACTCTAAAGGCAAGAAACACAAGTCCGGTACCGGTCCATCATCTTCTCACCAACCACAATAGGATCCTACTCCTCCTGGAAATCAGCAACACACTTCAGCCACTGGTCAAGGTCCCACAGATGAAGAAGAAACTCTAATGCACCCAACTGATGATTATGAAGGGCAACCCGATACCGATTACCGTGCCTCCCCAATTCCCGATTCTCAACCTGGACCATCGTCACCATCAAAAGCTCAAGACAAGGATACTACGTCCAAGTCTAAGAAATAAAAGAAAAGGAGACGTCATTCATGGCTCGACAATGATGATGTAGAATACTAATTAAGTTGGAAACATGATTCCCTTTGTGGTTTGTGTGGCGTTGGAAATACAAGAAAGAGAGGGAGAGTGGAACCTTGAGAGAAAAGTGAGAATATTAAATTAGATTGAATGAAGGTCCAACTCTCTCCACATGTGGAGAGGGGTATTTATACTTACAACATAAACGCCCACACCCGGACTGTGGATCAGGCATACAGTGGGTGAAGACCCGTCCTTCTTCCACGGTGTTACTTAAACTAATACTAATTAACTAATATGTAAACTAACTACGAGCTAACTTAATACTATTACAATAATCAGGTCACCGAGACTTTCACAGGAATATTTGTATTCCTAACAATCTCCCCCTAAGCGAGGTCACCTTTGAAATTAGGCTATTTGGTTTTTAAGCATTCTTTAGTCTCTGTAGCTCGTAGGATCTGATTCTTCACTTTTCTTCACACTTTGTACTTCAAGTAAGCGAACTTGTGATTTGAATTCCTTTGAGATATGTGATCTTTGAGCTTCCTTTGAGATCATCAGCCAAAGTAAATCTCCAAGCTCATCCATAGTTGTATTGCCTTCATGTGATATAGTGACTTAAGAACCATCATGCTCACACCCTTCTGTATATGGAGACATTGCATTAGAGTTGTTGATCAGGAGACTTTTTCATCAGAGTTGCGGAAATGTTGTTGGTAGTCTCTCAACATTTGTTGTAGCACGTTTCTCATCTTCATTGATAGTGTGGAGGATATGTGAGCATGAGGTATGGATTGACCCGATTCAGCTGGAAACTGGAGCCATCAATGCCATCTTTATATGTGTCCCTAAAATAAAACAGTTAGCAATAAAGATAGAGAATGAACATGGCTTTGTCATTCGTTCTGCGAGGACAGACTACCCTTTGGTTTTGTGAAAATCGACCTGTGATCAGGTAGAGTCTCTTTTAAAGAAGACTCTCCTTGACAGGAATTTCCAGCTTGTAGTAATGAAATTTCCAAAGAATCCACTTTGGAATCTTCATACTTAGCATGTTCTCATACCGGAACGTCTCAAAGCAGACAACACAATAGAGTGAATCGGTGAATAGATATTCACGGATTGATGAGAAATTGATTTATAGAAATCACTCGCGTGTCCTATGATAAACATTTTTTGAGACACGACGAGAGTTTTATACTTTGAATCACATTTCCATCAAAAATACTTTTGTTTGAAAGATATTACACAATCAATGTGCTCGAAAATGAGTTAGTGAGCACATTGAAAGGTTTTTGCCAAAGTATCCGTCAATCCATATCCTGGAACAAGTTTGATTCAATTTTAAATCGCACCATCGTTGCTTTCCAGTTGTCACTTGATCATTGATCCAAGATTGATCTCACATGTCACCTACCAAGAGCTTGAAAGATGTTCGCTCTAGAAGGATTTCCATCTTCATCGTGAATATTTTCATATCACTCGGATGTTCTGGCAATACCACAAGGATAATGCGTAGGACTCTAAATATTTTATCTTATTTTCCACATTGTGTGAAACAATAAGCATAATGGAAGTGTGTCCTAGTGAGATTTATGGATGATCTCATGGCTCTAGACTCAATATTGCGTTTTGATCCGCTCCTGGAGACTGGGGAGGCGTCTCCTATTTTAGGTATCAACATGGCTCGCAATGAGCGGTCGATACATTGCACAGGGTTCCCCGTGAGAATGAAACAAGCTCTTTTAAGAGAACTTGAGTGGTTGGGAAGTTTAGTGCAGTGCGTCACTGGGTTCATGATGTCTTGTCTTCAATACCGGTGTTACCTTAGTAACCGCCAGTAGATTATGCATTGAACCCGGTTTCTGCCCTAAGGTTGAATATATGGAGGGCTATTTCTTTTCACCCTTTCTCATTACATTTCTTTTTCATTCTTCAACCCCCTCAGTGCTTACTGAGACTTCACCACTAGGACCTTGTTGGGTTTGTTCCAGTCCTAGCTCTATATCATACCGCACTCTTCCCTTTCTCACTTTACTCCTTTTTTCAATCATTCCTAAGGACTTCTAATCTATCTAGAGGATTGTCCCTGGGAAGATCCTTCCGGTTCTGGTGGATCATGGGAACTCATACCTAACCTTAACCAACCTTATAACTCCATGCACAAAGATAAATGGTCGGTCTTTGGTATAACTTCCATAAACGCCTTTTGCTCCCCCACAATATGTGCTTCGATATTCAAAAGAGTTTAGCACATATGTGGGAGCACATTTATTGAGTCCAAAAGATCACATTTGATTATCAGATTCCATATTTAAATCACATTCTCTCCCCCGATCAAAAGTTTCAAATCTTTTGAGATTTTGGATCCCAATTGATTTAAATAAGTTAGAAAACGTTTTGGGAGAGAAATGCGGTTAATTTTTAATATTTTCTGATAAAAGGAACTTTTTCTTGCTCCCCCTCAAACTGTGAGGGAGGTTGTTATGTGTCAGATTTGAAGAGTTTGCAAAAGATTCGAAGTTTTAACGAAAACTCTTTGAAAATTTACTCATTCTGACACATAACCATCACAAATCGGATTGTTGCTTTTGTTTTGTACAAAGTGTGGGGAGTTTTGATGATATATAAAATTTTGATATATCACTCTCCCCCTCAATCAATGACGGATGTTAAAACATAAATATTTTCATAAAATATTAAAGTCATTGATTGAGTGAAAATTTTATCAAACTTTTGAGTTCAATTTGATTTTCAATCAAAATCTCATGGTACCACCAAGTTTTGCACAAACACTTTTCGGAAAAATCATAGAATGGAAAGTATTTGGCGATAAAAAGAAGACTTCTCTTCTTTATCAAGAAATAATGCACTGAAATGTACATTAGATCGAGGGTGCATGAATATAAAGTAATTCACGCTCGGATGAACGACACCCTTTATTAGGAACAACCGTCTTTTTGGCGACGTGTTTTCCTCATTTTGAAAACCGGGTTGCTATCTAAAGTAATAGCAAGCCATAATTTTTAAGTCCGGGTTATAGTTTGAAGTAACTGTAAGCCGTAATTTTAAGTTCGGGTTACAGCCTGAAATGACTGTAAGCCATAATTTTAAGCTCGGGTTACAGCCTGAAATGACTGTAAGCCATAGTTTTTGAAGAATATTTTGAGATACGACATGTTTTAGAAAAACTTTATTTGAAACCGAAAAACTCTTGCTCAAGCATATGTATGATTCCGTGTCATTGTTGAATGACATTTCTAGAAACGTAGATAATATTGATTACACAAGAGACATGCCGTGAGAAGAATATTTTTGTATTTTTGTATGATTTTTTCAGATTTTTATGGATTTTCTAGGTTTCATATTTTACTATTTACAAGTTAGTAATATGATATATATATATATATATATATATATATATATATATATATATATATATATATATATATATATATATATAGGGAAGGGATCAGGTGCATTTTTCCTTTTTAGTGCGGATGGTACGGATGAATGTGGACCACACGATCATCCGTCCATCTCAGATTCTGATAAAAAAACGCGGTGGCAATATCGTAAATATCCCGTCTTTTTTCAAAAACATTACTATCGTATTAGCTTTTTTTCTGAAAAAAATTCAAAAAAATCTGAAAAAATTCAAAAAAATAAAGAGGACAACAAATAATTAAGAATCGCTGAAAAAAATTTCAAAAAAAAATTGTTTTCATCGTTAAAGGTATTGTGATATTAGCGTATGATTTTGACTTTTTTACAAAAGTCAATATCTGATCTTGACAAAGTCAAGATCAGATCTTGACTTTTGTAAAAAAGTCAAAATCAGATACCTGAAACTTTTTTTTTAATAAAAATTTTAATATCACAATAACTTTTTTAATATCATAAAAACTTTTTCTTAAAAAAAATTGTTATATCGCCGTAACTATCATGCTTTCTTAATATCACTCTAATATTCATACATTCTTTTTCAGTTTTTTTAATATCACCGTAAGTTTTTTAATATCGTAATAAAAAAAACAATTATATTAAGCTTTTCACTAATATCACTGTTCATTTTTACATGTAAAAAAGTTTAATATCACGTTGGTTTTACAATATCACCGTAGCTATCATGGGTTTTTAATATCACGGCTCATAATATTGTTAATATCACGGTAGAACTCATAATATGGTTAATATCACGGTAGCACTCATAATCAAAAAAAACAAAAAGTTCTCAGAAAAATCTGAAAAAATAAAAAAATGAAAGAAGATAACAATATTAAGGATCGCTCAAAAGGAAAAAAATTAAAAAAAAAAAATCGTTTGAATGGTGATTTGGTACTGTGATAGTTGCATAGATCTTGACTTTTTTACAAAAAGTCAAAATCAGATCTGGATTGGACGGCCTAGATCTATCCGCACGTCCGCACTAAAACAAAACATCCGCACGTGATCCTCACTCTATATATATATATATATATATATATATATATATATATATATATATATATATATATATATATATACATATACATATATATATATATATATACATATATATATATAGATATATACATACATATATATATATAGATATATATATATATATATATATATATATATATATATATATATATATATATATGTATATATATACATATATATATATATATATATATATATATATATATATATGTATATATATGTATATGTATATGTATATATATGTATATGTATATATATATATATATATATATATATGTATATGTATATGTATATATATATATATATATATATATATATATATATATATATATATATATATATATATATATATATATATATATATATATATATATATATGTATATACGTATATATATGTATATATGTATATCTCTACATTATATATAACAGGAGGCATTTGAAGAATATGCCACCTCATTGCCCAGTAATTCATTATCAGCCATGTCATCACATTCATGCATTTTATCATGTCATTTTTTTTAATTTGTATTTTTTTAATTAATTTTGTTTTTTTAATCAATAAAACATTCGTTTTTTTTTAATAAAAAACACATGCGTGGATTCGAACTCTAGACCATGCAAATGTTATGGGGCATGTTTACCACTGAACCACCGCAGTTTTTTGTTGAGTTGCTGTAACTTAAAGTCTATATACGATAATTACGGGAAAAAAACATCAGGTCATAAGTAAACCCTTATTGAGTCTCCTATCAATATCCGTACCCTTCCCAAAACCCTAAATCCCTTCCCCAAACCCTAAATCGACAACTAATTACAACAGTCACCAAGCCTGTACAATCTCTATGATTATAACTTTGATTGTGTTTTATTATTATGTGTTTTTCGATCCTATGATTATAAGTTTGATTGTGTTTCTATCCTATGATTGTAAGTTTGATTGTGTTTTATTATGATGTGTTTCATCTGTTTTGTAGGTTTACAGGTTTTATGATCGGGATACATATACGAACCAAATTTCCCAAAAAAACACGCCTGTATAATAATCTCTAAGGTAAGTTCTTCTACTTTTTTATCTTCTTGTCATGTTTCTTATTACAGAAATTTTGTTTGCTGATGTTGGCCTTAATTATCGCTGATGCTGGACTTAATTAACAAGGTAAATACTTTTTATAGGGACAAGGTAGAGGAAGTGATTGAGGAGGCTGCTTCGAGATGAATGCTTTAATACTGTGTTGTGGATCAAGGTGGAACAACTGGATTCAAGTAATAGTCATTCTCAGAGAAACGTGTCTAAGGATAGTAGCTTGATAGGATCCACGGAAGTTAACTCTCCAAGCAGAATAGATCCATTAGGTATGTTCCTTTTGCATATAAATCATGAGTTGCGTAATTATCTTTCAACTGTATTTGAATTTATATATTGCGGAGAACAAACATACAGATTCAAACGTAAATGTTGACAAAACTATAATCATGAACAAGGTGAGTTTAGTTACTGTTTTAGTTCTTTTGTGTGCAGCAACAGGGCTAATTCTGAATTTCTGATAAATATGAATCTGATCCTTTGGATTTCCTTGACCGTGTGAGGATGAACAATACTTACATTATGTGATTTCTGTGATTCTGTTAATTGATTTGTACAACTTGGTTAAGATTCATTTGTTAGCGTGGAACTATTGAATAATTTAATGGTAGTCTGTTTATCTATTAGGAAAAAAGACTTGAAAGTGAGACTAATTAATACTCAGCCATGAAGTTTGGAAAGGAGTTTAAGAAACAAACGGTACCCGAATGGATCAAAACCTACCTGGACTACAATGGACTAAAGAGAGTATTACAAGAAGTCCGAGAATTCAAACGAAGCAAAGGCCCTTCAACACCAACGAGAACTTCACAACAAAAGCCATCATTACTCAGACCCTTTAGTGGTCTTGACGTGCGAAAAAGCTTTGACGAGACTAAAGAGGATGATATCGAGAACCAAGTTATAGCTATCGAAACCGTTCATAAAGATGATAATAGAGAAGAATACAAGATATTGCTTTCATTCGTGTTGTTCGCTCATGTCTGTCACAAGAGGATAAAAGATTTCAAGATAGAAGGGGAGGCATCTAAGATACTTCAAAAGATAATAGGAAACACAACCTAAATCGACCCATTTCAAACTAAACTTTCTGATATAACACGTTTAACAATCTAATGTTTTGACATGCATACAAACTTCTTCAACCCTTTTACCAGCAAAAACACGAGTAGACTTAAGAGAAGAAATCTGAAAAAGAATTAATTGCATACAGTTGTTCCAACTCTTGACCTCAACTATTTCTGAAGGTGAAGTTAAAAATGAAATCATGGGTTAGTGTTAATATGTGATTCTTACTTGGTCTTATAATAAGGCATGTCTTAAATATAGCATATCAGTTGGTGATATTGGATATATGTGTATTTCCCCTAATATACATGTATTTATACATGGAGTTGGACGTGCCCTTAATGCCACGAGGTTAGTACTTATATTGTAGATCAGGTATGAGTTCTTTCATCTAAAATTCACAATGAATGGTGAAGATTGGTTCCTGCCCATAGTTCCAATCGAAGGAACTGTTCACTGTCAATATCGAGCAGGTGAGTTAACATTAAAACACATTCATGTATGAATAAGAAGGGCTACACCAATAGGTTAAATATGCAGATTTGGCATTATGTGTTTCTCATGTTTACTATTATGTTTCAATATTGATTGCAATATGCATTGAGATAATTTTGGCCGCTTTTATTGTTGCAGCTTTTTGGAGAAGAATGTCATCAATATCTTGGCTCAACATTTTCAGCATCAAACATTTGTCGGTTTACATGACTTAACGCAAAGTATTTATCTTTCTTCTTAGTCATATATGTATTCTTCGTATGGTACAAATTATTTCAATATAATCAAACCTATTTGTCACTTATATATTTTTCTACTTGAAAGATATAGTTACACATGCAGGTCAAATGGGTTTCTAGAGATGATGGCCTTTGTAATTGTTGACTGTAACTCGGAATGCAACATTGGATAATGGTTGTTGTATCAGGTTTTCCCAATTGTTGCATGTGTTATACTGTGGTCATAAAGCCTTTAAAGCTCACTCCATCGACTAACTTAGCAGCATATGAGCTCTCCCATGGATTGTAGAAAAGAATAAATTAATTAAGGGTTTTGATAATATATTGCTCAAGTTTGTTGTCAGGAGGGTGTATATATACCATATATAATAAGAGGTTGTTCGAATCTATTTAAACCAAAAGCTTATGCTAATGCTTACGACTCGATCTACCATCAACTCATTTGTAATTAGTAAAAAATCTGTAAGAGGCCTTTTCCGGTATGGGTCAAAATAGCCCAGGATATATTTTGTTAACTTGAAAAATTTGTTTGCGGGTTGAGCTGACCCGCTTGAACCTGAACTCACCTATTTTGCCTGTTAATATGTGTTTTGTTTATTAAACTCATGATAGGAATCATAAAATCGAGAGGTGGTGGAAAGATCATATGGGTAACTAATGTTGGAGATGTTAACCGCAGGGGAGGATGGGCGATCAATCATGTCCTGTAATTATGTCTCATCACAAGTCAAACTAAGAAAAAGAAGAATGGGAATCAAGTCAATATAGATGATGCTATAGATAGTGTCATAGGGGAAATCATAGAAAGCATGCCGAGAGTAGCCCCCAAAAATGAAGATATTAACTGTGAAATGATGAATAAAAAGATGAGTTATAAAGAGATGAGTCACAAAAGGTACAAACGAAACAGAGATATAATCTGACTTTGCATTCTGATGCACGACCTCTTTTAGTATTTATTAACAATAAAATGGTGCTGAACGTGGAGATCTAATCAGGCTAAGGATGAATGTTCTGTTGAATTGATCAGTGTCTAAATACTCATCATTTTATACCAATCTGAACTGCCAAAACATCCAAAAACACTCAAATATGCATCATAATACTTAAAATATCTTAGAAGTGTGTTTTATATGTTTCAAATACAAAATATGCAAAAACAGATGAAAAATGTACAAAGTTTGCATAATTGGCAGTTTCAGTCCCTCAAGTTTCAAAATTTGTCAAATCTAGTCTCTGGTAAATCAAAACATGAAAAATATCATCAAAGGTCCTTAGGGATTCATAAGTTGTCAAGTAAAGTCCTTTAAAGTTGAAAAATTTACAAAATGACAACTTTAGTCCCTCAAGTTTGAAAAATGCCAAAATTAGTCCTTAAGGTTTTAAAAATGGAAAATTAATAAAATAAACCTTGAACTATTCTTAAATGACAAAATCGGTCCTTATGATAACATTTTGACAAATTACCACAGTCCTTTAAAAATCTAAATTTACATAAATGGTCCCTGGAGTTTGAGAAATTACAGAAAAGGTCCCTGGATATTTTTAAATGGAAAAATCATAAATTTTGTCCTTGGTTTATCATATTTGGCAAGTTAAGTCCTTGAAAACACTTTGGGAGAATCACAATTACAGCCCCTTAACTTTGCTCAAATTACAAAAATGGTCCTTGTGTAAAAATAAAACCAACCGGACCCTTTTTATTACTAATCCACAAACCAAATCCAGTCCAAACACAAACAGCCCAGCCATCCCTTCCAAGCCCAAAACCTAAACCGGCCCACTCCCCCTTATTTAATAAAACGGGGGTTGACCCCGTTTGACCACCCAATACCGCCAAAACCACCACCACTGTAGCTCCACCTCCTACATCCCTGCTTCACCCAAAACCAGGTGGTTTTACCATCACCTCCTCACCCTCCAGCTCACCAAACCTACTCCCCTCCACCTCACAACCAAACCACATCATCATTTAATGCATACCACACCCCTTTTCCCTCCAAACCACTCCTTGCCTCTGTTTTCATCATAATACCTCAACTTGGCCTCCAAACATTCCCAATTGTCCCCTGACACCTCCACATACTCCCAATTTTCTTTAATTGATCAGCTTTGTCCCCAAGTTAACTTGGAAGACTTTTGGCGCCAAAAGCAGATTTGAAGGTCAGGATTAAATCAGAACAAATCAATGGTCAAGATCAAGTGGGATGTGTTCAGAGTGCTCCAAGGAACCCTAATGTGGGCTTATAAAAGGAAGTGAAGTGCTGAAGACCAAGATATAGTTTAATTTAGCAAAAATAGTCTCGTTAAAATTGTAATCTGTTGTTTCAGTTAGTTCTCAAGTTTTTAAGCTTTGTATTAGTCAATTAAGGTGTAATCTCAACTTTTGTGATAATAAAATTTAAGTCTTAAGTCATATATCAGGTTGTGCAATTTTCAAGTTCATTTCAAATTTCTCAATAATGTCTAATGTTATCTGTAGTAGATGGTAAGGATCAATAGGTACACATAAGCTCCCAATAAGCTCAAATAAGCTTTTAGTAACTTACTAATCAGTCTAAGATAAAAAATTCGATAAATATCAATTTGGTCAACGAAAGTCAAACTGTCAAAGATCTTGGTGATAAGCAATGGAGCAGGGTTGATTTTGGAAGGCCTTGGGTTAGTAGTTCTGTGGAGAACCTATAGGTTTGGTCTTGGTTCTTGATTCATTAGTTTAAGCAGGATTGCATTTTGTAAGTTCAAAGCTTAATTTTTAGCATTTCTTATTCTATTGTTGTTTAGGTACTTAATCTTGCTTATTTGTGTTTATTCAGTATTAGTTAATCATAATCTAGCCTAAAATCAATTGCTTGCTTGTTGAAATTAATAGTTGTTTAGTATTTCATAATTTAGTAATATGAAGCTTGATTTTGATTTCTAAGTTGTAGTTGTTATTGTTGGTATCTTTTGGCTTACACAGGTTTAATTCATAGTAATATATGGTTCTGTGTTAATTGTTTGGATTAAATCCCTTGTTCTCTTTGAAAATCATCTTATCAGTCAATATCTAGGGTGTTTGGAACAAGTTTGTTAGCTAAACTCTTGTTGTTGTTTGGAGTTATTTGTTGTTTCACTAGGTTGCAGTAGTGTTATTTAGGATAAATAAGGCATAAAAGTTTAGGTCTAAACCACAAATAGTCAAAATCACAAGTAATACATCACCACAGTTAACTGTGGTGATAATTGAGTCCAAGTCTCATCATATCATCTCATAAGTTAATAACCTAGCTTAATTTAACTTAATATTAGCTTATAACAACTTATTAAATAAGTAGGATCAATCAGAAGTTCACATAAGTCAAACAAGTTCAAGTTTCATAAAAAGTCAAATTGTCATTCTCAGATTTTCTCAAAACTAGTGGGATTTTTATAGATTTGTGTATTGTGATTCAAGCTTTGAGCTTTTGTGGACTTATTGTCTACCAGCTCTATTTTAAGATCCCAATTAGCTTATATTTTTAGCAATTTTACCCTGGGCCCCACAAGCAAGGGAAATCACTTGCAGGGCAAACATCTCCCTTGCACCAGCAGACTCAGTCCATCACCACCACTTTGGTGGTGATTTGTGACCACCTTAGTGGGCTCCACTTGTCATACTTGGTACCATTGAAACCCCTCCTACCAGTATTTGAAAGTTGACCTTTTGTTTGACCTCTAGATCAGTGGACCCCACCTAGAATCAACTCTAAACTTTGTCCCATTTCTGTCTCATAAAGTAAGTTTGGAATTGCTTATTGTGGTCTTGTAGCTTATTCTTACTGCTTATTTGGCTAATACTTGCTCAAACAAGTTCAAATAACTTAGGTGTATCTGATTTAACCAGTGTGGACCCCACATAGCCTCAACTTAGCTTATTTCTTTGTGTGGTCAACTCTAGTCAACTGTATAAGCCAATAAGCACTCTCAGTGCTTATTCTGAGGTTCCAAAGTAGTTTTCTTTGTAAAAGTTTCTTATTTTAAGTATTTTAGTAGTTTTATAAAAGAAAAACCAGAAAAAGCAAACTTTAATTATAGTGATAGCTTCTATTTAATAGAAATTATCTATTTAATTTTCATTTCAGCTTATTAATAAGCACTTGTCCAATTTTATAATTTTATTAATTTCCTAATACCTTAAAGTAGTTAAAATAATTTTCTTAGATTTTTCCTAAACAGTTTATTATTTATTAGATTTAAAAGTAGTTTAAATAATTAAAATAGGTAATATTAGTAATTAAATAGATTTCTTTAATTTTAATTAACAACAGTAGAATTTTATATTTTTCCTAAGTTTTATAAAGTAGTTAAGACTTTTAGAAAATAGTTTCATAATTTCCACTGTCCATTTTCAAATTTTCCTATTTAAATTAATTAAATTAGATTTAAATTAATTAATAAGTAATTAATTAGTCAATTAGCTTAAATATAATTTTTAGCAATTTTTTATAATTTTTTAGGATTCCTGTAATGGTTAAGTAGTTTTATAAATTTTATCATAATTTTCTAAGGTAATTTAGTATTAATAGTAATTTAAAATATTTTAATTAGTTTAATTAAGTTAAATAGTTTTTAATTAATAGAAAACTCATAAAAAGACAAAAATATTTATTTTCATTTTTTATACTTTCTTCAAGTTCTAATTAAGGTTTAGATATTATTTTTACAAGTTTTTAGTTTAATTTGTAGTATTTATAATTTTTAGTTAAATTAACTTAGGTTTAAATTGCTTATTTAAATTGTTTTATTAATTAAATAATATTTAAATAATATTTTAATCATTTTTATAATTTCATTTTCATTTTCAATTTCTTTTTAATTTTAAGTTTTCAAAAGTTTCACTTTTACCCCCTGTAGTTTGTAACTTGTTAAATACCACTTGTCTCTGTCTGTTATCTGATTTTCTTATTTGTGCTTTTACGTGTATCTCTGTTATTGTTTTTATACTTTCATATTATCTAAATTCCAAGCAATCAGTAGTATAATCATCCCTCAATCATTTTTGTTACTGTCCTCAGTACCACGCATTCTCCAAATCATTCCAAAATACAATTTCAATCTCGTTGGGATTTAACGACCCGGGGATTTCCCTATATTTCCACGGTCAATAAAAACTTGCACTTTCTCCCAGGTGGACCTATCAGCTGCACACGGTTGACTGGTTGGTTTGGGAGCAGTCATGAATCCTGTGTAGGTTTGTACTTATCCCAATCTTTGATCTAATAGCTAATCTTATATGGTCAATTTTATGATCAACCCACCTGTTATTCATGAACAAAAGGAATGTTTCCTTTTGTTCTTCACCAGGTAATTTTGTATGTTTCGTTATTCTTATTTCGTAGCTTTTTTCGGCCACACTTTTCGTGTTCAGTTATTTATAACAAATGACCGGATGTTTTTTGCAGGCTCAGTACACCAAAAACAAATAAACAACCATTAAACAAGCTGATTGGGAATTGGAATAAAGCAAAGGTTAAATTTTCACGGGATATAGATTCATTTTTTGCATTCGACCCATTGTAGACAAGCACAACCTGGATCAGGTCATGCATAGCTAAAGTGATCGACCCTTGCTAGAAGTTTATAGTGAGGCTGTTGTTGCAATAATCGCTTCCAATAAGTACATGGAGTTCTAATTGGGTATGCAACTAACGGTTCTTTTAGTAGTCGTACATGGCCGTTATAAGTTAGCATTTCTATGTTTTTACTTAGCGTAATTCATGAGTTAAGGTGTTTAGGTTTGGCTTATAAGGATGATCTAGGTGATTTTTTAGAATATAATGATGAACATTATCCGAGCCACAAAAAAGTAGAACGATACATCTTGATAATAGTTTAAGATCTTATGCTGATTGTAAAATAACATCTTTTCATCATTATTAATTTCTTGATTATATTTTTCTCCATAGTGATACTTTGTCCTCTCAATGTGACTGATTTGAAGCTCGAGAGCACTCTTTTAGATGGGAACCCTGCCATACAGCTGAAAATTTTCGACTTTGACTACTCTAAGGTTTTCAGCATGTAGCCATATTCAGTCACTATATTCGAGTATCAAAAAGTTGTACATGTTATTCAGTTTGTGGACGCGATAAACAACTTTGGTAAAGTTCTGTCTACTATAGGGATGTTTGGAAAATCTTATTTTAAACAGCTAAACTGTTTTAAAAAGTCCCACTTTTGGAGCTTATTTAGTATTTTTGCTGTTACATTAGCCAATAAGCGCTTCTATCCAAACACCGCTATATACATATGATTGTTGATAAAGTATATATAAACAATAATGAAGTTAGGTTTTAAGATTGGAGTCGTTGCTGGATTAATCGCACTCATGGTGAATACCCCTCCCTTTTATTTTCTCTTTTATGCATACATCCGCCTAATCGGCTATTGTTTTACTCAAATATTTATAGTTTACTGTAAGCATATTTTCATTGTAATCCTAATTAACATATTAATTATTTTATTATAGGAAAGAGATAGGGTGAACATGGCACTTTTTGATATGTATCCAAAAAATGACCATTTCCAACTCGACCGTTTTGTACCATTACCCAACTTGCTCATCCTACCACCTCCAATAACAAGTAATAGGTTTTTACTTGAATAACTGGCCAAAAATTCCAATCAGGTATTAGATGTAGCTATTTTAACAGCAATAATGGAAGAAGATATGGCGTGATTGAATGTGACCTATCAGTTTGCAAAGGACTAGAAAGTCCAGTAAGCTTACTATCTTTCTCATTCTGATAATTGGTTTTCAAAGTTTCCAGTTTGTTATTATAGTATAATGAAGTTATTGTTAAAGGAACTATCATGAACTTTTGCAATAGCTACTTTACTGAAAGAATTTAAACATTTTTGGACTATTAAGTTTGATTTTCAAATTTTCATCATGTTTTTTTAACATCCAGCGATGTGAAGACTATGGAGGAGTTATTTGGGTAAGTAACCATGAGCCATGGCCTGTTAAACTAATGAGTTTTATTAATGCCTAAAATGTATTAGCTGTTTATTTCATATGATATTTTAGAATAGCTTTGTCTAAGGAAGGCCTTAGGAAGATTACGTTTATGTGAACTATTGGACTTACCCAAAAATCTAATTTTACTCACCATAAATCAAATGGCTATGTGGGTTTACAAAAAGTATGTATCTAACTTTACTTAAATGTTGAGCATGGTGCACGTTTTAAATGTGCAACATGTTTTTGTGAAAGTGGCTTAGTATATGGGCCATTGTGTGCGCCCTTCACTAACAAAAAGTAAAATATGAATTTTATTGTAGGCAATATATAAAAAACTCGCAATCGAAGAAATTGCGGAAAAATGGAGAACACTAGGATTGACTAATTCTACCGAGCTATATCTTCACCAATCACCACCGATATCATTTCCCGTGTATACAGCAGGTGGACTTTCGATGCAAAAATCTTACGAAGGCCCCTCCAAAATGAATTATACACTTGAAACATCTCCTTACCATATTAGATTCTTTTTTTTTTATCATACATTACAAGTTCCGGTTAACAATTTCATTTCTAGAGTTTAGTTTAGAAGCAATGGTATTATTATTATGCTTTAGCCTTTTCTTACTTGATAGCATTTTCTTATCGGCTTTGTGACCCATCTCACTACGAGCAATTCTAAACCATTTTCTCTACATAACCCTCAAATGGATTTACAAGTAATGGATAGATGTCAAAGAATTGGTCAGACAAAACATGTTCATGTGTACAGGCTTGCCACTGCGCAGTTTGTTGACGTATTTTCAAATATAATACCATATGTTTCATGTCCACTTTGCAGCACATATAAGAAGAATGAGAATATCATGTGAGTTCTTCTAAGGCCGAATGCTGAAAAGAGCGATCAGTAAGTTCAAACTTGAGCATGTGATGATTAGTAAAGGTCATTTTAAACAAGAAAGAACAAAGGCCAGCAGGGCAATTAACAACTAATGTACAGGTTGGTTTTGATTACAGACTCTATTAGTAATTAATGCCAAAAGACATGGCCCTATGAATACCAAGACATTCACTTTTCCATATAGATCTTGTGTTATTGTTGAATGGGGCGGAGATTGGCCTTTTGGTATTAGTATAAGTTACCTAGACTGTTTTTTAAGTATGTTGATAATTTAGAGTTGTTTAGAAATCCGTCCTTGGTGTTGCATTTGTAGTATTTTCAGTTAAGAATTTTGTAATTGCACTTAGATATGTAGAAAAATTCTTTTTTTACCTTTTATTTTTTGGGTGTTTAGGGGTATTCAGAGTTGATTTTGAGGAGTGTTTGTGTCAGATTGGATCATTGTTATATGTTGATAAGTGAAGACAAATCTTATTTTAGGAGATAGTGTGATGTGGTAGTTAAGTTTAAGCTCTCTTGAGAAGCTTAATCTACACGGGTTACATGTGAAACAAATTAAAGTCCGATTGATGGGAGCCAAACTTACCTAAAATTTTTTAAACGTAAACTAATACCATAACAAAATTAAATAAAATCAATGTCCTTAAATATAATTTTCCGTAAACTGACACCATAAAAATTATAATTACAATTCATATGGCTCAGTGATCATATGGTTATTTATGTCATGCATATTATGGATTTGAATGCAAAAGTTATGACGAGGATGTTTATAGTTAATTGTTAGCACAAGGTATCGTTTTTAGACTTTTGGTGCACAACCAAATTCATCATGTTAGACTTTTCTAATCTATAACATGTTTCATTAAATATACACTACTGTCTGAATTATAAGATACTGTTATGCTCGACTTGCAAAAAAAAAAAAAAAAAAAAAGGTTGCAGGTAACATATAAGTACGTGCTATATTTAAGACATATGCGTCGTAAATATTCGTAACTCAAGTTAAAAATGATAGTAACAATATCACTCTATGTACCTTAGCAACCAATACCGTAAACTTTCGCTAAAAATTTTCACCCGTGGACTAATAGCCTAACAAAAATAATAATAATAATACTAAACTTTCTCTTAAAATTCTATAAAAAAAATAATAAAAAATAAATAAAACACCAATGTCCTTAAACATAATTTTACGATAACTAAAACATCCAAATTATAATTACAAGTCATGCCCGCCCATCGGGCGGGCTTTGAAGTCTAGTATATGTATATATGTATATATATATATATATATATATATATATATATATATATATATATATATATATATATATATATATATATATAACATCCAAATTATAATTACAAGTCATGCCCGCCCATCGGGCGGGCTTTGAAGTCTAGTATATGTATATATGTATATATATATATATATATATATATATATATATATATATATATATATATATATATATATATATATATATATATATATATATATATATATAGGGTGGGGTTATTATAAAAAGGGTCTTATAATAAAAAGTGTAGGAAGGATTGTGGGAGTGACATGTGTCACCCCCTTGCCACATCATATGACACGTGTCACCCCCCCCCCCCCCCCCCCCCCCCCCCCGCCGAAAAAAAATTTTTTCCCGCAAAAAAAAATTTTTTTTTGGGGCAAAAAAAAATTTTTTTTTTCCCGCCAAAATTTTTTAGTGCATCACAGTTATAAAGTTACTGCATCACGGTTATAAAGTTACTGCATCACGTTTACTGCCTCACAATTATGATTTTACTGCATCACGGTTACTGCATTCATGGTTTTAATGTTACTGCATCATGGTTATAAAGTTACTGCATCATGGTTATAAAGAAACTGAATTATCATAAGTTTTATGCATCATATATGTATGTAACTGCATCACAATTAAAATACGATTCTTTTTTAAGTTTTTGTGCATCTTTATTATAAGTTACTGCATCATAGTTAATAGTTTAGTGCATCAGCTATGTTGCAGTAACTTATAACCTTAATGCACTAAAATTTAAAACTGTGATGCAGTAACTTTTATAATTGTGATGCAGTAACTTTATAACTGTGATGCACTAAAAATTTTTGGCGGGAAAAAAAAAAATTTTTTTTTGCCCAAAAAAAAAATTTTTTTTTGGCGGGAAAAAAAAATTTTTTTTTGCGGGGGGGGGGGGGGGGTGGGGGTGGTGACATGTGTCATATGATGTGGCATAGGGGTGACACATGTCGCCCTCACAATCCTTCCTACACTTTTTATTATAAGACCCTTTTTATTTTAACCCATACCTATATATATATATATATATATATATATATATATATATATATATATATATATATATATATAATATATATATATATATATATACGTATATGTGTGTATATACGTATATATGTATATACGTGTATATATATGTGTGTGTGTGTATATATATATATATATATACATATATATATATATATATATGTATATATATATATATATATATATATATATATATATATATATATATATATATATATATATATATATATATATATATATATATATATATATAACAAGAGGCATTTGAAGAATATGCCACTTCATTGCCCAGTCAATGTCCAGTAATTTATTTTTAGCCATGTCATCAGCCATCTCATCACATTGTGGCCAAGTAAGCAATTTTTATAATTTATAATCCTATCAAAATTTCGGAATAGATTTTAAAAAAATGATACTGACATGGTTCGAACTCTGGGTGTTATAAAGAGTAACATGCATCTTAACCATTGGAGCATTCCAATGGTTGTGTTAAAAGTTGCAAGTTATAATTGATATTGCATGAAATCACATAACTATGACAATATCTACAACTTAAAACCCTAATCAAACGTAAAAGAAATCTCAGTTCATTCATAATATAATTTTTCTCCAAACCCTAATTTCATCTTTTCCTCAGTCTTTTTTTTTTTTCTCAATTCTCTCACGCTGATCTTCTTCTTGTGTGTGCAGGTTTGAGAATAACATGGTGCATACAAGGTTAGCACTTTTATGCCTCTGTAAGTTTTAATCTCTTCTTCGTGTATCCTTAATTGCCGGTATGATTACTTCAACAAGACTATGAACATGAATGTCACTGACCGCGATATGAAAAAACATGTATAATTAAACACTTTATAATGAAAAGCATGTGCTCAGATTGATCAGAAAGAAAAAGCATGTGGTATTTAAAGATTTTGCGTTTTTCAACCAGCACGATCTTACTACTGGATAATGATTCACTTCCTTTTTGTTTTGACATTATGAGTTATGTGCTTTTATGCCTTGATAGCTTTTACTGCTGGCATTCCAAGAACTATTACGCTGTGTTAAGTTATGGGCACAGTTGGATTAACATCAATGATGAATAAAGTGGTTTTCGTTATCCAATGATGTCACCGCATATGATATTATCACCTTCTCTTCTTTATTGCTCAGTTATTGGTGAGCTAGATAATCTCTCTTCTTTAATCTAACACCATGAGATTTATTTTTCAAGTTATATCAGCCAGCTAATTCTTGTGCAGTAACCATATGTTAACCAATACATGGTTTTGAGGTACTATATTCATCTTTTAGTCCTTGTCATTTTATATAAAGTGTTCAATTGATAGGCTTATCACACATAGTATATCCTGTAGCAGTATAGTCTTGGTTTGAGCATCCAGTTAGTGTTTATTGGCTTGCTGTTAATGCAATTGAAAAACTTAACGCTCACCAAGTAAGATCTTAAACTGGAATAAAGCAATGGGAGCATACTACGATCATGTTCAAGAAGGTGTGGCTGAAACAATAAAGACCAAGTCAACTACTCTTAAAATTTCCGAAGATGGTCAGTCAGTCGATGAATTTACTATATCTGATAAAAATTAATTCTTTTATAGTTGTTATTATTAGTAGTTTGAGTGATGGTGGCTGATGATGATAGCTTAATATTGGTATTTGTTTTATATGATTATATGTTATCATTGCTTTTACGAATTTAGGAAAGAGTTTGATGCGCAGAGAGCACTTGATGAAGAAGCTGAGAGTACCCGTCACGAAGCATTAGCGAATCGTAAAAATGGTTATCAGGAATATGAGTGAGTACTCAAATGCATATATCTTTTTTAAGTTTCAATTGTTGACGCTGTTGTTAGTTATAATATTCATTGATCTGAATATTCTATTATGTTGATGGTAACAGATACTCGAAAGGCTTAATTGTTGCATTTACGTTGAAGAGCACATAAGTTGAAAAAGATAACCATGTTAAGTCCAGTGATGCAAACCAGATTCCATAAAATTGGAGACCAAGACCGAGAAAGAGAGTGAACCAAAGGCCGATGCAAAAGCCATTTTAGAGGCTGATGAAGCTGAAGAGGATAATAAGAATAATGATATAGAGACTAAAAAAACGTCTGCTGAGATGTACAAAGACAATAATATGATGCGAAATCCATCTTCACAACCTCAAGTGGTGTCAAGCCTGGTTCTATGGTGTCGACCCATCAGAGTTAGAACATAAGCCTGAACCAGATTTATCATGTTATTGCTCAAATCAGTAGGGGTTTCATGTAAGCTATTATGACCACACAAATATATCAAGATTCTAAATGAGAATGATGCTTCAATCACCTCATGGTGCAGACCTTATTTTTATCAAATAAACAATGATGGGTACACCTATCATCAACCGTCAACATTCAGGTCAATAAGAAGCCGAGATCATTGCCAAAATCAGCTTACTTAAAGAAAAACACGAATTAAGAGAGGATATCGTACAAATGAATTTGGTACAAATTCTTTTGCCATATCCTCTTCTATTTCCCTTCTGTCTTTGGTGAACTATTGGTAAGAGGTCCATTCATAATGGATTACTGTAAAATATTTACTGAATGACTGGTGTTGATTTTCTTGATTTGGTTGATCAGGGTATGTTGATGATAAAGAAGTTATTGATAGAATGGTGGACTCAGAAGGATGGTTCAAAACAGGCGATCTTTGTTACTTTGACAATGAAGGCTTCTTATTTGTTGTGGATCGGTTAAAAGAGTTGATTAAATATAAAGGTTATCAGGTACAACATGTGTCATGCATTCAAGTCCTTAAATAGTAAACTCAAGACTTGAACAATTTTTTATACATCATTAGGTGCCACCAGCAGAATTGGAACACATTCTGAATTCGCATCCTGACATAACTGAACCAGCGGTGATTCCGTATATAAATATTGCACCCCTCCATCTTAGACACAGAAACAAAAGTGCTCGAGTTCTAAGAAAAATTGGTGTGTAAATTCTCAGGTATCCAGTAGGGCAAGTGCCAATGGGGTTTGTGGTTAGAAGAAAAGTTAGCACCATTGATGAATTGATGAAGCGCAAGTAAACGAATGTGTTGCAAAACAGGTACTTTTTCCTTCACTTCCATCTTATTGATTAACTAAACCCCCCACACTAAACAAAACAATTGAATTAGGTCGCACCATACAAGAAACTAAGAAGAGTTTATTTCATTGATTCGATTCCAAAGAATGCTCCCGGCAAGGTTTTAAGGAAGGAATTGATCAAGCTGGCTCTTTCGGGAGTCAGTTCTAAGCTTTAGGTGGTGTTTTGGATGATACATATGACAATGAAGAATCAATAAATTGTAATTGCAATAATTTCTGGCCTTTGATTCCGAAGGAAATCCTCAAACTGAAATATAATAATCAAAGTGTTTTCTATGTCAGCAACTCAAGCAGCTGTTTCTCAAGGTTGGAAAAATAGTAAATGGTAGAAAAGAAAAAAAAAAAAGTCGCGATAATGATAGGGGACAAAGAAAGATAGGAGACCTTGATATGGTGCATGTTAATCCTCCTTAAAAACATAACCAGGATGACAATTCTAATCATGCCGATGAACTTGGTTAATTCCTTCTTTTCTTTTTGGTGTGCTACGCATGTTCAATATAACCGTTTTTTAATACCATACTTTCAGTTATCATCTATTTGTTTTTATTTCTGCTGATAAGGGGTATTAGAATCTTTGCATACGCTGCCAGACAACCTGAACCCAACAGTCTTACATGATGGTACACATAAGTCAGTGCGAGTAGGGGTGATAATCTGCACTTTGGATCCATCCAGTATGTAAGCACCTTCTTCTTCCAACAACATGAGGTGTTACCTGATACAGATACATATGATTCAGAGAAGTATTTTATTGATCATATTTTTTATCTGTTGCAGAAAGAAGAAACATTTAATGGACAAGTCAAATTGATGGAATGGATTTTATAGATGAAAAGTGCGGTCGTGCTCTATTGGTATTTTTATATCATTGTTCAATGGAGGCGTGATGAAAACTTGATTTTTGTTGCATATGTGTTGTTTATTATGTATTCATCTACTAAACGAAAACCAACTTTAGGTTCTTTGTCACTTGCCATGACATAACACTTTCCCCGCCCACATGTCAGCCATTACTTGATGAGTTTTTGGATTTTCATTTGCATTTGAATCATTATTGAAAATAGGAAATGGTGTAGACTCGAGATCAGTGTGGCCTCACCTTATTATAATGTGTTTTCTAAGGATTTGCTACAAGGTATCCAATATAGTAATCCTGGTGCAGATAATAGCTTTAGGTCCTCTCTGCTAGAAGAGTTTAAGAGCAATAAAACCAAGTCTTTTGAGCTTGCTGAAATTGTTGGTCACGTCCTTAAGTTTAGGTGCGTGAAAAAATTATATATTGATTTTTTTTAATTGTTTTAGTATTTAAAACTTAATAGTGATTGTGGTTATCATTGCGGACCAGTGTGGTAGTCGTTTCATTCAACAGAAACTTGAAACTGCAACTACAGAGGACAAAAACTTGGTTTTCAAGGAGATTCTTCCTCAAGTTCTTACTTTGATGACTGATGTCTTTGGAAATCATGCGATCTAGAAGCTTTGATGTGAACAACTTCTCTTCTGTTATCTAACTATGAAATAAAACTCACTTTTTTTCTCTTTGAAATTCTTGAATTTTTATTTGAATTATAGTTCTTTGAGCATGGATTGTTGCCTCAAAGAAGACTATTGACTGGAAAGTTGTTGGGTCATGTTTTAACACTTAGTCTTCAAATGTACAGCTGCCGAGTTATCCAGAAGGTAATAATAGAGTTATTAGTTTTTGTTTTATTAATCATTAATACTTTTTTTTCATTTTCTTCTATATGCTGTGAGGAGAAAAATGGTTATTGGGTTCTATTTGCCTACTGGGTCCCTAGATTGAGTAAATCGCCTAATAATTATTCTATTTTAGGCGATTGAGGTTGTTGACATGGACCATAAGGTCAAGATGGTGGGAAAGCTCGATGGTCATATCATGTGCTGTGTACGTGATCAAAATGGGAACCATGTTATTCAGAAGTGTATTGAATGCGTCTCGGAAGAGCATATTCAGTTCATTATTACAACTTTCTTTGATCAAGTTGACCCTTTAGACCCATCCATATAGTTGTTGCTTCATACAGGTAATCTAATAGAAAAAAATGTTTCATATTTTGAAGTTGTAAATTTTAATCCAGATATTCGGGAAAGAAAGCAGATACACAGATGTTGTAAATTTTAATGGTAAACAACACAATAATCCTATTTTATATGTAACACTCACCACAAAATAGAAAACACTAACCTATTTGAAATATAAAGTAATATTTTGTGTTACATTTATATTTATGTGTGCATGCATGATCTGTGCTTTGATTAGTAGAACTGGTAATACGATATGTAGTACTTGGGAGGGTTCGGGATTGTTTAGAGATGGAGGAGTGATGAATGAATAAAAGGAGTTAACAATAGTGTAACCGTATTTAAGGTTTCCAATCACCGCTTTTGGCTAATAAATAAAAGTCAAATATCACATTTTGCCTTGCTGTATTGTTTTTTTTAAATGTGGTTTCTTATGTGCTTGTCCTATCTGGAAGGGTTTTATAATTGCAATGTCATTTGTTTTGTGTGGCCAGGCATTTGAGAAATAAAGATGCGGCTTTAAGATCTCGAGAGAGGAAAAAGTCGTACGTAAAAGAACTAGAAATGAAAAGCAGGTACTATGAAGCGGAGTGCAGGAGGCTGGGCTCCATGCTCCAATGCTTTATGGCGGAGAATCAAGCAATGCGTTTTTCATTACATAGTAGCAAGTTGACATTCAATACTACTTCCATCACCAAGCAGGAGTCTGCTGTGCTCTTCTTGGGCATGTTATGCATCATGCTTGGACCTTGCGTTTTTCTTCTTTTGTTATTTTTGTAATTGCAAAACTGGATTTGGTAAATATACATATAATAAACGTGCAATTGAGATGAAAGTTGTGATATTATTGCAGAATCCCTGCTGTTGGGTTCCCTGCTATGGTTGATGGCCGTAGTTTATCAGCTGCTCCTGCTTGCAAGTCAACTGGTGAAGGTAACTGTGGTAGAAGAAAAAATTCTTCCAAGTCCGGTACTAAGGAAGGGGCCAAGAAAAGCATCTATACATATCCTTATGGTGGGTAAGGATACATATGTGAATCATGATCGGTATCTGTTATTGTGTTTTCAGCTTGCGCAAGGTGGCACTGCTGTAGGGACAGGATTGAACACAAAAAAGGGTACTTTTTATTCTTTATTATACATCCTGATCTACTAGCCTTCCTTCTCTTTTATATAATGACATACTCATATGATTGTTGTATTGGTTTGATGCAAAGATTGCTGCAGTAGTCATTGATGAAACAAGGTTACCATTTGAAACAACTGAAAACAAGTTTGAAGCACTGGTTAGTTTCATTTTTCTTACACGTAAATAATTATTTTAATTGCATTATATTATTTAATCACATTATATTATGCAGTTAGATATGAGACCAAGGTACCAAATTTATATTTGGCTCATGTTCTAAAACAAACTAATATTGATTTCTCATTCATATTTCATCTTAAGCAACGTTTCAGCAATTCTTCCTGTGGTTTATCGTTTACAATCAATACGAGCTATACATGAGTTCTACCCTGTTATATTCACCCACTTCCGAATTGCCTTATGACAGATTATACGGTATTCATTTAATGTCCCAAGTGGAAGATGTATGAACGATAATATAATGCTATAAGTTATGATATGTGCAATTAGATATATATAAATCACAACTTTGGCTTCCTCTTAGAGGTGTCTAATGATCTTCAAACTTTAAATTATAGTGCCACATCATATGTTCTACAGGTCTTGGAGGTATGCTTCTTAGAAGATTTCTTTGTAGGAACCGTAATGGGTGTTAGGCCTTCTCTTGCAGCTTGGTACATACAAAGGTACCAAGTTTTATTGATGCAACAATTGTGTTGAAGTTAGCAATAATTTTAAAAGTACATTGGTTAAACCAGGATAGAGTAGTAGTTAAAAAGGTTTTTCAGTTATTTTAACTCATTAATCATATGTAATAGCTCCACCGTCACATGAAATATGTAACATGCTACTTGATACAGACCCTAACTTAAGGTCTATGACTAATTGTCAAGTGTCTAAAATTCATTGAAATAGCTACGCAAAAGTTGACTTAGTATCAGTTATGCAACTAAGGTGAGGTGTTATAAGTATACTTTTACTTATAGAACATTTCCAAAAAGGAAATTACTGCAATAATCATGAAACTTTCTTACGCAGTTAGCTTCATTAGCTACATATTTCAGCCATTAGTTGTTACACGTTTACTATTAAAGGCATGGGTAAAAATACTTGGAACTTACATGTTTGTGTTGCTTAATCTTACTAATAAAGTGACTTAGTTATGTAATCAAACGCAGTTTCTTCAGAATTATATTTAATCATATAGCTCAATCATCATGAACACAGTTTATATTAGCTAATTAGCAATTCAAATTAAGGGGTAAAATCTGTGCCACACTAGCCAAAATTGAGTTGACCCTCTTACTTTTGATGCATGTCTCTTGATTACCGGACTTGACAACTAGATTGCAGAAGGCATAGAAAAATATAATGTGTGGTCAATTTATAAAAGTTATCATTTTTAATAGAAATTTGGAGCAAACTGATATGACTGTCACGTAAAGTGATAAAACTAATGGCGACTATTCTAAATCTTTACCTATGAAAAAGCTTTGACAAATGCTTGATTCTCATGGAGTTATTCAAGGTATTAAAAATCTATTTTTAAGGTTTTCATATTCTTTATTTTTCTTGAACAGAATTTTTTTTAAATAATTTGAGAAAAAGTATTAACAAACCTATGAGATTTATGTAGTGTGCTAATTTTTGAAGTCATGTATTCTGATGATAGGCCCCTTCTAGAAGACTAAAGTCATTAGTGACTTTTTAAATAATAAATATTTCTTTTTCAGGTATTATATAAGGGGTATTTTTATGAAGGATATTGTTTTACTATTTCGATGATGTGGAATGATGTTAAGAAAAGGGATCCGTTTCATGACGAAGAGAGTTATCATGGTTTTTTATAAGGTTTTTCTAACTTGTGCCCTAGGGGCACAAGTTAAGCACATCAAAAGTATAAAAGGGCTCAAGAAAAAGTACACATGGATCTACATAAAAGTACAAATAGATGTATTTTTATGTAAGTCCTAGTGTACTTTTAGTGTGTTTAACTTGTGCCCCTAAGGCACAAGTTAGAAAAACTTTTTTATGATATAACTTGTGTATATTTTATAATACATAGAAATGTCCCATCACCTAGCGATATCATGACTTTAACAGGTACGGCGGGATCACCAACCTGGACATAAACAATATTGTCTATTTTAATCTTGAAACTTTTTTTTTTTTTTTGGGAGACTTTCTATAGAGGTTTATTGAACTGTGTTTTGTGCATTTTGATCATGTTCAATTTAAATCGACCAATATTTCTGAGCATATCCTATGTTTCACTAGCACTTGTCTCCATTTACATATGGTTGTTTCAACTCAGTTACTTTAAAATGTTCTAATTTTATATTTACTTCCGCTTCCACATGGTTAACCTTTTAATAATTAGGTAAGAATTAAACTAAACATGTCTAAAGACACAAGTAGACACCTAAAGTTTTGTATGGACCTTTATTTGTTAGCTTGGCTATGCTTTGAATCTATCCATAGTCTTTTTGTCAATCAATTGGCGGGAATTTAAAGATATTTATGTTGTATTTGAACTCATGGAGTATCATCTTCACCAAATCATCAAGGCCAACGATGACTTGACACACGAGCACCATCGTTTTTTCCTCTATCTAATGCTACAAGCTTTGAAATACATGCACACAGGTTGTTAAGATCATTAATATTCATACATGATTAAATTAAAATGTTAAAATATAGTTCATAGATTGGTTTTCCGACTTCAATGTCACTTATGACTAACGACAAACACATAAAAATTAACTATAAAATATCACTAATATCCTTACAACATTAAATTCAAAACACAATTCATCTACACATGTTGGGATGTCGTGTGAATACATTCAAAATAATTATATACGTACATGATTAAATTAAAACATAAAATTACAAGTCATCACTTATGAATAACGACAAATACATAAAACTATAAAAAATCACTAATATCCTTACAACATTAAATTCAAAATACAAGTCATGTCCACACGTCGGGTGAATACGTAACAAATAACTATAAAAGATCACTAATATACGTACATGATTAAATTAAAACGTAAAATTACAAGTCATGCCCGCCCATCGGGCGGGCTTCGAAAACTAGTATGTATATATATATATATATATATATATATATATATATATATATATATATATCACAATATATAGGATATGATATACGAATGGGAACAGTAAGAGTTATAAGGATACAAGAAGAAAGCCACAAACTTTATACAGTACAGGTTACAAAACAATCACCATATCAAAAATACATGTATGACACTGAACCCCACCACTGAGCACATCATTCAGTGCGTTGTAGAAGGCGGTAGTCACCAGCTCGAACTCTGCCACCCACGTAGCACTCCAAACTACGGAAGATTCTTCACAACTTCAATCTCTTGCGGATACCAGCCAAAAATCTCTTGTTCCGTGTTATGTCGTTTTCAGTCCAGTGGTTGGTATATCGTCTAGATCCATGGTCATAGACATGGTATTCTTTCACTCTGAAGTCCAAAGCCTCTTCAACCATTCGTAAAGTACCGTCGCTGAACTTGTGTATTTCATTGAAGCGCAGAACCATAGGAACGTTGTATTTGTCATGAAATACTATAGCCAGAGGAGATACTATGACTGTAAAGTCAGCAACAGGTTCCAGACTATTGACATTCCATAGAGGTCGTGTGAGATTGAGTTGAGATTGGTAGCTTTCGATGCCAAGCTGGAAATCTTCTACCCGTTTTCTAATGACGATACCCCTGATCCAGTGAAGTACGGCAAACACAAGAGATTTCTTTTCACGAGATGGTAGATGATGCAGCTTTCCTTGAAGATGGAGCAGATACAGATCTTCGAAATCATTAGGGCGAAGATGTTTGAAGTCACCTTCGGATATGATGTAGTCCTTGAAGTCAGCTCGACGGAGTGTTACACTCTTAAGGTAGTCATATCCATGGATAGGATGAATCTGTATCTTAACCACACTGATGATCTGAAGTGGTGATCGAACAGACTTTCGGTCACCTTGAGCTTGAAAACGATCAATGTAAAATTGCTGCTTCTTCAGCCACCAGTGATAAATACCCAGAGATGCAGAGATGTCATAGTCACATTCTTGAGCAATCCACATGCTGTCAGGGACAAGCTGTTCCAACCCGATATCTGAATAGTGGGCAGCTTTCATCTTGGTGATGGACAAGGCCGACTTGCATTGTCTACTCCCAAGCTTAAGATATTCGAGGTCTTTGTTGAAGAAGAATTCTGCTTGGATAGTAACATTTCCAGGAGTTCCACCCAAAGGAAGTGGATTGTTGTAGTTATACTTCATGATCCCTTCATCCACAATGTCGTTGAACATTTTGTGGCACTCTTCCATCTGGTATTGTAGATGATTAACATCCTGATGAAATGCTTTGACAATGTTGAATGTCGGACCTTCCAGGTCTTTCTGAGTAAGCCATGATAGACCATGCTTCTCACAAAACCACGTGATGAATGTCCCCATATCACTAGTTTGTGAAAGTAGAGAGTCTTTAGAAGGAGGGACGAAACTGGTGGTGATGGCATTGATCCAGTTGTTGTCATTGGTTGGCTGATCGGAAGAAGGAATTGTCCAGTCAGGTTCAGGTGATTGGGATTGCTTGTCATCGGGTTTCCACCATGTCTCTTTGTCAGCCTTAGTTAAGAGAACAGGCGGTGGATCATTGGAGTCACTTCTGGTGAATGATTTCCACCACTGTCTTCCTGGGATATGAGTCGTAGAGGCATCATCTTCATCGTCATCGGAAGAATCAGAATGCTGAGGAACGACAGATGCTTCATTGAAGACAAGATCATCATTGACTTGAGATGCAATAGAAGTTGCACCAACATCAATGGTAGTCCAAGCAACATACTTAACTTGTTTGGCCTGTTTGGAAGGTGCTGACTTGGATGACTTGTCAGTTTGTGGTTTGTGAGATGGTGATGAGGTGGGTTGTGATGGTCTACTAGGAGCATGAGACCCACCAGGTAGAGAAGGAGTGCCTGATGGACCAGATGCCTCAGCAGGTGGTGGAGGTGGAGGTGGTTGAGAAGGTGATCCAGATGGTGGCCTGGGATGACCCTGACGCCTCTGTTTTCTTTTTCTTTCAATTTCCATGTCTCTGGCGTGTTCCTCAGCGTCATCTTGTTTGATGGAGGCATCTAATGCTTCATACAATTTGACATGAGCATCATGTCCTGTATGTTGACCCCGTTCATACATGCTATGCTGCAGGATTACCTTCATATCATTGATGGGTAGGTCTTTGAATCTGGAGCTGAGGGGAGCTTCAAGAGCAATGATGACCGCTTCAGCTACTTGTTCGTTGATAGCCTGAGATACTTGTTGTTCAACATCAAGATGCTCCAACTTGTACAATCTGCTGCCGTGATTAGTAATCGTTTTTGGCATATCGAGATTCACTAAATTTTGAATTACTGAGGCATGCTTATCCAACTTCTCATGGATGGTGAGGTTGTCTTGAACAATATTAGCTGTGATGCCAGCTAATGTATTCAGATCCAGTATCTTCTCAGTAATAGCAGGAGTGGCAGATTCAGTCAGTTTCTCTTGAGTTTCAGCAGCATGTGGGGTGTCAGTGTTGTCATGAGCTGCAGTAGGAATTGGGACAGACCTAGTAGGGATGGTGGAATTGTCTTGCTCAATAGGCACATCAACCATCGAAACAACTTCTTCTCGCTCATCTCCAGACTTGTCACCATCAGCATCATCCGGTTTATCCACGAGGAATTGATCTCCAAAAATATCAAGATTCTCATACGATGCCAGGGTTCCAGTAGAGCTGTCAGGTTCCACGGCGAGTTTAGGATCATCAGTCTTAAGCTTGAAATTACCTTGTAGATCGGGATAAGCAGTGGATACAAATTCGTCATCAAGTGGGTCAAGTGGGCCAAAAACTTGATGCGTGGGAATCGCAACAGGCTTTACCTCTCGAGG
Organism: Artemisia argyi; assembly: GCA_030686995.1. NCBI lineage: Eukaryota > Viridiplantae > Streptophyta > Magnoliopsida > Asterales > Asteraceae > Artemisia > Artemisia argyi. The sequence continues at coordinate 157,191,501 of CM060708.1, forward strand.
GATCTCGAGAAGCTTACAACCCCCACCAGGCAGTGTACCTGATCGGTGTAGTATAGTATAGTGACAAGTACCGGGGGATTGATCGTTCAGCTTAGGAATAGTGTCGCTAGGATTAGAAAGCCTAATTACTAGTTCTAAAGGTGAGGGATGATTATTTTTTGTGTTTTTATATTTTATGGAAAGCAATTAAAATCTCGGGTTTTGGAAGAGTGGGCGGAATTAGTTTCTATTCAACTAACCCAATACTAAGATGCAATCAAAATAAAATACTAAAAATGAAATTAAACTAATTTATACAAAAGTTGTGAGCAGTAATTGGAGAAAATGTGTTTACTTAGACTTCACTACTCCCTAGATATCTTTTACACGTTAATTACTTGTTATAATTGCATGGATGACGGATTGTATTCCTTAATACCATTCATGGGGTGGCATACATAACTCCCCAATTCTATGAGCTCTTATCTCCTCCTACACCATGCCCAGCACAACTATAGGGATTGTAAACAGTGGCTCATGCATTAAATACAACCAATAAAGACCTAGTACGCCTCGGTTCATGTTTCTTAAGACGTTCAAGCATGTTACCATTTGGAGATCTGCCAGTTTTCTTAAGCCTAACATATAAAATCATTCATCCACAACAAGAATAAACAAGTAATCAACACATAATCAATATCTAGGTTTCATTAGATCTAAGCAAACACAAAAGAGATCTAGCCTAGCATAATGGAATTGAGACAAGAACAAGATATAGACAACCAACACATAGACATATTGATTGAATTAGAAGAACACTTATCTCAATTACAATGCAAGGTATCAAGGGTTTGGAACCCTTGAAAAACCTGTAAAAGTTGCACCAAATTCGTCTTTAAGGTTTCTCCCAAAACTTCTTTTTTTTAATGTGAAAAACTAGAAAACTGTAACAATTCGCAATTTCAGGTTAATTACCATTCCCGGAAAATTTCACTATTCACTTTTACTATTCATTTTTCCCGAAACTTTCCCGAAAGTTGATTTTTATTTGATATTCTCGAGTGATAAATCATTTCCATGGCAAATTAAATATTTGACATTCGTCAGATCATTTTCGTGAAAGTTATTAAGGAATTACACGTTTTAGGGTAAAACGTCATTCAGAAATTCTACGCACAACGAAATTTGATCCCGTCAGGTGACCCCACATCAGAAAAATGTTTGATACACTCATGATTTATTTGAGAATTAATCGTGACTGAGAAAAACATGACCAAAGACTTCCCAGCAGGTCACCCAAGCCTGTACTACTCTCGCATGAGCACGCTTAACCATTTAGGCGATTAACCGTTAGACCACAAAACGCGTTTCTAAGACTATTTGAGTTTTCAACTTCTTAGAAAAAGTCAACATATTCTTTCCCTCCTCCATTGACCAAAAATCATCCCTTGATGTTATAAGTCATTCCTTGATTTTTAGGCTTACGGTTTGATGTCTAAAAGACATTTAATACCAACCGACACTAGACTGAGCCCAGTCTAGACATTATAAGTCATTTTAAATCATTTTTATCACATTAGAAAAGTAACATTTTACTTTTCTCAATTTTACGCAATATTCGTACGTTTTACGTATTACGCGTTTTAGACCCGTGTTTCCAGTTTTTAGCAGGGTTTACCACCCAAATGGAACCTACCACCCATTTTATATTTTATTATGGGACATATGGACATGTCTAACAATACTTTAAAGTTTCATAATTTTACGACACCCGGTTTTACGTTTTGAAGCTTAATCATTTACGATTGGCATTTCCCGGAGTCAAGTTTCATCCTAATACTTAGGATAATACCAAGCAAAAGCCAAAGCTTCCTCCCCAAGCTTATGAACCGCCTCTAGGGGGGGGTTTCACACTAGGTGGCTTGATCTTAAGCTTAATGGCCTTAGATTTCATCCATGTGTTCGTTCACCTTGGCCTCCAAGGTTGGACTAGTCAACATTTCTAACCTCCTCCAAGCCATATAAATACCCCCTTCCCCTCCTTGGCCGTCCCTCATCACACATACACCCAAACCATCTCATTTTCTCATTATCTTCAAGTTTCATGCAAGATTCAAGTGCTAGTTCAAGGTAGAAACCCTAGATAGGTTATCATTCATCAAACACTTCCATAACCTCATATACTTGGTGATTTCTCTTGAGTTTGAATCCACTCAAGTCACCTCAACCTTCATCATCCATCTTTCAAGATTACAAGGGTAGAAAGATTGCATGAAGTGAAAGTGGGTTGAAGCAAGTCTATCAAAGTCCTATCCTTACATGTTAACTTCCTTTCATCTTTGAAAGCCAAAAGTTGTGAGCCAAACCCTAACTTGATTCTTGTTAAATAATCATGTTCATGTTATTTACATGTTATTCTTGCTATATTATGTCTTGTAGTTATGTCCATGATGTATAAAGGTGAGCAAAACAAGTTATTGTTATTGATTGTTACAACAAGTTACTAAAACAAGTAAACTAGTGACTTTCTTGGTAAGACCTGATCAAAATGGTAAAAATATGATGTTTGATCATTACATATTACAGTAGAGGACTTAACAAGGAAACCATAGCAATTTGAACCACCCAAAACGAGTATACGAGTCAAAAGTTACGCCCATTTGAAGTTACCAAAGATTTCCGGCAAAACTGCCAAATACCATTCTGATCAAATTTGGGTTTTGAAAGTCCCACTTCTGGTCCGATTCATCAAAAAGTTAAAACACGAAAGTTGTCCGGAACGACGTTTTCGTTCAGGAACAAAGAAGCTCGAGCCCTGAAAACGCTTTTTGAGTGATAAATTCTTCAAAATCTTAACAGCCCATTTTTAGACCAAAGTCATTACATATAAGTTATGGTTTATGAAGACCAAAGGGGTCTTATGACCTAGAATCAAGACACAACCATGGCTAGAGCCAAGGTTGAGTCTCAAGACCATGGAACAATGACCAAAGGTCATGGCTAGGCCATGACGAAATGACCATACAAGCTTACCAAGGCAAATACATGAACTAGAGAAGTTGGCGATAACTTGAACATACAATTTGGATCTACTTCATCTAAAAGGAAACCATGAGATATTACCAAGAGAAAATGGTCATTCAAGACTTATGAAACATACCCCTAATAACAATCTTCATGTACTAATAAACTTTCCTAAGTTTATTCAAATATCGGACATGTAACTTTCGGATCAAAACTTATATCTATATATTTCATCAACTACTACAATAGTAGGGAGCCTCATGTGAGGAGTTCATTATGTAAGCCGTCGAGTTGAGTTGTGGATTTACGAGTTAAAGTGTCCTGGCTCCTCGAACGCTTACTAACATGACTTCTGAATTATGTCGGCCCGAACGGTAGTAAACGATATACAAAACATACATGTTTCATGAATCTTTTCTTTCAAGGACTTACAATATACATCATACCACATCATGGACTATAATGCAAGATATATATATAGGCACTACTTCATATTCTGTACTCCGATCCTAAGTCGCGACATTCTATTATAGGTTGCTCGTAGAAACCTTCGCGATTCGACCATCACATTCATTACTTGATATCTTACTTAAGGTGAGTTCATAGCCCCACTTTCGATTACTTAATTGTTTTACAAACCCTTGGGGGAAATACATGCTATTTTTAACCAAGCACAATGTTTTTAAATTGTATGCTTGCCTGATTGTTTTATTATCACTAAGTACCAGCCTTGCTAAACCGAGATTCCTTATTATGAACCATTTAATCACTAGCAATAGTGAGCGCGAATATTGTTAATAGGCCTATTGGGATTGACGAATCCCATTTGTATTGACTAAGTTCAAACAAATGCAATAATATTTGAGATTTAGGTATGTTAGCAAAGTACCTACCGGGATAAATCTGCCGATCGATATTGGTACACGTTAACGTTATGGTGTCATAAGCTTAGTGTATAATACATGTTCCGGGCGTATAATAACGTAGCCTACCTGTTTTGTTTTCCAAACATTGGTGTGAGCCTATAACTCACACTACCAACATATTGTGTTCAATCGATTTAACAAACTCTATGAATATCACTCAACCTTTGTGTTGACCTCTCAAGCATGTATTTCAGGTTCATGACGATCAAGGATGGCACGGAAGGATACGGATACTCAAGAGGGCTATAAATTTTATTATCATTCAAAACTCATTTATTATACATTGTAAACATGGAACCAATTGGGACCTCATTTTGAAATCTCTGATATTTATATAATTTGAATGATAAATCTTTTAAAACGACTCAATTGGAGTTCGTTTTCTATTATTGTGACTATTGTGCCGTCAAGTAACACCCAGTTCGAATTCCGCTGCATCAATGAATTGGGGGTGTTACAGATTGGTACCAGAGCCATGGTTATAGAGAAACGGGTCTAATTGAGACCTAAACTATAACCACACATACAAGCAAAAACATTTTATAGCCTTCCGCTCTCCGTGTCTTCCATCCTCCAGACTATTATGGACTTAGTAAGCATGTTATGCTACACAAACATATTAGTATATTCATATATACCCATTTTGAGCATTTCTCCGTAGGCATTTTTATGCTACACAAACATAATTGCATATTGATATATGTACCCTAAACATAATTGAGCATTTCCCCGTAAGCATAAGTATATTGATATATACACACTAAGCATTTTATGCTACATGAACACATATAAGTATATTGATATATACACACTAAGCATTTTATGCTACATGAACACATATAAGTATATTGATATATACACACTAGGCATTTTATGCTACATGAACACATATAAGTATATTGATATATACACACTAGGCATTTTATGCTACATGAACATATTAGTATATTGATATATAAACTCGGTTTATTTTCAATCATTTATCTAAACAATGGACTAAACATATCTGTGTATGCCTATTCTAAGGCATTTCGGCACAGCCACACTCTCCCAATCATGTTCCTACTCCAAAATTATATGTCCAAGACATTGTAACTGATTACAATGGTCTCATTCATTTTTTCAAGACATTGTGAGATACAATGGTCTCATTCACTTTTCAAGACATTGTGAGATACAATGGTCTCATTCATTTTCCAAGACATTGTGAGATACAATGGCCTCATTCATTTTCCAAGACATTGTGAGATACAATGGTCTCATTCATTTTCCAAGACATTGTATGATACAATGGTCTTAGTCATTTCTCAAATGTTTTGAGTCACACAATGACCTAACCTACTTCCCAGACATTGTGAATTGCACAATGGTCTAACCTACTTCCGAGACATTGTGTTTTGTGCAAATGGTCTCTAGAATTATTCCATCACATCATCAATATCATTTCTTATGATATCAAAAACCCGTCACAATCTATCAATTTCAAAACAAGAAATATGAGATTTCTAAAGGACAAACAAATCCATCATCGACAAAAGCTGAACTTTCTCTACATTCATCAAAGTTTTCTTATGAAACCTTCATTATAAAAAGTTCGTGATCCTGGCCAAGTATGTTCTATTTTAGAACTACTTAAAACTTCCTTTCCATACGTACCTACCCTTACTACCTTCTGTGCAATGGAATATGAAAACATACGTTACAAGTCTTGTATGGACGGGACTTGCAACTTAAGGGTTTGACATCGCCTTTGTTTAGTGAACAGTTTCCCGAAAGCAACGGACATATCAAAAGTATACCTAGTTTAGGTATTTGAAAATTTTATCGAACCTTGGCTAAATATAGACTAGTCACCTATATTTAACCTAGGGACAGTGGAATATAGTCTGACTAACTATATTCGACTTAGAATTTTCAAATACTGAGAGTAGTTGTACTAGGGTTATGTTTAGGTTGATTTCCTACATGAACATGATAAACCACCAAAATACATTAAAACAATCTAGAGACACGATAGTGCCTTACCACTCAGCGAAATCTTAACACTTTATTTGTACTACCTAACTTCATTCTTGAAAGTTTTCACTTATGAGATAATCCGAACTACTATCTGGGATAGTTATCAATTATTCTCTTCATCCTGTAGAAGTACTATCCTGTTTAGGTCCTAAGGATACCATTTCATCATAAACTTTTAAAATCTCTTAAGATTTTTAAAGCAAACTCAACATCTATACCTAAGAGTATTAATGTTAAGCATACACTACACACTTTTGTTCATCAACATATCATAACATTATCTTCACAACCGTTGGAACCACAAGCTCATTAACAGATTTTGATGCACTTTTAAAGCTCAAATCATCCTTAGTTACACCACAAGTACCCTCATCAGCTTTACAAGTTTGAATATTCATCTTGTACTTTTGGAACACCGGTATCATCTCGTAATACACTACCTTGTAACTCACCGGCTAAGTATGAATGTTGTGTCAGGAATTCTTGAGTAGGATGATTTATAATGTCCTTGTTTGAATGGATTGGGATGCCTTTTCATTTAAATAAAGAAATTATAAATCATCGAACCATACGTTTATATTCCTTTAGTTACATTGTTTGGGATGCCTCTCTATGTAAATAAAGAATTATAAACAAGTGGGCTTATTTATATCCGAAATAACATAAGTATGAAGTCAATGAACACTAGATACAACAACAGATTACCTACTAGGCTATGATTGCAACGACTATCCCAATTTCCATTAGTACGAGGTTTACATTTTGGTTTTCATAATGATAGTGCAATAACAAACAAACTCATTACGGGGCCATGTAACCATACGCATGCGCAGTCGTACAAAACTCATTGCGAAGCCATGTAGCCATATGCATGGGCAGCCGTACAATTCAAACAGGACTTGGTCCAACCACATGTTCAACGCTTATTCCATGATTCGATTCTTATATCAATTGCTATTGATACTTGACAACTATATCAAGTTCTATTTTGATATTCAACTACTATATCAATTCCTATTAATATCTGACTGCTATATCAATTTCCTTTGATATTCGATTATTACCATACCTTTCCTACACAAAAGTAAGCCTCATCCTACACCATACACTGAAATAACAAATCAAATTACATCACCGGTAATCCCAGACTTTAGTCCTTATAAGTAACCACACCTTTTCATCGATACCACTCCAACATATGACACACATAGAACTTCGGGACGAAGTTCCCCGTAAGGGGTAGAGACTGTAACAATTCGCAATTTCAGGTTAATTACCATTCCCGGAAAATTTCACTATTCACTTTTACTATTCATTTTTCCCGAAACTTTCCCGAAAGTTGATTTTTATTTGATATTCTCGAGTGATAAATCATTTCCATGGCAAATTAAATGTTTGACATTCGTCAGATCATTTTCGTGAAAGTTATTAAGGAATTACACGTTTTAGGGTAAAACGTCATTCAGAAATTCTACGCACAACGAAATTCGATCCCGTCAGGTGACCCCACATCAGAAAAATGTTTGATACACTCATGATTTATTTGAGAATTAATCGTGACTGAGAAAAACATGACCAAAGACTTCCCAGCAGGTCACCCAAGCCTGTACTACTCTCGCATGAGCACGCTTAACCATTTAGGCGATTAACCGTTAGACCACAAAACGCGTTTCTAAGACTATTTGAGTTTTCAACTTCTTAGAAAAAGTCAACATATTATTTCCCTCCTCCATTGACCAAAAATCATCCCTTGATGTTATAAGTCATTCCTTGATTTTTAGGCTTACGGTTTGATGTCTAAAAGACATTTAATACCAACCGACACTAGACTGAGCCCAGTCTAGACATTATAAGTCATTTTAAATCACTTTTATCACATTAGAAAAGTAACATTTTACTTTTCTCAATTTTACGCAATATTCGTACGTTTTACGTATTACGCGTTTTAGACCCGTGTTTCCAGTTTTTAGCAGGGTTTACCACCCAAATGGAACCTACCACCCATTTTATATTTTATTATGGGACATATGGACATGTCTAACAATACTTTAAAGTTTCATAATTTTACGACACCCGGTTTTACGTTTTGAAGCTTAATCATTTACGATTGGCATTTCCCGGAGTCAAGTTTCATCCTAATACTTAGGATAATACCAAGCAAAAGCCAAAGCTTCCTCCCCAAGCTTATGAACCGCCTCTAGGGGGGGTTTCACACTAGGTGGCTTGATCTTAAGCTTAATGGCCTTAGATTTCATCCATGTGTTCACCTTGGCCTCCAAGGTTGGACTAGTCAACATTTGTAACCTCCTCCAAGCCATATAAATACCCCCCCTTCCCCTCCTTGGCCGTCCCTCATCACACACACACCCACACCATCTCATTTTCTCATTATCTTCAAGTTTCATGCAAGATTCAAGTGCTAGTTCAAGGTAGAAACCCTAGATAGGTTATCATTCATCAAACACTTCCATAACCTCATATACTTGGTGATTTCTCTTGAGTTTGAATCCACTCAAGTCACCTCAACCTTCATCATCCATCTTTCAAGATTACAAGGGTAGAAAGATTGCATGAAGTGAAAGTGGGTTGAAGCAAGTCTATCAAAGTCCTATCCTTACATGTTAACTTCCTTTCATCTTTGAAAGCCAAAAGTTGTGAGCCAAACCCTAACTTGATTCTTGTTAAATAATCATGTTCATGTTATTTACATGTTATTCTTGCTATATTATGTCTTGTAGTTATGTCCATGATGTATAAAGGTGAGCAAAACAAGTTATTGTTATTGATTGTTACAACAAGTTACTAAAACAAGTAAACTAGTGACTTTCTTGGTAAGACCTGATCAAAATGGTAAAAATATGATGTTTGATCATTACATATTACAGTAGAGGACTTAACAAGGAAACCATAGCAATTTGAACCACCCAAAACGAGTATACGAGTCAAAAGTTACGCCCATTTGAAGTTACCAAAGATTTCCGGCAAAACTGCCAAATACCATTCTGATCAAATTTGGGTTTTGAAAGTCCCACTTCTGGTCCGATTCATCAAAAAGTTAAAACACGAAAGTTGTCCGGAACGACGTTTTCGTTCAGGGATAAAGAAGCTCGAGCCCTGAAAACGCTTTTTGAATGATAAATTCTTCAAAATCTTAACAGCCCATTTTTAGACCAAAGTCATTACATATAAGTTATGGTTTATGAAGACCAAAGGGGTCTTATGACCTAGAATCAAGACACAACCATGGCTAGAGCCAAGGTTGAGTCTCAAGACCATGGAACAATGACCAAAGGTCATGGCTAGGCCATGACGAAATGACCATACAAGCTTACCAAGGCAAATACATGAACTAGAGAAGTTGGCGATAACTTGAACATACAATTTGGATCTACTTCATCTAAAAGGAAACCATGAGATATTACCAAGAGAAAATGGTCATTCAAGACTTATGAAACATACCCCTAATAACAATCTTCATGTACTAATAAACTTTCCTAAGTTTATTCAAATATCGGACATGTAACTTTCGGATCAAAACTTATATCTATATATTTCATCAACTACTACAATAGTAGGGAGCCTCATGTGAGGAGTTCATTATGTAAGCCGTCGAGTTGAGTTGTGGATTTACGAGTTAAAGTGTCCTGGCTCCTCGAACGCTTACTAACATGACTTCTGAATTATGTCGGCCCGAACGGTAGTAAACGATATACAAAACATACATGTTTCATGAATCTTTTCTTTCAAGGACTTACAATATACATCATACCACATCATGGACTATAATGCAAGATATATATATAGGCACTACTTCATATTCTGTACTCCGATCCTAAGTCGCGACATTCTATTATAGGTTGCTCGTAGAAACCTTCGCGATTCGACCATCACATTCATTACTTGATATCTTACTTAAGGTGAGTTCATAGCCCCACTTTCGATTACTTAATTGTTTTACAAACCCTTGGGGGAAATACATGCTATTTTTAACCGAGCAAAATGTTTTTAAATTGTATGCTTGCCTGATTGTTTTATTATCACTAAGTACCAGCCTTGCTAAACCGAGATTCCTTATTATGAACCATTTAATCACTAGCAATAGTGAGCGCGAATATTGTTAATAGGCCTATTGGGATTGACGAATCCCATTTGTATTGACTAAGTTCAAACAAATGCAATAATATTTGAGATTTAGGTATGTTAGCAAAGTACCTACCGGGATAAATCTGCCGATCGATATTGGTACACGTTAACGTTATGGTGTCATAAGCTTAGTGTATAATACATGTTCCGGGCGTATAATAACGTAGCCTACCTGTTTTGTTTTCCAAACATTGGTGTGAGCCTATAACTCACACTACCAACATATTGTGTTCAATCGATTTAACAAACTCTATGAATATCACTCAACCTTTGTGTTGACCTCTCAAGCCTGTATTTCAGGTTCATGACGATCAAGGATGGCACGGAAGGACACGGATACTCAAGAGGGCTATAAATTTTATTATCATTCAAAACTCATTTATTATACATTGTAAACATGGAACCAATTGGGACCTCATTTTGAAATCTCTGATATTTATATAATTTGAATAATAAATCTTTTAAAACGACTCAATTGGAGTTCGTTTTCTATTATTGTGACTATTGTGCCGTCAAGTAACACCCAGTTCGAATTCCGCTGCATCAATGAATTGGGGGTGTTACAAAAACTATATATAAGAAAATAGGGGTGACGGCGTAAAGAACAAAGGTATGACGCCGTCATCTCGCCGCCAAATACTTCCTCGGACGGCCTTGATCTACTTATGACGCCGTCAAGGCCTAGGCCGTCACACAAATTACTCTTGACGCCCTGTGTGTGACGCCGTCATCAACTACGGATTTTAATTCTTGGGGTTTTGACGCCGTCAGGACAACTCTTGACGCCTTCATGAACTACGGATTTTAATTCTTGAGGTTTGACGCCGTCAGGGTGGTACTCTTGACGCCGTCACCTACTGTTCCCAGCATGGAAAATTGAGACTTTGCCGTTTTCTTCACTTTTATGCTCCAAAAACGTCCAAAATGGCTTCTTTTCCAGAATTCACTCTCCAAGTACCTAAAATCACAAAAGGAACGATTTAGGGCAATATTTGATCAAATAAATTCGGATTCGGGCATAAATGACCCCCTAAAAATGGACCATTTTTCGCCTCATCATATACCCTTACACTTGAGATTTGCTTGTCCTCAAGCAAATGCGCTTTTATTCTATTCAAAATACAAGTTAGGGGTCATTTAACACTAATATAAAAGTAATTACAACAAATAATCGTTCCACTAAAGACCAATAGACAAGCACGGAGGTCATACACTAGCACCTCACAAATAGTGTTTAGATACTCACATCTCTCGGGTGTAATAAAGTAATATAACATTATGGAAATGGAAGATATCTCTCACTACCTGTCATAGCAAAATAGATTACCATAGGCTTGGGAAAGGATCAAACCTCCACCACATGGCGTAAGCACCTAGGATAAACTATCCAAGAGGTCTTTTAAAGGGTTGTAACGTTAGGTATAGGGATATGAATTACACGGTTTTGTTGGATAAAGGAGGTTTTACTGGTGGCGAGTTAACAATCTTAGTTAATTACATGTACAATGTGGCGTTGCTAAGCCAAGACTAGACTCGACTTAAGCTAATAAATGAAAAATAACTAAAACATAAAATAAACATAGAATGAAACGGGATGGTAGTCCGTATGTTTTTTCTCTCTCTTTTTTTTTTTTTTTTTTTTTTTTTTTTTTTTTTTTGCATACACTCTTACCCTACCATCCAAAATAATACATCATAGGGAATGAAAATCCCCCTTACACTTGAATCTTTACATACTTTACATTAAACTATTCTAACTACTCGAATTAAGAAAATCAAAACACTTGGAGCACTTTTAAGATTAACGTACATATGGGGGTAATAATATTATGTTCTTCCCCATTACTCCATAAACAAGTACTTTACCCATGAGTCCCAATCGTCCCAAAACAATATGTACAAGGATATGACTCGACTTAGCAACCATGTAATCAATTAGAAAGTTAACTTAGGGTTTAACAAATAACAATAATGCACTAAAGATGAGCGCATACACGGAAGGCTAAGGCGATTTGGGTGTACATTTAAGTGGGGTGTAACAAATTCTTCCTTTAAGTAAAATGCTTAAAGTTAGAAACGAAAAGATAGGCTCGGAGGGGTGTACTAGGGGTTTCGTGTACTAAAAATGAGTACAACGCTAAGGGTGTGGGAAAAATTAGTTGACTTAACTAGCCAAGTAATATGACTTAAATGGTCAAGTAATTATGATACGGGTTTAACACAAGGGTGATCCTAATGCCTCTTATCATGTAGTAAATCCTACTACACGAATGTAGTCTCACTAGCGGTCTCGGAATGCATCACTAACGCAAGTTCTAGAATCTAAATGCTACCGGTACACTCATAAGAACTAATAGTAAATGCTTTTCCTATCAAATCTAAAGGCGAACCTCACATTTTTGGGTGGAAAATTTTTCTGAATATACGGTTATGTGCTAGTCATACAATCTCCTATCCATGAGACGCTTGCTATGGCTAAAGTTTCACTCCTAAATGTTGTAAAAAAATTTAAATTTGGCGCTAAAATTACACTAACAAGTATTTCTCATAGTTTTATTACACATCTACTATCAAACAAAACAAACTCAAGCGAAAGTGCATATGTAAGGTATCATCTTTTTACCCTCCCCTTACACTTAAGATGAACATTGTCCCCAGTGTTCAAGTAAAGGATGTAAAAGTGAAAAAGTAAAGAGAATGAAATCAAATACTCCCCTGATTTGCTCGGTATGGATTATAGGTTGGCCAGGTTAGATCTTCCTCCAAGAAAAAGAACAATCAAAGCTTCCCTTCCAGAATATAAATCATCTCCTTGTCGAACATAACCTGTAAATCCTGACAAAATAAACAAGACAACCTCGCGTAAAATCGGCGGCATCCTATATAAGTTACTAAATCCTAGAAAACAAAGTAAGATATAATGCTTGTGGAATGAAGTTTGCAGATTTCCTGGAGATTATAAAACTTAATAATTCACAAAAACCATAAGACTCCGTTAGAAAAACAAAACCGGTAAAATTTCCAGATTTTTAACTCCTGACGCCGTCAAGAGTAAACCTCTGACGCCGTCAGAATGGACCTGCAGAAATTCTTATGTTAAGTTTCCGGAAAATTTCTGGAAAAACTTGGTCTTACTTCCTAGAAAATCCTGCAAAACTTCATTATGACTCAATACAAGCATTTGACTCTAACAAATACGAATATACATGTTCATTTAATATTGTGGAGAATCATGATCGGTTTGTTTCTTAAAAACATATTTGGGGTTTCCCCTTACACTTATCTTTTGCAAAAATACTTTTAGGTTGGAGTTAAGACTAGGCCAAACAACATAGTAAAGTATCTCCACATTTTAATTTAGAGACATGATCAACCAACAATAAAAATAAAACATGCATACGGAAGCAAATAACAATCAAACAAATAAAATCATACAAAACATGGGTTGCCTCCCAAGAAATGCTTTTCTTTATTTACGAGTCTTGTAGCTAGACTCAAGGTCATGGGTTAACGTGTATCGCTTATGCTCACATAACCAAGTGTGAGCCATCTAATAGTCGCCTCATCTTTCCTATAATCATCTCCTAACTCTAAGCATCCGCGATAGTATATTTTATTCTTTTCATGAGTACACTTAAGTCCCCTTTTCTTATCATTCTTACTTAACATCTCTATAGGCGGATACCTACTACACTTTTCCATGGAGAAATCCTTGAACCTAGGGTGTGTGCGGGGCATTTGATAGACAAATTCTTCATCCCCATCCGAGAATGTAATTAACCCTTCTATGAGTTTTTCATCGAGGTTGGTCAACCGTTTGAAAGGTCTTCCAAACACAACTTGGGTCAATTTATCATCAATAAATTCTCCTAGATTCTCCATAACCATGAACTCAACAAGATAAACCAAACTTCCTACAAACACATGCACTGGTATTGCCTTAGCCACAATGTTTTCTCCTTTGTATTCTAACTCATCTACCATGATTTTATTGTATTCATTACGTGAGATTATGTTCATTGGAAGAGATGAGTTGAGATAGGCGTTAAAGCTCTTAAATCCAATCTTACAAGGGAATTGCATGTTAAATGAACTATCACACTCAATCCTAGTTCTAAGGTCAACATACCTAAGAGGGTTTATTTCCTCTTCCATTCTATCCTCATTAATCACGTCACCATCATCAAGATCCTCATCGGAGTCTGAATAGTAAAAAGGACTAGCCCTACGGTCATCATCATGATCAGACTCTTCTAGCTCAGAATTATTGTCAAAGTGGTGGTTGGGTGAAAGGTTAGGCGGGTTCTCATTCTCAACTAAATGGAGCGGGGCGGGCATTTGGAAAATCCTACGACGAAAAACACGAATAACAGGAATCAAACGATCAATGTTATTGTTATCCATCGAAATAGCTTACGAACAAAGGACACAAAGAAATTAAGATAGACTAAAGAAGACCTAGAAATAAAAATAAAATCTTACTAGAAAGGAATCTAGCAAGTAGACCTAATAAAAAGAAATTCTAACCTAGACAATAACTATTCCCCGGGCTGCGGCGCCAAAAACTTGATGCGTGGGAATCGCAACAGGCTTTAACTCTCGAGGGATCTCGAGAAGCTTACAACCCCCACCAGGCAGTGTACCTGATCGTTGTAGTATAGTATAGTGACAAGTACCGGGGGATTGATCGTTCAGCTTAGGAATAGTGTCGCTAGGATTAGAAAGCCTAATTACTAGTTCTAAAGGTGAGGGATGATTATTTTTTGTGTTTTTATATTTTATGGAAAGCAATTAAAATCTCGGGTTTTGGAAGAGTGGGCGGAATTAGTTGCTATTCAACTAACCCAATACTAAGATGCAATCAAAATAAAATTCTAAAAATGAAATTAAACTAATTTATACAAAAGTTGTGAGCAGTAATTGGAGAAAATGTGTTTACTTAGACTTCACTACTCCCTAGATATCTTTTACACGTTAATTACTTGTTATAATTGCATGGATGACGGATTGTATTCCTTAATACCATTCATGGGGTGGCATACATAACTCCCCAATTCGATGAGCTCTTATCTCCTCCTACACCATGCCCAGCATATCTATAGGGATTGTAAACAGTGGCTCATGCATTAAATACAACCAATAAAGACCTAGTACGCCTCAGTTCATATTTCTTAAGACGTTCAAGCATGTTACCATTTGGAGATCTGCCAGTTTTCTTAAGCCTAACATATAAAATCATTCATCCACAACAAGAATAAACAAGTAATCAACACATAATCAATATCTAGGTTTCATTAGATCTAAGCAAACACAAAAGAGATCTAGCCTAGCATAATGGAATTGAGACAAGAACAAGATATAGACAACCAACACATAGACATATTGATTGAATTAGAAGAACACTTATCTCAATTACAATGCAAGGTATCAAGGGTTTGGAACCCTTGAATAGCCTGTAAAAGTTGCACCAAATTCGTCTTTAGGGTTTCTCCCAAAACTTCTTTTTTTTTTTTAATGTGAAAAACTAGAAAACTATATATAAGAAAATAGGGGTGACGGCGTCAAGAACAAAGGTATGACGCCGTCATCTCGCCGCCAAATACTTCCTCGGACGGCCTTGATCTACTTCTGACGTCGTCAAGGCCTAGGCCGTCACACAAATTACTCTTGACGCCCTGTGTGTGACGCCGTCATCAACTACGGATTTTAATTCTTGGGGTTTTGACGCCGTCAGGACAACTCTTGACGCCTTCATGAACTACGGATTTTAATTCTTGAGGTTTGACGCCGTCAGGGTGGTACTCTTGACGCCGTCACCTACTGTTCCCAGCATGGAAAATTGAGACTTTGCCGTTTTCTTCACTTTTATGCTCCAAAAACGTCCAAAATGGCTTCTTTTCCAGAATTCACTCTCCAAGTACCTAAAATCACAAAAGGAACGATTTAGGGCAATATTTGATCAAATAAATTCGGATTCGGGCTTAAATGACCCCCTAAAAACGGACCATTTTTCGCCTCATCACTGGTCCTTTTTCCCCCTGTGGTGCGCTTCACTCGTTTAGTACCTTCAGAAGACGCAGCTGAGGTTGTTACACCCTTGCGTTTCTTGGATGCGGTTCTTTTAGACTTGGTGGATAGGGAGGGTTCATTAGTAGATGCTTCTCGACTTGTCTTCAGAAGTTTAAGATATTCCTCATAATATGGTGCAGTCAGTATATCACGAGTGAGTAGAGCAGTGGGAATGTCCATACTGAAAATTATCTCGCTCGTACTCTTTGCATCATACTTGAGGAACCCAACTGGATGTTCATCTGCGGGTTGATGAAGAGGAGATTCATCTCTGGGGTGGAATTTGAGAGATCGTTGAAGACTTAGTATATATGATCAACTTAGTGAAGCGAATGCTTGGAATCAGGAGCTTGGCTGATCTTTTCTTACCATTTTTGTTTGCTTCAATATTTGCCTTATCGACCAAGAAAGAATGAATGGACTGACTAAATTCCTCCCAGATCCATTCAGCAAAGTTGATGTTCTTACCATTAACAATGCCCCAGAGAATTTGTAGAGATGGAGCTCTAAGTCTTTCATACCCCGATGTTTTGCCCGTCAGACACAAGCTGATAAGGCTTGCAATTGCTCTCCATGGTTGATAGAGGTCATGGGTGATAACCGTGGAAAGCGTAGATACCTGAGTGGGATACCCAAGTTCATTGACGAAGTCAATAAGGGTAGCGAGATTAGGTAGGGGAGTGTATTCAACATTGTCAACCGTTGGCAATATCTGCAGTGCGCTACCAAGAGTTTCCATTGTGATGTTCACCCAATGTTCATCCATCTGACACTTGTATGTGTTGGTAGCTCTATCATGGCAGATAGTGTTCCAGAACTGTTGAATATAGATGGATGGGATTGAGGAGGATGCGGTGAAGGCATTGAAGAAAGTGGTGTTTTTAGTATGTCCAGGGCCATTCTGAATATGGGATGATTCTGAGGTCTATCTGTCTTAACATAGCAGTTGCTCTTTCCAATTGCTACCCACTTGTTGAATGGAATAATGTCGTTGTCAGAACGGATAGGTGGAGCCAATGGTCCTTCGATAACAGGTTCTGCCATAATAGCTGCATTTGACACAAATCACCAAAGAAAGCAAACACATGTGACAGTGAGTGTTAGTAACAAGTGAAACCCTAGCACCACATGGAAAGGACCAATTAGGACATACAAGAGTGAGTGCCATAAGGTCATACCAAGCAGGACAGAGACAATTAGACAACAATTCACTTATATACAAGCAGAGCACAACTAGTTAGAGAGAGCATAGAGTGACATAATAGCAAGGTAAGTGAGTCAAAGGAACATTCAGTAAGAGCTAAACGCAGAACCATTTAACCTCAGGGCAGGATACTCGCAAGAAAAGAAAGCCACAAAACGAGTTAACCGCAAATCGGGTTAAACGCAAATCGAGTTAATCGCAAAGTGAGTAATCCTCCAGGTGAGATAACCGCAAAGCAGGTTAACCGCAACAAGTCAAGTTAAACGCAACCAATTGAGTCGCAAAACATGGTAAAAGCACATTGCGTTAAACGCAAGCTCAGTTAACCGCAAAACTAATTAACCGCAGTCACAGTCATAATTAAACGCAACCAATTGAATCGCAAATAGACATAATCTCAGATCAAATTAAACGCAGCCAATTTAATAGCAAGACATGGTAAACGCACAGCACGTTAATCGTAATCTCAGTTAATCGCAAACCTAATTGATCGCAGTCTCAACTAAAAGATAAACACGCAATCAGGATAATATGATAACCGCAATCAAGAACACATACTATCCGCAGTCAAGAACACATACTAACCGCAATCAAGAGGCTACGCTAACCGCAAAGAAGAATACATTACACACTCCTATATTCCATCAGATCGTAATATGAATGCCCTAGATGACTATAAGATCAATCAATCCTAAGTACAACCATTATCAAACCAACAAATCAAGTCCCTACCCGACACCTTAGGTACTTCAATTCTAAACGCAAGGCTAACAAACCTAAATCCCACACTCTCAACAATGAATAACACAAATTAACAGATAACGAGCAGTTAAACGCAGTAAAGAACAAGCATGATCTAACCTATTGGTTAAACGCAATCACACGAGATATCAAACAAAGCGTGTCCCCACCTAAAATAACGCAACTCGTGAGTACATGAAATCATGGAAAGATAAAACATATGTGCAGAGAGAAACACTTAACGTACCAAGAAATAAACAACAAGGGAAGCAATCAAGTCCAATCGAAAATAAATGTGCAGTGAACGAGAGAGTGTAAGTAAATAGCAAGAGGTGTTGAGGCAGTGAACGAGAGAGTGTAAGTAAATAGCAAGAGGTGTTGAGGTTAACTTTTTAAACGCAAGAATAACTACATATATATATGATGGGATACACTTAGCTATAATGACACAAATAGTCCTCGTACTTCACTACCTCAATTAGACAATGATACATGCGTACAAGATTGGTCCCTGAAGTTAAGTGATACACAAGTGATGAGAAAGTCTTCAGGATGCACAGATAATACCATGAGGCCAGATATGAGAAACAACAGACTACCTAAAGCAGCACATAGCACGAAGAGCAAGCATATAGACACAATTTGCAGTAAGAAAATATACACAGAAAGATAGCATGAAAATAGAATGAATGTAAAACAAACAATACATATGTACACAAACTACTGACATAAAGCATACACAGGGAATAAATCAGTAGGTGAAAGGTGAAATACGAGTCCTGAAGAGAATTAGTCAGGAGTCCACATGATGTCATCTCACATGTGAGTAGACATGTCTCCAGACGTGGGAGATGTCTGTGTCTTTGGTAGCCACACACAGGTTTTCATGGACCTGTTGTGTAATCCCTTTGAAGAACCAGTGTCTATGGTACACACATGTGACCATTCATCACGAATGTCCTTCCAGTTGGTACCCATATCCAAGAAAATCTAAGCCTGTATGGCATTTCATGCATAGTGACATTCTTGTGGTGAGTGGTTAGATGGTCAGATTTCCTTGGTCTATGTCTCAAAGGTATTACAGGTTTATGACCATTTGATTTATGAATTTTAGGTTTTGAGCTCACAAACTTAATCAAAGCACGTTTTTTATCTACTTGAGAGACACATCGAGTCTTCGAGAATTTAAGTCTTTCAGAAATAAAAGCATTTGGTTGTCTAATGGTAGTTTGATAACCAACAGTTTTCACGACTGGTTTTCCCAAGATAGATGGTTTTGAAATATTAAGGCTCATTTGACTCTTTGAAACATAACTTGGCACGATGTGCACACCAGGAATTTTAGGACATAAAGTCAGACTTTGAGTAGAGAGATCATTGTGTTTAGTAAATTTTGGAGTAGTCAGATTGATGTTCTCAGCATTTATTTCTTTGATTGACTCACACAGTTCTTTACATTTTACTTTCAGAGTCTCATTTTCCATACGTAATTTAGCCATTTTGCATTTAGTTTCATACGTATCGTGTTTCCATTTGGCATCATTACATTGCTCATACATCTTGATCTGATTTTTGAGGCTATTGATAGTTGAGTCCTTGACTTGCAGCTGAGTTTTCAGATTGTTAATCAGAAAGTATTCATTAAGATCAGGCAATTCCGGATTTAAACATGGTTTGCAGTTTTGAAGACATTCTTCTCTATGTTGTATTTCAATTTCAAGTTCAATGCAATGTTTTTGTAATTGTGAGAACCTTTTTTGAAGTTGATTAAATGTCTCTTTTTCAACCATGTTCTGGTCCATTGTCTTAGAAAACTCAACTTTGAGGCAAGGACTTTCATCAAACAGATCATTTTTGAAGACATCATACAGATCATTTTCCCCCCTTTATAACACATATTTGTTGAATTAAAGGAGAGTAAACTGTCAGTTTTTTTCAACAAATTTGTGTTATAACAGAGATTGATTTGATTTGTATGGTGACATACATTAGATGGTGTATTGTGTTGATCAACTGATGATACCTCATTGCTTGAGTCCGGTGTGAGTATGTTCTCCATCTCCTAGGTCACCAACTTGTCAGAGGTGACAATCATATCATCTTCTAAATCCATACGTTCAGTGTTGACAGACTTAGTATCCACTGTTAAACCCAACCCCAAACAATCACTTGATTGTCCTCCATGTGTCTCAGCCTGGTCATCATACATTGGTTCATGTATTGGTTGTCTCTCGATGTACTCTTTAACCTTATCCAAGTTTTGACGTAGCTTATCTCTGTAGGTGTCAACATCTATATTTGTGTGGTCAGCAAAGCATTTCAGAGTCATCTGACTGTCGTAATCATAGATCATGGAGGATTTTGAGTTAAGGAAGCTATGCAGTTGTTTGCTGAGCACACATAGGGCAGCTGAGGATCCCTTATTAGTTGTTTCTTTTCGGTCCAATTGTTGACGTAATTGATCCAAATTCAAGATCATGATGTCTGTGAATGTTTGAACATCTTGACCGAAAAGTGTTATGAATGCACGTTCAAATCCCATTATGAATCCATTGCCCTCTAGCAGCACAGAAAGATGTGACTGAAGTGTTTGAAAGCATTCAATGTGACATTCTCTTGCCAATTCAAGCAATTTGCTTGACTGAGGAGTCGCATTCTCATTAGGGTTCGAGTATGATTGTACACTTGAGTCAACATACGATACTGGTCCTTTCATTTGTAAATGAGGCATACCACTAGATGAAATGCCAACACACAGGATATAGTCACTAAACCCAAACAAGTAGCAAAATGTGAGTAATCGCAGGACTGCGATTACCTCATATGAGAACCA
The DNA here is from genome assembly GCA_030686995.1 of Artemisia argyi. NCBI lineage: Eukaryota > Viridiplantae > Streptophyta > Magnoliopsida > Asterales > Asteraceae > Artemisia > Artemisia argyi. Next base: position 157,212,439 of record CM060708.1, read on the forward strand.
AACTAAACTCAGGTGAGTTAGTCGCAATCAAGGAGCAAATCACAAGTTAGGAGATAACCGCAGTCAAGGAGATAAACGCAGAGGGGAGCCAACCGCAGAATACCCAAACCGCAAGATAGGCTAACCACAGGGAGCTAACCGCAGAATACTTAATCGCAGAAAGCTAACCACAAAGAGCTAACCACAATAAGCTAACCGCAGACTACTTAACCGCAAGAGCTAATCGCAGTATACAAAAATCCAAATCTGTCACTTTCCTTGCGATTTGTTTGTATTCCAAAAATAGTAATCGCAGTCAAACTAACCACAGATATCAGAGACTAAACGCAGGCAAGCAATGGAACAGTAGACTTAACCGCAACTTAGAAATACGCCCAAAACCTAATCCAAACTTCAAATAGATTAAAGATATGGTATAACCAACTGAAACACAATGTTCAACTAACACCTATGATCATAAAAGTACATCACTAACATGTTTAACAACACTAGAATGATCAAACCAAGATGTTTTACAAGAAAGTTACTCCAAACTCACAAAACTACACAAAACCACATCAAATCCGATTCTACAAGGCCCTAAGATGAAACCTTGGCTCTTGATACCAATTGTAGAATACTAATTAAGTTGGAAACATGATTCCATTTGTGGTTTGTGTGGCGTTGGAAATACAAGAAAGAGAGGGAGAGTGGAACCTTGAGAGAAAAGTGAGAATATTAGATTAGATTGTATGAAGGTCCAACCCTCTCTACATGTGGAGAGGGATATTTATACTTACAACATAAACGCCCACACCCGGGCTGTGGATCAGGCATACAGTGGGTGAAGACCCATCCTTCTTCCACGGTGTTACTTAAACTAATACTAATTAACTAATATATAAACTAACTACGAGCTAACTTAATGCTATTACAATAATCAGGTGACTGAGACTTTTACAGGAATATTTGTATTCCTAACAGATGACACACCTGAAAATGATTGGTTGACAGAATTGGTCAAAGCTCAACCTCCTCTCGAAGATGAAGAACCTCTTCCAGGAAATACACTGCAATATACTCAGGTTATGATGAAGGAGCTTCAGATTGAGAAACTTACGAAGGCGGAACTCAGAAGAATCAATCGGGATGCACAAGAATTCCTCAAGTCTAGATCTGGTAATAAGATGGAACTCGAGTTTCATATGCAGAATATAGCTAGTGCAATGTCTGGTAAGTTTGACTGGCTAAATCCTGAGGCGAATCTCGACAACTATTCTAAAAGACAGGACAAACCTTACTTCACCGATTGGACTAAACCATTACCTTTGCAAGGATTTCCCGAAAAACCTAAGATACCTTACAGCTTCTTCTTCAACATGGATCTTTGTAACCTCCAACTCACCCAAGAGAAATCAAAGCAGAAATATGCTTCCTCATTGACTATCTCAGTACCAGCCGCAAGATACGAAGTTCCTGCTATTGAAGAATCTACTCCAGTTTTCAGCGACTCTATCGTAGCTTACAATAGAGATGCTTTACACGGGATTCAGCACTGGCCTGAACGTCGTCGTCTCGGTTACACTCACAGATTAGACACCAAGTCATTAGAGAATGTGAAGCATAAATCGAAGATCATTGCTATCTTGGAGATTCAAGAGTCGAAACGGTTTAACTACATGTTCAAGAATGAGATTGTGGTTAAAAGACAAGATGAAAAGAAGTACAAATTCTCCGAAGCATACTTTCCTGACCTTTATCTAAATGACATTGAAGACATGTATCTAGAAAAAGTTCTAGGAAGAATGCATGGATTCGATACTGAAACTCAATACAACTTCATGTCATATCTACTTCTCTTCATCCGACGAATGATAGTTCAAGAAAAAGTGGAAGATCTTCAGCTTGGAGTGGAAAGTTACCAACAGAAGATCAATTTGACAAAGCCACAAGTATCATTTCCTGGAATTAATCAGATGTCGCAGTACTCGCTCATCCAAACACCATATTTTGGCTTCACCTACCTCAACAACAAAAAGTTGATAAGTTTTATAAGGCTCGATGAGTTACACAAGTCCTGTGATGTCACGCTCAAAACTGTTCGCGATGGGCTTGTCAAACGGTTGAATGATGATCGGGTTAAGATATCAAAAGGTGAAACTCCGAGGTGGAAATCCAGTGTCAGAAGACAAGTTCGGAACTTTGTTGTGAAAATTGAAGAAAGGTTATCCCGTCGGGAGCAGATCAGACGACTGGAAAGTTATATCGGTGTCCGACCTTCATTTCCCATCAGACTCTTCAAAAGACCAAAACCACAGTTTACAGATTTTGATGCTCCAATCACTGATGAAACTTAAACTGGTACACATGGGGTATTAATTTTTCAAAATTAACTGTTTCATTTGATTGATTTGTTATCACTATGGCTTGTGCACACATAACAGTGTACAACCCGTTCTTGTAAAGAAAGGACCCTGAGGTACGCATCAGTGCCTCAATCCTAATATAAGGAGCGAAGGCTTCTTACTTTTGAGTAGAGTTAATCAAACATTTTCTGATTTTCATAACTCTGCTCAAAAGACAAGTATTTCACCTCAATAAGAATTCACTTGTTGAGGGGGAGCACTTGAAACAAAATCATCGTTCTTGAAAACCAAAGTTCTTGTTGAATTCTCCCCATAAGACTCAAAAGGCATATTTTAATCAAAAGATTGTCAACAATATCATCTTATATGCTATTTTTGAGGGGGAGAAAAAGTGAATGTGATTAAAATATGAAAGTTCAATGTTGCTTAAAAGTCAAATCTCATGCGAGCTAGACTCAGATTCACCCAAGAATTGACGAAACATATAAGTTAATAATCGAAAGGACTTATCCTCGACGGGTAATAACATCAAGTTAGTTACTAGAGCTAGTTGTCACCTAAAAGCTGACAATGGAACTCTTTAACTAGCCACGTAAGCGTGTCTCGAAAAGGATTTGTCTTAGTAGAAATGTACCGTTTCGAGAAACTTTCTGTGGACTTGACCAGGCCGGGTAATAATTTCAAGCTAGTTTAACTTGATGTAAGCGTGTCTCGAATCGGTTTTGTTCACTGAAAGTGGATCAATTCAAAAAGTGCTTGCTCTTCCAGCATGCGCAAATTTATTAAATACTTATGAGCACATGTGAAGGGGGAGTCCTTCATAAGAAAACACAAAACTCTCAAAGTGTTAAACAAAATGTTTGATAATCACAAACACTTTGAGAGATTTTCAAAGGTTTCTTGGCTATTGTCGGATATTCATGGAGTTATAAGGTGATTAAGATAGGAAAAACCGTCCTATGATCCGCCAGAGCCGGAGGGATCTACCCAAGGACATCACCAATAGTAAGAATTAGAAGTCCTTAGGTATGATACGAAAAAGGAGAAAAGAATGAAAGGGGAAAGAAGGAGTTGAAGAATTAAAAAGAAAAGTAAAAGAAAAGGGTGAAAAGAAATAGCCCTCCATATGTTCAACCTTAGGGCAGACACCGGGTTCAATTCGTATGCTACTGGTTGTGGCTTAGGCGACGCCGGTATTGAAGATAAAGTCGTCATGGACCCAGTGACGCAATGCACTAAACCTTCTAGCCACTCAAGTTCTCTTAAAAGAGCTTGTTTCATTCTCATGGGGAACCGGTGTAATCTATCGACTTATCTCTTAGAGATGGTTGATATTGAAGCAGGAGACCTCTCCCTAGTCTCCGCATAGGAAACCTAAGTGTGCACTTTTCGAGTCTAGAGCCATGAGATACATCAAAGATCTCTTAGGAACACTTAGTATTTCTACAACTGGTGTTCTACATCAATGGACACCAGCTGTAAATTATCGAGTCCTTCGCAGATCTTAGCAATCTGCCGAGAACGTTTATGAGAGAATTTACATAAGTATTTCTCAATGATTGAACGGAAATCCTGCCAGGGTCAACATCAAACAGCCCTAACAGCAGGTCACTTCGGTAACTCCTTGTGGGTTACGCTTAGTGTTTGCGGTGGTTTCTTAGCGGTCTACAGTCGTGGAGTGATCCCCAGCGACTCACCCAGACATTGAGCTACTTAGTAGGTCTTGTAAGCTCCCTTGGGAGTATCTGACATGGGAACGGCCTTGATAAGGGTTAGAAGGAGTCTTCAAACTATGCTGTTGATGATCTCTAATTCCTTATCCGTAAGTACCGGATGTTTTATGCTAACTGTTTACCCACAGGTACACATCATCTCCATGGCGACGAATTCCACATGCTCATACATACATCTTGAAGTCAACAAAAGCTCCCTCAAAGATCAACGCAACACAAAGTTCAAAGAAAGATTCTACGCCAAAAAGAAGAATCTACAAAGTATAAAGACTAAAGATCAAAAGTGAAAGAAAGGGAACTACGTGCATGTATAAGTCAGAATTCAAAGATGTATGAGCATGTTGGAACGGCGGACTACCACCACAGACGCGGAAGTGACGAAAGGCAGACAACTTCATAACTTGATTACTATCACAACAACAACGAACAAAGAACAAAGAACGATGAATGATTTTTTGAAAGACGTCTAAAGCTACGAAAGTCAAAGATAAAGAAATGACAAAGACGTCAAGCAACCGTGATGACCGACCCTTAGGGGGAGATTGTTGGGATTAAAGTTCTACTATTTTATCAAGTCTCGGTCATTTGTAATAATATTAGGTTGCTTAGTTATTATTTACTTACACTTATGTAATGTTACAAGTTTACTAGACTTAAGTCATATGGTCCATGGGCTTTAAAGCCCACACGATTTGATGTAAGGAAGGATAGGGAGTGTTACCCTAGCTCCTTCCCTATAAATAGTAACCTTAGGTCACTTGTAAACTTGGTTGGTTATGTGAAATACTAAGGAAACTCTTGCAATTCTAATTCTCTCATTCTCATAATCATCCCATCCTTATATCTATCTCATTCTTGCTTGTGTGATATCAATATGGGTACCTAACACAAAAAGACAAAGAAAAAGGAAAAAAAAAAGACATGGACTTAGGTTTCCATATTAAATCTTAGGTTAATCCCCACCATTAGATCAAATTAGATGGATGGTGGGGATTTGTCCCTTAGTATGTAACAAAAACTAGTCCTTAAATGAACTTTTCTCTATATTATAGACTTTGATTATCCTATCAAATAGATCCATTTGTTTAAAATTACATATTTACTATCATGGTTAGTTGTTTATTTAAGGGTAAATTGCAAAAATGGTCCTTCACATTTCACAAAATTGCAAAAATGGGACCGAGACAAAAAGTAGCGCAAAAAAGACACCAACGTTCCGAATTTTTGCAAAATCGCCACCGAGAGGCATTTTCCGTTAACTTTCCCGTTAAGTGCCATGTCACTAGGGGTAGTATCATCATTTTAATGCTTTAATGATTAATATGTCCACGTGTATTGATTCAGGGATTATATTTGCAATTTAGGTTTGATCTTTTATTTTACTTCACCACTACCACCACCCTCTACCGCCACCACCACCACCACCACACAACCAACACCACCACCCTCTACCACCACACAATCACCACCATCAAATCCCTTTTTCTTAAAAATAAAATTAAATGCACCATCAAACCCAGATTTTTATGAATTTTAACATTCAAAAATATTGATTCACTTTAGGTATCAATTATTAAATGCAGAAAAATTAAGGGTGTAGTATCTAGCAACCATATATTACAAACATACATAAACATCTAATGAGAAAGCAGAGAGAGTTTGTGAAAGATTATTTCATTCATTGAAAAATGAGGGTTGCAACAGTTTATATACACAATAGTCTTGCCGGGAAAAACTCTAACAGACTTTTAAAAGAGTTGACTCGCGTTGACTTTTCTATCTAAGCTAAGAATCAACTAAGCTACACTACTCCTCTGTACAATCTAATTATTTACATAGCATTACAAGTTACAAGACATTTGTGGTGGTGTAAGTAGTTGCATGAAGTCAGTGAAGAGATGATCCTCTTTGATCCTCTGAGAGACTATTGAACAAGTATCAGGGCCAACATGCAGTACTTTGTGCATGCTGTCACCATACGTCTTCTTTAAAATAGGTATTGCCGTATGAACATCAAACGTGCAACTAGAGTCTGAAAATGTTCAAAGTATTCAAGTTAGCCTTTATCCCAAATCTAACCTATCTACTATCTCGTAGTTAATATATTCGTCAAACATATAATAAAGAGTCAATTTGTGTGATTAGATCAATTCCTAACCTTCAAGATTGCTAAATGCTTTTAGGTCTGATCCACCTGCATTAAAAAACCATCTGGTAAGTCAGATACAAGAGGTGATACGCATAATTGCATACACATAGTATCATGATTTGAGATTAGTACAAACCTGAGCCTTTATAAACATAGCCAATCACAAGGACTGTTCCCTAAATCATATAAAAAGAGTCGAATCAACTACTGCATTTAATAAAGAGATACTGTCCAAATATGAGAAATTTTGAACTTACTAGTAAGACAAGCACGACAGATAATAGGGGAGAAGCTTTTGATTTCGAATGAAAAAGTCCCCCTAGTGGATTGCCCCCGTTACCCACTAAGCGATGTGTGGTACTTCCTGGCCTTCTTGACATGATTATTCTTGTATAGTATCAACCTAAAAAAGACTCTACAATCTGCGAAAATACAAACAATAACATACTTTTAAACTCAATTCACACTAAGCGACGTGTAGAACCCCTGTCCCCTTGGACAATCGACACCGACCAGGTCATGCATCTAGTCAACACTTAAAATTGACTACTAACTGCATACCCTCTACACAATACGTGTCTCAACTCTCTGATCCTTCACAAAGTGCATCGTACTTTTAACAACCAAGGCCATAGCCATGGTTATGTCTCGACTAAAAGGCCTTGAGTCAATAGCCCTGGCTGTGTCTCGGCCTCAAGAGGTCAAAATGCTATAAGGATTTTTATGTCATGGCTACCTTTGGGTTAAAACGGGGCCAGTTGGTTTTTATAGTCTACAACCTTCGTTTTTTCATTTTCAGCTTACATCTCGCGAATTTTTGTGTAAAACATCATTCTGAGCAAGTTTTGTGTTTTACACTTTCAGTGGTTCAAAACAGAAAAGGGTGAAAATCGGGTTTTAATTCCAGATCAGCAAGCTATTTGCAGAAAATTTTAGCATGTAATGACCTCTTTGACTGCAGAAAATTAAGCATGTAACGACCCATTTAAGTGCAGATTTTTAAGTAACAAAACGCACCCCAAGTTGGGACTGTTTTGTAGCCAACAAACGCCCGCTGTTGGGGCTGTTTACAGCTAACAAACGCACCCTTTTGGTGCAGAAAAATCAGCAGCAAACACATGCTATTTGGGCAGAAAATAGGTGGACAAACACAGCTGTTGGGGCTGTTATGAGCAGATGTGAAAGCTCCATTCGAGCTGTAAACAATAGAATCAAGCACTCCCGTTGGAGCTAGTGTTGGACAAAAATAAGCAAACCCATACGCACCCTTGCCAGGCTGTGGTGGGTCGCAACAAAACTAAACGCACCCTATGTTGGGTCGTGGTGTGGGTCGAAGCAACAAAGCCAGACGCACCCTACGTGATGTCTAGTTGAACCGAAGCAAGAACAAGCACCCCTTGGGTGTAGGTTGCGATAGCAGGTAAACAAACACCCCTTTAGGTGGTTTGACACAACAGCACACAACCACATCGACAACCCTCTTGGGTGTGGTCAGACCGGGAGTCAAAACCAAGCACCCTCGTCGGTGGTGGTTGAGCCGAGACACGCAGTAAGGACCACCCTTGTGGTCTTGTTATCCGAAACATAAGCTCACCAAATAAGCGACAATATGCTAAAGTAAAACCTAAACCCCAATCCGTGACCCATACTGGTCTTATGCTTGACCCTAGGTCGAATCAAACACAAACACCACCTTAACGATTTTTAGCCACACGAAATCTTTAGTCACCTCACGAATTATTAACAAACGTTTTTAATCTTAAGAAGCATAATATTATACATCATAAGTTTATTAAATTATGTTTTAAGACTCAATCGTTTAAACCTTAAAAAACCCAAATCAGATATTCTCTAAAAAAATCAAATCTAAATCACAAAATTTACATTTCACATAGTTCAAACACATACAAAATTAACGAGTTAATAAAGAAAAATCAACAGTCAAGTGAAGTAAAAAAAATAGTTAAAAGAGATTAACCATGGCCGCCGGAGATCGATCGGAGATAATCAACGGTGATTCTAGAGAGATAAAGCTGAAGGATTTGTAGAGAGAGAGAGATGCAAAAAGACTTTTCAGGAGATGATAAAAGAATTAAAGAAAACAGTGGATAGATTTGGAACATTGAAATGACGATAATGCCCCCTATGACATGGCAATTAACGGGAAAGATAACGGAAAATGCGTCTCGGTGGCGATTTTGCAAAAATTCGGAACGTTGGTGTCTTTTTTGCGCTACTTTTTGTCTCGGTCCTATTTTTGCAATTTCGTGAAACGTGAAGGACCATTTTTGCAATTTACCCTTTATTTAAGTATTATTTTAACATAACCAATCGGACATGATATATTATGTGATGGCTTATACATGATTAATTATTATTTGATGTTCAAAACACCTGATTATTACGTATTTATTTTGTTATATTATAGGGTGAAATACTTTAAACCATTTTTTTTCCCTTTGAATTTCTGAAAATAGTAAAAAGTTTACATGTACATTTAAACTTCAAATGTGCAATATATGACATATATTGATCAAGTCCTGCAGTCGTGTTTCGAGCTAGCATGGTCTCCAATACCACGTTCATCTTGTTTTGAACCTTAATATTCCCGTAAACATCGCACATTATAGTTTAGTATATTAGATTATGTATATTTCTACTTATATATGTTTTCAAGAGGAAAATTCAAATGCATACTCTTATTTTGATGCATACTAATGGACAAATCCCCACCATCCATCTAGTTTGATCTAATGGTGGGGATTAACCTAAGATTTAAATGTGAAAACATAAGTCCATGTTTTTTTTATCCTTTTTCTTTGTCTTCTTGTTTTTTTTTTTTTTTTTTTTTTTTTTTTTTTTCTAATTCACGTTTTTTTCATAATAAACGTTTTTTTTTCGCTTTCATACATTTTCGTCTGTTTTCATACGTTTTCGCCTTTTTTCTTACATTTTCATACGTTATTGTCCGTTTTCATACGTTTTCGTCCGCTTTCTTACGTTTTCGCCCGTTAACTTCTGTTTTCATACGTTTTCATATGTTTTCTTACATTTTCGTTCGTTTTCATACATTTTCGTCAGTTTTCATACATTTTCGTTCGTCTTAATACATTTTCGCCCGTTTTCTTTTGTTTTCGTCCATTTTTCATACGTCTTCGTCAGTTTTCAGACGTTTTTTGTTCGTTTTCATACAGATTAGTCTGTTTTATTACGTTTTTGTTCATTTTCATACGTTTTCGTTCGTTTTCATCTGTTTTCTTTCGTTTTCGTTCATTTTTCAAACGTTTTTGTCCTTTTCATACATGTTTTTACTCTTTCATAGGTTTTCTTTCGTTTTTATACATTTTCGTTTATATCTTATGTTTTTGTCCGTTTTTTTATTCGTTTTCGTTCGTTTTTAAATATTTTTGGCAATTTTCAGACGTTTATATGTTTCTAAATATCACAAGTGATATTCTGTGATATTTTAAATATCACAAGTTATATTCGGAATATCACAAGTGATATTTTGAATATCACAAGTGATTTTATGTGATATGGAGAAAGTCACAAGTGATACTATAAGTACAAGAAATGATATTCTGGATATTATAAGTAATATTTTATGATATTCAAAGTATCACAAGTGATATTCTGAATATTATAAATGATTTTCTGAATTTGACAAGTGATTTTCAACAAATGTTTTTTAACATGAAAATCACAAGTGATATTCAGAAAATCACAGTGATAGATATTCAGAAAAGCACAAGTGATATTTAGAATATCACCATTGATATTCAGAAAAACACAAGTGATATTCTGAATATCATTTGTGATATTCGTAAAACGTATAAAAACGGACGAAAACATAAGAAAACACAGAAAATCACCTGTGAATATCACAAGTGATATTCTGTGATATTCTAAATATCACAAGTTATATTCTGAATATCACAAGTGATATTCTGAATATTACAAGTGATTTTCTGTAATATGGAGAATATCACAACTGATACTATGAGTACCACAAATGATATTCTGGATATTATAAGTAATATTTTGTGATATACAAAGTATCACAAGTGATATTCCGAATATCATAAGTAATTTTCTGAATTTGACAAGTGATTTTCAATAAATGTTTTGTAACATGAAAATCACAAGTGATATTTAGAAAATCACAAGTGATAGATATTCAGAAAATCACAAGTGATATTTAGATTATCACCATTGATATTCATAAAAATACTAGTGATATTCTGAATATCATTTGTGATATTCGGAAATGTATAAAAAAGGACGAAAAAAAAGAAAAAGAAAAAAAAAAGACTAATACGTATGAAAATGGACGAAGTATGAAAACAGACGAAAACATAAGAAAATCACAAGTGCTATTCATAATATCACAATTCACAAATGATATTCAGAAAATCACAAGTGATATTATAGAACCACTGAATATCACTTGTGATATTCAGAAACGTAAGAAAATGGACGAAAATGTAAGAAAACGGACGAATACCTATGAAAATATCATTTGTGGTACTCGTAGTATCACTTGTGATATTCTGCATATCATAGAAAATCACAGAATATCACTTGTGATATTGAGAAACATATGAAAATGTCTGAAAATGGCAAAAAAAACATTTAAAAATGGACGAAAACGAATGAAAAAATGGACAAAAATATATGAAAACGTATGAAAGTGTAAAAACATGTATGAAAATGATGAAAATGTTTGAAAACTAGATGAAAACGAAAGAAAATGGACGAAAATATATGAAAACGAACAAAAATGTAAGAAAACGAACGAATATGTATGAAAACGGATGAAAACGTGTGAAAGCGTAAAAACACGTCTGAAAAAGGACGAATACGTAAGAAAAATGAAAGAATATTACTTATGATATTCAGAATATCATTTGTGGTAATCATAGTATCACTTGTGATATTCTGCATATCATAGAAAATCACTTGTGATATTCAGAATATCATTTGTGATATTCTGAATATCACTTGTGATATTCTGAATATCACTTGTGATGTTTAGAATATCACAGAATATCACTTGTGATATTCAGAATATAACTTGTGATATTCAGAATATCACTTGCGATATTTAGAAATATATGAAAACGTCTGAAAATGGCAGAAAATATCTGGAAATGCCAGAAAACAATTAAAAAAATGAACGAAAACGAATGAAAATGTATGAAAACGGAAGAAAACATATGAAATTATAAAAACATGCATGAAAAGGATGAAAATGTTTGAAAACTAGATGAAAACGAAAGAAAAGGGACGAAAATGTATGAAAATGAACGAAAACGCAAGAAAACGAACGAATATGTATGAAAGCGGATGAAAACGTATGAAAGCTTAAAAACACGTATGAAAAAGGACGAATACGAAAGAAAAATGGATGAATATTACTTATGATATCCAGAATATCATTTGTGGTAATCATAGTATCACTTGTGATATTCTGCATATTACAGAAAATCACTTGTGATATTCAGAATATCACTTGTGATGTTCTGAATATCACTTGTGATGTTCTGAATATCACTTGTGATATTCAGAATATCACTTGCGATATTTAGAAACATATGAAAATGTCTGAAAATGGCAGAAACAATTAAAAATGAACGAAAACAAATGAAAATGTATGAAAAGGGTAGAAAACGTATGAAATTATAAAAACATGTATGAAAAGGACAAAAACGTTTGAAAACTGGACGAAAACGGATGAAAATGTATGAAAACGAACGAAAACGTAAGAAAACGAACGAATATGTAAGAAAACAGATGAAAACGTATGAAAACAGACGTGAACGGGCAAAAACGTAAGAAAGCGGACGAGAAACGTATGAAAACGGACGAAAATATATGAAAACAGGCGAAAACATACAAAAACAGACAAAAACATATAAGAATGGACGAAACGTATGAAAGCAAAAAAAAACGTGTATTACGAAAAAACATTTATTAGAAAAAAAAAGACAAAAAAAGGGGGAAAAGTAATTTAGAAACAAAACATTAGAAAAAAAAAAAAAAAAAAAAAAAAAAAAAAAAAAAAAAAAAAAGTAGCGTGAAAAATGAAAGACAAAAAAATAATAAAGAAAAAAAAAAAAAAAAAAAAAAAAAAAAAAAAAAGATGCGTGATAAAAAAAACCAAAAAGAAAGAAAGAAAAAAAAAAGAATAATAAAAAAGACAAAAAAAGAAAAAAAAAACATGGACTTAGGTTTCCATATTTAATCTTAGGTTTATCCCAACCATTAGATAAAATTAAATGGATGGTGGAGATTTATCCATTGATATGCACCAAAATAAGGGTATTCAAAATAAATTGCCTCATGTTTTCAAAGCTTAATATACAACCATAGAGGACATTTCCATAGTATCCAAAATTTGAATTCGATGCTTAGTACAGTATATTTTGTTTTACTACACGCAAATTAATATTTCGCTTAAATACACATATCTTTAATGCCAAAATCAATAGCAATTATTATATAAAGATAAGAAAAGGAAATATTATCCACATGGCCGTAGGGTGTGTAAGGTGGCGACCACTCAGGGCCTTAAAATTTTTAGGGCCCCAAATTTGTCCCGTTAATAAATAAGTGCATGTGTACACATATTTTTTGCGAATAAAAAAGTATTTAGATAAGAAAATATCTTAAATGAGTAATATGATATACCGTTTAGATAACTAATTGCATAATATTTTATATCCGGTAACACTTATATATAAAATTCATTCTCGAAATGACTGATTATTTAATTTCATTTAGGCCCTCAAAATTTGTATGAATTCATAGGACGGCCGTGACCATCCATATAAAGTGTTAGTTATAATAACAAGTTTAATGATAAGTAAAACAATATATTTTTACTTTGTTGTTAGGGTATTAAAATATTTAGATTATTATGTGTTGGCTCATTAGAATATGATATGTTGGGCTACCAAAAGAGTTTTAATGGATCAACATTTAGACCCATTTGTTACCTATAACTTTATAAGATAAGGATTAAAGTTGGGCTCATCCAACCAATAACGAGTCAGCGACCACTACTTTGCTCTCAAACTAGTGAATATAAATGCAGTGACTACCATTTTGTCACTATTGAACTTACAGCTAGCTAGTAACAAACTGACGATCTTTATTACATTTAATCAATTAGTTTAACAGAGTGACGGATTAAAATATTCAGTGATAATAACAGTCGTGCAAAGAGGGCGGGACTTCAATTTTGTAATAAACTAGTGACACCTTTTAGTTCTAGTCACACTGGCCTCTTGTTAGTCACTAAATTGTTAACCATAGCGGCGAATTCTTGTGATCATGTTAGGAGTTTTCTTAACATTTTCGGTAAGAAGTTACTAGTCTATTTTGAATTTATTTTTAAAACTTTCTTGTAATGCATTGATCATGAATATAAGCACAATCAACAAGTCCGATAACCACTACTAACATTCTTTAGAACTCTACAGGCATACAACTTGTAACCTAAATCCAATTATTAATCTGTAGAAATTAGTTAGATAACCACAAAGAAATCACTTATTTTTTGTACTATACGTAATAAAAGATCGAGTTTATGTGTACATTTTTTTTTGGTTGTTACGAAGATTGTAGGTTAGTTGAAATGGCGACAGATCTCATATGTGTCCATGATCCGCAAACAAAAAAAATGAAATTAATGTCAGTTCATGAGCATTATTTAACTAATTTTTAAGTTATGGTTGTCATATCTTTTTCTAGAAGAGAATTAAGAGAAAACCGTCTGTTGCTAAAGCTGTAAACATTTATAAATAAAATTTCTCATGTACGTAATGGATTCGAGTCAAACAAGACCAACATATATAGAAGAGTAACTGAAATTTTCTAATTAAAATCCATAAAACGGATAAAGCCTTAATCAAAATTTTAAAATACTCGACCGTTGCAAAGCTCGTCATGGCTAGATGAGCCCTTTAAATATCCATTAAGTTTTTGTAGAGCAAACCATAGAAAGCACATGATACCATAGATATTCAAATACGTTACTTTAGACGAAGAAAGCTCTCTCAAGTGCTTTTCTCCAAATGGCGCCTTGATAGAGCAAAGGTCGCCAGAAGATATAGATGCGATCATGCGAAGAATTACAAATAAAAGCAGGTTAGTCGCCTTCTCCAAGTGTTGTAATCGTATTATAAAGAATGCAATTGATATTAGTTTGCACCTTTAATCGTGAATCAAAATCCTCCTAGGAGGAGCATTTGTTCGTGGAAGCGATTAATTTACAATCGTCTCAATATATGGATGACCAATTGAGAATACCAATCCTTTTTGTGGAAAATGACAATGAATTTGATTTAACGTAACTCGGGACACAAAGTTCACTTACCTTCGTAATAATACATGAACAACATTTCCGGAATGTGAGTAACAAGCTTAACTTTATTATGTAATTCTTTCCATTTCTATCTTTTGGGGACCTTTTCATTTTCGAGGCATCATTTGGTGGAATAGATGAAATTTCTTCAACGAGAGTAACAAATGTGAATTTATATATATTTCTTCCTCGTGTCTCAGAGAAACTACGATTGTATTTTGTAATTTTCAAATGTTTTGAGGAACAGATTAGAATAAGAATCTTGAATTCCAGTCCATAGGCTATCAACTTGGAATTAATTGGGGCGGAATTGGAACTTTCGTACATGTTCTCTTAAAATTCTAAAACACCTTTAACATAATTGAATCCCTTTCGTTTAACCAGATACGACTCTGCTGAAAATGTTCCACGCTTTTTTTGTTTTTGTTTTTGTTTTTTTTTTTTTTGCGGGGTGTGTGTGTGTGTCCTTACACAAACTACTGACAACTTGGGTCTTCTAAAAATTGAGGTAATTGAGTTGTAGTCATTCTTTTGGGTTCTTGTTCTATCTCGGACAATGACTAAAATATGCAAATCTGAAATATATGTTTATAAAAACAACCAAACAGTTGAAAATTACAACAGATCGATTTAACTTCGAACCAATATTTGTTTTGATTTTGTAGACTTTAGTTGAAAAAACAAAATTACGCATGGTCTAACCTCGATAACATCACCACACACAAGCATCGCCATAAAACATATCGGCCGATGCGGTTGTTGCTAACTCGATTTTTTTAATGATGGTGTAAAGTGAAAATGGTGATTGGGAGTGCTTCGAATGTAATAGATGAAATGTAAAAGTTGAATCCAGTTCATGTTAGTATAAAGTGTTAGCATATATCCAATGCACAAATTTTATGCTTTTTGGAATTTGCCCAAGGTTTATTTTATTTTATTTTATTTAATACAAAAATACACCGTTGGTCTTTAAACTTTTCACGAAACATCATAGGGCACCTTAACTTTTAAAGAACATCGTGTGGCGTCCAAAACTTGAGATTTTGAGGTCGATTGCGTCCCTCGGCTCGTAATAGGAACAGCAACGTCCCGTTATAGTTCCCAAAACCCCGTTACATGTTTACTTTGGAGGGTATTCCTGTCTTTTTACATAGTCGCATTTTTCTCTCTCTCTGTGTACTTTCCAGCAGACGTCTAATCATTTTTCCCGCCATTATGACTAATATAAGTAGCACAAGTATTCATTGCTCATCCCCAAACTTGTTTTGGAAGCCTACAAAAAAAACCCTAATGCAATGTCACCCACCAAATCTAATAATTTAAGTAAAAAATCAAGAATATCAAACCTTGGATTTACATTATGGCAAATCAGGGATGCACCTTACTTTGATAGCCATGAAGAAGAGAGAAGTTGGGCAATGAGGCAATATGGTTAGTGTTTTTGTTGATGATCTTTTACTAGCGTATGTATCGTAGATTGTTTAATGGTTTTCCCCATTTTTGTTATAGAATCGTAACAGTGTTTTGTTTACTTTTTGAACAGCAGAGCGACATGGTGATTTTAGCATGCGAGTTCACCATAATGGTTATTCAAAAACTGGCCAGACAGGATATACGAAGGAGGTCAGGAATGTCAGGTTGATTATGTTTGTATTAATGAGATTTCTATTGATGAACTTGATGCTCTGATGACCCAAATCGGTTATGCTGAAGTCCAAACCAATTACTACTATTTTCTTAAACCTGGTATGACATTGGACGATGGCTTATATAGTTTTCGTGAAGCTGTCAATCTTGAGCTGTTGAAAGAAATTGTGGAAGAACATAAGCTGATAGATGTGTATGTTGAAATAGGTAAGACTAGGTTAGAGTTGTCTGAGATGTCCCCACAGTCTATTAAGACTATATTTTTGGAGATAGATGAACCTAGTAGAAAGATAGCTCGTGCTACTATTCAATCGTGCTACAGACGTTTGGTTATAGATGACATAGATAATGACCCAGACCTTAACCCATTTATGCAACTTACGCAACTACCTGTAGATGCCTCATACGTTGGGGAATCTAATGACTTGCCACACATTGAGCCCGGTTTTTCAAGTCTTGACATGTCTGCCTTTGTCAACCAACCTGTTGATAACATTGATGGTGCATTAGTTATTATTGATAAGGAAAATACTTTTCAAGACCTTGATAGTTTTGATGTTAGTCTGTTCAGAGTGACTTAGGATAAGCCATTGGAGAAAGTAGAGAGACCACTAGTTGATGGCAATAACACCTTTGAGGAACCTGATGTGGAAGTTACTCTATTCCAAGTCAATCAGGATAACCTGTTAGAGAATGTAGGAGGAGAACCTGTTGGTGGCAATAATATGGAAGAGGATGGTGATGTTGATATCACTCTGTTCCAACAGAGTGATACTAGTCACTTAGGCAGTGTAGGTGATGACACAATTCAGGCAAATGAAAATAATGTTACTGAGGAGAATCATGTACAGGTTGCTTTGTTCCAACAGAGCGAGAGTCATGAGTTAGGCAACGCAGGAACATCTACTAATAAAAGTGATGACTTGAATTTGGAAACTCAATTACCTGTGTTAGATGATGATGCATTTTACACTGCTTATGCTTCTGAATCAGGCATAGGTCACTCTAGGGTGCCAAGGGTTAGGACATATTCTGTTGATGATGGTGTTGTTGAAACTTTCTTTTTTGTGGTCAATCCTTTGATACTGCAAAAGATGTGAAAGAGAGGGTAAGAGAGCATTCCATAGAAATAAAAAGGGAGCTTCTATTTCTAAAGAATGATAATAAAAAAAAAAAAAAAAAAAAAAAAAAAAAAAAAAAAAAAAAGAGTCAGATGTGTAGGTTGTGTTCCCATATCTGGCCCAATTGCTACTGCTGGACTGGGTATAGGCCCAATTAGAGGTCCATTAACAAGAAGGGGTTTGGAAACATTAATTGCTGGTAAAAATGACCCTTCCCAAATACTCTGCCCATGGTTGTTGCTTGTCGGCAGGGATGGTACTGAAAAAGGTGCTTGGACAGTGAGAAGATATAATGATAAACACACGTGTTTGCAATCAAGGGCGCTAAAACATTTTGACCTCAAGTTTATCTCAAAGAAAATTAAAGATACAATTCAAACCAATCCAAGGGTTCCTGTCAATTTGGTTCATAATCAGCTTACCAACCAATTTGAGCTTGAAGTTTCAATGCAAAAGGTTTTAAGAGCTAAAAGAATAGCAGTCAGAGGCATTAGGAAGGAATTCAAGCTCCAATTCACCATGTTGAGGGACTATGTTCAAGAGTTGCAGAAGAGGAACCCTGATACAACAGTTGTGATTCATGCGGAATGGCTTGCTGAGGATAGTCTTCCAACAAGAGAATTCAAGAGACTCTATGTTTGTTTAGGTTCCTTGAAGGAAGGATTTAAAGCCTGTCAGAGACGGTTGTTGGGGATAAATGCTTTTCCAATTGATGGTCCTTTGAAGGGTCAACTTCTAATAGCTGTGGGAATTGATAGCTGATGAGTGTGTAAATACTCATCATTTCTGTTACATTTAAACTGCAAAAACATATGAAAACACACAGGAATGCCTTAAATTACATAAAATATTCCTGGATTGTGTTTTTATGCAAAAGGATTGAAAACTGATGAAAAACGACATATTTCACATAATTTACAGTTTCAGTCCCTGAACTTTGAAAAATTGGCAAAACTAGTCCTTGGTAAATCAAAACATGAAAAATATCATCAAAGGTCCTTAGGGATTCTTAAGTTGTCAAGTTTAGTCCTTTAAAAGTTAAAAAATTTGCAAAATGATAACTTTAGTCCCTCAAGTTTCAAAAATGTCAAAAATAGTCCTTAAGGTTTTGAAAATGGAAAAATATGAAAAATAAACCTTGCACTATTATTAAATGGCAAAATTGGTCCTTATGATAACTATGGGGAAATTACAGGTTAAACCCTTCAACTTTCAGAAAATTACAAGTTTGGACCCTGGATTTTGAAGAATTGGCAGAAAAGGTCCCTGGGTATTTTAAATAAAATATTACATCTTTAGTCCTTGGGTTATTCATAAATGGCATAAATGGTCCTTATAACTACTTTGGGAAAGTTGCAAAACCAGCCCCTCAATTTTGTCTAAGTTACAAAATTGGTCCTTGTTAAGTTATAAATACAAACGGACCCTTTTTATTATAAAACCCAAAATCCAAGCCTAGTCCAAACACAACCAAAAGCCCACCCTTCCTTTTTTGTTTCTGGCCCAAACCAAGCCCAGTCCACACCCCTTATTAATAAAACAGGGGTTTGACCCCGTTTGACCTCCCCCAAAACCACCACCACTGCTCACCACCCTCTCCCACACCTGCAACTGAAAACCAGGTGGTATTGCCACCTCTTCACCACCACCTCACACCCCCAGCTGGCTACTACACCTCATCCCCCCTCATCATTCACCCCAATTTGCAATTAATGCATCCCCACCTTCAACCTATTACTGTTCCACTCACAACCTCTGTTTTTGTGGAATACTTGCCCCAAAACCCATCTAAAATACATTTTCTTGTCCCCCTCCACCTCCACAAACACCCAAAGTTCTTTAATTGAAATGAAACGGCCACAAGCAACCTGTTTACTTTTTGGCGCCAAGTTGCAATTCAAAGGATTAGATCACTTTGACTCATCCAACGGTTGAATTTATTGATGGGAAAGATTCAGAGACATGTGGGGAGTCTAAAAATTCTATAAAGAAAGAAGGAGAAGCAGAAGAGAAGAATATCTAGTTTATTTTATTAATGTAATGTCGACTTAGCTTGTTTTTGAATTTTCAGTGTAACTTAAGCTTTCAACTTGTAATCTTAAACCTTTCCAGTGTATGTGAACCTAATTTCAATAATCAATTTCAGTTTTTATGTGTGAAACCAGTTTATGCAATTCTTAAATTTCCAAAAATCTCATTCTATTTAAGTGTTGTTCTTACTTGATGATTACAGACTCAATTAGCTCATATAAGCTCCTAATAAGCTCAATAAAGCTTTTAGTAACTTACAATTCAGTGTAGCTTAAAAAATTCCGCAAATACAAATTCGGTCAACAAAAGTCAACTGTGGAACTTGGTTTTGATTTTTGGAATGCAGAGCAACAATGGAAGAAAAGTAGCCTTGGAAACATGGTTTAGTGTCTCAGGGGAGACTATAAGGTGAATCTTGGTCCTTGGTTCATGCATTTACTCTTGGAAGCTATTGTAAGCTTACTTTGCCATTTGTACCTCATTACTATTTAAGCAATTGTTCTTATTTATATCTGTGTTAATCTTGTTTATTAAGTGTATTTAAGCAGTTTAGGACTTAAAATTGCATGTTGGTTTGATTAAATTCCATTGATCTCATAACAGTTACTTAACTGCCAATTTTAGAGTTTTAGTGAAATATAAGTTGTTGGTGTTGTTGCTTCTGTTTTCATACTTAATTAAGGTTAATATAATAGTATAAGTGCTCACATTTTGGTTTCATGGACTGTATTGATCATTAGCTTTGAAAATCTTACTTACATATTTATATAGGAGTGTTTGGATTAACTGAGTTCAAGGGCTAAAAAGGGTTTTCAGTTGTTGCTTGTGGTCTAAACAGTCTTACTTAGGCTAAAACAAGTAAGTGTAACCTAGAAAACAAGTCCACGATATGCTTAAAGTCAAAATCAACACCAAACCTACCCAACAGTTAACTGTTGTGTTTTATGGTTTTCAAACTCACCCATTTTGATTCATGAGTTGTTTATCCATCTTATTTTAGTCATAATATAGATTATTACAACCATTTCAGTCCATTAGACCCAATCAAACTTCATTAAAGTCAAAGTTCAAGGTTATCTCAAAAAGTCAAAAGTGTATGCTTCAGATTTTTACAAAAATGTCAAGAATTTTCATGATTTTTGTAATAGGTTTTAGGGTCTGAAAATTATTGTGTGTATACTCTACCAATAGAACTTGAGATTTTCACTATTTCCATATTTTTGTGATTTTTCTTGTTCAATCTACACAGCCTCAAAAACACTTGCAGGGGAAGAAGCTCCCCTGCCACACAGACCATTATCTCACCACCACCACTTTGGTGGTAGTTTGTGGCCACCCCAGTGGGTCCCACACTCCATAGTTTGGTCCTTACAACCCCCCTCCTACCAGGGTTCAAGAATTGACCCTTTGTTTGACCTAGGGACCAGTGGACCCCACTTGGAATTGTCCTCAATTTCTGTCCCAATTCTGTCTCAGATTCAAAATAAACAAGTGCTTATTTTGGATTCTTGACTTATTTGGCCAACTTATTTGAGTAACTCTTGCTTATAATCATCCACACAACTCATTTGTACCAGGTTTTGCCCTTGTGGACCCCACATAAGTCCATTTATGCTTAATTCCTTCTTTGGTCAAACTTGGTCAACTGTCAAGGTAAATAAGCACTCTCAGTGCTTATTCTGGGTTTCTAAATTAGTTTTCTTTGTAAAAGTTTCATAATTTAAGTATTTTAATAGTTTTGTAAAAGAAAAACCAGAAAAAAAACAAACTTAATTATAGTGATAGCTTCTATTTAATAGAAATTATCTATTTAAATTTCTTTTTAGCTTATTTATAAGCACTTCTGCATTTTTATATTTTTATTAAATATCTTTTATATTAAAGTAATTTTATAAATTTTTCCAGATTTTTCCTTTGTCATTTAGTAATATTTAGATTTAATATTAGTTTAATTAATTATTAATTAATAAATAAGAATTAAATAGCATAATTATATTCTATAAAGTACCACCTAGTTTTTATAATTTTTCTAGCTTTTATATAAGGTAAAACATTTTTATAATTTTTTTTAGAATTTATACTGTTCATTTTCTATTTTTTATAATATAATTAGTTTAATTGGCAATTAATTAATAAATAGAATAATAATTAGTAAATTAGCTTAAAAATACATAAAATAAACTTTTTATAATTTTTTAGGATTCCTGTGATGGTTAGTTAGATTTATAAAAAATTTCTTAATTATCTAAGTCTTTTTAATATTTTTAATAATTTAAATCAATATAATTAGTTAAATAATAATTAATTAATAATAATTAGATAAATTATGTGAAAAATATAATTTTAATTTTAAAATAAGTTTTATAACATTTTAGACTTTTAGAAATTTTAATTTTATATTTCTAGACTTATTTTACATTTTCTTATTTATTAGTGAATTATTAAATATTTAAAAATAGTTATTAAATAATAATAATTAATTAAATAGTTATAAAAATAATTTTAATTTTCTAATAATTTTAGGATTCTAAAAATATAATTTTCATATTTGTGGGAGTTTTATTTGACAGAATTCACGTTTAACTTTTGTACGATTACGTTTACTTAAATATAAACGTACATTTTATATCTTTTTACATTTTTTAGGTTTTATTAAATTTTAAATAAATTAATAATTATAAAATAAATATTTCAAGTTTATTTAATTTGCATTTAAGCCCCTAAGGCATACAAATTCCAACTATCGTTAAAATTGTTTTTGTTGTTTACGTTTAAATATTAAACGTATATGTTTTCCAGTTCCTTTTCATTTGTGCTTATCTGATTTCACGTATTCGTTGATATAGCTTATTAAAGCTATTCACACTTATATTTCAGTAGTACAATCATTTGAACCCATTTCCTGTTCAATTCACCT
Source organism: Artemisia argyi (assembly GCA_030686995.1). Taxonomy (NCBI): domain Eukaryota; kingdom Viridiplantae; phylum Streptophyta; class Magnoliopsida; order Asterales; family Asteraceae; genus Artemisia; species Artemisia argyi. Next base: position 157,234,750 of record CM060708.1, read on the forward strand.
GATCTCGAAGTCGTTTTATTTCAGATTTCACGCCTCGTTGGGATTTAACGATCCGGGGAAACACTACACTCCACGGAGTATTGGCCTAAGCTATTTGACTTGTTGACCATTACTTGGTTGATATTTTCTGACTGTTTGAGGCCAATCAAAATTTGGCGCGGCTGTCGGGGAAGTGTGCTGCGTATTACGACTTTTTGAAGTATCTGTGAGTTTGAATTATCACACTTTGTTATATACCATCTTTTTATCTATATTTCTTTTCTATTTTTAATTTCCCGTCACTCTAAGTATTCTTAGAGTCATCTCTAGTGCATGCGCACTCGTTCTTCTAGGTCAACAAGCCCTTTCCGTGAGCTTGTGAGAATTCCTCGAAGACGCCATAGACGTTCTGCCCCAACAGCCGTATCTGAGGTACGTGCTGTTTCCCCAAACAAAGTTATCATGGCGGAAGACCGGATTTGGCTGGAAAAACAACCTCCTCGTTCAATAACATCATGGGAGGATTTAGTTACCAAATTTGTAAACGAATTTTTTCCCCCGTCCAGAACGACAAGTCTTAAAAATGAATCAACAAATTTACTCAAAGGTTTGATGAATTGTTTGGTGACACATGGGATCGTTTCAAAGAATTGCTTCGTCGATGTCCTCATCATGGTTTCAATGAATTAATGCAAATTGACACGTTTTATAATGGTGTAAGTCAATCTGACCAAGATTCTCTCAATGCCTCCGCGGGAGGTAATTTTTTGAGTAAAACCACTAAAGAAGCTTTAGAAATCATTGAAAATAAGTCCAAGGTCCGCACTACACGCACAAAGCCATATAACTCCCAAGTGAGTGCTGGTCCTTCTACTTCATCACCCGTGAGTACTTCTAGCACCGATGCTAAGATAGAAAAACTCACGGACGCCATTCAAGCTTTGGTTCTCTCAAACCTAAAAAAAGTCACTTTCACACAAAACCCTTCACATGCTGAAGTAAAAAAGGTGGAAGTTTGTGTCACTTGTGGTGGCCCACATGCTTACTACAATTGTACTGCCACTGATGGTAGTCCTTTTGAAGCCAATGCCTTAGCCGGTACTACAAATCAGGGAGGTAATCAATACCGTCCTCAAATGGAACCAAGTTACCGTGCTAACACACATATGGGACCACCCGGGTTTAACCAAAACCCGAATTTGCAAAATTAAAACCAGAACCAACCTCGAATGAACCAAGGTTATCAAAACCAAGGGAATTTCAATCCTGGACAGAATCAAGGTTTCCATAATCAAGGAAACTTTAACAGAAACAATTTCAACCCGAGAAATCATTTTCAGGGAAATGGTAATCCAAATCAGGGAAATTTTCAACCACAACAAGGTTATAATCAAAATAACCGAGTCCAAAATTTCCCCAACCAAACACAAGCCATTCTCCCAGCTCCACAATCATCATCTGATGAGTTGTTGAAGCAGTTCATGAAAACTCAAGAAGAGACAAACAGGTTGTTGGTCAGCCAGATTTCTGAAATCAAGAAATCTTTAAATGAACAACCCTCGGGCTCTGGAAAACTTCCGAGCAACACGATCGCAAACCCGAGGGGCGATGCAAAGGCGATCACGACCAGGAGCGGAGTTTCATATGATGGACCCACTGTTCCCACTACCCCTTCTTCTCCTTCTCCCAAGGTAGTGGAAAATAACGCCGAGGTAAATAAGGACGAAGTACTTCCTACTCATAATGGGGATACCCAAGACGTCCCACCTCATGTTGTCCCGAAACCCAAACCAAAACCTAGAGTTGTTTTTGAACCAAATGATATCCCGGTTGAGATATCTAAGTCCAAACCTTCTACCTTATCTATTCCTTACCCCTCACGCTTGAGTGAGCAAAAGCTCCGTGAAAAAGCTAGTCACCAGATGGATAAATTCTTTCAAATCTTCCAAGATTTGCATTTTGACATTAGCTTTGCGGATGCTATTATTCTGATGCCCAAATTTGCATCAACAATCAAACACTTGTTAAGCAACAAGGAGAAACTGTTTGAAATGGCAAAGACTCTCTTGAATGAGAACTGCTCAACAGTTCTTTTAAAGAAGCTTCCTGAGAAGCTAGGAGATCCTGGAAAATTTCTAATGCCATGTGTATTTCCGGGAATGGTTGATTGCTATGCCTTGGCCGATCTTGGTGCAAGCATCAACCTAATGCCATATTCAGTGTGGAAGAAACTTTCTCTTCCTGGTCTTACTCCTACCTGCATGACTTTAGAGCTTGCAGACCGATCGATATCTCATCCTCTCGGCATTGCCGAGGACGTGTTTGTGAAAGTAGGAGAGTTCCATCTCCCCGCTGACTTTGTAGTGGTTGATTTTGATGCTGATCAAAGGGTCCCTCTCATTGTTGGGAAGGGTTTCCTTAGAACAGGCCGTGCTCTTATCGATGTATTTGAGCAAGAAATCACTCTGCGTGTGGGTAATGAAGCTGCTACATTTAACCTCGATCAAACCTCGAGGTAATCCTCCAATTATGATTCTGAAGCAGTTAATCAAATAGATATCATAGACATTGCTTCAGAGGAGTATTCTCAAGAGTTTCTTGGTTATTCTCATAATTCTGTGAGTGGGGATTCCACTCCATCATCTGAACCTATCATTTCTGACTCTTCCCCTTCCCTCACTCCGTTTGAGGGAAGTGATTTCTTTTTGGAAGAGGTCGAAGCTTTTCTCAAAAGTGATTCAGTTCCATCGGGAATTGATAACACTGAGATTGATCTGGAGGGAGATATTCTTCTCCTTGAGAGATTGCTAAACCAAGACAATTCTCCTCCACTCCCTCCCGTACAACTTCATAATCAGGAAATCAAATATGTTGAGAAAACTGATGATTTTCCTGAGGTCGAACTCAAGGACTTACCTCCTCATCTTGAATACGCATTTTTGGAGGGTGATGATAAATTACCCGTCATTATTGCTAAAGGTTTAAGTGCTGAGGAGAAGATTGCTCTCATAAAGGTCTTGAAGTCACACAAGCAAGAAATTGCTTGGAAACTCTCCGATATAAAGGGTATTAACCCAGATTTTTGTACACACAAAATCTTAATAGAGGATGACTTCAATGTCACCCTTTGATGTTGCAGTAATGCCACCCTGGTAGGACCAAAATCTTAATGGAGGATGACTTCAAGCCCGCGGTGCAACATCAAAGGGTGGCATTACTGTTGGAAGCTATTGTAAGCCTACTTTGCCATTTGTACCTCATTACTATTTAAGCAATTGTTCTTATTTATATATGTGTTAATCTTGTTTATTAAGTGTATTTAAGCAGTTTAGGACTTAAAATTGCATGTTGGTTTGATTAAATTCCATTGATCTCATAACAGTTACTTAACTGCCAATTTTAGAGTTTTAGTGAAATATAAGTTGTTGGTGTTGTTGCTTCTGTTTTCATACTTAATTAAGGTTAATATAATAGTATAAGTGCTCACATTTTGGTTTCATGGACTGTATTGATCATTAGCTTTGAAAATCTTACTTACATATTTATATAGGAGTGTTTGGATTAACTGAGTTCAAGGGCTAAAAAGGGTTTTCAGTTGTTGCTTGTGGTCTAAACAGTCTTACTTAGGCTAAAACAAGTAAGTGTAACCTAGGAAACAAGTCCACGATAAGCTTAAAGTCAAAATCAACACCAAACCTACCCAACAGTTAACTGTTGTGTTTTATGGTTTTCAAACTCACCCATTTTGATTCATGAGTTGTTTATCCATCTTATTTTAGTCATAATATAGATTATTACAACCATTTCAGTCCATTAGACCCAATCAAACTTCATTAAAGTCAAAGTTCAAGGTTATCTCAAAAAGTCAAAAGTGTATGCTTCAGATTTTTACAAAAATGTCAAGAATTTTCATGATTTTTGTAATAGGTTTTAGGGTCTGAAAATTATTGTGTGTATACTCTACCAATAGAACTTGAGATTTTCACTATTTCCATATTTTTGTGTTTTTTCTTGTTCAATCTACACAGCCTCAAAAACACTTGCAGGGGAAGAAGCTCCCCTGCCACACAGACCATTATCTCACCACCACCACTTTGGTGGTAGTTTGTGGCCACCCCAGTGGGTCCCACACTCCATAGTTTGGTCCTTACAACCCCTCTCCTACCAGGGTTCAATAATTGACCCTTTGTTTGACCTAGGGACCAGTGGACCCCACTTGGAATTGTCCTCAATTTCTGTCCTAATTCTGTCTCAGATTCAAAATAAGCAAGTGCTTATTTTGGATTCTTGACTTATTTGGCCAACTTATTTGAGTAACTCTTGCTTATAATCATCCACACAACTCATTTGTACCAGGTTTTGCCCTTGTGGACCCCACATAAGTCCATTTATGCTTAATTCCTTCTTTGGTCAAACTTGGTCAACTGTCAAGGTAAATAAGCACTCTCAGTGCTTATTCTGGGTTTCTAAATTAGTTTTCTTTGTAAAAGTTTCATAATTTAAGTATTTTAATAGTTTTGTAAAAGAAAAACCAGAAAAAAAACAAACTTAATTATAGTGATAGCTTCTATTTAATAGAAATTATCTATTTCAATTTCTTTTTAGCTTATTTATAAGCACTTCTGCATTTCTATATTTTTATTAAATATCTTTTATATTAAAGTAATTTTATAAATTTTTCCAGATTTTTCCTTTGTGATTTAGTAATATCTAGATTTAATATTAGTTTAATTAATTATTAATTAATAAATAAGAATTAAATAGCATAATTATATTTTATAAAGTACCACCTAGCTTTTATAATTTTTCTAGCTTTTATATAAGGTAAAACATTTTTATAAATTTTTTTTAGAATTTATACGGTTCATTTTCTATTTTTTATAATATAATTAGTTTAATTGGTAATTAATTAATAAATAGAATAATAATTAGTAAATTAGTTTAAAAGTACAAAAAATAAACTTTTTATAATTTTTTAGGATTCCTGTGATGGTTAATTAGATTTATAAAAAATTTCTTAATTATCTAAGTCTTTTTAATATTTTTAATAATTTAGATCAATATAATTAGTTAAATAATAATTAATTAATAATAATTAGATAAATAGTGTGAAAAATATAATTTTAATTTTAAAATAAGTTTTATAATATTTTAGACTTATTTTACATTTTCTTATTTATTAGTGAATTATTAAATATTTAAAAATAGTTATTAAATAATAATAATTAATTAAATAGTTATAAAAATAATTTTAATTTTCTAATAAGTTTAGGATTCTAAAAATATAATTTTCATATTTGTGGGAGTTTTATTTGACAGAATTCAGGTTTAACTTTTGTACGATTACGTTTACTTAAATATAAACGTACATTTTATATCTTTTTACATTTTTTTAGGTTTTATTAAATTTTAAATAAATTAATAATTATAAAATAAATATTTCAAGTTTATTTAATTTGCATTTAAGCCCCTAAGGCATACAAATTCCTACTATAGTTAAAATTGTTTTTGTTGTTTACGTTTAAATATTAAACGTATACGTTTTCCAGTTCCTTTTCATTTGTGCTTATCTGATTTCACGTATTCGTTGATATAGCTTATTAAAGCTATTCACACTTATATTTCAGTAGTACAATCATTTGAACCCATTTCCTGTTCAATTCACCTGATCTCGAAGTCGTTTTATTTCAGATTTCACGCCTCGTTGGTATTTAACAATCCGGGGAAACACTACACTCCACGGAGTATTGGCCTAAGCTGTTTGACTTGTTGACCATTACTTGGTTGATATTTTCTGACTGTTTGAGGCCAATCAATAGCAACAATGGTATATACCCAGTAGCTTATGCTTTTGCTGAATCAGCAAACACAATAGCTTGGACTTGGTTTCTTCATTGTTTATCTGATGATCTTGAACTTGAGGCAAATTCAATCTTCACGTTTGTTACTGACATGAACAAGGTACTCCCATAACTATAAATGAATTGAATTTCCTATTTTTTTTAAACAGACAGTAAATATATCTGTTTTTGTGCAGGATATTACATCAGCATTAAGAGAAGTTTTCCTAAATGCAGAGCACAGATTTTGTCTTAGAAGCATTCATGAGCAAATGAAAGTTAATTGGCAAGGTAGGGCCTTCAAAGACCATCTTTGGAGATGTGCAACAGCCTCAACTGTTGTACAGTTTGAGAAATCTATGGATGCTTTAAAGACATTTAGTCAGGATGCCCATGCTTGGTTAAGTCAGATACCACCAATCTATTGATCAATGTCACATTTCTCATGTAAGTCATCTAACTGCATAAATTTAGTGGTATATGGTAAGGTAGTATGAAATGTATAAGTAATATAGCTTTATTTGCCTTGTTTTAGGGCGACCCCATTGTAATGTGTTACTTAATAACATGTGTTAAGTGTTTTATGAGAAAATAATTGAGGGTGTAAACAAACCAATTATTACAGCATTAGAATACATCAGGAAATACTGTATAAAGAGGATAATACATGTTGCAAAGGTCATTGAGAAGAGTGATGGGCCACTAACACCTACTGCACAACACATGTTAGAAGGTATTAAGAAAGAGGCGGTTAGGTATAATGTTTTATGGAATGGGGGAGATAAGTTTCAGGTCAGTTGACCATGGGGAGACCAATGTGTAGTTAATGTTGTAGAGAAGTCTTGTACTTGCAGAAGATGGGAGATTACATGTTTACCATGTAAACATGTTGTCGCTACCAATTGGAATATGGCTTTAAATGGACAACAAGTAGGAGCTGTTAAAACATGGGTGCATCGTTGTTACTATCTCAACACTTGGGAAGCAACGTACAAACACAATGTCTCCCCCATAACTAGCAATGAGCATTGGGAAAAATCGTATGTGCCAACAACTATTGTTCCACCAAATACTCAAGCAAATGCAGCTAACTCAACTAGTAAAAAAAGAGTAAGGATAGCTCCTGAAACTAAAGAGATTGTCAAGAATGGTGAACTGTCTAAGGCTTGGAAGAGTGTAAGGTGTAGTGTTTGTGGCATTGCTGGACACAACCGAAAAACATGTATTGGCTATGGTGGAACCCAAAGAAGTCAAACTGGCAGTAAAAAACAAAATAGTTCAAGTTCTAAGGGGAAAGGTAAACAAGTGACTCAAAAGGTTGCATCAAAGAAGACACATCCTATAGGGAACAAAGTTGCAGCAGATAAACAAGCTGAAGGTATAGGTGTTGATGAAAGTGAAGATGTTGCAGTTGAAGGAACTTGTGTCCAGTCTGGAATTCAAGATCAAGGTACCCAGGATGTTGCAACAGAGAAACATGATGAAATTATAGGTGTTAAATCTCAGAGTCAAGATCAACCTATTGATGAATCCCAGTGTCAATCCCAGCAGCAAGATCAATCACAGTCTCAATCTCAGGTCCATTCAAGTAATGTGCAAGCAATTTCTGTTTCATCCCAGCATACTACTAGAAGAGTGACTAGGCAGCAGGCTTTAATGGATAGAATGATGCCCTCACCATAGGGATTTTTAATGTTATGCTAATGAAGTAGACAATATTTATTTATGTTAACTATGAACAAGTTATGTACTCTGATTATCATGCATCGAAAAGTATGAAATTTTATGCATTTGGAATTATATCTAATTGCATTATCTACAGAACCATGTTATGTTTCTGAATTGTAATTGTGTCCAAAATATGTATGTTGTGTGCAACATATGTTATATCTAACTGTATGATTGCATAATATGCTACTGCAAAATGATGCAGGCGAAACTAACCAAAACTAAAACTTCAAAAGAATGTTGACTATTCAAAGTCAATTATAACCAAATTTCTATGCATCTGCATATATACCCATAACGTAAACTCAGAAAAAGAACCAAACTTCATATCCATGTTGGAGACAATGTTACTACCATTCAATACAATCTAAAGATAAAACATACTAGTACAAAGTAGTTTTGGTAAAGGTTCTAACACTACCAAGGTGGCCTAACAAGTAATTACATTTTCCAGAAAACACAAAACACGGCCATCATACTTTAAAGCTAAAAAGTTAACCAAGTCCATAAACAATCAAGAACAATATCCAACTGAGCACCAGGTAAATCTTCCACTCCCACACATCACCTTAAGTAACTTCTAATCTTTCCTGGAGCTCATTTCTCCCCCTCAAAAGGCCTAGTATGATCATTCTTGAACGTGCACACATTTCAGGATCATACCTCTTATCCACTGATGAGGCGAAAAATGATCCGTTTTTAGGGGGTCATTTAAGCCCGAATCCGACTTTATTTGATCAAATATTGCCCTAAATCGTTCCTTTTGTGATTTTAGGTACTTGGAGAGTGAATTCTGGAAAAGAAGCCATTTTGGACGTTTTTGGAGCATAAAAGTGAAGAAAACGACAAAGTATCAATTTTCCATGCTGGAAGTACTAGGTGACGGCGTCAAGAGTTACACCCTGACGGCGTCAGATAGCAAGAATAAAATACCGTAGGTGGTGACGGCGTCAAAAGCCATCCTGACGGCGTCAAAATCCCAAGAATAAAATACCGTAGGTGGTGACGGCGTCACACAGGCCGTCACCAAGGCCGTCACGTGTAAATTTGTCAAAACTTGCGCGCGGAGTAGCTGATATTGTTTTGGTCATAACTTTTGCATACGAACTCGGATTTAGGTGATTCAAAAGCCCACGCGAAGAGGACGAAGAGATCTACAATTTGGGGAAAAAATCGTCTTGACGGCGTCAAGAGTACGGGCTGACACCGTCACGAAGGGCCGACAGAAAACATGCCTATAAATATAACTTCATAACTTCACTTTTTGTAAGCCCTAAACCCTAAAGTCGATTCCTGGGTTTAGGTGGGTGTTTTTCCAGCAACTTAGAGGGTTTCAATCACTCCATAAACATCATATATTGGTTTGATGATTCTATCTCAATTATGTTTTTCATTATTCTTGTTGATTGTCCTTCTTTGATAATGATTTGCTAATTCACCTTGTGTCTACTTATGATTATGTGAAACTTGTATATAATTGATTAGATCTCATTGATTTCTTATTGATGTTGTGTCTATCTCCATCAATTAAGGCGTGACAACTTCAATAGATCTAGTTGGTTTAGTTTATAATCCTTGTTTCCTATTGATTCTTGTTTTGATTGAATGATTTATATGTTAGGCTTAAGAAAACTGGCAGATCTCCAAATGGTAACATGCTTGAACGTCTTAAGAAACATGAACCGAGGCGTACTAGGTCTTTATTGGTTGTATTTAATGCATGAGCCACTGTTTACAATCCCTATAGTTGTGTTGGGCATGGTGTAGGAGGAGATAAGAGCTCATAGAATTGGGGAGTTATGTATGCCACCCCATGAATTGTATTAAGGAATACTACCCGTCAAATAAAACAAGGTTACAATTCAATAGGTAGGATTGGATAGCTAGCAAGGAGTAACATATCATGGGTAGACATGCTTCACTTATCTTGTAGAACCTTAGTTTAGTTTTCTTGTTAATTAGTTTAATTAGTAGCTTTTGGGTTAGTTGATTAGCAACTAATTCCGCCCACTCTCCCAACACCCGAGATTTTTACTTGCTTTTCATAAAATATAAAAATACAAAAAGAATCATCCTTCACCTTTAGATCTAGTTAGATTAATTTCAATCCTAACGACACTATTCCTAGCTGAACGATCAATCCCCCGGTACTTGTCACTATACTATACTACAACGATCAGGTACACTGCCTGGTGGGGGTTGTAAGCTTCTCGAGATCCCTCGAGAGGTAAAGCCTGTTGCGATTCCCACGCATCAAGTTTTTGGCGCCGCAGCCCGGGGAATAGTTATTGTTTAGGTTGAATTTGATTTTTATTAGGTCTACTCATTAGATTCCTATCAAGTGAGATTTTTTCTTTTGTAGCTTTCTCGTAGTCTATCTTTTCTTTGTGATTTTGTTTGTAACTTGCTTCAAATGGACCTTACACTTAGACTTCTAAGATTGCAAGATAGGGTTGAGCGGCTAACACACCAAAGAGTTCAAAATACCTCATTTAGAGACACCTATGAATCATATGAGCCTTCACCTAGGATAGATTCTTATGAACAACCTCCATATTTAAGATCTAGTTTTAGTGAGGCCAATAGGAAATGCGACCTAGTTTGCCAAGGAATTATGGAGAGAGCCATTGCAACAAATCATAAGTTGGATGAAGCACTAGGTTTGCTATTATCACTTCCTAAGAAAACAATTGAGGAGGATTTAGCCGAGCATGATCACATTGATCAAAAAGACCTAGGTCCTATGATCGATGATGATGAATCTCAAGAAACAGATGATGAATCTCTTGGGCAATTTGTATATAGCAGTCAGAATATTGAGGATGATCCGTATGATTCGGACATAGAAGTTGAGATGCCTAGAGAAGCACGTGAGATACTTGGGAGAATGTTAGGGCTAGATCCTGACACATGGAATGATGAGGTGAACAACATAAGCCCACAAAATACTCAACCATCATTTGAGGCACACACACCGCCCGTGACTTACCCGGAAGAAGTAGAAGAAACTTTAGGAATTCCAATGGAGGTAGAACCCTTGGACCAGGCACCACTTGAGGATATAGGTTTGAACACTTGTAGTGATAACCTTACTCCTAGTTCTAGGGAATTTCCTAATGTTGATGAACCAGAACCTCAACCTTTACACAACTTCCCATCCTTAGATTTATTTCTAGGAGACAAAAGAGGAACCGACCCACCCATCAACCAATATTATCCGGGTAATTCTAGGATGAAGGAAGCCATTCACTCACCCCCTTCACCTCACGTGGCATATTCACACCCTAAGGGTGTGTATCGTTACTTTCACCCACACTTGATCCTAAGTGTAGGGAGAACCTCCGCTATTTCCATTAAATAAGGGTAGAGTCAGGCTCGTGACTCGAACAAAAACAAGCGCTTCTTGGGAGGCAACCCATGTTTTGTGTGTTTTTATTTGTTTGTTTGTTTGTTTGTTTGATTTTATTTGTTTCCGTATGCATGTTTTATTTTTATTGTTTGTGGCTCATGTTTCAAAGTAAATTGTGAAAATGCTTTATTTTGTTTTTAACTTCGTCTTAATTGCATATAAAGGTATTTTGCAAAAGATAAGTGTAAGGGAGATCCAAATTTGTTTATAAGAACGAAATTGAGTATGAACCACAATAATATTAAATGGACATGTGTATTAGTACTTGTTAGAGTCAAATGCTTGTATCGAGTCATAATGATGTTTTGCAGGATTTTCCAGGAAGTAGGACATAAGTTTTTCCAGAAATTTTCCGAAAACTTAACATAAAGATTTCTGCAGGTCACTTCTGACGGCGTCATGAGTTTACTCTTGACGGCGTCACGTGTAAAATTCTGGAAATTTTGCTAGTTTTGTTTATACCGGAGTCTTAAAGTTTTTGTTGATTCTTTAGTTTTATAAACTCCAGGAAATCTGCAAACACTCATTCCACAAGCATTATATCTTTAATTGTTTTGTTTTTATTCCTAAGTCTGGAATTACATCTAGTTGTGAGTTATCTTTGTTCGGGTTGATGCTTCGGGTTGTTGTTTGTTTTCTCAGGATTTACAGGTTATGTATGACAAGAAGATGATTTATATTCTGGAAGGGAAGCTTTGATTGTTTATTTTCTTGGAGGAAGATTTAACCTGGCCATCCTAAAATCCACACCGAGCGAATCAGGGGAGTATTTGATTTCATTCTTTTTATTTTATCACTTTTACCTTCTTTACTTGAACATTGGGGACAATGTTCATCTTAAGTGTAAGGGGAGGGTAAAAAGATGATACCTTACATATGCACTTTCGCTTGAGTTTGTTTTGTTTAATAGTAGATGTGTAATAAAACTACGAGAAATACTTGTTAGTGTAATTTTAGCGCCAAATTTAAAATTTTTTACAACATTTAGGAGTGAAACTTTAGCCATAGCAAGCGTCTTATAGATAGGAGATTGTATGACTAGCACATAACCGTATATTCAGAAAAATTTTCCACCCAAATATGTGAGGTTCGCCTTTAGATTTGATAGGAAAAGCATTCATTATTAGTGCTTATGAGTGTACCGGTAGCATTTAGATTCTAGAACTTGCGTTAGTGATGCATCCTGAGACCGCTAGTGAGACTACATTCGTGTAGTAGGATTTACTACATGATAAGAGGCATTAGGATCACCCTTGTGTTAAACCCGTATTATAATTACTTGACCATTTAAGTCATATTACTTGGCTAGTTAAGTCAACTAATTTTTCCCACACCCTTAGCGTTGTACTCATTTTTAGTACACGAAACCCCTAGTACACCCCTCCGAGCCTATCTTTTCGTTTCTAACTTTAAGCATCTTACTTAAAGGAAGAATTTGTTACACCCACTTAAATGTACAACCAAATCGCCTTAGCCTTCCGTGTATGCGCTCATTTTTAGTGCATTATTGTTATTTGTTAAACCCTAAGTTAACTTTCTAATTGATTACATGGTTGCTAAGTCGAGTCATATCCTTGTACATATTGTTTTGGGACGATTGGGACTCATGGGTAAGTACTTATTTTATGAAGTAATGGGGAAGAACATCATTTATTATCCCCATATATACGTTAATCTTAAAAGTGCTCCAAGTGTTTTGATTTTCTTAATTCGAGTCGTTAGTTTAGTTTAATGTAAAGTATGTAAAGATTCAAGTGTAAGGGGAATTATCATCCCCTATGATGTATTATTTTGGATGGTAGGGTAAGAGTGTATGCAAAAAAAAAAAAAAAAAAAAAAAAAAAAAAAAAAAAAAAATCGAAAAAACAAGAAAAAGAAAAAGAAAAAAAATAGAAAAAGAAAAAAAAAAAAAAAAAAAAAAAAAAAAAAAAAAAAAAAAAAAAAAACATACGGACTACCATCTCGTTTCATTCTATGTTCATTTTATGTTTTTGTTATTTTTCATTTATTAGCTTAAGTCGAGTCTAGTCTTGGCTTAGCAACGCCATCTTGTACATGTAATTAACCAAGATTGTTAACTCGCCACCAGTAAAACTTCCTTTATCCAACAAAACCGTGTAATTCATATCCCTATACCTAACGTTACAACCCTTTAAAAGACCTCTTTGATAGTTTATCCTAGGTGCTTACGCCATGTGGTGGAGGTTTGATCCTTTCCCAAGCCTATGCTAATCTATTTTGCTATGACAGGTAGTGAGAGATATCTTCCATTTCCATAATGTTATATTACTTTATTACACCCGAGAGATGTGAGTATCTAAACACTATTTGTGAGGTGCTAGTGTATGACCTCCGTGCTTGTCTATTGGTCTTTAGTGGAACGATTATTTGTTGTAATTACTTTTATATTAGTGTTAAATGACCCCTAACATGTCTTTTGAGTAGAATAAAAGCTCATTTGCTTGAGGACAAGCAAATCTCAAGTTTAAGGGTATATGATGAGGCGAAAAATGATCCGTTTTTAGGGGGTCATTTAAGCCCCGAATCCGACTTTATTTGATCAAATATTGCCCTAAATCGTTCCTTTTGTGATTTTAGGTACTTGGAGAGTGAATTCTGGAAAAGAAGCCATTTTGGACGTTTTTGGAGCATAAAAGTGAAGAAAACGGCAAAGTATCAATTTTCCATGCTGGAAGTACTAGGTGACGGCGTCAAGAGTTACACCCTGACGGCGTCAGATAGCAAGAATAAAATACCGTAGGTGGTGACGGCGTCAAAAGCCATCCTGACGGCGTCAAAATCCCAAGAATAAAATACCGTAGGTGGTGACGGCGTCACACAGGCCGTCACCAAGGCCGTCACGTGTAAATTTGTCAAAACTTGCGCGCGGTGTAACTGATATTGTTTTGGTCATAACTTTTGCATACGAACTCGGATTTAGGTGATTCAAAAGCCCACGCGAAGAGGACGAAGAGATCTACAATTTGGTGAAAAAATCGTCTTGACGGCGTCAAGAGTACGGGCTGACGCCGTCACGAAGGGCCGACAAAAAACATGCCTATAAATATAACTTCATAACTTCACTTTTTGTAAGCCCTAAACCCTAAAGTCGATTCCTGGGTTTAGGTGGGTGTTTTTCCAGCAACTTAGAGGGTTTCAATCACTCCATAAACATCATATATTGGTTTGATGATTCTATCTCAATTATGTTTTTCATTATTCTTGTTGATTGTCCTTCTTTGATAATGATTTGCTAATTCACCTTGTGTCTACTTATGATTATGTGAAACTTGTATATAATTGATTAGATCTCATTGATTTCTTATTGATGTTGTGTCTATCTCCATCAATTAAGGCGTGACAACTTCAATAGATCTAGTTGGTTTAGTTTATAATCCTTGTTTCCTATTGATTCTTGTTTTGATTGAATGATTTATATGTTAGGCTTAAGAAAACTGGCAGATCTCCAAATGGTAACATGCTTGAACGTCTTAAGAAACATGAACCGAGGCGTACTAGGTCTTTATTGGTTGTATTTAATGCATGAGCCACTGTTTACAATCCCTATAGTTGTGCTGGGCATGGTGTAGGAGGAGATAAGAGCTCATAGAATTGGGGAGTTATGTATGCCACCCCATGAATGGTATTAAGGAATACAACCCGTCAATTAAAACAAGGTTACAATTCAATAGGTAGGATTGGATAGCTAGCAAGGAGTAACATATCATGGGTAGACATGCTTCACTTATCTTGTAGAACCTTAGTTTAGTTTTCTTGTTAATTAGTTTAATTAGTAGCTTTTGGGTTAGTTGATTAGCAACTAATTCCGCCCACTCTCCCAACACCCGAGATTTTTACTTGCTTTTCATAAAATATAAAAATACAAAAAGAATCATCCTTCACCTTTAGATCTAGTTAGATTAATTTCAATCCTAACGACACTATTCCTAGCTGAACGATCAATCCCCCGGTACTTGTCACTATACTATACTACAACGATCAGGTACACTGCCTGGTGGGGGTTGTAAGCTTCTCGAGATCCCTCGAGAGGTAAAGCCTGTTGCGATTCCCACGCATCATCCACCGACAAGAAGACCCCTAATGAACCACCATTGTTACAATGTACTTTGCTTCTTGCGAAAGCAAGGTAATACAATCAATCTTAAAACGCACTTACTTCATCAGGACAAGCATAGAATCGACGCCCTGGGTTGGCCAATGTCCACGAAGTGCGTGTTATAGCTTGCTTACCACACCAGCAGCGTACCATGTTGAAGGAGGAAAGGTTTTGGGGGAAAGATTAAAGGATCATGAATGACAATATAATTTTGACTCACAGTAAGATAGGGAACCGGGGCAATGCACAACAGTTAGAAACTAGATCGCTACAGTGAATGACAATTTTGCCCTCACCAAGAATACGGTTGGTGTGTATTAATTTACACACCTTTTCTTTACCAAATAACGGACCAAAACGACCAAAACCCGACTTAAAATGCCAAATATGTTGTGTTTTTGTGTTTATGTGAATGCAGGTACGGATATGAACAAAAGTGACAAAAAAGAACAAACACGAGCACGGGAATGGAAAGAGTGTGCGGAAGCCGAAACTGGGGAAGGATTTCTCGATTACGGATCAGATTTGTGCTCAATTTTCAAATTAACCCTTGAAGAATCATTTTAAGTCAACAAAAGCCCTTGGATTAAATTTTTAATAAATGGCAGGCTTAGTCCTTATTATTTCAGAAAGTACACTTTTGGTCCTTGCTTCTTTTATGATATCAAATCTGAAATAAAGGATCTAATAAACTCACCAAATCCAAATCAATATCAAACACCCAAAAGCCCAATGCCAATACCATTATTTGAGCCCAGTCCACCCAAGGTCAAAATAATATACCTCCGGTCAAAGTCAAGACAAGTCAAAACAAAAATACAATAAAGTTACCCCGCTCTCCCATTTTTCCCCAATTCCTAATATTACCCAGGTTCCCATGAACCCTAAGTTACCGTACCATCAATTAACCACAATTAAGGGTACAAATGTCTAATCAATTGGTTCTAGAAGAATGTCAGTGGTGTCAGGACATGTCATAAACTAAGAAGCACAAAAGATTGGAACGTGGCATCACACTATTGGATGGAACGCGTCATGATATATGATCTAAGGGTTGATATGTTGAGGGATATGATCAGAAGGCTCAAATTGGCACTCAGAAAGCACACCACACGGATTGCCAAGCTGGCAATCCGTGGCTATCCTCCTACTAGAACCTTCAGTTAGTTATTATAAATAGAGTGTTAGGCTAGTGTAATCGGGGTGGAGTTTTCGAATAGCGAAGCTCTGCCATTTTTCATTCTCAGTATTAGTGTAATTTTTTTACTTTCCCATTGTAATGTTTTTATTTTAATGAAATCATTTCTTTCTCAATCAATTCAGTTTATTGTTGTTCAATAGATTAGTTTATATTTTTGTTTTTAATACTTTACTTTATCTCAAATTTCTTTGTTTTCAAATTAGTTTTAATCTATTCAAATAGTTTTCATAAATTCAGAAAATTAGAAAAATAGTTTTGTTGAAATAAGTTTCAAGTTAGTTTAATTGTTGTTTAAAAATTGTTAATGGAAGTTTTGTAGTTTCTGTAAATGAGAAATAAGTTCAGAAATCCTTTAAAATCATTTGTTCTAACAGAGTCAACAATAGTCAACTGTTGTGGTAATTGGTGATTTGAAGGTATTTGACAGTCCAATTGGAGAAATGGAAGCCAATGGCCTGTCTAGAGACAGGCGAGCGTAGTGAATCACCTCTTTTCTAGCTGAGGTGAAAAACTTATGTAAGTCTTGCTCTGATTTCCAATATACTGATTTCATCCTTTAGTTTTTGAGTAGATCTGTATTAGCTTGGTTGTTTACTGTTACATTAGTGTAGTTAGATGTTATTTGAGTAACTTTGAGTGAATTTGTTCATTGAAGAGTTAGTTTAGTAATAGTTTTTAGTTTTAATGTTCATTTGATCTCATTTGTTTAGATCTACTTAGAAGGTTGAATTTGCAGTTGATTGATTGAGTTTGATAGTGTAGATGTTGTTATTTTTGTAGTTGATATTGATTGATTCATCTGAGTATAATTTCTGGTTTACATAGTATTAATTCTGCCATCTGTTACAGAATATAACTGTACTGTTTGAGATCTATGATATTGCTTTAGTTGTGACTTGTTGAATTTAGTTGTTATTGTTAGTTGAATGACTTTTGTGATTGCTATTTTTGCTTATTGAGTCAGTGGTATAAGGTCTGGTAGCTTAAATTTTAGTTATATATTATGAATTGATAGTTAAGGGTTGTTTGGTTTAATTAAGTTTAGAGTGAATCAGTCATCATTTAAATGTGTACTATGTCATTATAGACTACATTAGGTTGATATTTGTTTACTAATAGTTTTCTAGCTTGTTTTATTTTAAATTGAGCTTGTTGGTAAGTTTGGTACTTATCAGATGCTTTTCTTTTTAATAAGTCCTTTTAGGCTCTAGCCTGCCCTTGCACACCAAATCTGCTGCATCTCAGCGTTAGGTATGCATTTTCTTTTCTTAGCTTATATAGTTGGTCTTAATTCATGATTAATGCTTCTCTATGTTTTATTCTAGCTGATGTGTATGAGTTTCAAAGTTTCATGCCATAGATTTTATCCATTTAGACTCACTGATTCAGCTACTACTGCTGAACCAGATTGTTCACGAACTCTTTCCAGCTTTTCTGCTTTGGCTTATTTTCTGTTTTTGGACTTATTGGAAAGTTTGAACTATAGGCTTGCTAAAAATGTGTTTATGTTTTAATTTAGAGCCTATTTTATCAGTTATTTTGCTGTACAAAGTTGGACCGTTAACTGATTTGGTCTCAATGGTGATTTTGCTACTTAGTCTTGAGCTCCCTTTAGATGCTTATCTGTTAATCTTTTGTGCTTATTAGAATAATCCTTGCTTACTCTATTAGTGCTCTGTACCAGCTTTTAATTTCTATGCTAGTTGTTCTTTTTTTTAGCTTATTTTCTAGTTTATTTTTCTGTCTTCAAGTTGTCCTTTTAGATTGTTTAGATTCAGCATTTTCACCTTTTGGCCTTGTTTTGATCCTGTTTACTAGCTTATGTTAGCTTGTTTGTTTGTTGGTTTTAGCTTGTTAGGATTAGTCTTACTAATTTTTATATATTTGTTTCTGTTAATAGTTTTTACCAATTTATCTTTCAGTTTCAAAAATACTGTTATCAAAAAAATTGTTAGTATTCATCTTAACTTCAAGTTTGATCAAAAAGACTTCATAAATAAAATAAAATTTGCAAATAAGGAGTACCAAGATTCGAACCTGGTACCTCCCCTTTCCTGCACCTCACACTCACCACACCAAACCAGTAGCATCCTTGGGGTTTATCTTACCCATCTTGCATCATTTAAATTTTTTTATCTCTTTTAATTTTCTTCCTTTTTAGCTTATAAACCTGTTTAGCTTATCCTCTAGCTTTTCCATTTAGTTTTTCCACTTTTCAAAATTTTCTCATATTTCTTTTAGTGAAAAATAATTTCCTGCCAGATTTTGTAATTTTCCAAGTTCATTTGATATTTTTAAATATTTAATTTATTTTATATAGGTTTTAATTCATATTAAATAAATAAAAAGTAAAAAAAAAAATATTTTTCTTTTTCATAAAATTTTCTTTTTACGTTTAGAACGTAGAAAACTCATTTTCATGCCCGTAGGACTAGACTAGCTTAGAATTTACTTTTTATTTCGCGCTCGTATGTAGATTTTTAATAGCTTTCGCGTTTTTAGTTTAGATCACATTTTTAGTTTAATTTTGTTTTACGTTTTAGTTTTGCATACTTTCTAGTTGTTATAATTACCATCACATCTCTCTTATTTTCACATTTTCCACTTTTCACTACACGGTTTTCTCAACTCGATAATTCGAGATTCCATTCTTCCTTCGTTGGGAGAACGACCCGGGAAATACTTTCGCGAGTATTTCTTCGGAATAATTATATACTATAAAACGACTTTATCAAAATGGCGCCGCTGCCGGGGAAGGTCGAAGTGAGTTTTTGAATATTCGTTTTGAAAAATCGTGTTTTGATAAGCCTTCCTCTATCTTGTAAATATTGTCTATAAAATATAAAAATTTAAAAATGTCAAAACCAAAAATAATATTCTTAACTTCTAAAATTTGATTATTTTTCTCAGACCCTCTTATGTTTAATTCTTATGGATCCGTTTTGTGTTAATTGTGGAGAACCGTTCTTCGGAGGGTTGTGTGTGTGGTGTACGTGCGACCAATGTGGTGATAATATTCATGATGGCGTTTGTTGGAATTGTAATTCTCACACGTATGAGCAAAGATCGTTCAAAAATCCGTCAAACGTTCCCGATTACTATACACCACCACCACCTTCGTTTTATTGTTATAATTGTGGAAACCCTTTCGAAGAAGGAGTGCCTTGTGGGCAATGTTTTTGTGATGTATGTGGTTACACCAATTGTATGTGCTATGCCCCGAGTGCTGACACGTCTTACACTTACGATCCGAGTTTTAATAATTATCTTCAAAATGATTTTTATGAGCAAAATTCGTATTACAATGGTGATTCATTTCAAAATACATCAAATTTTGAACATTGTGGGGGATCATCTGAAAATTTTTATGAGCCGAATTTATATTACGATTCTTACGGTTTTAACCAACCACCACAAACTTCCGATTTTAATAATGAAATTTTTGAAATTAAATCCATGATCGAGAAGTTAAAAGAGATGGTAATTAATCGTTATACATCTACTCCCGAGCCTAATGAGAAATCGATGGAAGAACCTCTTACCGAAGAAAGAAAATTCCAATTCTATGAGTGTTGTATGTACGATGAAGATTCCACGATTACAATCGTTCTTAACCCTCAAATTGAATCTATCTCTCCTTCCGTAGAACCCGAGGACTCTCTTACAATGGGGGACGAGCATCTTAACACTATTCCGGCAACGGAATAGGACGAATTCAATAAGTCTAGTGTTGAGAACCTCATCCCAATCCCAAGTGAGTCCGAGGAGATTTCTAACGATGTTGAAAATAATCGTCTTAATAATCATGTTGATACGAATGATATACCGTTTGATGACGATCGTGTTGAGATATTCTCCGATTCTGACGCTGCCGATTCTATATCTTGTGGAGAAATCGATTATGTTGATGAAGAACTTTCTGAGCTCGTAATTTTAGAAGAAGAAAATGACGAAGATGTTGATACGGAAATACAAGATGAAGCTTTACGTGAAACATTATTGAATGTCAATCTTCTTATCTCTCGTATTGAAGCATTGAATGATCCACCGACTTCTTCACCTATTCCCGATATAGATAGTGATTTCTTACCCGAGCTTGAAATTTTTTGATTTGAAGAGACGAATAGTGGCAATCCCACTATTCATGCTGATATCTCTCTTTCGGATTATGAATGCTTTACTTTTGAGATCGACTCTATACCTATTTCTGATAATCCGTCACGTAACCCTCTTTTAGAGGATGTCGATCTATTTCTTGCTGCGGATGACTCGATACCACCGGGTATTGAGAATGACGAGAATGATATTTCTTCCGATTTGCTTTCTTCTCGTCCACCTGCAAAACCACCCGATATAGATTATGAATCCGGTACGAATGAAGATATTTTTAGAATGGTGGACGAGGTTTCTGAACTCGAATTTGCTTTTACCATCCGGGTGTTTCAACCATTTTATACTTATCCCATTATTTCTTCTTTCCACTCCACCGGGAGTGAGGACACCGTATTTGACCCTGGAATCTCCATTTTATGTGCCGTGTGTCCGTTCCATCTGCTCTCCCCAAGGACGAATTAATTCGGGGATCGAGTCAAGCTCATGTGACTCGGTGAACAAAAACAAGCGCTTCGTGGGAGGCACCCCATGTTTATCCTTTCATCTTCTTAAATTTCTAATTTCTTTCTAACGTGACATGAGGAGGGCTACCTCTTCCATTTCTCGTGTTTTGTGCTTGTTGTTGTGAATGTCCAGGATTTGCCCGAATAATGAAGACTCTCGTGCTCGTGATTTTGTCTTTCTTCACCATAGTTTCATCATTCGTTGCTCATCCATATATCCTAATCTTATCGACTAACATTTATCTTTTGGCATAATTAATAAACGGCCTTAGATTTATGTAGGAGAACCCTTACCTTTTAAACATTGAGGACAATGTTTCGTTTTAGTCTTGGGGGGGTGATCGTTCGATCTGATTTTTGCCTTGCACTTTGCTGTGAACTCTCGCAACTCCGTTTTTCCACCAAAATTGAAAAAAATTGAAAATTTCAAAAATTTTGAAAAAAAATCAATGAAAAAGTCATGAAAAAGTTAAAAAAAAAAAAAAAAAAAAAAAAAAAAAAAAGATTAGAAAATGTTGAAAAGTTGTGCAAAAATATAATAAAGTTTGAATAAGTGTTTTGACACCTTGTTGACTTTCTTGCTGGCGAGAGTATGAATAAATATTTTGACTTGACCGGGCGTGTTGAGCCATAGCTTGTTCCCTTAACCAATGATAATCACATAAGCTTGTGCTAGTTTTGTACACCACTATAAAAAGTAAATTCTTTCTTAAGAATCTGCAAGTTCCCGTACTTGACTTTATACATGCGCAGCTTAAAAGCTTTCGCTAGTCTTTTACATCAGGAGCTAGAAAACGCGAATTCTTCTTCTAGAATTTGCAAGTTTCCGTAACTGACTTTATATATGCGTGGCTGATTATCGGCTAAGTATTCGCTGGTTTCATTATTTGGAATTTTAAATTGCGAAGAGCGAGAAATGATAGAGTTTATTTAGAAGTTAGATGCTAAACATGGAGTAGTGGTTCTCTTTAGAGCTCATGAGAGGTACTTGTGGCTTTTTACTCCCATCAGAAACGTCACCAATATATAATAAATGTTCTAGGTTAATTAGTGGTATTTCGCTTTGAATAATATTTAGTTCTTTGTTTTCTTAAGAGAATTTTTGCTTTAGAAGTTGGGTACATATCAAGGAACATCAAAAATAAGAGCAAAAAAGTGAAAAAATCAAAAGTCAAAAGTTGATTATCTATGTGGTTTTGGAGCTACCCGATAAGCTTCCATTGATGTATGAGAAAAGTCAAGAAAGAAAAAAAAAAGTGAAAAAGTATGAAAAATATGAGAAAAGTAAAAACAGTGAAAAATGAAGAAAAGTGAAAGTTGAAAGTTGTATGAATAAGAGCTTGTATGTAAATAAGTTGTTGGCACGTGAGGTGCATGTGTGTAATTCTGAATTGGACACATGAGGTGCACGTGTAGTACTCCGCAACTTATACTTATGATATTGTATGTACCAAAATTCCTTGATGTGGACCGAATTTCTTTTGCAGTGGTTCTTAAGAGAAAATGAATAACTACTTATCGTTTTAACTTAGGTATCACTATTGGACTAAAAATTATTGAAACGAGAATATATGAAGCAATTCATTTCTCAATAAAATAAAATATTGAGAAACAAAACCTAGGAAATGGGAGTAAGGAGTTTCCACAAGTAACTATTATGAGTAGTGTTAGCATCTAATTTGTAGATAAGCTATGATCTCGTTTGTACACTTAGTTTGGGAACTTGTGAAAAATCAAGGATGACAATTTTAATCCGTACGGTCACTTTTCTATGAAAGTGTTTCTACTCGTTGACCCTAATAATTATTGCAAAATAATGAAAGTTCAACAAACCGTCACAAGTATGAAATAAGAAAAGTACAAAAATAGAAAGTGCAAGTGAAATAAAGGAATAAAAGAAAAATTTTGGAAAACGGAGCGTTTGCGGGAATAAATGATTTTATTACTTCTTTCGAACCACCTTGCTACTTTTCAAAGTTAGTAAAAAGAGTTTTGAAATTATTTATCCCAAAAGCGTGAATTGATCACATTGCGTGAGGACACGACAATACCTTAGTCTGGGGGATTTTGGTGTGTATTAATTTACACACCTTTTCTTTACCAAATAACGGACCAAAACGACCAAAACCCGACTTAAAATGCCAAATATGTTGTGTTTTTGTGTTTATGTGAATGCAGGTACGGATATGAACAAAAGTGACAAAAATGAACAAACACGAGCACGGGAATGGAAAGAGTGTGCGGAAGCCGAAGCTGGGGAAGGATTTCTCGATTACGGATCAGATTTATGCTCAATTTTCAAATTAACCCTTGAAGAATCATTTTAAGTCAACAAAAGCCCTTGGATTACATTTTTAATAAATGGCAGGCTTAGACCTTATTCTTTCAGAAAGTACACTTTTGGTCCTTGCTTCTTTTATGATATCAAACCTGAAATAAAGGATCCAATAAACTCACCAAATCCAAATCAATATCAAACACCCAAAAGCCCAATGCCAATACCATTATTTGAGCCCAGTCCACCCAAGGTCAAACTAATATACCTCCGGTCAAAGTCAAGACAAGTCAAAACAAAAATACAATAAAGTTACCCCGCTCTCCCATTTTCCCCCAATTCCTAATATTACCCAGGTTCCCATGAACCCTAAGTTACCGTACCATCAATTAACCACAATTAAGGGTACAAATGTCTAATCAATTGGTTCTAGAAGAATGTCAGTGGTGTCAGGACATGTCATACACTAAGAAGCACAAAAGATTGGAACGTGGCATCACACTATTAGATGGAACGCGTCATGATATATGATCTAAGGGTTGATATGTTGAGGGATATGATCAGAAGGCTCAAATTGGCACTCAGAAAGCACACCACACGGATTGCCAAGCTGGCAATCCGTGGCTATCCTCCTACTAGAACCTTCAGTTAGTTATTATAAATAGAGTGTTAGGCTTGTGTAATCGGGGTGGAGTTTTCGAATAGCGAAGCTCTGCCATTTTTCATTCTCAGTATTAGTGTAATTTTTTTACTTTCCCATTGTAACGTTTTTATTTTAATGAAATCATTTTTTTCTCAATCAATTCAGTTTATTGTTGTTTACATTCAATAGATTAGTTTATATTTCTGTTTTTAATACTTTACTTTATCTCAAATTTCTTTGTTTTCAAATTAGTTTTAATCTATTCAAATAGTTTTCATAAATTCAGAAAATTAGAAAAATAGTTTTGTTGAAATAAGTTTCAAGTTAGTTTAATTGTTGTTTAAAAATTGTTAATGGAAGTTTTGTAGTTTCTGTAAATGAGAAATAAGTTCAGAAATCCTTTAAAATCATTTGTTCTAACAGAGTCAACAATAGTCAACTGTTGTGGTAATTGGTGATTTGAAGGTATTAGACAGTCCAATTGGAGAAATGGAAGCCAATGGCCTGTCTAGAGACAGGCGAGCGTAGTGAATCACCTCTTTTCTAGCTGAGGTGAAAAACTTATGTAGGTCTTGTTCTGATTTCCAATATACTGATTTCATCCTTTAGTTTTTGAGTAGATCTGTATTAGCTTGGTTGTTTACTGTTACATTAGTGTAGTTAGATGTTATTTGAGTAACTTTGAGTGAATTTGTTCATTGAAGAGTTAGTTTAGTAATAGTTTTTAGTTTTAATGTTCATTTGATCTCATTTGTTTAGATCTACTTAGAAGGTTGAATTTGCAGTTGATTTGATTGAGTTTGATAGTGTAGATGTTGTTATTTTTGTAGTTGATATTGATTGATTCATCTGAGTATAATTTCTGGTTTACATAGTATTAATTATGTCATCTGTTACAGAATATAACTGTACTATTTGAGATATGTGATATTGCTTTAGTTGTGACTTGTTGAATTTAGTTGTTATTGATAGTTGAATGACTTTTGTGATTGCTATTTTTGCTTATTGAGTCAGTGGTATAAGGTCTGGTAGCTTAAATTTTAGTTATATATTATGAATTGATAGTTAAGGGCTGTTTGGTTTAATTAAGTTTAGAGTGAATCAGTCATCATTTAACTGTGTACTCTGTCATTATAGACTACATTAGGTTGATATTTGTTTACTAATAGTTTTCTAGCTTGTTTTATTTTAAATTGAGCTTGTTGGTAAGTTTGGTACTTATCAGATGCTTTTCTTTTTAATAAGTCCTTTTAGGCTCTAGCCTGCCCTTGCACACCAAATCAGCTGCATCTCAGCGTTAGGTATGCATTTTCTTTTCTTAGCTTATATAGTTGGTCTTAATTCATGATTAATGCTTCTCTGTGTTTTATTCTAGCTGATGTGTATGAGTTTCAAAGTTTCATGCCATAGATTTTATCCATTTAGACTCACTGATTCAGCTACTACTGCTGAACCAGCTTGTTCACGAACTCTTTCCAGCTTTTCTGCTTTGTCTTATTTTCTGTTTTTGGAGTGAAACTTTAGCCTTAGCAAGCGTCTCATGGATAGGAGATTGTATGACTAGCACAAAACCGTACTATTCAGAAAAATTTTCCACCCAAATATGTGAGGTTCGCCTTTAGATTTGATAGGAAAAGTATTTACAATTAGTGCTTATGAGTGTACCGGTAGCATTTAGATTCTAGAACTTGCGTTAGTGATGCATCCCGAGACCGCTAGTGAGACTACATTCGTGTAGTAGGATTTACTACATGTTAAGAGGCATTAGGATCACTCTTGTTTTAAACCCGTATCATAATTACTTTACCATTTAAGTCATATTACTTGGCTAGTAAAGTCAATTAATTTTTCCCGCACCTTAGCGTTGTACTCATTTTTAGTACACGAAACCCCTAGTACACCCCTCCGAGCCTATCCTTTCGTTTCTAACTTTAAGCATCTTACTTAAAGGAAGAATTTGTTACAATCCACTTAAATGTACACCCAAATCGCTTTAGCCTTCCGTGTATGCACTCATCTTTAGTGCATTATTTTCATTTGTTTAAACCCTTAGTTAATTATCTAATTGATTACATGGTTTCTAAGTCGAGTCATATCCTTGTACATATTGTTTTGGGATGATTGGGACTCATGGGTAAAGTACTTGTGTTATGGAGTAATGGGGAAGAACATCATATTATTACCCCAAATGTGCGTTAATATTAAAAGTACTCCAAGTGTTTTGATTATCTTAATTCGAGTCATTAAATTAGTTTATTGTAAAGTATGTAAAAATTCAAGTGTAAGGGGAATGTTCATTCCCTATGATGTAATATTTTGGATGGTAAGGTAAGAGTGTATGCAAAAAAAAAAAAAAAAAAAAAAAAAAAAAAAAAAAAAAAACGGACTACTATCCCGTTTCATTCTATGTTTGTTTTATGTTTTCGTTATTTTTGATTCATTAGCTTAATTCGAGTCTAGTCTTGGCTTAGCAAAGCCATATTGTACATGTAATTAACCAAGATGATTAACTCGCCACCAGTAAAGATTGCCTATATCCAACAAAACCGTGTATTCCATATCCCTACACCTAACGTTATAACCCTTTGAAAGACCTCTTTGATAGTTTATCCTAGGTGCTTACGCCAAGTGGTGGAGGTTTGATTCTTTCCTAAGCCTATGATAATCTATTTTGCTATGACAGGTAGTGAGAGATGTTTTCCATTTCCTTATTGTGATATATACTTTATTACACCCGAGAGATGTGAGTATCTAAACACTATTTGTGAGGTGCTAGTGTATGACCTCCGTGCTTGTCTTTGGTCTTTAGTGGAACGATTATTTGTTGTAATTACTTTTATATTAGTGTTAAATGACCCCTAACTTGTATTTTGATTAGAATAAAAGCGCATTTGCTTGAGGACAAGCAAATCTCAAGTGTAAAGGTATATGATGAGGCGAAAAATGAACCGTTTTTAGGGGGTCATTTAAGCCCGAATTTGAATTTATTTGATCAAATATTGCCCTAAATCGTTCCTTTTGTCATTTTAGGTACTTTTGGAGTGAATTCTGAAAAAGGAAGCGTTTTGGACGTTTTTGGAGCATAAAAGAGAAGAAAACAGCAAAGTCTTAATTTTCCTTGCTGGGAACAGTACCTGACGGCGTCACATGCTCCTTAATGACGGCGTCAAGAGTAATACAAGAGGCGGAAGTGGGTAAAGTCCGTGACGATCCAGAAGGGTTTTACACTATGGGCATGACGGCGTCACCATAGGCCGTCATGGTCCAAATGCATGTGACGGCCCAGAGTAGAAGTACACATGACGGCGTCAAATCTGGATCTAGGCAATCCGATATCATTATGGGCGGCGAGTTGACGGTGTCAGAGATTCCTTCTTGACGCCGTCACCCTGTAAAATCTATATATAGTTTTGCAATTTTCATTCATTATAGAGGAACAAGTAGGGTATAACTTTGGAGAAACCCTAGCACGAATTTTACTGCTTTTTCAAGGGTTTTTACCCTTTGAAACCTTTCATGTCAATTTGAGATAAGTACTCTTTCAATTCAATCAATATGTCTATGTGTTGCTTGAATATATCTTACGCTTGTCTTGAATTTAACATGCTAGGCTAGATCTCTTGTGTGTTTGCTTAGATGTAGTGAAACCTAGATGTTAATTATGGGTTGATTGTTTGTTTATAGTTGTTACGGATGATTGTATTCGATGTTAGGCTTAAGAAAATTGGCAGACTTCCATATGGTAACATGCTTGAACGTCTTAAGAAACATGAACCAATGCGTACTAGGTTATTATGGTTGTATTTAATGCATGAGAGAATTCTAATGATCTCATGTTAGGAGCTTTTAACGGCTCGACTTAGGAGTGAAGTAGGAGCTTATAGAGTTGGGGAAGTACGTACGTCACCCCACGAATGGTATTAAGGAATATAACCCGTCATCCATGCAATTGTAACAAACTATCAACCTGTAAAATATATCTAGGGAGTAATAAAACCTAAGTAAATACAATTCTCCCTGTTATTGTTCACACCACTATTTTAAATAGCTTTATTTTCATTTCTGTTATTTTATTTTGATTGCATGTTAGTATTTGGGTTAGTTGATTAACAACTAATTCCGCCCACTCTTCCAAAAACCGAGATTTTTAATTGCATTCATAAAAATATAAAAATACAAAAAGAATCATCCCTCACCTCTAGACCTAGTTTTTAGGCTTTCTAATCCTAGCGACACTATCCCTGAGTTGAACGATCAATCCCCCGGTACTTGTCACTATACTATAGTACAACGATCAGGTACACTGCCTGGTGGGGGTTGTAAGCTTCTCGAGATCCCTCGAGAGGTAAAGCCTGGTGCGATTCCCACTCATCACCTGTGATGTTTCGTGGAAAGTTTAGGGACCAACGGTGTTTTTTTTTTCTTTTCTTTTTTTTTATATTTTTTTTTTTTTGTAGAATTCAAGCATAATTTTACTATATATGTTAATCGGTTTCGGTTCAATTCATTTCGGGTTAAATTCGGGTAACACAAACACCCTCCTCGTTTTTATTTTTTCTTTTATATATAGTTTTTTTTATAGTTTTACCAATCTTATAAATAAGTATAAACAAGATTTGTGATTAAAAAACCTAACTAATCATGTTTTTAAATCCGTGTGGTGGTCTAAAACGATTTATAAGGGTTTTGTTTGACTTGAGGAACGAGTCGACTCAACTCACCGAGTTGAGTCAACTCGACTGAGTTAGTAGGTTGAGTTGACTCGGATCTGTTATTTTGTTATTGTTGGTTTCGTTATGCTCAGCTTCTTGATTTTGCCGTCGTGGTCATTGACTCAGTTTGATACATTTTGGTTTGATTTGTGACTCGTTGCGAGTCACGTCATGAATTTGGATGTGGTTTATTATGGTGTTGGTGATGTTTTGTCTCGAATATGAGTTATTGTATTGGCTTGTTAAATATTGTTGTCGATATTTTTGATTTGGTCATGCTTGTGTGCCATTTGATACATAACCCGCGTAGGATTGTCTGTTTGATTCTAGTTATTGTTTGATGAAATTAACGACACACCCCAAGGTGGGGTTGTGCCTATTGTGTACCCACGGTGCATATAGCATCGTTGGGGGACATTGGTTACTTTGAGCCGTTACGGCATTTCATTATTTCTTGATGATTGCATAAGTGATTGATGGTATGCCTCGTTATGGAGCAAAGTGGTTAATGAGACACTCCCTGAAAGGGTGCTCTCATTGTTGTGGTTGGATATGGCTAAACCAACCCAACTAGGGTGCGTTAGGTGTGATAAGAACCCCTTGCGGGGTGGTCGTTTGGTTTGATAAAACCCGGTCTCGACATCGTCGATACACACGGTAAAACTGGATGTTAACATGTTCACTTGAAATTCCAAAATCTAGAGTTATCATACCTGTTGTATGCAGTTTGTGTTTGGATTTGACTTTGGGCCTATAAGCCCATCTGTCCATTGTCATGTGTTTGGTTGAGCTTTGGGCTCATAAGCCCAATGTGGCAACTTCAATGTGTTATATAACTTTGGGCTCATAAGCCCACAATGATAGTATAAAGGTGCATTTGATATACATTGGGCCTAAGCTCAATGTGTTGTAAGAGTGTGTTAGTTTAATTTAAATTAAGGTGTTGTTGTTTATTTTATTTTACAACTGCTTAATATTTATTGAGGTTATACTAACTCTTTGTTATTTTGATAGTCAATGATATGTCTCGGATCTAAACTTTACTTAAACTCGGACGTTAGACATATAATATACCTATGCTTGGATGAGACTGGATATTGAACCGTTATTGGATTTGCGATATTGGATGTTGGACTATTAGACATTTGGGACTTAACGGTATAATATATTAGACTCGAAAACGAATTTAATATATAAGATGCG
This sequence comes from Artemisia argyi, assembly GCA_030686995.1. Classification (NCBI taxonomy): domain Eukaryota; kingdom Viridiplantae; phylum Streptophyta; class Magnoliopsida; order Asterales; family Asteraceae; genus Artemisia; species Artemisia argyi. The sequence continues at coordinate 157,264,473 of CM060708.1, forward strand.
CAATGGACACAAAACATTCAATAAAACCAAAGCTAATAATTACGCGAATGATTACTAACCATAAAACTTAAAAACATTGTAGTTACAAATGTTGTTTTAAAAGTCACGATGACTTGAGAACGGGATATAAATGGACGCATTATGCCGAAATTTATAAAACCTTTTAAACTTATAAAATTATAAACTCGTAAACATTATTGTGTTTCATATAGAACCTATATAACTTTTCTTCGTAAAACATATAACTTCTCTTCAAAACCAAAATGACTTTTTGTGGCTGTTGCGATTACGGGGTAAACACAAAAACGGAATGACTATTTCTTTTCTTATCCTTTATTTGATTCTTTTATTCTTTTCTTGTTGCCTTTTCGTCACTTTTCCGACTTTTATCGTTTTGACGTGAGTTATACTTTATGTCTATAATTTCAAACCACCACACGAGTCGTTAATACTAACTACTAAACTTTTACAAATAATAAAACAAGTATTACACAAAAACTTAAACAATTTATCTTTTGATAACACATATGCATTACACTATTGTTACGGGACATTTTCTATGACAAACTATTTATTTAGGTTGTGCCGATTCAGTATCGTTGTGCCCTGCTACTTGATACTGTTTGTACTACTTTGTTCAGCATTTGCTGAGGTGAGTTCTTGTAGCCCCACTTTTTATTATGTTTTACCTTTAGATGGAAATGGTACTCAATCTTTTTCAAATGTTTTTATGTTGTGATTTACTGTCTTCATGTTTTTGGACAATTATGTGCGTTTGATTGCGATTATGTGCTATGTGGTATAGCTTTATTTTATGTGAGCAAGCATGCACAACTGTTTAACTCCTTTTGGTGCCGAAGCATTTGATAGTACTATCCGGGGTAGCTCCCCGCTGTTATTTATTTGTGTGTGGCAATTATGGCAGGTTCAGTTGGCGCGAACAAATTAAAACTTTTTCTTTGATTACGTTCTATAATTGTGTATCACTCTCGCTATTGTCCTATATTATATTATTCACAGCTTTGTGGTTACTTTCAAACCTACGAGCTCACCAACTTTATGTTGACATTTTCAAGTATCCATTTCCAGGTGCTAAGAATGAAGTTGCACTAGAAGGTTGAGTATTGGCCTGGCTTAGCAAGACTTAAGACAAGACCATCCGGTATTATATCTCGTAGAGTTGCATTTTGATATTTCCTAGTAATGTTGTTTGACTTTGAGACTTATGTTTATCTTTTGGATCTATGTACTTATCCCGGTTGTGGGAGTTTTGTGACTATTATCTATGTTCAATGTTGTGCATTTAGTATTTCTCTATATAGACACCTTGTGTTCTTTCATACCTTGTAAATGCCATTCCGCTTCGCCATTTTTGGTGTGTGACAGTCAAACAGGTCGATCAAGTTAGCAAAGTATTTTCAACCCAATACCCGACCCTATTTAGTACTCAGGTTGACCGGTTGACCCGAATAATGTGTTTCTTTTACTGAGTAACCCGACCCGAATATGCTTGATCGTGGTCGGGTCGGGTTTTTTTTACACCCTTGTATGTACGTAAGAAATTATTCACTAGTTAAAAAATGGGACCTAATTGAGGAAATTAGGCCTGGGATAATAAACAAATCTGCATATGCTGTTTGAAAGCCCAATATGTGATAAGGCAGAACCAAGAAGGAACCTAATCATCACCTTTCCTATTCTTTCCCCAGCCCCTCTATTAAGAAAGACATTCACATGATAGCGGAAACATAGAGCTTAACAAAAGATGAGCCCAATAAAGATGCCTAAAACCCTAAAAGGATCACTGGCTCTCAAGTCCAACAATGACCGCAACTAATCACTAATGCAATAGTTTCATAAAATAATTATAATCTCACAAGCATATTTATATTATCCTTAATTAAGAATTATTTTTGACAATTATATCGTAACATTATACATTTTAGCTACATTAATGGAAAGAAATGAAATTTTGCCGATAAAGGAATTCATTACTATTATGCTTAATACCTTACCTTTAATGTGTGATGGTCCATCATTTCTTACTCATTTCGTCATATATTTTGCTTGCACTGATGCCATAATCGACTAATAAAGGTATCTTCAAGAATTACAAATATTATCGACTGATAAAGTGTAAGTAAATCGTAGCCACAAGTTTGAGCATGCTTAATACTAGCATTTTGCATCGAAATTATGACAAGGTTCAACATAGTAATCGAATAACTACTCGAATAATATGTTATGATGGAAGATTTCTATTTAACCATCATATGCTTTCACTAATAAATCGTTTACAATTAAACTAACAAATTAAAAGTTGACTTTAAATAGATCAAATGTAACATACACCTTTACTATCTGGCATGCAACAAATTCATGGTGTTGACTTATGTAACTGCAAAGTCAAATAGCTGGCCTCATAATGTAAACAACAAGAAAATGAATGTCTTGATATCCAAAAATTAATAATCAAGATTTTTTAACTCCCAAATCATTTGTTGCAATTAAAACACTGAAAAAACAATTAACTTCATCACCTATAAATAACCATGTGTTTACTCAAAACTGAATTATCCAACAAACCTTCATTTTTAATCAATCTTCTTGAACGTCTCACTTAAACTATGGCTAAGAAACCGAGCTTGGGTCGCCAAAAGATCAAAATCGCGAAAATCCAGATAAAAAACCATCTACAAGTAACATTCTCGAAGAGAAGATCAGGGCTCTTCAAGAAAGCCAGTGAGCTTTGCACGTTGTGTGGGGTCGAAATTGCTATTGTGGTATTCTCACCGGCTGGAAAAGTTTTTTCTTTTGGTCATCCAAAAGTCGAGTCAGTTATTGATAGATTTCTGACTCGAAACCCTAATCTTAACACAACAAGTTTACATCTTGTTGAGGCTCATAGAATAGCTAGCATTCCTGAACTAAACATGCAACTAACACACATGCTTAACGAGCTAGAAGCTGAGAAAAAAAGAACCGAGACACTAGACGAAATGAGAAAGACTAGCCGGAGCCAGTTTTGGTGGGAAGCACCAATAGAAGACTTGTCTCTGCATGAACTCGAACAATTGAAGGACTCAATGGAGGAACTTAAGAAAACCGTGGCTATACAAGCTAATAAGCTTTTCACTGAGAATTCTAACTCAATGTCGATTTTTGGTACTAATAATAGTATTAGAGGTGGTGTCGATCATTATGAAATGAAGCCTGCTTCCACCATACCATCATCATCGGGTGCTTCTCATGTCCAAAACTATGGATATGGCCATGGTTTGTTCTGAAGTTTTGTCCATTGATCTATTGATTTCTTTACATTTTTACGTCGAAAAGATGAAGCTAAAATGGATTCGTAACCCCCGCAATTGCACTGCTCTTTTCTATTGTAATGGGTACTCTTTAATTTATTATGTGTCTAGTATCTTGCTAGATGATTTAATAATATTTATTCGTGAAATAAAAACATGTATAAAAATGGTAGATGCGTGATAATTATGTGGTCGATCGTTATGTTCGTAATAAAACTAAATGTTGCCAAAGATATTAAATAAATTTTAATATCGAATTGAAGTTCCATAATTTTAATTGCTTTAAATCAAAGGTTAAATGCATATATGTTACAATGTAGGTTACAAACTTACAACTAAATGATTAAATTTGTATTTGTTGGCAAATTAAGTTGTTTTAATGCCTTTTACGTAGTAGTATTTAATTATTTGTGAATGGGTTGTTAGGGAATTAATTAGGCTATGTTTATCCTTATTATATTATTACTTTTTTACTTTATACGCAGGGACGGAACCATGATCAAATATAATCGATGGACAAATTTTTTAGAACCATAATATAAAAACACATTTTGATAGGCCTATGTTTTTTCCAAAAATTAACACTACATTAAAAAAATCATAGTGGTCCTGAGCACCCGCAAAAATCCCCCTGGTTCCGTTCTTGTTTATACATATGTATCTATTAAACATAACGGGAGAAGGATCATTCTTCAGCCTACTGGGGAGAGTCGAGCCTTTTTGGCTCTGATTATGCGGCATGGCCACCATTGTCGTGATCGTTTCCAGACTCTTCCGTAGCCATAGCGAGATGTTTACCAAGCGATGAAAATGTTATTTTATTTTTTGATGGTAAAATGAGGGATTGTTTACATCTATCTAACCAAACTCTTTTCACCAAATTACACTATAAAAGCTTAAGATTTTACAATATAGTAAATGAATTAAAAAGCAGTCTAACACGATTTAAACGGTATGAAATAATGTCCCTCCTAGTAAAATATAGATGGTGGTGCCCCAGCCCCGCAAGGATAAAGGATAAAAAACGTGTTGTTAATTACCTTAGATCAACTTGTTTAATCTTTTAGTGTTCAAACACGATCTTGTGAAGATATACTTAGGTCCCATTACCATTATAATGAGTGATTCTTTCCCGTACAAGTTGGTGCCATATATGCTAAAAGAAATAGGACAAACATGATGAAAGGCAATACAATGATGGAACTTATCTTCGTGGTGGGATCCTAATTCCTGTGATGGTTCAATTCTGTTGTAGTTTGGATGTGGTCAGGTCCATGTTTTGCGGTGGATCGATAAGATGAGGCTAAGCGGCTGCGTATAGTGACATGAGTTAGCTTGGGGCAACTATTTGGTCGCATGGGAAGCACATACACTTCTGCTACAGTACCATGACCATAGATAAGGTTCACCCTTTTTTATGGGGTACACATGATATGGCTATATAGGTCAAACATCGAATGGTTTTAGTCCCTTAAAAATAAAATAAAATAAAATAAAAATCACTACGGAGAGTAGTGCGCCACCTCCACCTCACGCTCCACGCGCGAACAACCATAGTGAAGACCAACACGCGGTGGTAGGATTTTCGCGCCCATTTGATTAGGGCCGTCTCATGAATTTAGGTGGCCCTGAGCCGTAACCATAAGAGGCCTATTAAAATTTAAAAAATTGAGCATAATTACCGGCGAACCACAATGTTAATTTCATGTAATACGGGAAATATATCTATGTTCATAATATTGCGATTGATTGTATTCCAATAATGAACAATTTACGTAAATCAAGTCTAGTTTTTCGTAGGTAATGTTTTTTGAACAAACTAGTTTGTTGTTAACAAAATATATAGTCCTGGTATAAATTGTGGTAATCGGATACATGATGATCATTAAAGTATGTGGGCCTCGTGGTCTTGACGTCAGCTAACAAACTAAAAACAATGCAAATTAATAATATGGGCTAAAAAAAATAATGATAAATAAATAAATAAAACGCTCCCCACAAATCAACAAACCTAACCCTAAAAACAAAACAAAAAAACAGCCGCCTCCTCCGGCCGTCGGCTGCGGCCGGAGGTCCCCTCCACCACCCTTTTCAGTACATATCTTCTTTCTCCTTTATCTTATCTTTTATCATTAATCATGTTGCATAATAAACAAGCAAGTGATCGATCGGTTATATTCCGTCTTCTCCGGTAAGTTAGAACAGCTTTAGATTGTGGTGTGTGTGATCTATGGGTCATGGTATGTGTGTTTTATCATCAAGCTTTCAATTTCTGCTACGTGGTCGTGGTGATTCGTGATGGGAGGTTGTTGAGATGGTTTATTTCGAGGAGATGATGAGTTCATGAGATATCTAAGGTTGTATTCTGATGGTGAGATGGCGAATATATAAGGTTGTGTGGTGATTCAGGTCAAGAATGTGGTATGGTCATGAGATGGTTTGTGTTGTGGGAATGGCGAGTCGTGAGATAGTTTGGGTCGTTTGGTAACTAGTAATGGTGTGTTCGCGAGATGGTTTTCGGGTTTTAGGTATGGTGTGTTCGTGAGATGGTTAAGGGTCATTGGAATTGTGTGGCCGTGAGATAGCTTTGGGTCGTGGGTATGGTCAAGAAATAAGATGGTTTGGGTCATGAGTTTAATGAGGTCGCGAGATGATTTGGGTCGTAGGTATCATGAGGTCACGAGATGGTTTGGATTGTGGGTATGGTGAGGTTTGTTTGGGTCGTAAGTATGGTGAGGTCGCGAGATGGTTTTGATTGTGGGTATGGTGAGGTCGTGAGATGGTATTGGGTATGGTGAGGTGATGCGTGGGAATTGCACCTTGCTTTACCTCTCGAGGGATCTCGAGAAGCTTACAACCCCCACCAGGCAGTGTACCTGATCGTTGTAGTATAGTATAGTGACAAGTACCGGGGGATTGATCGTTCAGCTTAGGAATAGTGTCGCTAGGATTAGAAAACCTAATTAATAGTTCTAGAGGTGAGAGATGATTATTTTTGTATTTTTATATTTTTATGAAAGCAAGTAAAATCTCGGGTTTTAGAAGAGTGGGCGGAATTAGTTGCTATTCAACTAACCCAAAGCTATTAAAATAATTAAAATGAAATTAAACTAAATTAAACTAAGGTTGTGAGCAGTATTTGGAGAAATTGTGTTTACTTAGACTTCATTACTCCCTAGATATCTTTTACATATTAATTACTTGTTATACTTGTATGCATGACGGATTGTATTCCTTAATACCATTCGTGGGGTGGCATACATAACTCCCCAACTCTATGAGCTCTTATCTCCTCCTACACCATGACCCAGCACAACTATAGGGATTGTAAACAGTGGCTCATGCATTAAATACAACCAATAAAGACCTAGTACGCCTCGGTTCATGTTTCTTAAGACGTTCAAGCATGTTACCATTTGGAGATCTGCCAGTTTTCTTAAGCCTAACATATAAATCATTCATTCAAAACAAGAATAGACAAGTAATCAACACATAATCAACATCTAGGTTTCATTAGATCTAAGCAAACACAAGAGAGATCTAGCCTAGCATAATGGAATTGAGATAAGAACAAGAGATAAACAACCAACACATATACATATTGATTGAATTGAAAGTACACTTATCTCAATTACAATGCAAGGTCTCAAGGGTTTGGAACCCTTGAAAAACCTGTAAAAGAGGCACCAAAATCGTCTTTAGGGTTTCACCAAAACTTCTCTCTTTTTTAATAAAAAACTAGAAAACTATATATAGGAAAAACAGTCTGACGGCGTCAAGAGTTAATTCTGACGCCGTCACTTCGCCGCCATATACTTCCTCGGACGGCCTAGATCCACTTATGACGGCCTACGTGACGCCGTCACCACCCACGGTATAATATTTTAGCCACTTTGACGCCGTCACCAGCTACGATGTTTAATTCTCCATGCCTGACGCCGTCAAGAAGGTAGTCTTGACGCCGTCACCTTGTATCTTCAGCATGGATTTTTGGTACTTTGCCGTTTTCTTCACTTTTATGCTCCAAAAACGTCCAAAATAGCTTCTTTTCCAGAATTCACTCTCCAAACACCTAAAATCACAAAAGGAACGATTTAGGGCAATATTTGATCAAATAAAGTCGGATTCGGGCTTAAATGACCCCCTAAAAACGGATCATTTTTCGCCTTATCATATACCCTTACACTTGAGATTTGCTTGTCCTCAAACAAATGAGCTTTTATTCTACTCAAAAGACAAGTTAGGGGTCATTTAACACTAATATAAAAGTAATTACAACAAATAATCGTTCCACTAAAGACCAATAGACAAGCACGGAGGTCATACACTAGCACCTCACAAATAGTGTTTAGATACTCACATCTCTCGGGTGTAATAAAGTAATATAACATTATGGAAATGGAAGATATCTCTCACTACCTGTCATAGCAAAATAGATTACCATAGGCTTGGGAAAGGATCAAACCTCCACCACATGGCGTAAGCACCTAGGATAAACTATCAAAGAGGTCTTTTAAAAGGTTGTAACGTTAGGTGTAGGGATATGAATTACACAGTTTTGTTGGATAAAGGAAGTTTTACTGGTAGCGAGTTAACAATCTTGGTTAATTACATGTACAAGATGGCGTTGCTAAGCCAAGACTAGACTCGACTTAAGCTAATAAATACAAAATAACAAAAACATAAAATGAACATAGAATAATACATCATAGGGGATAAGCATTCACTTTTACCCTACCATCCAAAATAATACATCATAGGGGATAAGCATTTCGATTTTTATTATTATTATTTTTTTTATTTTTTTTCTTTTTTTCTTAAATTTTTCGATTTTTTTTTTTTTTTTTTTTTTTTTTTTTGCATACACTTTTACCCTACCATCCAAAATAATATATCATAGGGGATAAGCATTCCCCTTACACTTGAATCTTTACATACTTTACATTAAACTATTCTAATGACTCGAATTAAGAAAATCAAAACACTTGGAGCACTTTTAAGATTAACGTACATATGGGGGTAATAATATTATGTTCTTCCCCATTACTCCATAAAATAAGTACTTACCCATGAGTCCCAATCGTCCCAAAACAATATGTACAAGGATATAACTCGACTTAGCAACCATGTAATCAATTAGAAAGTTAACTTAGGGTTTAACAAATAACAATAATGCACTAAAAATGAGCGCATACACGGAAGGCTAAGGAGATTTGGGTGTACATTTAAGTGGGGTGTAACAAATTCTTCCTTTAAGTAAGATGCTTAAAGTTAGAAACGAAAAGATAGGCTCGGAGGGGTGTACTAGGGGTATCGTGTACTAAAAATGAGTACAACGCTAAGGGTGTGGGAAAAATTAGTTGACTTAACTAGCCAAGTAATATGAATTAAATGGTCAAGTAATTATAATACGGGTTTAACACAAGGGTGATCCTAATGCCTCTTATCATGTAGTAAATCCTACCACACGAATGTAGTCTCACTAGCGGTCTCGGGATGCATCACTAACGCAAGTTCTAGAATCTAAATGCTACCGGTACACTCATAAGCACTAATAGTAAATGCTTTTCCTATCAAATCTAAAGGCGAACCTTACATATTTTGGTGGAAAATTTTTCTGAATATACGGTTATGTGCTAGTCATACAATCTCCTATCCATGAGACGCTTGCTATGGCTAAAGTTTCACTCCTAAATGTTGTAAAAAATTTTAAATTTGGCGCTAAAATTACACTAACAAGTATTTCTCATAGTTTTATTACACATCTACTATCAAACAAAACAAACTCAAGCGAAAGTGCATATGTAAGGTATCATCTTTTTACCCTCCCCTTACACTTAAGATGAACATTGTCCCCAATGTTCAAGTAAAGAATGTAAAAGTGAAAAAGTAAAGAGAATGAAATCAAATACTCCCCTGATTCGCTCGGTATGGATTATAGGTTGGCCAGATTAGATCTTCCTCCAAGAAAATGAACAATCAAAGCTTCCCTTCCAGAATATAAATCATCTCCTTGTTGAACATAACCTGTAAATCCTGACAAAACAACTACAAAAACCCAAAGCATCAAGCCGAACAAAGATAACTCACAACTAGATGTAATTCCAGACTTAGGAATAAAAACAAAACAATTAAAGATATAATGCTTGTGGAATGAATGTTTGCAGATTTCCTGGAGATTATAAAACTTAATAATTCACAAAAACCATAAGACTCCGTTAGAAAAACAAAACTGGTAAAATTTCCAGATTTTTACACGTGACGCCGTCAAGAGTAAACTCGTGACGCCGTCAGAAGTGACCTGCAGAAATTCTTATGTTAAGTTTCCGGAAAATTTCTGGAAAAACTTCGTCCTACTTCCTGGAAAATCCTGCAAAACATCATTACGACTCGATACAAGCATTTGACTCTAACAAGTACTAATACACATGTCCATTTAATATTGTTGTGGTTCATGCTCAATTTCGTTCTTATAAACAAATTTGGATCTCCCTTACACTTATCTTTTGCAAAATATCTTTATATGCAATTAAGACGAAGTTAAAAACAAATAAAGCATTTTCACAATTTACTTTGAAACATGAGCCACAAACAATAAAAATAAAACATGCATACGGAAACAAATAAAATCAAACAAACAAACAAATAAAAACACACAAAACATGGGTTGCCTCCCAAGAAGCGCTTGTTTTTGTTCGAGTCACGAGCCTGACTCTACCCTTATTTAACGGAAATAGCGGAGGTTCTCCCTACACTTAGGATCAAGTGTGGGTGAAAGTAACGATACACACCCTTAGGGTGTGAATATGCCACGTGAGGTGAAGGGGGTGAGTGAATGGCTTCCTTCATCCTAAAACTACCCGGATAATATTGGTTGATGGGTGGGTCGGTTCCTCTTTTGTCTCCTAGAAATATATCTAAGGATGAAAAGGTGTGTAAAGATTGAGGTTCCGGTTCATCAACACTAGGAAATTCCCTAGAACTAGGAGTAAGGTTATCACTACAAGTGTTCAAACCTATATCCTCAAGTGGTGCCTGGTCCAAGGGTTCTACCTCCATCGGAATTCCTAAAGTTTCTTCTACTTCTTCAGGGTAAGTCACGGGCGGTGCGTGTGCCTCAAATGATGGTTGAGTATTTTGTGGGCTTATGTTGTTCACCTCATCATTCCATGTATCAGGATCTAGCCCTAACATTCTCCCAAGTATCTCACGTGCTTCTCTAGGCATCTCAACTTCTATGTCCGAATCATAAGGATCATCTTCAATATTCTGACTGCTATATACAAATTGCCCAAGAGATTCATCATCTGTTTCTTGAGATTCATCATCATCAATCATAGAACCTAGGTCTTTTTGATCAATGTGATCATGCTCGGCTAAATCCTCCTCAATTGTTTTCTTAGGTAGTGATAGTAGCAAACCTAGTGCTTCATCCAACTTATGATTTGTTACAATGGCTCTCTCCATAATTCCTTGGCAAACTAGGTCGCATTTCCTATTGGCCTCACTAAAACTAGATCTTAAATATGGAGGTTGTTCATAAGAATCTATCCTAGGTGAAGGCTCATATGATTCATAGGTGTCTCTAAATGAGGTATTTTGAACTCTTTGGTGTGTTAGCCGCTCAACCCTATCTTTTAATCTTAGAAGTCTAAGTGTAAGGTCCATTTGAAGCAAGTTACAAACAAAATCACAAAGAAAAGATAGACTACGAGAAAGCTACAAAAGAAAAAATCTCACTTGATAGGAATCTAATGAGTAGACCTAATAAAAATCAAATTCAACCTAAACAATAACTATTCCCCGGGCTGCGGCGCCAAAAACTTGATGCGTGGGAATCGCACCTTGCTTTACCTCTCGAGAGATCTCGAGAAGCTTACAACCCCCACCAGGCAGTGTACCTGATTGTTGTAGTATAGTATAGTGACAAGTACCGGGGGATTGATCGTTCAGCTTAGGAATAGTGTCGCTAGGATTAGAAAACCTAATTAATAGTTCTAGAGGTGAGAGATGATTATTTTTGTATTTTTATATTTTTATGAAAACAAGTAAAATCTCGGGTTTTAGAAGAGTGGGCGGAATTAGTTGCTATTCAACTAACCCAAAGCTATTAAAATAATTAAAATGAAATTAAACTAAATTAAACTAAGGTTGTGAGCAGTATTTGGAGAAATTGTGTTTACTTAGACTTCATTACTCCCTAGATATCTTTTACATGTTAATTATTTGTTATACTTGTATGAATGACGGATTGTATTCCTTAATACCATTCGTGGGGTGGCATACATAACTCCCCAACTCTATGAGCTCTTATCTCCTCCTACACCATGACCCAGCACAACTATAGGGATTGTAAACAGTGGCTTATGCATTAAATACAACCAATAAAGACCTAGTACGCCTCGGTTTATGTTTCTTAAGACGTTCAAGCATGTTACCATTTGGAGATCTGCCAGTTTTCTTAAGCCTAACATATAAATCATTCATTCAAAACAAGAATAGACAAGTAATCAACACATAATCAACATCTAGGTTTCATTAGATCTAAGCAAACACAAGAGAGATCTAGCCTAGCATAATGGAATTGAGATAAGAACAAGAGATAAACAACCAACACATAGACATATTGATTGAATTGAAAGTACACTTATCTCAATTACAATGCAAGGTCTCAAGGGTTTGGAACCCTTGAAAAACCTGTAAAAGAGGCACCAAAATCGTTTTTAGGGTTTCACCAAAACTTCTCTCTTTTTTAATGAAAAAACTAGAAAACTATATATAGGAAAAACAGTCTGACGGCGTCAAGAGTTAATTCTGACGCCGTCACTTCGCCGCCATATACTTCCTCGGACGGCCTAGATCCACTTATGACGGCCTACGTGACGCCGTCACCACCCACGGTATAATATTTTAGCCACTTTGACGCCGTCACCAGTCCATCTGACGCCGTCACCAGCTACGATGTTTAATTCTCCATGCCTGACGCCGTCAAGAAGGTAGTCTTGACGCCGTCACCTTGTATCTTCAGCATGGATTTTTGGTACTTTGCCGTTTTCTTCACTTTTATGCTCCAAAAACGTCCAAAATAGCTTCTTTTCCAGAATTCACTCTCCAAACACCTAAAATCACAAAAGGAACGATTTAGGGCAATATTTGATCAAATAAAGTCGGATTCGGGCTTAAATGACCCCCTAAAAACGGATCATTTTTCGTCTTATCATGAGGTCGAGAGACGGTTTTGATTGTGGGTATGGTGAGGTTAGGAGATGATTTCATTGTGGGTATGGTGAGGTTGCGAGTTGGTTTGTGTCGTAGATATGGTGAGGTTGTGAGATGGTATTGGGTATGGTGAGGTTGAGAGACGGTTTTGATTGTGGGTATGGTGAGGTCACGAGATGGTTTGGATCGTGGGTATGGTGAGGTTTGTTTGGGTCGTAAGTATGGTGAGGTCGCGATATGGTTTTGATTGTGGGTATGGTGAGGTCGTGAGATGGTATTGGGTATGGTGAGGTCGAGAGACGGTTTTGATTGTGGGTATGGTGAGGTTAGGAGATGGTTTCATCGTGGGTATGGTGAGGTTGCGAGTTGGTTTGTGTCGTAGATATGGTGAGGTCGTGAGATGGTATTGGGTATGGTGAGGTCGAGAGACGGTTTTGATTGTGGGTATGGTGAGGTTAGGAGATGGTTTTCATCGTGGGTATGGTGAGGTTGCGAGTTGGTTTGTGTCGTAGATATAGTGAGGACGTGAGATGGTATTAGGTATGGTGAGGCCGTGAGATTTGGGTATGGTAAGGTCACCAGAAGGTTTTGATTGTGGGGATGGTGAGTTCGTGAGATGGTATTAGGCCGTGGGTAGTGTGAGGTTATGAAATGGTTTTGGTGTGAGGTCGTGCAAGGCTCGTGGACATAGCGAAGTCATGAGAGGTATAGGTCGTTGGTTTTGTCGGAGGAGACGACAAGTATGAGGTCAGGTAGGTAGTGAGATGGTATTTAAATGTTTATGAAGAGGGTCATGTGAATGTTGTTATTGAATTAGGTGTTTTGAGCAGATGGTCATTGAAGATCGTTCGTTTCAGTATGGGTTTTCATAAAGTGGTATTTTTACATCTTGGGGTATTTTCATCAATCTACCGTTCGTGCTATTTGTAGTGGCACCACTTAGTCAGATTTTGTGTTTGAACCGTTGTGCTATTCGTAGTGATACCACTTAGTCAGATTGCTATTCGTAGTGACACCGTTGTGCTTTGAGGTTCTTACGGGTTATATTTCATGTGCGAGGTTGTGTGTCGTGATCGGTTTCAACCTGTGTCATACTTTCTACTCGGTGTTTGCCCTTATGTGTCATTGTGTTTGGTAGGTTTGGTGTGTTGGAGTTATATCTCAGTACGTCGGATATTTGCTTTTTGATATCCTTATTTGATGCGAGTGTAGGTAGTGGTCATCGAGACGGGTCATTGATGTAGCTTGCTTGGTTTGTTATGTTTGTGTCGTTGTAATTTTAGCATCTTGCTAGTTTATCTATATAATATATATTGCCTTTAAAAATAATAATAATATGGGCTATTTAGTTCATATAGACATAAAATAGAATAATGGATCAAACTGCATATGTGTGGCCCTAAGAAAAAGGGGCCCCTGTGCCATTGCAAGGGGTTGCACCCTCTTCAGCCGGCCTTGCTTATGGGTCTGCACCACCTAATGAACATTAAAGAAAGTGGGGTTTTGTGTGTGTGAGGGGGGGGGGGGGGGGGGGGGGGAGGGTTGAGTTTATGAAGAGTATATTGTAATGTATGTTTGTATAAAATGAGTTATTTTTATTTTTTTGGTATAGTGATGAGTTTATGAAGAGTATATTGTAATGTATGTTTGTATAAAATGAGTTATTTTTATTTTTTTTGGTTTAGTAATGGGTTTGGTGGTGCCATAGTAAGTAAAAGGATGTGCGTTTGGGGCAATGTTTTTTCAGTAACGAATTTTATTTCTCAAATTTCATTTTAACTTTTTCTAAAAAGCTTTTTTATGTTGAAGTGTTTAGTCATGATTACCAGAAACAAGTGAAAAAAGATGATGTAACCCAATAAGAGCCTTCGTTAAGATGACTATTGAGTCACGTTAAGTTTTAACGCAGGCACCAAAATGGTTACGTTACCTTACCATCGAACGCGTTAAATGGGTGCGTTTAAGGGGAAGGGTAAGGGGTTAACGTGCGTTAACATGCACTTGAAGTAAAAAAAACAAAAAACAAAAAAATTACAAAACTGCCCCTAAACCAACGGTTATGTTACCGTTATATTTAAAAAAAAAGTTCAATTTAGCCCCCGATATTTGTATCCGTTTAACAACGGCTAGAAAGTGAAGAAAAAAAAATCTTTTCCAAACCCATTTTAATACAACTATAAATACCAATTCACCCACACAATATTTTTTCACACTTTCACTACTCTTTTCATCTACAATACACTTCTATTAGCTAAAAACAATAATGTCGGGCGGCAACAACAAACGAGGCTCGTTTACGAATCTTCTCGGTGGTGGTTGGAATAACCCACGCGGGTTCTTCCTCAAAATCCAAACGAGGGTCCGTCACCACCGATTTGGGGTAACCTAAACGATTTCGGTTTGTCGAGTCAAGAAGCTTACGAACAACATCAAGCCATGCAATTTTGGCACGAAAGTCAACAAACCGACTTAAATTCAAATTTCCAAAATCTTCAATTCTCTCAACACTCACAACATTCCCAAACCGAAACATATGAAGTTCCGGAAACATCTACTTCCCCTCCAAAACCAAAAAGTCGTGGAAAACGTAGGGCAAAAATATCCAAAGAAGTTGTACAAGCCGAGGAAGATGATACTGAAAAATTGAAGGAACGTTGGACACCAATTGAGGAAAAATTGCTTGCCAAGTGTTGGGTGGCATGTTAAGAGGATCCGAAGGTCGGGAGATCCCAAGCTAAGGATACGTTATGGCAACGGATACTAGCCGAGTTCAATAGAATAAATCCAAAAGAACGCAACAAGGATATGCTACAAGAAAAGTGGAAAACGTTGAACCGTGATTGCAATAAGTTCAACGCTTTCTACAAAAAGGCGCAACGGGAGGTGAAAAGTGGTGAAAGTGAAGTTGATATCCTAACACGTGCTAACCTACTGTATCGTCAAGAAAACCCGCCGTTCACGAATGAAGAAGCTTGGAGCGTTTTGCGTACACATAAAAAATGGGACGCGTCGGAGGCGGTTGATTTAACCGGAGACGTCCCAAGCCAAACAAACGAGGCTTTGTTTGGTCATGACGCAGAACCACGGCCCATTGGAAAAAAGAGGGCTTCCAAGAAACAAAAATCCAAGGCAACGACAAGCACCGGAGGCACGGCTAGCACCGATGCTTCCATTTCTTCGGCCGCTTTCGCGGAGATGATGCGTGAAGAGTTAAGGTCAAAACATGCAGAGGCGGCCAGGGCGTATCAGGCGACCGCAGAAAACCAAGCCACACAACAAATGTTGGGGGAGATGGAATTTTTGAAGCTTGACACTACCGGCAAAGATCCACATTGGGTGGCGTTGGTTAATATGGAAAAAGATAAAATCGTAAAAAAACTTGGGTTGCCTCCTCGTCATGATGAATAATTATCTCGTACTTTTTTTTATGTGATGTTGTGTTTTATTTATCCCGTACTTTTTTTATTAGCGTTTTTTTTATTTTAAATTTCGTAATGTAATGTTGTTTTTAATTAATGTTATGTTTTAAATAAATGAAGTGTTTATTAAATTTGGGGTTGAAATTGAAAATAATTGGGGTGGAAGTGAGTTAAGGTGAATTAAATGTAAGTTATGTTACCAGGAATAAAAGTCAATAGTTAAAGTTAAAAGGTAAAAGCTGATGTGACGCTGATATCGCAGTGAGTTAACTTTTGACACCAAGTTATCTTACTAAGTGCTCTAAGTGAATGAGGATGCTGAAGGGCGAAGCCACATATGCTTTAGAGGAGTCATCAATTGACCATGCAATATTCAACCATTTTTCTTTTGAAACTTGAGTATAAAATTAGTATAGATTTAGTATACTTTTATACAATTGTTTAATCTAGGGGTGTTCATGGGTCGGGTAATAAATCGAAAACCGAACCGAATCGAACCGAAAAAAAACCGAACCGAACATATAACCTAACCGAACCGAACCGAATTAAAAATTCGGTCTTCGGTTTGGATATGAGTTTGGCTATCTGAACCGAAAACCAAATTTATATAAATATATATATTTATATTATTTTATATATAAAAAATATCCATTAAAATTTTATACTAATATAAAAAACACTTTTTTATGCATGAAATATTTTTTTTGCCAAAAATATATATAATTAAATTTTAAAAAAATATAAATAGTGTAATTCAAGTATAAATTTCGGTTTTCAGTTTTGACCCATAACCGAACCGAACTTCGGTTCGGTTCTCGGTTCGGTTCGGTTATATATATTTTCGGTTCGGTTCGGTTTTCGGTTATGTCCCAAAAATAATTTTTAACCGAACAACCCGAACCGAATAAACCGATTAACCGAGAACCGAACCGATGAACACCCCTAGTTTAATCCATAACGGTTGTGTTAATAACTAAATTTATATAATAGAAAAATGCTAGATAGACGACTAAAATAAAATTGACATTCATTCAAACACAAGCATAGCTTGTTTTACATAAAATCCATATGCACTATAGTACATAATCCTTATTTTGCGATTTCCGTGGAAATCACGTACAAACACAAGTTACTTTCACAACTTATGAAACACAAACTCGAAAGGAGTAGTACCATCAGAAGCAAGACGTCTAACCCCCTTGTCTACAACAACACTTACATTATAACAAACAAATGGAGGAGGACCACCACAGAATGCGGGACAATGTTGTAGCATGTAGCTATGCACCTTCGGGTTTGTTGGCTTAGGATAATTCACAACCTGAAAACATGTAATATCTTCCTCGAAAGGCCCACCAGTTGTAATCAAGTTTGAAGGTGCCTGTGCTTCAGCATCAAGGATTGTCCAAAATGTCGACTTTTCACACGCACCCTTGAAGTATCCGGAATCAATACCAAGAACTCGTGATGTTTTAAGATATTTTTCCGTTTTAAGCATAGTGAACATGAACTCACCACCAGCTGCATCGTTGGGGCCCTGAACCACGTCGAATGGGCAAACTTTTTTCTTATTAATTGTATCGGTTAACTTGATAGCACCACCTTTGCCCGAGACTGGACCAATGTGGTATCGAACGTCATTCAATACTTTTTTCCCGGTAGCATCTTTTACTACTTCTTCGGCAGCAAGTGCCGTGGTAATGAAGAGAAAGAGCAGAACATAAGATATTGAAGGGTTCATGTTGTATAAATGTTATGATTGGGTTGTACAATTTAGAGCATTTAGATGTTGGTATTTTATAGGCTCGGTCTTGCATCATATTTCCATATTGGGGAAGACTTATGTTAATGCATGTTACTGTAGTTTTTGTATGTTAAACAAAAAGAAGTTACATGCTCTGTGACTCGTTTTTGGCTTTGATTATTAGCCGCTATCAAATTAATAAAGAAACGTGTTTTTTCTGCTAAAGCTTAATGCATGGACCACGACGACCACACCATGTTTTTTTAATTGAGGGGCGAACCAACTTACTCAATGATGAAGTTTGGTATGTTTTTGCAATAAAATAAAAGGTTTGTTTTTTACCCCTCCTTCCGCTCTATACCTTATTTATACTAGACGAGTATCTGTGCATAGCAACGGATTTTCTAGCGGCAAATAGTTATAGGTGTGATATTATGGTTAAGTATTTTATGTAACGTTTATACATAAAACATAAAACAATAAAAATGATGTGTGGAAGTTCTCTTTTAGCTGATCGAGAAGATGAAACTGATGGTTGTTCTACAGAATCAGAATAGGGTGTTGTATTATAAGTTGTTGAAATGGGTATTGATGAAACACGTGTTACCACATCCTGGAAGACATGGTCAACAACATTTTTTTACCAATGAGATTAGTGAGTAGTGCAGGTAGTATTTGACTTATGACATTTCCCAAAAACTTCTGCATATATGATTTAGAATCAGGTTTTCTTTTAGACAATATCGCCTTTAAAAAATGTCATGTTATTAAACGATTTGGGTGCATCAAAACATTTAAGTTTGAATGAATCCAGAAGCTAAGGTGTTAATCTCAAAAGAACCTATCGAATCGTTCTGATTAACTTGGTTGAACAACGTTCATAATAAAAGTGCACTTTCGTCACAAGCAGCCAGGTTCTTAATATCTAAACCAGAAAGAAAAAAGTGGATAAGAAAGAAACATATGATACACATCTAAAGAAAAGATACAATGAAGAGTACAATCGTACATGATAAGCACGATAAAATATGATTCAAGATAGCCATATATGTTTACTACCAACGATAAATGTCAAGAGTTCAGATGCTAATGGATCCTGAAACATGTTATGGGCACACAATTAACTGATTTTAGAGGTTTTAACTCGTTCTAGTTTCCCACATACCATGCCTGCAATGAAAAAAAAACACAATTAAAAAAACAAATAATTAATCAGTCTCAGCATTAAACAAACACAATTGAAAAAACAAAACACAAAAGAGTGGAGTAATGGAAATGGCGAATCTGGAACCTGTGAATCGGAATTTCAATACCACCGAATACTTGATCGTAACTGCACCATAAGAATTGACATAAACGATATTAAAATGTTGATATCACATTCAAAATCAAATAAAAAATGGCATAAATCTGACAAACATGCACCAAACAATTCATAATTGAGTTGATACATTCACAAGAATTCGAGAATCACACAGAAAAGATGAAAAAATAAAATCTTATCTATGATTAAAATTCTGAAAAATCGAAGCTGAAAATATGTGGCGATTTTATGATGCTGATGAAGGGGGTTTTTTTTGAATGATATTGTGTCATATACTCTTATGTTGGTATGAATAAACTTTGAAAGCTTTCCAAAAAGTCTGGTACAAACACTTGATAAGGATGGGCCGTATATCTTGAGGCTGACCCGAATTTTATGAAGCTTACATGAGAAGTTTTGTTACAAAGTTTTATTTCCTTAATTAGTGGTAAAATTCAAATTAATATTCACAAATAGTTTATATCAACAACCAATATTCCCAAATTTACGCTTGAATTTTAACACAACAAGTATACCAACATTTTAATGAATGAGTGAACAATGAATGTGAAAATGATGTATCCTTAACATAAATAAGACCTTAGGCCTCTTAATAGACTATTACCCGCAGAAGAGCTGGACCAACTGTGATCACTGATAAAGACTATTAACCACAGAAGATTTTTACTAAATGTGATATCTAATGGAGCAGGTAACTAAACCCACTTAACATTTCTTGACGGGTTTTGCCTAGAATTCTAGCCATGATGTATATTTATGGGCTTATGGTAGATTCAAAAGTGCAAAAACCTTTGCATAATAAAGAAAGTGCTCAAAGTGTTAAAGTGTTAAAGTGAATGAAATTAGAAGATTGAGTCTTTACAAGGTTATAGTTTTAATTGGTTCGGTTCCCGATAATGCAAAAACCTTTTCATAACAAATGAACAGACCACCTGAATGAAACACACCATGCCAAACTCATTCAGACATTATCAAGAATATCTAGTGTGCCTTGATTACACATTACCAATAATCGTTGTGAAACCCGGTTCGACCCGGGTGGTTCATTCATAAAAAAAAATTTATAGGTTATAAATGAAAAATAATAAAAGTTTGAAGATTTGAGAATTAAACATAATGTTTTGAAACCTGGTTTGACCCGGGTGGTTCAACCGGTTGAACCGTTCCGTCAAAAAATTGGTCGATTTAAACCGGGTCAACTTGCTAGGTTCGGTCGAAAACGGGTCAAATTAAACCGGTTAAACCCGTCGGGTTTGAAGCGTCCCGGGTCAACCCGGTTTGTGATTTGTATTAATTGGTTATTTAATTTGGTAGATATATTTTTAATTGGTTGTACAATGTGAATAAATCTTTGTATTTTTAAGTAATGGAGTATTTTAATAAGAGTATTAATTACATTTCATAATTTCCTTTAATAAAATTTTTTCAAGATTTTCACTTTTTAAGATTGACCAATTTTTCAAGATTGACCATTTTTCCTTTATATGTAGTATAAATTGCTACTCTTTTGCCCCTCCTTCTCTCTAAACCTATTTTATTTGTAGTACAAAACAATTATATATATATATATATATATATATATATATACTAGACGAGTACCCGCGCATAGCAGCGGTTCCTAGCGGCAGACAATTAACGATATGCGATATTGTGGTAAGTGTTTCGTATAACGTTCTAAGATTGATGGGTTGACTCGTTTTTCTTCTTCCTCGTCTTCGTCATCACTTGATATGACAATGACCATATCCCAATTCCAATTAATCAGATTATGATTGAAAAAAAGGAATAGGATGTGGAGGAAGTGAATGTGGAGCAGAAGGATGAAGCTGCCCATAAAAAAATAAAATAAAAAAAAAAAAAAAAAAAAAAAAAAGCAAACAAGTTGTGTCAATGCACATTTGATAGATCATATAAAAAATAAATCCATTTTCTAACATAGGCGAGTACCCGCTCCTAGCGGCAGCGGTTCCTAGGGCAGCCAATTAACGATATGCGCAAAGAAAGTTATCTATTGCTTATCCTTTAAATAGATTCTTGAGTTTCTCATGATTAGAAGAATAAAAGAGAAACTTGCATTATTTAGATCGGTGGCCTCTGAATATATTAATGAAAAAGTAAATAATCAGATTAAAAAAAACAAAACAAATTAGATCTATAAAACAAACCAAAAAAAAAAACGATTTGTAAAAATTACTCAAAAATCAAATTTATAGAGAAAAAAATAAGTCATATTAAAAAAAAAGTAACTAAATAAATAAATAGAAGTGATTAAAACTATGCTATGCTAGCCTCCCTCTTTGTGTCAGCTTTTTTTGTTCAAGTTTCAACTCTCCTTTGAAATATACACAAGTTCCTAACAGCTATTTTGGTCCTTGCATCATTTTGCCATTTTTTTCATCCTTGAACTTGAATCGAGAATTTAAACTTTACTCCAAACTAAG
Organism: Artemisia argyi; assembly: GCA_030686995.1. Lineage (NCBI taxonomy): Eukaryota > Viridiplantae > Streptophyta > Magnoliopsida > Asterales > Asteraceae > Artemisia > Artemisia argyi. The sequence goes on from CM060708.1 coordinate 157,285,931, forward strand.
AAAAGTCTTTAAACTTTACTCTAAAAAATTTGAAAATATTTTAATTTTTTTAAAATTTCAAATTTCAAAATTTTTAAATTTTATATAAATTTCGAAAGTTTTTAAAAACTTAAAAAATTTTGAATTTTTAATTTTTTTAAAAGTTGAAAATATTTCAATTTTTTTAAAATTCCAAAACGTTTAAAAAGTTAAAAAAAAAATCAAAATTTCAAAATAAACTTTATAACTAAGTTTACACTCTAAGCTTACAACAAAATTTACAATATAAACTTTATGACAAACTTACACAATACACTTAATAACAAAATTTACACTATAATATTAATAACAAATCTACATATATAATAAACTTTATAACAATGTTTACAATTTAACTTATTAAAAAATTTACAATATAAACTTTATAACAAAATTTAAACGATAAGCTTAATTATAACAAAATTTACATAATAAATATTAACAACAATTTATGCAATAAATATTAACAAGAATAACCATTATAACAAATATTAACAAAAAAATTAGAAACAAAGCATATTATTCCAGCGATATAAAAGATTTCCTGTAGCGACACAATTTTCCGGCAACCACAATCTTTTCCGGTGACAGTGGGAACTTTTTCCGGCGAGAGTGGCGGCTACAGTAGCGGTAGTAAGTGGCTGCAAGCGGCGTCACTAACAAAAAAATAGCAAAAATGTTAGATCTAAAAAAAAATAAAAAAAATCAATAGATCTAGAAAAAAAATGTATGGATCAACAAAAAAAACAATAGATCTACAAAAAAACTATAAAGTGTATGGATCTTGTATCATTTTGTGTATATAGCAATGGACCAGCTGCCTATTTATTAGACTGGAGTTGGCGCTGAGCTAAGTGAGTACAAGAACCAACCAAGCAAACAAGCTAACGAAACACATCTTTTATGGTGTTTCACTGAAACGAAGTTCCCCGTGTCTCCTTATGGAACATAAAGTGCTCAAGTTACAAACATAAGCTGGCAAATGCAAATGACCACCCACTCAACAAAGCAATACTCTTATTTAAATGAAACTGGATATGCAAGGAAATGAACCTACCCTGTTCCGTAAGTTTTTCATCGACTACCTTTGCAATCTACATACGCAAAACAAGGCAAAAAAAAAAAGTGATATCAGCATCAGTTAGCATTCAACAGAACATTCATAAAGCTACAATTACTTAATTTATCAAAGAACACAACATAATTATCCATCACCTTGTTGAAATGCTCATACTGCTTGTTACCAAGTCCAAACACTGCGTATTGAAGCTTTTCAAGCCATTCACCTTTCTCTTCTCCCTGTAACAGTAGGAAAAAAATCAAATTAGCATATAAATCCTACTTAATTACCACATTGTACTATTCCACAACTCGCACAGTATTTACCTCGGTAAACCATTTATAGAATCTAGCAGCATTATCTGTCGGCTCACCATCTCCATACCTACAAAACCAAATCATCATAAAGAATTCAATTAGTAGGTATTCATTAACCACCTACCACATCTTTTACAATTATAATAACATCATACACAAACTTATCAGATCCCAACATTTGAATTAAAAAAAAAAAAAAGACATGTATCAAATAAGCAACTTTAAATATACCAGATTCCAAAAACGATAAAACTTACGTAGCTAAAAAGAAAAAAGCAAGAGATTCTTTCTTTAGCTTATCTTCATACTCATCATCTTCAGCGGCATAATCATCCTATAAAAAGTATAAACAAAATCAATTACGCCCTTTAGGAATCAATACTACTTCCAGATAAAGTATCAACGAATCTAGTCAATCCAATCCATTTGCATCTCGGATTGATCCCTATAATAAAAAAAGTCAATACTCACCAAATCAATCACTTTAAACACCGCCTTTTCATATCTCGCTTTAGCTTCTTCAACAAGCGCCTTTAATCAACAAACACCAAATCAAAGTCAATAAAAACCGAAACACCAATTAAATTTTCACAATTACGTAATTCACGTAAAGTCAACCAATCAAAATACACATTTTAACACAGAACTACAAAAAAACTATAAAGTGTACAAAAAAAAACATATAGAACTACAAATAAAATCAATAGATCTAGAAAAAAAATGTATGGATCTATAAAAAACTATATATCTACGAAAAAAAATATAGATCAACAAAAAAAACAATAGATCTACAAAAAAAAACTTTACATCTACAAAAAAACATATAGATTTACAAAAAAAAAAAAAAAAAAAAAAAAAAAAAAAAAGAAAAAAAATCTTCACAACGCATAGATCTATCAAAATACCTCAAAACTTGAAGATGGAAGGTTTTGGTGGTGCGTTGGTTTATGAGTTCGTGGAGTCCGGTGGAGGTGGCGTCGGTTGGTGGTGCCGTCGGATGGTCTGGTGGTGGCGGCGTAGGGTGGTGGTGGTGTGAGTGGTGATGTTTTTGTAGAGAGATTTGTTTTAAGATGAGAGTGTTTGGTTTTTTAGAGTGTGTATTTTTTTTTAATGTTCCATTTAATGGTTGTCTAGTTAAGGTTCATACGCATGCTGTTCCATTTAATCGTGTGAAAGAAGTAGGGAGAGGGGTAAAATGGGCATTAATCAAAAATTCAGTTTTCACTTTCCACTTTGACCAAATCTCCATTATAAGTAGTATAGATATATATATATATATATATATATATAAAATTGGGTTCAAATAAGATCATTGTTAAAATTGTAAAAATAAGATCCATTAAGAAACTAATAAGATTAAGCCAAGTGTCCCATTTATTAATTACAGTAAATAGTTTATTTCAAAATGTAATTAACAATTAAATAAAAAGGGTATTGTAGGTATTTTGATTATGAATCCTCATAACTCCTCCTAACCCACTTTCTATTCCCTATCTCAAATTAAATCCGCCCCATCTGTATGTCTATATTCTTCCTCCCATCTCCATATCTCCTCCCTCTCATCTCCACATTCCATCCCTCCAACTCTTTGAACCTATCCACTTCGAGATCTTATTTTTTTTCTACTCTTTTCTGTTGTTGGCCATCTTGGCTTTTTTTGTTTATTCTAAATATCTTTGATAACAAGGTCTGTAGATTGTATTGTTTTTATTAAAGATAGATGATGTATCAAATTTAGATCTTGTTTAATGTTTTTTATTTTCGAATTTGAAGAAGGGCTGGGGTGGTTTTTAGATCGAACGAAACCCACATCGAGTAAAGGGTGGTTATATATATTTTTTTTAAAGATAGATGATGGGATTGTTGTAGTGGTGTTGGTGTTTTCCTTAATCGATGTAACTAGTGGTTGTTCTTGTTTATCGTCGCTGTCTCTGGTTCGCATCAGTTATTGTTTGGGAACTAAAGTCGAAGTTTTTTTCGATATAGTTCATAGGTAATGGGTTTGTGATATGTGTCTTCGAATCATTATTAATACTGGTACATCAATGGATTTTTATTGTTGTGGTCCGTGGATTTTTGTGTTGTAACAGGGTTATATCAAGTTCGAATCAGGTTATGGTCGAGGTGTTATGGTTTGTGTCCGGTTTTATTAACACCAGCGCCGGAAAAAATTGTGGTTGTGTACGGGTTCAGTTGTAGGTTGTGTACGAGTTCGGTTGTAGCAGGTGATACATTCTTGTTGATGTGTACGGGTTGGGTTGTAGCAGATGATACATTCTCGTGGCTGTGCACGGGTTCGGTTGTAGCAGGTGATACATTCTTGTGGTTGTGTACGGGTTTGGTTGTATATTTTTTGAGTTTTGTAGCAGGTGATACAATCGTGGTTGTGTACGGGTTCAGTTATAGGTTGTATCAGTTGTGTACGGGTTCGGTTGTAGGTTGTAAGTTGTAGATTTTAAGTTTTGTAGCAGTTGTATCAGTCGTGTACGGGTTGTGTACGGGTTCGATTGTATCAGTTAATGTACACATTAAATGAAACAATTAATGTATTAGTTTTATCGTTGCATCAGTTGTGTATGAATTTTATATTCTTGTATCGGTTTTTTGGTTGATTGTCAAATTGGAAAATGATGGAAAAAATGTTTCGTGAATCAAAATAAAAAAAACTAGAGAAAGAAGGTTGGCTATCAAAAAGTAAAAATGGCTGGTAAATTTTTTTTGTAATTAAATATTTATCAATTAAATAAAAATGCCTACTGAAAATGATATGCACCAAAAATTTATTCAAAAAATATGATTTGAATTCTCTAAAATACCCTTGAAACCCTATTTAATAACAATAATGTCACTCATTTAATGTTAATCTCATCTAACACAAATAAAAAGATCCAATGGTCTAAATTGGTTCTTAGTTTTACAACTTTAAGCATCATCTCACATTAACCCTCACCTATATATATATATATATATATATATATATATATATATATATATATATATATATATATATATATATATATATATATATATTCGTATTATCTTTCTTTATTACTTTTACTTGTCAAACTTTATATTTAATGTTCTGCATTTTGCTTCGACAGTTTTACTCATATTATTAACAAGGTAAGACAATTATTTATATCTTTTGTTCCGTATTTTTTGTGTCATACTACTTTTAACTTGTCAAACTTTATATTTTATATTCCATATTATTGTTTCGCAATTTTATAATAAAAACAAAATAAAATATAAAAAATGATTAGGGAGTAAGCAGTAGCAGTAAGCAGTAAACGGTAAGCAGCAAGCAGTAGTAGTAAGCAGCAAGCAGTAGCAGTAGCAGTAAAAAGTAAGCAGTAGCAGTAAGAACGTGTTTGGTAACGTAGTTGTAACTGTAATTATAAAGTGTAAACAAGTAAATGCTTATCGCTTGTCGCTTGCTGCTTCTTCAAAAAGCATTTAAAATTGGAGTGGTTGGTCATGTTTCAGACACTTGTTGAGGTTTTGCCAAACAAGCAATTGCTTACCGCTTGTCGCTTTTAAACGCTTGATGAGTGTGTAAATACTCATCATTTTTACCTAATCTGAACTGCAAAAATATCCAAAAACACTCAAATATGCATCAAAATACTGAAAATATCCCAGGATTGTATTTTATATGTTTCAGATGCAAAATGATCAAAAACAAATGAAAAATGAACAAAGTTTGCATAATTAGCAGTTTCAGTCCCTCAACTTTAACTTGTCAAAACTAGTCCTTGATTATTCTAAAACATGAAAAAGTCACCAAAGGTCCTTTTTGAATCATAAATTACATACTTAGTCCTTTGGTGTAAAATTTCATAAAATTACAAGTTTAGTCCCTCAACTTTGCAAAATTGACAAAAATGGTCCCTGGGATGTAAAAACTTTGAAAAAAATAAATTTTTGTCCTTATGCTACTAATATTTGGCAAGAATGGTCCTTGAAGTGGAAAGATTGGTGAAATTACATATTGGTCCCTAAAGTTTACAAGTTTGGCAGATCTAGTCCCTGGGTGTTCAAAAAAATGGAAAAAGGAAACTATGGTACTCATACTATGGAAACTTGGCAGAATACACCCTTGTGATAACCTTGGAAACTTCCCAAGTCCACCCCCCAACTTTCGGATAAATTGCAAAATTGGTCCTTGTTATTAACACTAAACCAAACGGACCCTTTGTATTATATCAATCCAACACCAAAACCAATCCAACAAACAAACCCATCCAAACCCATCTCCCTGATCCACAACACCCAAAGCCCATCCCTAAGCCCAATCCCCCTTTAAAAACCGTTCTAAATAATGGAGGGTCAAACTTTGACCCTCGGTCAAACGTAGTCAAACACCACCACCCTCATCCCTTCCCTCCTCCTCACTCCCCGCCAAAGACCACCATCCCACTTGCACATCCCATCACCTTCCACCACCCAAGCCACCATATATCTACCATCACCTCCACATTAAATGCTCCACCCCCCAATTGCAAATCTACAGTCCAATTTGCCCTATTTGTATATTGGCGCCAAAACAGTTTAAGGGCTGAGATCATCCCAATCTCATCCAATGGACAAGATTGCAGCTGGGAAAGCTCAAGTGGACCCTACAAGACCTCAGAGGTGACTATAAAAGGAAGAAGAGGCAAAGGAGAAGATGTGTAGTTTTTTAGCTTATCAAAATCGTTGTAAAATTAGTTGTAACTTTTAAATTCTAGTCAAACTCTAAATTGTAATATGTTTTCTTAATTTAATATAAGCTTTCAAGTTCTTATTTCAAGCTCTGTCTTATTTCAGTTTCATTAAAAAAATCTAAGTGTACAGTAAAATATGGTTTAAGCTGTCTAGTTATTAAACATGATCCACAAGCTCACTTAAGCTCTTAAATATATAAGAAAAACATAAAAAAGGAAAGAAAATACAAAAAACAAAGCAGGGAACCTTTGCATTTGACTATGGAAAACTCTAGGAAGTGCCAAGTAATGGAATTGGCAGATGGCTTGTACCTAGCTTATCTCTGATAAGCTAGGAGCTTGTAGAGTAGCTCCTCGAGCATATTTGATCTTGTTTTGAGCAAAGATCCCTTGTAAGTTTCAAATTTTCTTATTTTTAGTTAAATTGATATTTACTGTAGCATAGCTTATTTTACTGCTTATTTGGTTTGTTTGTGCTTATTAGGTGTTATTTAGTCACATTGTAGCTTAAAATAGTGCACTAGTTCATATTACATAGTTAGTGATCAAAATCTTAGGTTGGCTGTGATTATTGTTCTATTTAGTGATCTTTGGTAATTGTGGAGTATACCTGTGTTTTTTATGCTTATTGAAGCTTAATACAACATAACAAGTCAGTTAGTAGTGACCTTTTGGTCTTAAAGCTTATTTTGGGAAATAAATCAACAAAACAGTACCTTAAAGGGGTGTTTGGATCTTATTGTTTCACTATGTTAAAAAGGTTTTGGTTGATCATTTATGCTTGAAACATGCTCACCTAGTTCATATTGAGTCAGAATAACCATAAAAACCAGTGACCATTTGCAAAAAAGTCAAAATACCTTTTGATTTAGTCTCATTTGTTATCTGTCAAAGGTTTTAAGTCCATATCTCATCAAATCATTTCACAAGTAGTTATTTTAGCTTAATTTAGTCTTATTATAGCCTAATATATCATAATCAGTGAGTAAATCAAGATTAAAGTTCATAAAAGTCTAACCTTAGTGTTTTGTCAAAAGTCAAAAAAATCACTTGTATTAGAAAAACCAAAAATTGGAGGATTTGTTTTGATTTTTGTACTTAGATTGAGACCCTGAGCTTTTCACAAGTTGTTTTCTGTCACCTAATCTACAAGATCCCACCACCAGCTTAATTTTATGATTTTTATTTGAGCTTGTGCATTAGCTTAATTGAGGCTGCAGGGCAAGTACATGCCCTGTGCACAGGGTATTGGCCAAATTTCATAGCTTCTTTGTGACTGACCCAATGGACCCCACTCTAAGGCCCTTGGTTTGTGAATAGCTTATCAGTAGTATTGTTCACCCCTGGCTTAATCTTGGGTTTAGTTTATTTGTGTAGGCTTATTTGATCATCTGTTGTACCTTGCCTTCAAGGCATACACTGAGTAAATCAGTGTTGAGACACCAACTTTGCACACTTGCACAGTGTTCATTAGTGGGACCCACTCATTGCTTATTAGCTTTTTAGAATCCCAACCCAGCTAATTCATTAATTCAGTGCTTATTTTGGGTTTTAAGCCCTTTGCCCTTAGCTTTTCTTGGCCTTTTAGTTGCACACAAAACATTGAGTACACTGAGTACTCAGTGTTTCTACCTATTTTCATAAGCTCCTCAAAAGCTAACCTGTGAACCCCACAGTGTGAGCTTGAGCTTTTTGGAGAACCCATAAGCTTAGCTTATTAGATCTACCCTCCCCTTGGACTTCCAATCAAGCTTGTGGACCCCACCAGGCCTGACAGTTAGGCCATTTAGCCTGTTTTGTCCTTGTAGTTTGCTTAAGTGTTTATTTGTTCATAACAGCTTATTCAGCGTGCTTATTTTTGTTATTTTGCTTATTTCGAGCTTGTTTCTATCTGTTTTATCTTGTTTGGTCATTTGGTGGCTTATCTCAGCTTTTTCATTCAACCATAAGTCCTAATAAGCTTAAATACTCAACTGTTAAGAACAAAAGGGGTGCACATAGCTTATTAATAAGCTATAACAAAAGTGGTTTCATAAAAGTTGTTTATTTTTAGCTTATAATCATCTGTCAAAAAGAAAAAACCAACAAAAACCAACTTTAAAAATAGTGATCGCTTTTATTTAATAGGATTTATCTTTTTAAATTTTCTTTTCAGCTTATTATTAAGCATTTCATCATTTTTATATTTTTTTGAATTTTCTTTTATCTTAAAGTATTTTCAGTAATTTTTCTAGATTTTTCTCTTATGATTTAGTAATTATTAGAATTAAAATTAGTTTAATTAATAATTAAGTAACATTAGTATTTTAAATAGTTTTATAAATTTTTAATTAACAACAATACCTTTTTATATTTTTTCTAGGTTTTATAAATCATTAAATATTTTTAGAAAATAGTTTTTTTAATTTCTAATGTTCATTTTCTAATTTTCTCAATTAATCTAGTTAAATTAGATAATAATTAATAAACAAGTAAATAATTAGTAAAATAGTCTAAAAATAATTTTTATAAGTTTTTTTATAATTTTTTAGGATTCCTGTGATGGTTAATTAGATTTATATATTTTTCTATAATTTTCTAAGTCATTTTTCTATTTTTAGTCATTTAAATTAGTTTAAATAGTTTAATTAATATAATTAGTATTTAATTAATAAAAGAAAAATCCACAAAAATACAAAAATATATATTTTTAGTTTCTAAATTAATTTTAAGTCATTTTAGAATTTTAGAAATTAATTTTGCAATTTTCTAGTTAACATTTGTGTTATAAAGTTTTTAAGTTAATTAGTTTTAATTAAATAGTTAAATAGTTTTTATTTAAATAATTAATATTAAATAATAAAATAATAAAAAAAAATAATTTTTTTTAATTTAATTTTTTTATAATTAAGTTTGTAAAATTTTCATTTGCACCCCTGTAGTTGTAAATTGTTTAAAATTCACTTTTTTCTCTGTCTGTAATCAAATCTGATTCCTACTTGTAATCATATCTGTGTTTCTGTAATTGTTAATATTGTTTCAATTGTTCAAATACCAAGTAATCAGTAGTATAATCAATTCCAAGTCATCTTTGGTTACTGTTCTCAGTGCCACTCATTCCCACAAACGTTTACAAACACCATTTCAATCTCGTCGGGACATAACGACCCGGGGAAACTCTATACTATACACGGAGCATTAACCTTAGGCTGTTTGACTGTGTTGACCAATTCCCTTGGTCAATATTATTTGACGGTTTAGGACCAATCAACGCTTCAAAAATATTGTTGCCAAACATAACCATAGTTATCCAAAAAAAAAAAAAAAAAAAAAAAAAAAAAAAAGAAAAAAAACCTAGGCCAAAATAAAATCCTCGTATATGATATTTTGGATATTTGTTTTTTGTATTTTATAATATTAACTAGTATATGACATGTTAGTTTAATTTAAAAGATAAGAAAAACAACTATAAAAAGGTTAAAAAAAGAAAAAATAAAATAAAAAACAGCACATCCTCATCAACTTGTTTTAGCTTTGCTCGCATTCACAAACAACACATCCATGTCGACAATCGATTGTGAACGACGATTATCCTCATCAACTTGTTTCGTTACTTCAACTTTGATTTCCTTCATGATATATATAGTGAACAATCCATAAAAAAATTTAGGATTAATTTCAGATTGATAGTATGGAAATTGGGAAGTTGGTGTGATGATGGTTTATGTGATGAGATTCAAAACTTAAATGATATTTACAAAAATAATAAATAAATGAATAAATAAATAAATAAAACCTGCAACAAACAAATACTTTTAAAATTTTGATAACCGAAAACTTCAGGGGCCAACGGTGTAACAGAGGAAAATTGAAAATTACGGATATACTCATCATGTGTTATGCATGTGTGTTGACTAACAGAAAAAGTAACGAGTGTTACATAAAAAGGATCAAATGCATAATTTTTGAAAATGGTTGGGACTGAACTTGCGATTTTTGAGAATTTAAAACAAAGTAAGCGAATTTGGTATGGTTTGAGAACTAACGCTGTAATTTAATAGGGATTTTTTTTTTAATTATATTTTTTTTTATTTTTATATTTATTACTTTTACAACCGTATAAATACTAACCTCAAACACATTTCTAAACACACAATTTCAAACACAAACCAAACAACTTCTCATCAATATTTATCATGTCAAGCAAAAAAACTCCCAAATCAAAAACCCTGCGATCCCAACTACCACAAAATGTCCCGAATTTGAATTTCTCGCCAGATCCAAATTTTCAATTAAGCGATGTAACACCACCACCAAATCAACGCATTTGCTTTCGTTCATCCGGTTTTGAAATTAAAACACAACTACCACAACCACCACAAGATAATGTATAACTTAGCTTATTAGTTTACATTTTTAGCTGTCTTTGAAATGTTTTTATTATTATTCCAAGTATTGTATGTTTATGTTTTATTATTAATAAAGTTTAAATTTGTTGTTTAAAATTTTTTATTTTTAAAAAAATAGAAAAAAATAACTCGGTCGCCACCGTGGCAACTTGGTCGTCTGAATGTCGCCAGAGAGAGAAAGTTGATGTGGCAGGCAAAAATCAGGTCGCCCTAGGTTGCCATTATGCATAGCCTTATATTAACTGATTCGCTGAAGAGTAAATATAACCATGTGGCAGTAGTTTATAAGGTCCAAAAACTTGACCGGACCGGACTGGACCGAATACCGATTTGGCTCAAAACACCGGACCAAGGACGGTCTGAAATGTTCGGTCCAGGTCCAGGTCAGTCCAGTTCATCGATCCGATCGGGTCCAACATAGCATAATGACCGATTTTGTGTAAGATTGAGTCGGACCGGAGCAAAAATCGAATATGAAGAAAAAGGGTTAACCGATGACCGGACCGAAATATGTTCGATCTAATCCAGTCAGTCCGGTTTCTCGACTCGGTTCAGTCTATAGTCTATTAGGCTCCTCACAGTGGATCGGATATAATCGATCATGGGGATCTGTCGATCGATTTGGATGATCGATCGTCCCATTGTGGAGTGTGGATGCAACATCGATCGCCGGCTAAAATTTTGCAAAATCGTTCGTCTAGCCGAACGATATTTCTACCATTTCATTTCTCGCAATCCCAAATTAAAAAAAATAATAATAATAAATAAGTTACCGTTTGGGATTTTTTTTTTTTTTTTTTTTTTTTTTTTTTTTTTTTTTTTAATTTTTTTAATTTTAACCACTTTCATCCTATAAATACCCAAATTAAACTCACTTTCAAACATATACTTTCAAACATAATTCAAATAACAAATCAACCACAAAAAAATGGCTTGTAAACTTCCACACATTGTCGAACAAGTTCAAAACTATGTCCAAAAACAAGTCAAAATCGACGACAAGGAACGCCAAGATGCAATTATCGAAGTTATTAAGAAGTTTGAGCTGGCGAAGTTACGCAAAGAATGCCTGAGAACACGATACACAGCGTGCAAAGATATCTCTGTCGAGAGAAAATATGTGATCGACCAATTTTTGTACAATGAGTTTCGCAAAGACGCTGATGTTGTTGAAACATTGTGGGATTGTGTGCAGAAGATAGAGAACGAGAAATCCAACAAGATACGTTGGAGTTTTGAAGAGAATGTGCAAGCTGCTGATGCACCACAACAACAACAACAACAATTTGTGCAAGGTGCATCAAGTTCATCTGCACCAAGAGTTGTTGAGCCACAAAAACAGCAACCTCATCTTGATAACTTTCAGCTAAGTTTTGAAGAAACTGTGAAACCTGCTGATGATGGCTGGAATTCTGAGGACGAGCGGGAGCTGAGCAGGTTGGAAGCTCAGATCGAAGAAGAGAGGTTTGCGAGCTTTGATCCGTATGACGACGGTTTCCGCTCCGACAACTCGCAGACCTGGGATCACCCAGATTATAATTGAAGTTTTAGTTTTTAATTTAGTATTGTAATGTTTTAATTTCTGTTTATGTAACGTTTATGTTTTCATTAATAAAAAATGTACGTTTGTGTTAAAAGATCCCGCCTGATTATTGAATTTAAAAGAGCCCGCCTTGTATTTAATTTTTGAATTTAAAATTTATTCCGCCTTCTGTTTGAATTTTGAATTCAAAAATATCCCGCTTTTTATATTTATCCCCTATAAATACCACACAATACAACACTTTTCTTCACACACTCCTAAAGCATTTCACACACTCCTAAAGCATTTCACAATGAAAAATCGGTGGTCAATGGAAGAAGAAGATCTGCTAGCTCGCCTATGGCTTGAAGTTCAGGATTCCGGAGACCTTGTGAATGGACGTTCTTTTTGGAATGAAGTTACACAAAGGTTCAACAATCAGACCAATGGTGAGAACCATAATAAAAATAGTATTACGAGCGCTATCGGAGAGGGATATATTATCAACATGTGTGGTTCGTTCTAAGAAACACAGATGCATGGGACAGAGACGATGAGTAATGGGAGACCCTTGTGTTATCGTGCTTTATTTGTTTTCTGTATCGTGTTTTATTTGTTTTTCGTATCGTGTTTTATTATGTAATGTCTATGTTTAATTTTTAGTTGTTTAATTCCGTATCGTTTCGTTTATGTAATATTTACGTTTTATTAATAAAATTTGTGTTTGTGTTAAAAAATGTTTTTTTAAAGAAAAAAATGATGATGCAATATGGGTTACCACTGTGATGAGAGAGATGAATATGGGTTGAAGAGAGAGAAAGCTGAGATGGCAGCCGGAAAGATAATGCAATATGGGTTACCATTGTGAGAAGCCTTATGCTTAGCCTTAGCTCTATATATGGACAAAATTTTGGAGGTGATGATATTTCCTCAAATATGAAGTAACACTATTTATTCCTTAAAAATTGATTTATCATTTCAAGTTACTTGTGATATTGTATTAAGATAAGTTTAGTATGAAATTCTTCTATGTAATTATTTTTTCTTCTGTTTTAGTATTGTAAGAACATGAAATAATTTAGAGTATTGGGTATAGTGACACTACTCTCACACCAAACCAACGTGACACTATTTTGGCTTGAACCAAAGTCATGCCACTATACCCCTCCCCCCTCCTCCATTTCTCTCCCCTCTAGTAAACTTGCTTGCGCCAAAGTGGGATTCTTTTATGATTTTTTAACTGATTTTTGTGTTAATTTTGTAATTTAATTTGGTATGTTAGTGTCTTAAATGATAGGTTTTGGTTTGAGTAACTAGGTAATTTTTTTATTTATTATTATTATTATTATTATTATTATTATTTGAATGAGTGATAAGAAAGTGAAAGGAAAAAAATGGTGATGTGACATACGTGACATCACTTTTTGGCTTTGGCTTGGGAAACTACACCCAATGCTCTTATGCTTTATTCTCAAGTTCATATGAGGTGAACATTTTCAATCAAATTATGGGAGGAAACTTTTTACTTCAAAATCAACTAGATCATCCCTTTTTAGGTTCTTTTTCTTCTTTAGTGATACTCGAGAACACAATTTTTTTTCACTTCATTTTCTTTACTTTCCTTCTTTAAGTGATACTCGAGAATATAATGTTAGTAAAAAAAAGTAAATAAATATGAAGTAAATATTTACAGCTTAATTTTGAGAGGATACATTTTAATTCAAAATTTATCAAATCACCCTTCTATGCCTAGTATTTCAATGGGAGATCAAGAAAGTAATTTGGATAGTAAAGTTGAGGAGGTTAATTATGAGACAGCTCGATTCATGGCTTCCTTAGAAAAACGAGCTGGTGGTGGTTGAAACGATGCAAGCTTTCTTGAGGATGAAAATTAAAATATTTATGATGGTTACGAGAATGATGATTTTGGATTAACAGAATAACAATTGGTATTATGTACTGCATTCAATGTCATTCTTCGAGGTCAAGTTAAACGATAGGGTTAGTTTGGTGTCATTGTGAGTCAAAATGGTATCTTGTTGTTAGCGGATGGTTTTATAATAGGTTCATAAGTTTGTATGTAATTTTTATGATAGGTATGGTTTCAAGCACAAATTATGTAATGAGTTAAGATGTGGTACTTCACCCACGTCTTATTTATCACGGAAACCCTTTACTCTAAAAAAAAATCAAATCACCCTTCTTTTTTTCAGCCTTTTGCCTTTTTCTTTAATTTTTTTTTCCTTAAACGATATCTGAGAACAAAACCTTTTTTGTTTTACTTTATTTTCTTTACTTTTTTCCTTAACTGATACTTGAGAAAACAATATTAGTGTAAAAATATTTGAAGTTTTACTATTTTTTTTGGCAGTTTTAAATATCAGACAATGTTTACACCACAAATTTATGTGATCATATGTCCTAAGCAAAACTTGAGGCCATAATCATTTGATTAGAGAGTTTTTTTACACAACATGAGGTACTATTGGGATGCAAACATTTGGTTTGAAGTTTTGTCTTTTGAAGTAAATAGTGGAAGATGACATTTTTTGGAGGCAAATGCTTGAAATATGCTTTTTTCTGCATTTATGAAGATGAAGAAACGAAAAATAGTCTGAGAGAGTATATGATGATTCTCTATATCTTATAGATTTGGCATTTTAGGTGGAAATGGGTGGTTATTCTTGTGTCGACAGTGTTTTGGTTCACGCAATTTATTTTGGCTCTTACCGCTAGTGTCTTGGTTCGGTTCATCCATTTTGGCTCTTATATGATGATTCTCTATATCTTATAGATTTGGCATTTTAGGTGGAAATGGGTGGTTATTCTTATGTCGACAGTGTTTTGGTTCAGGCAATTTATTTTGGCTCTTACCGCTAGTGTCTTGGTTCAGTTCATCTATTTTGGCTCTTGTAAACAATCTGTGGCTCTTTTCGATCTAATCAAATACTTATGATCACCACTCGAGCTAAAATCCTCACAAAGAATTAATACCAAAATGTTTCCGATCATATATAATACAGTAGCCTCACTATACTTAGCCGGTTAGCCTCATCTTATCCACCAAAAACCTTGAAATTACAAGAGAATTGAACCATCAAAAGAATTAGGATCCCACCACAAAGCTAAGTCCCATCATTGTATTGCCTTTCATCATGTTTGTCTATTTCTTTCGGTTTGCCACAAAAGAATCGCTCAATGGCACGTGAGAATGGGACCTTCGTATATTTCACAAGATAGTGTTTGAACACTAAATGACCGACCAATCAAGAACAAGTTGGTCTAAGGTGAAATACAAACAACATTTTTTTTTTTCCTTTATCCTTGTGGGACAAGGGACACATCCATTTTAATATGCATAATTACCGTTTAAATCATGCTCTATTACTTATTAAATTATATCGTTTTACTAATAGGCAAATGCTAAAAAATTAAACTACATTAAAAAGTCAGTCAAATACAAGCATATAGCTTATTTAACATAACAATCCAGGTGGACTCATGCATGCATCCTGATTCTTATTTTACGTTTCCCACATGACGGAAATCATATGCAGCTATACTAACACAAAGTTACTTTCGCAACTTATAAAACACAAACTCAAGAGGAGTGGTACCATTAGAAGCAAGACGCCTAACCCATTTATCCACATAGACACCTACATTATAACAAGGAAGTTGAGGACCATCACCACAATTTGAGGGACAATGTTGTAGCATGTAACTAGGCACCTTCGGGTTCGTTGGCTTAGGATAATTCACAAGCTGAAAACACATAGTTTCATCCTCGAAACGCCCACCAGTTGTAATCAAGTTCAAAGGTGGCTTTGCTTCAGCATCAAGGATCGTCCAAAATGTCGACTTAAATTTACACGCACCACTCTTGGGATATCCCGAACTAACACCTAGATTCCATAATGTTTTAAGATATTTTTCCCTATTACTAATGAGGGTGAACTCGAACTGGCTACCTACTTCATCCTTGGGGTTCTGAACCACGTTGAATGGGCAAACTTTTTTAGTATTAATTGTATCGGTTAACTTGATAAGGCCACCTTTACCAGAGACTGGACCAATGTGGTAAGGGGCGTCATTCAAGACTTTTTTCCCGGTAGAGTCTTTTACTATTTCTTGCTTGGCGGCTAATGCAGTAGTAACGAAGAGAAGGAAGACAACATAAGAGAGTAGTGATGGATTCATGGTGTTGAACATAGAAATGTTTTGATTTGGGTAGATAAGTTAGAGTTTGGTACATATTTATAGACTCGCGGTCTTGCATCAAATTTCCATTTTGGGGAAGACTAATAGTAGTAAACTAGTAATGCATTTTACGATACAATTTTAAGATCAAACACAAAATTATATACAAAATTGGATTTATATAAGCTTTGTAACATGTTTTTCTTTTTGGCTTGGATTAGTCGTTGTCAAATCTATAACAAGCTAAGCGTGTTACTCTTTTTTCTATAGCTTTATGCTGGGACTAAGACCAATCGATGATTTCAGTAGAGGAGCGGACCTACAGTCCTGCAGCCATACAATAATAAGTACCCCATATAGAAGTTTGTAATGATTCTGTAAAAAGTAAAATGTGATAAATCCATATTTGGTTTAGGGTAGTATGGTTAACACACCACCAATTATTTAAATATTAAATATTTGTTTCTCCCGATAATTGTGTCAGGTTATGCAAAAAGTAGTTAACGCTATTAGCCTCGACTTAACCCACAAGCTCAAAAGACACGATGGCTTACCATACCGTAGGTGGTGCCATGGTGACTAACTCACACGGTAGGGTTTATTTATTTATTTATTTTGTATTTAGTGGGGTATGGGTGGACCAAACGGCACTACTTTTGCTTATAGCACCACATTTTCTGGTGCCAAAAGTAACGGCACAAAATGTGAAGCTAAAGAATTTCTAGTGCTAAAAAAGGTTTTGCTGACGTGGCATTACTTTATGCCTATGGCACCACCTCTATGGCACGAGGGTACCCAAGTGTTCTTATACTTTGTATTCTATGTCCGTCTTCTACAAACAAGCATCCAAAACCATTTTTATGTCTAAAACGTCTAAAATGGACCGGAAATATCTCAGCTGCCACCACCAATCTCACTTGAAAAACCACCGATCTAAACACCATTTCATCCCATACTTTTTGTTCGTGCAAAACAGGCCAAATCCAAACACCTTCGTTCGTATAAAAACACAAAAAAAACGTAGTAACTAACCTGTGGTAGTTGTGGTTCGTGTGGTGGTAGACAGAAACGAGATTAACGTGGTGTTTGTTGTCGGCGTTTGGCATCGTAATGGTGGCTGTGGATATTGGTTGTGATGGTTATGAGTTGTGGTTCGTGGTTGTGAGTATGATAGTTGTGAGTTGTGGTGGTTGTGAGTAAGAATTGTGATGGTGGTGGTTTTTGGCCATGGTAAGGTGGGGGCTGTGTTTTCTTAATTTATATGTAGAGGTAGTTGGTGTGCCAAGAAACTTGTAAAAGTGGCTAAAAATGTAAACACACCACTCATCGTCGCCGCATCCCGTGTCACCACCATTGTAGCCCGTGTAACCACTACCTTGTCGACCTACCAAGACCACGCCTCTAGCCAACACCATGACTTCTGACACTACCCCTTTTAGAGAAAGAAAAAAACTCATTTTAGAGAGAAAATTTTTATTTGATAATCAGATTTTTTTATTATTATTATTTTAGTTTTGGAGATAGAAAATATCTTGAAAATATAAATTATTATTATTCTAAAGTTTAGTTTTAGAAAAAGAAAATATTAGAAAATGTAAATAATGATTGACCTAATCTAAGTGGTGTCCGGATCCTAAATAAATGGACATTTAAACGGAGTTACTTAGTTGTTAGTTGTGTTACGGGTCACATCAGATTTTAGTCCATGTAGTGTAAATTTATTATGAAAAATATCTTTTTTTATACATAAAACCCCTAGCGTGTGCTACTTCCTTTATCTATGGTACAACTTTGTTTGGTCTAGAATATTTTGAAAATTTTAAATAGAATTTGTGTACCATATTTTCCTAAAATTTCTAACTCCGACTCTACTCTTTCCTTCTGCAAAAAGATATCCATGTTGCACCATTCCCATGGTGGGTGCACTACCCTCGATCCTTAATTAGAGCTTTACGAAAAACTTGCTCATTGTCATGGAATTTTTTGCGAGCTATCCTGAACTTGTTTGTATGTGTGGAGTGTGTTATGTGTATGTGATTGTTTATTAATAGAAGAATGGAGAGTGATAATTACAGAAAGAAATTTAAGTAGTTAACCATCTCGTAGTTTGAAAGATGTGAATGAGAATGACGTAATGCTAATGTGACGTGAAAAATGTGTTAGACTAGTAGGGGCATGAACCCACTCTCCATGCTCTAAGACTGCTCCCATCCGAGGGCGTGAAGCATCGGCAAGCCTAAGGCTTACTCGGCAAGATGGTTGGGAATCTTTTGTGTCACGGCGGCAAGGGCAAAAATGTCGGACGAAGGGTGAAACACTCACAACCTTCAAATGTTTTTATTATTAAATTATTTAGTTTTTGAATCTATGTGTGATATTTAATAGGTTATGTTTGTTAAATGTGAATATTTTAATAAATTAAAAAAATGGATGAAAGGTGAAATGGTATGAGTGATTAGAATTGAAAAGTGAGGGGGTGTGAAAGACGAGATAAAACTGATATGACACTGAGATGGAAGGTGAAGTAATGTGAGGGGTGTCAGTAGTCTAAGGAGTACTCCAATATGTTTAAGAGATGCGATCCCTTGAAAAGGGAAAAATTTTAAAAAATCTAGAAGCCAATAAGCTAGTATCACGTGTCCCCCACCCACTTCCTCCCTTTTTCCTTTAATATTTTCGGTTAGAGGGTATTTTGGTCATTTGACCTTTTTTTATTTTTTATTTATTTATTTATTTATTTATTTTTTTTATTATTATTTTTTTAATTTCCACCCCAAATTTAAAATGCAATTAACTTTCAAATGACAAACTTTTACCAAAAAAAAAAAAAAAAAAAAAATCGATTTCACCATAATTTTTAAAATCTAACCATGTTTAATCTGGTATAAATCTTATTAAATATTTCAAACTTTTTTTACATATCAAATGGTTCTTATTTTTTTTGGCATTTTCGGCGCAATTTTTTACCCTCATAAATGTCGAATTGTCAAAAACTTAAAACATGAAAGTTATAGATTTTTGCTCACTCTTTATACATGTTTTTGAATCACTCAAATCCGATGTCATATGAGTAAGATATCACACGTTAAAACTGATGTTTTACTCATATTTGTTGCATACAAGGTATTTGATGAAATGTCTAACTTAGATTTTTAGTGTTAAAACTTAAATTGAGCTAAATGTACTAATTTTTGTCCTATAACGCATCATTAATCATTTTATTAATGTAAGACTCAAAAAGTTATGTTTTTTAATAGTTAATATTTAAAAAAAAATGTATGTACTTTGTTTTATTGTGTTTTTGACCTTAAATTTGACCAATATTAAATTTGAATTAGAAAATTTGTAAAACATAAAAATTATAGATTTTAGGTGAATCTTTACTAATGTTTTTTATTCACTCAAATCTGATATCATATTAGTGAGATATAACATGTTAAAGATGACGTTTTGTTCATCAGTTACTCTGTTCACCAATTTTTATTCATGAACATTAGTTCATCAGTACATCAGTTAAAGATTTAGGGTTTTGGGTGTTGGTTTAGTTCATCAGTTTTTGTTCATCAACTAAACACAAATAAACTAAGTGATGAACCTATGATAACATAATAGCTAAAATAAACAAACTGATGAACCTATGATAAGATAATAGCTAAAAGTCAATAACTGATAAACTAAAAAAAACATAAGCTAACTGATGAACCTATTATAACATAATAGCTAAAAGTTCATAACTGATTAACCAAACAAACTAATGTTCATCAACTGAAAAGATATAAGCTAACTGATGAACATATGATAACGTAACTTATAATAACACAAATAAACTAACTGATAAACCACGATAACATACCTATGAACAAAAAATATATAACAAAAAAAATAAAAAAAGCATTAATTGATGAATATCTGGAAAAAAAAAATTAATACTAACCTATTTTAGAACATTTATCTATGATGAACCTATAACATATAACACAAATAAACTAAAAAAAACATAAACTAACTGATGAACCTATAACATATGATAAAACAAATAAACTAACTGATGAATTTATGATAATATAATAGTTAAAATAAACAAGCTGATGAACGTATGATAACATAATAGTTAAAAATTAATAACCGATGGAAAAAAAAGCTAACTAATAAACCTATGATAACATAATAGCTAAAAGTCAATAACTAATGAACAAAAAAAATATGTTTCTTGTAACATAGTCACCACACAAAATTCACACATATAATTTAAATGTATTTTGGTACACCAACGTGGTATACATATACATTTCAAATATACATTTCAACATATCATATCTTTCTTCTTTTAATTAATATAAGTAAGACGGTTGTGTCTACTGTTGAACAAGAGTAAGACGTTTGAAGCTGTTGATGAACACAAGTAAAATGGGCAAAAAACGTTGATGAACAAAATCTCGTTTTGATGAACAACAATATGTCTTGTTCATCGGTTCATATTGTTCATCACCTCATCAGTCTTGAACAAGATTATTAACAAACAAAGACTAATTGATGAACAATACTAACTGATTAACATAAATTAACTGATGAATAAAGACTAACTAATGAACAAAATGTACATTTAAAAAAAAATAATGATTAAAAAACATCACTTTTTGAATGTTACATTAATAAAATGATTAATAATGCATTATGATACAAAAATTAGAGCATTTAACGTAATTTTAACACTAAAAATCTAAGCTAGACATTTCACCAAACACCTTATGTGCAACAAATATTAGTAAAACGTCATCTTTAACGGGTGATATCTTATTTATGATGTCGAATTTGAGTGATTCAAAAACCTATGTAAAGAGTGAACCAAAGTTTACAAATTTCGTGTTTTAAGTATTTTATGATTCGACAATTTTGAAGGTTAAAAATAGGGTCGAAAATGGCAAGAAACATAAAGAAATCAAGACTCATGAATATGTAAAAAAAAAAAATCAAAATAATTAACAAGATTTATACAGAATTAAAGAGAATCAAATTTTAAAAATTGTGCTAAAATCTGTTTTATCTAAAAGTTAGTCGTTTGTAAGTTATATGTGTTTGAAGTATAAGGTGGAAAAAGAAAAACGGGTCAAATTACTACTATACCCCTTTGACCGAAAATAATTAAAAAAATAAAAAAAGTTGACTAGATGTTACTGTACCTAACAGTGGGGATTACTTTTTAGACTTTGCAAATTTACATCACTTTAGAATGGATCCGCTGTCATACGTTTAACCGCTCTTAGCTAGCTCCTTGTTTAGCATCGAGAAACATTGACATGACCACATCCAAACTAAAAAAATTTAATAATTAAAAGAGTTAGGATTCCTCCACAAAGATAAGTTCCATCTAGGGCTGAGCAAAACCCGACCGACACCCGAAAACCGTCCCGATCCCGACATCTCGAATCGTCCCGAATCCCGAACAGACCATAATCGGGTCGGGACTCGGTTTGGGGCTTTCACCTTGTCGGGATTCTGGTCGGGTCGAGAGTCGGGACGAAGTCGGGATTACAATGAAAAACCATACAAATCGGTTTCGTTTCGGGACTCGGGACGGGATTCGGGACGATTCGGGCTAGACTCGGGTCGGGATTCGGTTAGGATTTTTAAGCTTGTCAGGATTCGGGCTTCGTCGGGACGGGTCGGTTTCCGGCCCGATGCACACCCCTAGTTCCATCAGTGTAGTGCCTTTTATCATATTAATTTGTCATATATCTTTGGGTATGGCATCAACTTGTACAGTTGTACCCCGAAAAAATCGTTTAATGTACATATATATGGGACCTCTGTATATTTCACAGATCGTGTTCGAAAACCAAATCACCGCAAAGTTGGTCAACGACTAGATTTAATAAGGACACTAAAACTGCATTTATCATCGTCAACTTAGCGTCACATCATTTTTCTCTCTGCAACCAACTTTACCACTAATTTAGTGTGACAAGACAATCAACTTCACAATCAAAACATATTCCACTTAAACACACATATACCTTAAGAAACCACTTAATAATCACATTAACAACAAAGTTCTCACAACTCGATCATATGCATGACTAAGTTTTCATTTTTTATCATCCAAGACGTGTGCTATGGGGGTACTGTAACTAAGAAGACGCGTCTTTATTGGAACAAGACTCAGTTTTGAGTCTTTTATTATGCCCGGTCTAAGGTAAATTATAAACAACACAGTTTTTGTTAGTTTTAATGGACAAATATTAATTAGTATATGTCTAGAATCGAACCCGAGACCACGGGATTGCACACATTACATATGAAGGAATTAATGAATAATAATTAATATATAAAACGTTATATATTCAATTATTTAAACACAAAATAAAGACTAACGGTCGTTAGTAGTTAACGGAAATTGACTAACTATCATTAATTGTCAAAGTAAAGGACTAGAGTATAATTAGTAGCCAAGAAGGATCCGGAATACCTCTTGGGCTTGATGACCGGTCGACAAAGGGAGGGGAATCCCATTCCCACTCCAACTTGTCCTCCAAGTTACCAAGGGTATATATAAAAGGCATAGGGTTATTTATTTCTCACCTTTTGACCTTTTGTGCATTGCTATAACCTTAAACTTGTTTTCTTTTCCCTTTTCTTTGTGCTCGGCCGAATACCCCTTCCACAAGGGTTTTGGATTTTGTTTTCTCAAAACAAAATTTTTTGTGTTTGATTTACTAGCATAAACATTAATTTGGTTATAGTACGTGTGTATAAAAACGTGATATTTACTCATTATAGTAAATATTTTGGATCGAATAACAAAAAGGTAAGGTGTTATTCATTTAAGAGGTTATTCATTGATCCATTACAAACCCTAATTAGAGTTCATCTCAATTGAAGATTAATCAAAGTTTGATTCTTGTTCTTGCTAGAATCAAAACAGTGACGAAGCTATTTAGAGAGTTGGGTTGGCCATGGCCTACCCAAAGTTCTCATAATTTGATATGATATACTACACATTTGAGTAACATAATCTATCAAGGTGTGTTTGGCCCACCCAATAGAAACCCACAAAATGACAGCATTTACCTTCAACTTGGTTTTATTCTCTACCGTTTTTCTATGAAATTAATTACAGTATACTAAATTAGTCTGAAAATTTTGCATTCTTTCTTATGTGTTCTCAAAGTTGCTATTAGAACGAATTCATGCTCTAGTTATGTTACTTTTTTGGTCAAGTGCTAATTTGATGTTTGGCCCACCCCGGACAAAAATCATGACTTCGTCACTGATTAAAAGGTACGGTTTCTTGTTTATTATTCGATAAATTATTTATATGCTAAATTGATCTTTATGCTTCTTCCGCGTGTACTTGATGTTAGTTGATTTAATTTATAATTATTATGGTATTTAAATTCAAACAGTTTTCATCTTTTAACCTTGTTGGAAGCACCGACATGCATTTTACTGTTAAAAATATGCATGCTCAATTACATATTATATTCTTTTACTGTATATTGTAGCGTAGCATTTATATGAAAAGTATGTTATTTGGCGAAAAGGGATCGGTTAGGTTCAATGGATATACTGCAACTTAACCAGTCAACCACTCATCTTACCACCAAAATAAGAGGTAATTCCAAAAAAAATTCAAAAGTACAACTCCACTCATCTCTTGTACCCCAACAATTTCAGTTTTTTTCAAATATCCCGGGGGCGACTCTATTCCAAAAATTTTTAGGCAACTCTCATATAGTTTTGACATGTGTCCCTATGATGTGTCCCCACCATGTACCCTCATGTACTTGCATTGTACCTACTTAGCCTAGTATTTTCTTGGGCGACTTGGCCCCACATTCTTGGGCGACTATCCTTATTTTGTTTTCTTCCCCAAAAGTATAGTCTCTTTTAATTATTTTCTAGTACAAATTTATTGGGCGACTTGGTCCCATCCATGTGCATTCTCGGGCGACTGGTTAGGTAGGATATAGTATTTTATTATATAAGTACATAGTACTATCATATTATACAATAATATACACCTTTTATACTCTTATACATTTATAAAAATTACTTTTAAACAAATACTAAAAATACTTTATTACTCTTATACTTATTAAAAACAAAAAATACACTTCTATACATAAAAAAACTTTTATACACTTTTAAAAAAACACACACCAAACCACCCCTGCTACTCTTCTCTAACACTCACTCCCAATTAGAGAACGAGTCAAACACTCCACCATCGACACCGGCACCACCTCTCAAGCACTATATCAATTAGACACACACAGATCTTAGGCAACATATACCTTTGTTTGTTTTAAGTCTTTCTGGATCTAGGGTTTTATATAATGACCAACTGGTGGTTCCTTAGGGTATGTATTTATTTATTTTTAGATGTAGGTGTACGGTAATTTGGAATATACGAGTTTTATGTTTGTCTAATCCATCGATGAATATTTAATTGTTTATGCTTTATCTGATGAGGCTCTTATCTGATTATTTGATTGTTAGTGTTAGGGTTAGTGTTGTTGTTTGTGTAATTGTTAGGGTTAACTAAAATCTCTACTGTGTCCATACATGTGTAATACATGGAAAACATTCTTAGCAAGTAATCTTTGTTTACTCGGCCTTGTAATCTGATTTTTACAACACCAGTTAAATCTAGAAATGATTTATGGAAAACATGAATTAGATGGTTTTGATATGGGTGACTTTCTGTTTGGTTTTCATGACTTTCTGTTTGGTTTTCATAACTGTTAATGGGGTAAATTGCTATTTTATCAATTTTGAACTTTGTTTATAAAAAACCATAACTTCTTGGATTACAAGTTTTTTCGTTCACAGAGTCTAGATAAGAAATAGCATTTTAATTGTTAGTATTTGTAAGTTCATGTTCTTTACAAGTTTCTAAGACTAGCTGTATAGTGAACTACATCATATCTCAAAGGTTTTTAGTGTTTACAACCTACGTGCTTTTCCCTGAAATTTTCCTTTTGTTGTAAGCTTAAATGATTCCCTGGTAAGTTTGTTAATGTTAGGGAATCTGAATTATGTTGATGTTGTAGAATTCACCCAGTTTGATATTGTAGAAGTCACCCAGCTCAAGTGTGTCTATACATGGGTTATTGATGTGTATAATCTGCCTAAGTTAGAAATAAAAATATTGCCTTTGTTTGTGTATTGCTGTTTTGGTGAAACCTTTGAAATCGATACTAGAAAATCAAAGTTTACAAAATTTTACAAAACAATTTACAAGTTTGAGGCTTTGAAACCTTTGTTTTAGTCTTTGCGATAATGATCTACATAAGTGTTGTATCGGATCGGTGGTAATCGGCTATTCTATGGGAACCAACTAGGCCAAACGGATCAAGGGGTGATTCCGGGCGAGCTTGAACCATAGATGGTCAGTTACTTAACCCTATAGAGTTGGGCTCAGATATCGGGCCTCAGACTATATACATCCTGCTTATACACGGCGGGAAATAGTCTGCACTCCCGATCAGGTTCAAACTACATGGGCAACTGTTTTGACAGCTTCAGATTGTTGTCGCGAAGACTTAGTACGTCGGCGGTAAACACAAACTTGTAAATTCTTTTGAAAATTTTGAGACATTTAATTTTCCACTTGTTGTTATGTTGTTAATATGTTGTTAATTTGACCAGTTGTGGTAATTGCTTTACAAACATAGTAAAAATAGTGATACTTACATATAAACTTGTATCCTTTATTTATTATTGTTTGTAATTTACCTAAGCTACTGTTTTTATTTGTTTTTCCGTTTAAGGAATACGAAGCAAAAGTCATTGTTACGAGCAAATTGAAATACTTTTCATTAATTAAAGAAAAGCTCAATGATAATCGAAGAAAATTGTTTAGGAGTACCTGTTTCGGAGGATGGTTAGATATCTTCTTTTTTGAACATGAACCTCATATGTTAGATTACATACTAAAAACACAGGGTTATGTGGATAATGATCAGTATGACATGCCCCTTATATATGATGTTGATGGTCGTAGTTTACATTTTAGTCGTCCCGAGTTTGCTCTTATCACAGGGTTTCAGTTTGGGAATGTTAACTTTGACTTATATAGATCAGGGCATGTAAAACTTAAGTTTAGGTTATTTCCTAAAAAGATAGAGGTAAAACTTACCAATTTACATCTTCTTGGTGTCATTGAAGATGAGGTGTTGTTTGGTAAAATATATGATGAAGACGCAGTCCGTGTGTGTCTATTATTTGTGTACGAGGTAATTTTTTTGGGTAGGATGTTGGTTGAAGATGTATCTGATGCACTTGTGTGTTTGGTTGATGACCTTGACGCATGGAATTCCTTTCCATGGGCGGAACATATTTGGCAGCACTTGTACAAACAGTTATTGAATGTCGTATCAAACCACCAATGGGAACACCTGAAGGGACTGAAAAATGATCGGAAGTACGTTCCAACATACACACGAAAAGGTTTTGTTTGGGCTTTCAAGGTTATTCCTAAGTCTATCACAAGTTTCCTAAATTTTTGATAATTTAAAGTTTGTTTCAGAGATTAAGCCATTTTTTATATTTGTAGATATGGATTCTTGAGTCGTTTGAAAAAAGCAGTCATTGGTGGAATAAAGTCGCAGACGTTATACCGAGGGCAGTAACGTGGTCAAGGAAACCAAAGTTCACAAAAAATGATTATGGATTGCTATTTGGCAAGGTTAAACCTTTAAAATTGTTATTAATTATTTATTTTGGTATTGTTTTAACTTCCTTTATTAAGTCTTCGTTTTTCTGTTTTATTTAGGAATCGAAGATAATATTTGGTCTGAAACCAACGTTAGCAGAGAACCAGTCGGATTGGTATATGCAGTTTACAGAATTTTACATACAGTATATACCACAGACTCTTCGAACAAGAGTACCACACGCTTACGATGAATATCTACAGAAGCTTGCTACTTCACGTAAACGTGGGAGGACAGAAAAGAGATATTTACCTCTTGTTCAAAGGTTTCAGACCAGTAGTCTTCTAACAGAGATCGACCTCAAGGATTGATGCGTGGGAATTGCACCCTCACAAAAGATTTTACCTCTCAAGGGATCTTGAGAAGCTTACAACCCCCACCAGGCAGCGTACCTGATCGTTGTAGTATAGTGTAATGACAAGTACCGGGGGATTGATCGTTCAACTCAGGAATAGTGTCGCTAGGATTAGAAAGTCTCCTAAACTAAGTCTAGAGGTGAGGGATGATTCTTTTTGTATTTTTATATTTTTATGAAAGCAATTAAAAATCTCGGGTTTTGGAAAAGTGGGCGGAATTAGTTGCTAGCCAACTAACCCAATTTATCTAAAGATGCAATCAAAATAAAATAAAAGAAATGAAAACAAAACTATTGTACTAATGTGGTGGTGACAATAATGAGGAGAGCTGTGTTTACTTATATTTCATTACTCCCTAGATATCTTTTACATGTTAATTACTTGTTAAAATTGCATGGATGACGGGTCATATTCCTTAATACTAGTCGTAGGGCCGTGTACAATATTACCTAACTCTATAGGATCCTACTTCACTCCTATGTCGAGCCGTTAGAAGCTCCTAACATGGGATCATTAGAATTCTCCTACGCATTAAATACAACCAAAAATCGTAGTACACCTCCGATCATGTTTCTTAAGACGTTCAAGCAAGTTACCAATGGAAGTCTGCCAGTTTTCTTAAGCCTAACATCGAATACAATCATCCGTAACAATTATAAACAAGCAATCAACCCATAATCAACATCTAGGTTTCACTACATCTAAGCAAACACAAGGGAAATCTAGCCTAGCATGTTAAATAGAAGACAAGCGTAAGATATAATCAAACAACACATAGACATATAGAATGATTCGAAAGAGTACTTATCTTTAATTGAACATGAAAGATTCAAAGGGTTGAAACCCTTGAAAAAGCTGGAAAATTCGACCTAGGGTTTTTCCCTCAAAGTTGCACACTTATGAATGAAATTTGGAAAACTATATATAGATTTTACAGGGTGACGGCGTCATGTGTTAAGTTGTGACGCCGTCAACTCGCCGTCTTAATAAAAATCGTATTGCCTAGATCTGATTTTGATGCCTTCATGTGTAAAAATCTTCTGGGCCGTCACTAGTATTTTGACCCTGACGGGCTTGGTGAAGCTGTCAGGTCCTATGCTTGAAAACACTTTGGACCGTCACGTGTATTTTCCACTTCCACCTCTTTTGTAACTCTTGACGCCGTCATGAAGAGAGTTGTGACGCCGTCAGGTATTGTTCCCAGCAAGGAAAATTAAGACTTTGCCGTTTTCTTCACTTTTATGCTCCAAAAACGTCCAAAATGATTCCTTTTTATATTTCTCTTCAAAAGTACCTAAAATGACAAAAGGAATGATTCAGGGAAATATTTGATCAAATAATCACGAATCCGGGCTTAAACGACCCCTTAAAAGTGGTTCATTTTTTGCCTCATCAAATACCCTTACACTTGAGATTTGTTTGTCCTCAAGCAAATGCGCTTTTATTCTAATCAAAATACAAGTTAGGGGTCATTTAACACTAATATAAAAGTAATTACAACAAATAATCGTTCCACTAAAAACCAAAGACAAGCACGGAGGTCATACACTAGCACCTCACAAATAGTGTTTAGATACTCTCATCTCTCAGGTGTAATAAAGTATATATCACAATAAGAAAATGGAAAACATCTCTCACTACCTGTCATAGCAAAATAGATTACCATAGGCTTGGGAAATGATCAAACCTCCACCACTTGGCGTAAGCACCTAGGATAAACTATCAAAGAGGTCTTTTAAAGGGTTACAACGTTAGGTGTAGGGATATGGAATACACGGTTTTGTTGGATAAAGGCAATATTTACTGGTGGCGAGTTAATCATCTTGTTAATTACATGTACAATATGGCGTTGCTAAGCCAAGACTAGACTCGACTTATGCTAATGAATAAAAAAATTAAAAAAAAAAAAAACATAGAATAAACGGGATGGTAGTCCGTATGTTTTTTTTTTTTTTTTTTTTTTTTTTTTTTCTTGATTTTTTCGATTTTTTTTTTTTTTTTTTTTTTTGCATACACTCTTACCCTACCATCCAAAATAATACATCATAGGGAATGCAAATTCCCCTTACACTTGAATTTTTACATACTTTACAATGAACTAATCTAATGACTCGAATCAAGATAATCAAAACACTTGGAGTACTTTTAAGATTAACGCACATATGGGGGTAATAATTTGATGTTCTTCCCCATTACTCCATAACATAAGTACTTTACCCATGAGTCCCAATCGTCCCAAAACAATATGTACAAGATATGACTCGAATTAGCAACCATGTAATCAATTAGATAATTAACTAAGGGTTTAAACACGTAACAATAATGCACTAAAGAGGAGTGCATACACGGAAGGCTAAGGCGATTTGGTTGCACATTTTAGTGGGTTGTAACAAATTCTTCCTTTAAGTAAAATGCTTAAAGTTAGAAACGAAAAGATAGGCTCGGAGGGGTGTACTAGGGGTTTCATGTACTAAAAATGAGTACAACGCTAAGGTGTGGAAAAAATTAATTGACTTTACTAGCCAAGTAATATGACTTAAATGGTCAAGTAATTATGATACGGGTTTAACACAAAGGTGATCCTAATGCCTCTTATCATGTAGTAAATCCTACTACACGAATGTAGTCTCACTAGCGGTCTCGGGATGCATCACTAACGCCAGTTCTAGAATCTAAATGCTACCGGTACACTCATAAGCACTAATAATGAATGCTTTTCCTATCAAATCTAAAGGCGAACCTCACATATTTGGGTAGAAAATTTTTCTGAATGGTACGGTTTTGTGCTAGTCATACAACTTCTATCCATGAGACGCTTGCTAAGGCTAAAGTTTCACTCCTAAATGTTGTAAAAAATTTTAAATTTGGCGCTAAAATTACACTAACAAGTATTTCTCTTAGTTTTATTATACACCTACCATCAAACAAACAAACTCAAGTGCAATAGTATCCTATAAGGTATCATCATTTACCCTCCCCTTACACTTAGGATGAACATTGTCCCCAATGTTCAATTAAAGGATGTAAAAGTAAAATAGGTAAAAGAATGAAAACAAATACTCCCCTGATTCGTTCGGTGTTGATAGTGTGGTAACAAGATTAGATCTTCCTCCAAGAAAATGAACATACAAAGCTTCCTTTCCCGAAATATAAATCATCTTCTTGTCATATATAACCTGTTAAACCTGAGAAAACAAACAAGGCAACATCGCGTAAAATCAGCGGCAATCTATATATACTAACAAGTCCTAGAAAGTAATGTAAGATATAATGCTTGTGGAATGAATGTTTGCAGATTTCCTGGAGTTTATAAAACTAAAGAATTAACAAAAACTTTAAGACTCCGTTAGAAAAACAAAACTTGCAAAATTTCCAGAATTTTACACATGACGCCGTCAGGCTTTTATTCCTGACGCCGTTAGAAGTGACCTGCAGAAATCTTTACGTTAAGTTTCTGGAAAATTTATGGAAAAACTTATGTCCTACTTCCTGGAAAATCCTGCAAAACATCATTATAACTTGATACAAGCATTTGACTCTAACAAATACTAATATACATGTTCATTTAGTATTGTGGCGAATCATGATCAATTTCGTTCTTATAAACAAATTTGGGGTTTCCCCTTATAATTAGCTTTTGCAAAATACCTTTATATGAAGTTAAGACGAAGTTAAACAACCAAATAAAGCATTTTCACAATTTAGGTTGCAACATGATCTACCAACTATAAAAATAAAGCATGCATACGGAAACAAATAACAATCAAACAAATAAAAACACACAAAACATGGGTTGCCTCCCAAGAAGCGCTTTTCTTTATTCACGAGTCTTGTAGCTAGACTCAAGGTCATGGGCAATCACGTGACCTCATCATTGTTCTCATTTTCTAGGTCATCTCCTATCTTAGTTTTGTATTCTGGACCTAGTTGCAAACATTCCTTGTAGAAATCAAGTATTCTACTCATGACATAATCTACTCCTCTACGTCTATCCTCATCATTCCTATAGTAAACCACTTGCTTGTGTTCCTTTTCTACGTTTGATAGAAGGCGGTATTGTTCAATCTTATAGGGCATTTGGTAAGCAATCTCATCGTTCTCTTCCTTGAATCTAACTATCCCTAGGGACGGGTCATAACTCATCTTAGAGACCTCAACAAACGGTTTTCCGAACACAACTTGACTTAGGCAACCATCTATTACCGGACGAATATCCTCTACAATCACAAAATCGGTAACATAAGTGAAGTCTCCTACAAAGACATGTAATCCTTTCACTCTTCCTACAAAGTTGCTCATCCGATTCGTGTTGGGCATCATCCTATATCCAAGTTACTTCTTCATTACCTAATTATAATAGGTCTTAGTCATGATGTTTATGGGAGACCTAAGATCGATGTAGGCTTTCCACACATGCATATGCCCAATATTGCATGGTATGTTAATGTTAGAGGGATCACCTACTTTAATATGGGGTGAACCAAGGATATATGGTGTCTCGGGATCATCGAATAAATCCTTGTGACATTCCCGTTCTTCCTTGGTATGTAACTTATCAAAGTACTCTTCTACGTTTTCTACTTCCTCTAACTTTTCGTCCTTAATATCCTCAACTTCCCTAATCTCATCCCTAGTCCCGGTTTCTATTCCAATTTCATCCTTGTTACTTTCTTCTATATTCTAATCTATTGGCTTAATGGTGACAACGTTGACAAAGTGGACTTGTGTGGATGATGAAGGGTCCTTAATTTGGATTCCGCTATTAGTGTCCCTAGTGTCCTTCCTAGGTGTAGTTAGCAATTAGTTGTAGAGGGCTTTCAACAAGTTGTCAATCTTATTGGTCATCTCCGTTTGTTGTTGATTGAATTCGGTTTCAAACTTAGCTATTCGAGCTTCTTGAGATGCCATAAACTTAGACATCAATCCTTCAAGATTATTGGTACTACCATAGTTATTAGAAGGATTGTTGTTGAAAGTACGATTAGATGATGGACCATTTGGTTGGTAACGATTAGGTGGATTGGAAGAATTGTTTTAGGGCATGTTTTGGTTTTGTTTCCACCTAAGGTTCGGGTGATTTTTCCAAGAAGGGTTGTAGGAATCACCGTAAGGGTTTGGCTTGGGTTTGAAAGTGTACCACTTGTCTCCCGCTTCGTCGGTACGTGAGGATGCGTAATCCGCAAAAGCTTGTCCGGGGAGTTCCATGCAATCACGAGTGTCATGGGGACCACTACATAATTCGCATGAAGAAGTGATTTTGTTCACTTGGCTTGAAGACTTGGGAGCTTCGTAAGATTTCATGAGAAACTTGACTTGGTCCTCAAGTTCCATGATCCTACGGTCGGGAGTGCTAGAATTGTTCGAATGCAAAGATATTGCCTTAACCGTTTTGTTCAAATCACGGGGATCATTCCGACTTTCGTTGTCATAAAGAGCAAGATCTTCTATGAGTTCCCATGATTCTTCCGCACTTAGATCACGTAGCTTGCCACTGGCCGATTGGTCAATGGTTCACGTTATGGGGAGGTCGATATGGTCATAGAAGATTTGGACTTGGAGCCAAAGATCTATGCCATAATGAGGGACTTTTTGAGTAAGTCCTTGAAACGAGTCCATGCTTCATATAGAGTTTCACCTTGACGTTGTTGGAACATCAAGATATCATTTCTAAGCTTGGTAGTTCTCACCGGTGGGAAAAATTGAGTAAGGAAACGAGTGGTGAGATCATCCCATGAGGTGATGGATCCCGCGGGTAAACGTTCAAGCCATTGACTAGCTTGATCACGTAGAGAGAATTGAAATAGGTGTAATCGGGTCGACTCTCTAGTTACAACATCAAGGTCTATGGAATCTACGATTTTAAGGAAATCCTTGAGGTGTTGATTAGGATCTTCGGAACGAAGTTTATGGAATGCACATCCGCTTTGCACCAACCGGATGGTGTCGGATCGCAAGGGGGACACATTGGCTCCTTGAGTGAGCTCAATAGTGTTTCGATAGCCTTGGTGGCTAGGACAGGAATACTCTCCTAAAGTTCGGGGCCTAGGAGGTTGGTTTGCTAGTGGTGGGTTTTGTGGGTGGTTTTGTTGTGGTGGGTTGATGGGTTCAAAGATGTTACCACCTTCCATGATGTCGGATGGTAAAGGTTAAGAACAAAGACATGAAGAAATGAGATAGAATAAAGAAAACCTAGAAAATAAAAATAAAATCTTACTAGAAAGGAATCTAGCAAGTAGACCTAATAAAAAGAAATCCTAACCTAGACAATAACTATTCCCTGGGTTGCGGCGCCAAAAACTTGATGCGTGGGAAATGCACCCTCACAAAAGGTTTTACCTCTCAAGGGATCTTGAGAAGCTTACAACCCCCACCAGGCAGTGTACCTGATCGTTGTAGTATAGTATAGTGACAAGTACTGGGGGATTGATCGTTCAACTCAGGAATAATGTCGCTAGGATTAGAAAGTCTCCTAAACTAAGTCTAGAGGTGAGGCATAATTCTTTTTGTATTTTTATATTTTTATGAAAGCAATTAAAAATCTCGGGTTTTGGAGGAGTGGGCGGAATTAGTTGCTAGCCAACTAACCCAATTTATCTAAAGATGCAATAAAAATAGAATAAAAGAAATGAAAACGAAACTATTGTACTAATGTGGTGGTGACAATAATGAGGAAAGCTGTGTTAACTTAGATTTCATTACTCCCTAGATCTCTTTTACAGGTTAATTACTTGTTACAATTGCATGGATGACGGGTCATATTCCTTAATACTAGTCGTAGGGCCGTGTACAATATTCTCTAACTCTATAGGATCCTACTTCACTCCTATGTCGAGCCGTTAGAAGCTCCTAACATGGGATCATTAGAATTCTCCTACGCATTAAATACAACCAAAAATCATAGTACACATCCGATCATGTTTCTTAAGACGTTCAAGCAAGTTACCAATGGAAGTCTGCCAGTTTTCTTAAGCCTAACATCGAATATAATCATCCGTAACAATTATAAACAAGCAATCAACCCATAATCAACATCTAGGTTTCACTACATCTAAGCAAACACAAGGGAAATCTAGCCTAGCATGTTAAATAGAAGACAAGCGTAAGATATAATCAAACAACACATAGACATATTGAATGATTTGAAAAAGTACTTATCTTTAATTGAACATGAAAGATTCAAAGGGTTGAAACCCTTGAAAAAGATGGAAAATTCGACCTAGGGTTTTTCCCTCAAAGTTGCACACTTATGAATGAAATTTGGAAAACTATATATAGATTTTACAGGGTGACGGCGTCATGTGTTAAATTGTGACGCCGTCAACTCGCCGTCTTAATAAAAATCGTATTGCCCAGATCTGATTTTGACGCCGTCATCTGTAAAAATCTTCTGGGCCGTCACTAGTATTTTGACCCTGACGGGCTTGGTGACGCCGTCAGGTCCTATGCTTGAAAACACTTTGGACCGTCACCTGTATTTTCCACTTCCACCTCTTTTGTAACTCTTGACGCCGTCATGAAGAGAGTTGTGACGCCGTCAGGTACTGTTTCCAGGAAGGAAAATTGAGACTTTGCCGTTTCCTTCACTTTTATGCTCCAAAAACGTCCAAAATGCTTCCTTTTCCAGATTTCTCTTCAAAAGTACCTAAAATGACAAAAGGAACGATTTAGGGCAATATTTGATCAAATAATCACGAATCCGGGCTTAAATGACCCCTTAACTCATCAAGGATCATGTGATTCAAGAGCTCAATTCTCGTGTTTTCAAACTTGAGTCTATTATTATGGTTATTCACTAGTCAGAGTAATATAATTAAGTTAACTTTTTTTTCCTCTTAAAATATTCTGAATGACAACTATTCTCTTAATACTTTATAGGTTCTTGCTTTTGAGAGAACTTGCAGATTTCGGGTAATACATTCATCCCTATAATTCCAAAAGTTGTTTTCTAGCTCTCTTTACTGGTATCTAGGCCACCTTTCAATAGGT
Source organism: Artemisia argyi (assembly GCA_030686995.1). Lineage (NCBI taxonomy): Eukaryota > Viridiplantae > Streptophyta > Magnoliopsida > Asterales > Asteraceae > Artemisia > Artemisia argyi. Next base: position 157,321,202 of record CM060708.1, read on the forward strand.
TATAGTTGTTAGTCAACATTTGGTATCTAGGCCTTATTAGTGAAAATCCCATTTTCAGCCCATTTTCTTCCCATATCATCTAAATCTCACTTGTAACTGCTTATTTTAAGATCACATATCATCTAAATTAAGTATTTACTCTTCAAAATTTAGCTTTAATCTGGATTTTCTAATTTAAAATTGTTAGTCTGGTTTTTAAAGGGGTGTTTGGTTTAGTACACAATGTTCATTAAAAACAGTTTGTTGCCAATAGTTGAATTTAGATCAGCTTTAATTCACTCACATAAGTAGTTTTTGGAGTCTTACATGCATTATTTTATAGTTTTATACGGTTTCAATTAGTTGCCAAATTCCATTTCTACAAGCTTACTTATTTATTTATTTTATATATTTTTTCCCATTATCAGGAAAAATTGGACTTTACTTCATTCTTTTCCCATATGAGATGCGAATTTTGTGAACAACTAAATCGTGAATTCTTTGACTTAGTTGACTCGCTTATTTGTAGCATTCGTTCACCGCCTAAAGATGTCGACGATGATGTTGTTATGGTAACGTTCTTACCAAACTATGACGATAAATCATAGTATATTATACCATGTATATAAAAACAGTACATTTTTACCGGAATATCTATTGGAAGAGGAACTAAGGTTGCGTAATGAAGAGGAAGAAAGGTGGCGGATGGAAGAACAAAAGATGATGGAAAAAGAGTTTCTAAATGCTTTGATAGAGGAGACAAATCGGAGGGTGGAAAATGAAAAGATGAAGAAGATTGAAATGGAGAAGAAAAAAGCGTCTGTTGCTTTTTATAATTCAGAACATTGGAAGAGAGCCCAGGCAGACATAAAACCTGAGAAGCGTAGTCACCAAGATGGATCTGAGTCTTCGTATTACTGGTCCCAAAAATTTGTTGAACGTGAAAAAAATTGAACACCTCCTTTTGGCTGTAGGGATCCAAATATGACGGAGGAGCTAAAACATGTTAAACCTTCGGTTGAGGTATGAAAAACAACTTTTTAGATTGTTACTTCTAATGCTAATGTTAGTTTTACTTATATAGTATCAATCTTTGTGTAGAGTTTTCTCGCTGGAACACATGGATCATCAAGGTAAACATTACTGATGAGTACGACGAATTCCTTGGAAGGCCTGGGCCCCTTCGTTGTATGTTTCCTTGGTCCAATGAAGTTCATGTTGATCGGAGGTTTTGGGAATCCTTAGTGTGTTAAAACCCTACTAAGCAAGGTTAGCTTATGGATGAGGTAAGACTCATACATATAGTTTCAGTTTATTTAATTATTATTATTTTTTATTATTTATTTTTTTAACAGCACATAGAGTTGTGGGTGGAATACATGTTGCATTTCAGACCTCAAGACGCTGACTGGACAATGGTTGCTGCATACTTTGTTCAGCTCCTCTTACAGGACTCCATCCCCGTATGGTATGCGAATGGGGAAAAGTACAAAATTCCATGGGGTGATGTTGAGCATGTAAATCTCGTATTATTTTCTTCATAGATATATTTTTAGGTGTTTTGATAACAAGCCTTATTTTTTTCCTTTCAGGTTTATATGCCTATCAATGTAACGCAAAAACATTGGTTTGTCGCACACTTTCATATCAGGACCGGTGTCGTAATGTTTTATGACAGTGCCCCTAAGCATGAGACACCATCACCTGAGTGGCGTCCCTGGTATTTGCAACTTCGGGCATGCTTATAGGTATACACATTCATCAACAACAAATAATATACAAAACTTAAAAACATTTGCTTTATATATTTAGCCATACGTGTTTTGAATATAGTCTATTTAGCCAACTACATTCATTAACTTAAGTCTAAGTTACAATTGAATTACATGTCTTTGGAGTAATATTTAGAAACAAACTGAATATAGTCTAATCATTCTTAAAATTGGTCCAACTAACTTATTAAATGAAGTAGAAGTCAACTCCTAAAACCTTAAGTTAAGTCTAAAAGTAAAGATTTTAAGTACTAGGAAAGTACAAGAAAATCTAATGGGTTGGTATTAGCCATAAATTTTCAAGGTCTTTATAATCTTCCACCCCTTAGTAGTTTACAGCCAAAAAATTCATCACCCACACTAACCTTCCTTCAAAACCTTATATCTTTAACAGCCAAATACTACAAAATGTCTGATAACATTCCTATAGAAGTTCAAATGGACATACTTCAAAGGCTTCGTGTCAAGCAGGTTCTTCGATGCCGAAGTGTCTGCAAGACTTGGAAGTCTTGCATTGACACAAATCATTTCACTGTTTTTTACGGTGTTAAGCCGACTGATACTTTCGTTTTATGCTACAAGCAGAGGTTTAAAGGTTACATGTCTTTAGCAGATGAAAATTTCGCTTTGACAACTATTACTTCAAACCTAAATTATTCTGATCTGATACCAATTGGTTGGTCCAACGGTGTGTGTGGTTTTACGTATGGTCCTATTGTCGCTGATTTTATGGCAATAGTGTGGAACCCTTCGATCAAAAGGTCAGCGAGAACTTTTGTCCCGTACTTGACTGTGGCAATGGAATTTGAAAAACGCCTATTGGGTTTTGGGGTTCGTCAGGACACTCTTGATCCAACCATTATAAATATTGTGTACCCTAACAATCCCCAAAATCCAGTTACTGTTTTAATTCACACATTCTCTTCAAGAGAATGGAGGATTTTGGAACCTCAGTTGTTGCCACCTCCAACAATCAGGATAAAGAAAACAAGTCAAGCTAATATTAGTGATCTGATTTGCTGGTGTGGGTATGAAAGGGTGTATGCTAATAACGGTGTCTCATGCAAGGTATATTACATTGTCTCTTTCGACTTGGTGACCCACCGTTTCCAACTCTTAGACATACCTGATGAGTTGCTTTGCCATATTCCTTTACCATTCTTAGTGTCTAATCTAGGAAACAACCTCGTGATTTCTGGAAACATTGATCAGGATAGCCATTATGATTTCTATGTCTGGGTGTTGACACTGGTTGGTGGAACCGTTGATTCGTTTACCCATCTTCTTAAAGTTCCCACACCATGTAAACTCAAATTACTTGGTTTTGAGTTTAACAACAACCCGATTATTGAAGTTCAACACCAGGAGGGATTTCCTGCGGTTGTTGTACGATACAGACTTGCTACCGGGAACTTCCAGAATCTTGGAATCCATGGAGATGTTGGATCTTTTTTCCTTATGCCCTACTGTCAATCACTTCTTATGCAGGACCATGAGGATTGTAACAACCGTGGTTTTGGCAGGTCTGTTTGACTGATAGTCTTGACTCGGTTGACGTTTGTTTGGTGTGTCTTAAGTGATGTATAAGTGATATAGGGGAGTTTTAGCACTAAATCCCTTTGCGTAAATGGTTTTTATTGTGATTTAGAAAGTTTGGAATTTAGGAAAGTTCATTTTGATCACCTTTGTGGTATAGAAATGACTTGTGAAGTTTTGGTATTTTTGTGTTTTTGCATGACGAGTTTTCGTTCATGTATTTGAGTGTTAGTAAGTTACGAGGAGTTTTTTTTTTTTTTTTTTTTTTTTTTTTTTTTTTTTTTTTTTTTTTTTTTATGTGTTATGCTTATATAAGAGTGTGAAAATCTATTTTTGGAAACTTTATTTTGAAAATGATTATTTTCTGGTTTGTCGTAAAATTAAGGTTTATTGCGAAAGAAGTTAGGTTTCGATATGGGAATACATAAAATATAAAAAGTATGAGGTTTTGAGTATAATAAATTAATTTAATAAAATATGCATATATATATATATATATATATATATGTGTGTGTGTGTGTGTGTGTGTGTAAATCGGTTGGAAAAGGATAAGGGGAAAAGGAAACCCAATTGTAGTCCAATTACAACTCTAAGTTAGGTAATTATCCACTAAATAATTATAAATACAAAACCAAGACTCCCAAACCCTTTTTCCAGCAATTTTGGGTCGATCACAAGGGGAATCAAGGAGAGAAAATTAGGGTTTCATAGTTTTCAAGCAATAATCAAGAATCAAGGTAAAATCCTTAAACCTTATGTGTAATTAATTAATTATTGTTATGATTCATGTAATATTTATTATGATGGAACCTAGGGTTTATATACTTCTGTAAATTAATGATGTAAAACATATTAGGATCATTAGATGTTAATAATATGGTAATTGGTTAAGGGAATTGAGTGTAAAACGCGGTAGATTACGTGTTAGGGTTTGGACAGAAAATTATGGTTGTAAAGATGTGAGTGTAAATAACAGATGGTGAAGAGTTAAGTCATGAATTTTTGGTCTAAATTGAAGTTTAATGAAAGAGCTTTCCAAAAGGTCCATCCGCGATTGATTTCAAGGTGGGAAGTTGGTCTTTTGATTTTTCTTTGTTAAGGTGTCAAAGCTGTCAAACCGGGACAGATTTTGGGTAAAAGTTTGAGGGTTTTTTGTGGTTGTAAAAGTGGTATTTTGACTAGGCCATCTGGAATAGTTAAGTATTAGGTTATGATAGACTACCACGAAAAGGATTCGCGATAAAAACTTGTGGAAGTATTTTATGTTAATCAAAACTTTTTGGTGTGCGTTCTGATCCGAATTTGAGTAGTAGACAAGTTTGATTTTCTTTTGAGTACTTGTGTGTGTTATTGGTCCATGGCCTTCTGGGATTAGCTTATATGCTTATGAGAGACCATGGTAAATTTTTGGTGTGAGTTGTTGAGCTTTATTTTTCATGTTTTCATGTGGGCGAATGTACCCAAAAATTCTGAGTTTTCTGATTTTTAAAGTGCAAGGGATTTAGTGAGTGTTAGGTTATGGTAATGGTTAGTATGGTGTCTAGGAGATCCATGGTGGGTAATATGAGTCTTAGACATCCATCATATGAGTATTACATGGGTTGTAGCTTTTAGCTTGACCTTGTGTAGTGTAGATTTATTTTGTGTTGTTTAGATTTGTGATTTGTGTTGTGGAAGCTGCAAGGTTTGAGGTGAGTTCATAGTCCCATATTTTTACTTTGCCTTAAACTTGGGATGGGAATGATGCTTGTCTTAAATGGTTTGAATTACTGTGATTATGTGTGTGTATTAAAGAGCTTGGATTTATAATGTTATCGTATGCATGCTATATGTGAACGATATTATTATGTTGTGTGATTCTGTGTGGTTCAATTGGGAGGGTGCTTACCCTGTTGCTCGTGCATACGACCTAATTGGAGAGTAGCAGCCCTACTCACTTTTTATTCTGTGTGGTCCGATCGGAGGGTATTAATTTACCCATTTTTTGGGAGCGGGGGTCACGTTTTGGCCCGGTATGTTGTGAATTTGGATCGGTGGGCACGTTCCGCCCGATGGTTGCCTTATGTGTGTTGTTTCCTTGTGAACATATGTAGCTTATATGATAACTATAATTATTTGTCCAGCTATATTTTATAATCACAGTGATTTTGGTTGCCTAGCGTGTATGAGTCTTAAACCTATGAATCTCACCAACGTTACGTTGACATTTTAAGCATCATTTTCAGGTGAGCATTCTAAGGCTATGATAGAAGGAAGTGATTAGACGAGACCTTAGTTGCATTGGAAGTGGTTTATCTATGCGTTTGGAGTTTATCATGTTGTTTCCTTTCGGGTATTGTTATGACACTTTGTGTCTATACCTTGCCATTTTTATTGCATGTAGTTATTCTCTATATAGACACCATGTGTTGTGATGATATCCATGAAGTTACACCCGCGCGTTTCCGCCGTGGCGAGGTGTGACAGATTGGTATCAGAGCCTTGGTTATAGAGAATTATGTAGTTGAATCTAGACTATAACTTAGGAGTCCCTCATATAGTTGCATTTAGGATCTATGTGTATGTATAGTATTTTATATGTCTATTTTCCTATATTTATGAGATGTTTTATTGAGTTTCGGATGTCTATTTTATCCCCTATACGTAGTACTATATATATCGACTTTATTATATCATCTTCCGCGCGTAAGATGCTTCGTTGGACTATCGTTGTCGCTATCGAATACGAGAGAAGTGGTAGGATGAAGCGGATTAACTGCAGAATCCGAGTTCCCGCTAGCATGTATCCATGTTCGGACAAGGAGAGGACGTTTTTGGGAAACGTTGATGGAGAATAAGTGGAGAGGTTTGGAACCACGGTGACTTCTGTAGATGGAGCCATTACCAAATACCCTTGGTAGTGTCCTCACTTCACATAGGAAGGAGATGTGGTTTAGTCTAAACCTTGTGATTTGTATGCGCTTGTGAATCATGTGGAATTGGAAGAAAAGAATGGAGATGGTTTTGCATGTTGTCGACTACCTCAACAGGTAGGAAACATGAATGGGTGGTTGAGTAAAGATGAAAGGGAGTTATGATGGAATGGTGTGGATTCAGATCTAGAGTCCACAGCGAGTAGTAAGTTGAATTGATCTGAGTGAGGGAGATAAGTGCGAGAGTGGAGTTTGAGCCATTTTGCGACGTCTTTTGTTTTGTGTTATGTTTTTGAATTCGTATATTGTCTTTGGCCGTCTGGAACCATGTTGGAGCGTGATTACTCTTGGATATTGGATCGACCTTATCCAAGTGATTTTGATTATAGAGTTTACGTGATCGTTGGAATTGTTCCATGCGAGATGATTGATTGCGACGTCTTTTGTTTTTGTTTGCATGTTTATTTGCATGATGTGTTGTTATAGGAGGGAGTACACTTATGAAAGGGGGCATAGATAATTATGGTGGCCAACATAATTATACATGCGTCACGACACAAGTGGACTTGCAAGTATGATAGCATGGATTGCATGGTGTATTAGGTGTTATGTGGTATATGTGCGTTATCATTGAGATGTGTGATTTTGGAAGTAAGTATGCGTGTGGAATAGGTTTATAACTATGGTCGCGAACATAATTATAAGAATATCACACACGTGGACTTGTGACCATTATTGCATTGATTGATGTTTGTTGTTATATGTTGTAGTAGATGGTATGTGATATCATGTTGTTGATGGCTGTATGGCTAGAGAAGTATTCTCTTAACAATTTGGGCAGTCGTTAGATGTTGTTGATGTTTGTTGTTTCCTTTCGGGTATTGTTATGACACTTTGTGTCTATACCTTGCCATTTTTATTGCATGTAGTTATTCTCTATATAGACACCATGTGTTGTGATGATATCCATGAAGTTACACCCACGCGTTTCCGCCGTGGCAGGGTGTGATAAGGATGCCATGGTCTATTAAGTTGTTGGCTTTTATGGTTTTTATTGGTATGTCGTATGTATTCAGTATGTGTTATCAGTATTTAGGTTAACTAGGAATGTCATTTGTATGTTATCAGTGTTTGTCGCATGTAATCCGTTTAGGATATCTGTTAACATCGCATGTAATCAGTTAATTTCCATCTATGCAATTATTTTTAGTTTGTGTGAATGAATTTATGTTTTCTTTTTTATGTTTTTTAGTGTTGGTGTGGTTAAAAAAATTACTGATCCATAAATATTTATAGATATATTAATTGTGTAATGTTTTCATAATGTAATCTAGTTTGATCCATAATTATTTATAGATATATTAATTGTGTAATGTTTTCATAATGTAATATGTTTATATCTCTTAACATGCTGGACTTCCTATCGTTCTTGAGCAAGCCAATGTATTTGATAAGAAAGGTATAGATCCTACAACGTACGCCATCACCTTCGAGAATCCGGTTAACGTTCCAACGCAGGGGGGGCTTTTTCGAGATAGCGGTATTTGGGTATGCATATTCTTATACCGATTGGCACACGGGAAGTCTTTGGATGTGGATAATCCGGTACAGGCTGCACTTGCCTATCGTGAGCATTTGGCTATGTTTTTCTTGAAACACAGAGTTTCTAGTTGGTAGAGATGTTGAATATGGATGCTGTAATTGAAATAGGTTGTATCAAGGGAGCAATTTTGTATTATGGGATCAAGTTTGTATTAGATAACTAGATAAAATGATGTATGAACTAGTTTATGTAATTTGCTCCCTATTAAGTAACGAATTTTGTTTTGTAAATTGTTGACATCCTTGTACAAGGTCGCATTAAAAAATGGTTATGCACCTGATTTGACAATATATGGAGTAAGAGTGATTGTTTTTTCCGTATACAATAAACCTTTTCCCGTATTTATTTGGAGTAAGGTTACCACTGACAAAGAAAATGTTTCACTTGCAGAACAATGAGATGTTTATAATAGGTGCCAAGGGAACTGTACATGGTAAATTTAGCAGATTTTCTTGAATGACTGCTTCCCATTTGCAAGGTTATTTCTTTATGTTTTATTTTTCTTGTTTTGTTACCTTTAAACAATGAAATATTAATAAGCATAACGTAGTACAACATTGATACTTCCCTTAGTACAATATTAATAAACATAACGTAGTACAATATTAATAAGCATAATGGTACATTTTGTGACAAACAATCACTAACATCAAAGGTTCAAACACTACGGATAGATTACGATTAAGCGTCTAAGAAGTTTTCCACTGGATAATTTAACAACGACCCGGTTCGTGACCATCACCAAAACATTGACTTAGAAATCATCCAAGTGATAAGGATTAGATTCCGGGATTGAATTTAGGTTAATGGCAGAGTAACCTCGCTCATCGCCCCATACCAGATTCCCCTCCCAAAGGCTATTGGATGAGTCACCCGTCCAGTGCAGGTCTTCCCATTCCTGGTAAATTCTCTCGTTTTCAAAAAACTCTTCGTCCACATCGACTTTACGTTTACGACTTCCCCCTTCAGATACCATCTCTTGCATCACTTCTTTACCCTTGTCTGATCTACTATTGCTTGTCTTGCATTTTATCAGGAAAAATATGTAATATATCTTGTTAGAATTCCAAAATAAAAAAAACAAAATAAATAAGTAAAATAAATAAATAAATAAATAAATAAATAAATAAAAATTTGTACGAACTTTCATATTACCTCTGTTCTGGGCAGCGGTGCCATACATGCTTCACGGGTGTGTCCTTCGGTGCCACACCTTCCACATTTTTTAACTTTTGGCTCCTCATTTTTTGATAGAAAACGATCTTTGTTTTTTGGTCTTCCTGCTTGGCGCTTAACCATCAATGGCGGTTTCACTTTTTGCAAGTTTCCTGGATTAACCCATTTTGATTCTTCTTCCAAAGGAAAGACCATTTCTTGATATGTTCCTTTTAGTGCTATTTTCATAAATCAATCTTCCGCCCATTTGTTACAGTGGATCAAATCTTCAGCTCTACACACGGCACACACATGACCACAGGGTATACCCGAATCTAGCCATTTCCTACACGTTGAAGCTAATCAAATGGCAGACATGATTAAACAACAAGTACCTTAATAAACAACCTGTTTATAGTAAATACCTGCAAGTGCATTCATTTTTTATAAAATCAACAATATGAATATGATGATGGTCTATTACTTGGTACACGACACACATGGCGATGCCTCTAACTTCCCAGTTAGCACTCTTGTACATCCTCTGCTGGACCTTCCTTTCTGCCCACTCTGTAAGTTCAAATTTGTTTGCGACTGCCATTTTATGCCAACAAAAAAAAGAAAAGAAAAAAAATTAATTTCTTACAAACAAAAACTTATACCAGATATTATATATTAAACAAGTAAATGATGAGTAAAGATTATATATAGTTTACCGCGGTATTTTTCTCGACGTAGGAAATACCAATCTTGTAAAAGCCTTCTGTAGTACTCCATGAGCATCGTTATTGGAACCCTTCTCACATGCCTAGTTAGTGAGTTAATTGATTCTGCACTGTTTGAGGTCAAGTAATTGTATCTTTTTCCTGTACAATACGCCCTTGACCACTTATCAAACCCTGCTTTTTCAAGTTTATCTACGGCTTCAGGTCTACTTGCTCGAAGCTCTGCAATTGCTTTGTCAAAATCTTCAGTAGTATAAGATTTGCACGCCTTCCAGAATAAAGCCTTTGGTTTTTTCATTTTCAAATTGCAATTCATCATCAAATGATGGCAACAGTAACCGTGAAAGCAATTTGGAAAAACGGTATCACAAGCTTTAGTTATTGATGCATGCCTGTTTGAAATAATGGCCAAATTAGGAACTTCACCAATGCATTCTTTCAACCACATCATAAACATTGTCCAAGCTTCACCGGTCTCACCCTGTGAGACCCCAGTAGCGATTGGAATAATCTGGTTGTTACCATCCATGCCAACAGCAAGCAGGTTGGTTCCTTGATACTTCCCTTTGAGATGGGCGGCATCAATTATTATCAATGGGCGCATAAAGGCTATAAAACTCAGTATCTAGTATCATTAACCGTAAATTAGTTTACAATTACATAACATGTTTAAAAAAATATAATAAATATAAATATTATTAATAAAAATAGTGAATCTAAAATGAATCTTACCGCAACACCAAACGCTATAAATACTATCTTAAATCTTCCTTCATCGTCTGTTTCAATGTGTGTTACCGTCCCTTCGTTTTTTAGTTTTAAGTTATGGAAATAATAAGGTAACTGCTCAAACGAATCTTCTGGACTACCGTTCAAAGATTCGAATGCCAAATTCCTACCCCACAAGCTCTTTTGTAAGAAACGTCTATTTTCCATTCAAGACGAAAATCTTTTTGTATGTCACCAACCTTATACACCCTGCTAGTTTCTTTCAATTTTTCGTATAGTAAACGACTCAGTAATTTCATAGTGGTATTGCGATGATTAGGACAAATCTGATCTCTTGAACATGTGTGTATGTCGTTCATGTTAGAGATGTAGAATTTACTACCCACTTTAGCCTTACGAGTGTATATATTCCATAAGCAGCCTTCGCGGGTACATTTGACGCTGTATCTCGTGCTTTCAGATTTAATAATTTTTATTCAAAACGCTCAATTAATGATTTCTTTCCAATAGCAAACATGCATTCTTGCTTATTATAAAACTCCTTGTTTATGAAAAAAACATTATTGTTCATATGTGCCTGGGTTGTTTTAAATACTGGATTTGGGGCAGTTGGTGGCAAAGGCATATTTTTGAACGTGTTTTTTTGCCACTGAGGAAGTGAATCATCTTGTTGGTTACAAGAGTGTTGTTCAACTTTTGGGGTGGGATAATAACATTCTTGGGGAACAAGTGGAACATTAAGATCAAATAAAAAATTATTAGTAGCTGAAGAAGATTTTACCTCCAAAGATTGTTCAACTATTGAAATGAATAGTTTTTGAACATGATCGTTTTTACCACAAACTTCATGAATGAAGTATTGGACATCATCATCATCGACAACGTCCAATGACATAGAACAATCTTTGTAAAATAACCTAACAAAAGAAGTTTCTGTATCTTTCACGGCATCCACCTTTTTCTTCACGTACTCCACTAGGATCTTGAAACTGATATTTTTAGGTAGTTTAACAGCATGCTTTGATGATGGATGCACTAAGATAACCTTAAACTTACAACTATCATCATAATTCATGGTTTTTATTCCCTTTGTTTTTTGTATTATTATTATTGTTTTTTTATTTTTTTTGGTATTGGTATTTGCAGAAAATAAAGTGTCTTCCACACTGCTATTGTAACTATAAGCTTAGAAGATAGTGGAGCATGGTAAAAATTTATTAGGTCGCCCAAAAATTTTAACTACCTAGTCGCCCAAATAATTTACTAACTATCTAGCAACCCTTGTACTAGTTATATCAAATCCATGTACTTGTTAATTAATTTTCTTGTACTTGTATTTATATGTGTAATGTGAAAATTTATTAGGTCGCCCAAGAAATTGAACTACCTAGTCGCCCAAAGAATTTATTAACCATCTAGCAACCCTTGTACTAGTTTGATGAGGCGAAAAATGAACCATTTTTAGGGGGTCATTTAAGTCCGAAATTGAATTTATTTGATCAAATATTGCCCTAAATCGTTCCTTTTGTGATTTTAGGTACTTTGGGAGTGAATTCTGGAAAAGGAAGTATTTTGGACGTTTTTGGAGCATAAAAGTGAAGAAAACGGCAAAGTCTTAATTTTCCTTGCTGGGAACAGTGGATGACGGCGTCAAGAAGAAAATCTTGACGGCGTCAAGAGTAAAAGTGATGACGGCCCAGAAGAAACGTGAAGGCGTCATCCAAAGCCGTCAGGTGTTAACTTGTCAAAACTTGCGCGCCGAGTAGCTGATATTATTTTGGTCATAACTTTTGCATACAAACTCGGATTTAGGTGATTCAAAAGCCCACGCGAAGAGGACGAAGAGATCTAAAATTTGGTGAAAAAATGGTCGTGATGGCGTCAAGAGAACAAGCTGACGCCGTCAAGATGGGCCGACAGAAAACATGCCTATAAATACAATATCATAACTTCACTTTTTGTAAGCCCTAAACCCTAAGGTCGATTCCTGGGTTTAGGTGGGTGTTTTTCCAGCAACTTAGAGGGTTTCAATCACTCCATAAATATCATGTACTGGTTTGATGATTCTATCTTAATTATGTTTTCCATTATCATTGTTGATTGCTCTTCTTTGATGATGTTTTGCTAATTCACCTTGTGTCTACTTATGATTGTGTGAAACTTGTGTATAATTAATTAGATCTCATTGATTTCTTGTTGATGTGTGTGTCTATCTCCATCAATTAAGGCGTGACAACTTCAATAGATCTAGTTGGTTTAGTTTATAATTTTTGTTTCCTATTGATTCTTGTTTTGATTGAATGAATTCGATGTTAGGTTTAAGAAAACTGGCAGATCTCCATTGTGTAACTTACTTGAACGTCTTAAGAAACATGAACCGATGTGTACTAGGTTTTTATGGTTGTATTTAATGCATGAGCGAATTCTAGTGATCCCATGTCAGGAGCTTCTTAGCCGGCTCGACATAGGAGTGAAGTAGGAGCTTATAGGATTGGGGAAGTAAGTACGCCACCCCATGAATGGTATTAAGGAATACAACCCGTCAATTAAAACAAGGTGTAACAATTCAATAGGTAGAATTGGATAGCTAGCAAGGAGTAACATATCATAGGTAGACATGCTTCACTTATCTTGTAGAACCTTAGTTTATTTTCCTGTTTATTAGTTTAATTAGTAGCATTTGGGTTAGTTGATTAGCAACTAATTCCGCCCACTCTCCCAATACCCGAGATTTTTACTTGCTTTTCATAAAATATAAAAACATAAAAAGAATCATCCTTCACCTTTAGACCTAGTTAGATTAATTTCAATCCTAACGACACTATTCCTAGCTGAACGATCAATCCCCCGGTACTTGTCACTATACTATGCTACAACGATCAGGTACACTGCCTGGTAGGGGTTGTAAGCTTCTCGAGATCCCTCGAGAGGTAAAGCCTTGTGCAAATCCCTACGCATCATAGTTATATCAAATCTATCTACTTGTTAATTAATTTTCTTGTACTTGTATTTATTTGTGTTATTTGAAAAATTTTATTAGGTCGCCCAAGAAATTGAACTACCTAGTCGCCCAAAGAATTTATTAACCATCTAGCAACCCTTGCACTAGTTATATCAAATCCATGTACTTGTTAATTAATATTCTTGTACTTGTACTAGTTGCATTTATTTGTGTAAAGAAAAAGTTAAGTCGCCCAAGAATTTGAAGTACATAGTCGCCCAATATGAACACTATATAGACTTTGTGAATGTAGCATTATGTGAATTAGCTGAACTAGAAATGTCGAATGGTAAAAGGCATTGATTACTTTCGTATACAATAATAATTTTGGTTACACTTGTTTACTTATCATAGTATATGTATATATTTTTTTTTGTTTTAATTCTTTTATTTATTTCTTTTATTTATATATACATATTTTTTTTATGTTTTATAAACAGAACCTGTTAGGAGGCGTTTATGGTTTGATGGCAAGGAAAAATTTGAGGAGGAGGTGGTCAAGGATGTAGATGAAACATGTGACGAGGTGGTCAAGAATAAATTTGAGGAAGATGTAGAGAAAACATGTGATGTAGATGTAAAAAAAATGTGAAGAGGCACAGAAGGAAACAAGTGAAATTTACAAAACTAAGAATCAGGAAAATCAAGATATCCAAGACGAAGAAGCATTACGTGAAGCCTTAGCCGAAGAAGATAGGGCTGAAAGAGAAATGGAGGAGAGAATCAGGGAGGACCGGGAGTTCGAGGATATAGTGTAACATATTTAAATTTCAATGTCGAAATACTAATTTATATGTTTCCTGCACTTCAATTAGTTTCACCTTGTCTGTAATATATTATTTCTAGTAATGCTTCAATTAGTTTCACCTTGTCTGCAATTCAATTGTACCAGCTTATATGTTATTTATTTGAAGTACTAAGTTATGAATGGTTATTTATTGTATGTGTTAACGTTATTAAGTACCACATATTTATTAACATGCTACTTTTAATTAAATCGAATCTTGATTTACAACACTAACATTATATAAACACATACATTGCATCATTTCACATAAATCTCTTTACACACAATTTAAACACACAAAACAAACACACTATGGCTCAACTCTCTGATGAAATTATCTTGTTCGGGATACTAACAAGGGTGCCACCAAAGACTGTTGGTCGCTTCAAGAGTGTTTGTAAGGCATGGAATGCATCACATTCAGGGAATGCCTTTGTAAGGTGTTAGAAATAGAAGTGAAGATCATTTATTAAGTCATTTAGTCTTGTAATAATATTGTAATAGTCTTGTAGTTTAGTTAAGGCTAAACGGGCTTGGCTTAATCTAATATTGTAAAAGGTTATGTCTAGTTTATTACAAAAGCCCAAGCCCGGCCCATCTTCTTGTCTCACCTATAAATACCTCCAAATGCTCTCATTTGGAGGTGTTGCTTCTAGGGTTTTCTATGTGTGTATTTCCTTCTTTCTCTCTCTAATCTAATACATCTTTCTTTCTCTCTCTAGAAGTTACCATCTCTATCTCTCTCTCTCTCTACATTTCTCTTCTTTAATATCTAATAAACTTATGTTAGATATTGTTTCCAAGGGTCCTACAATTGGTATCAAGAGCCTCAGGATAATTTTAGGTTGTTCTAGGTTAGATTTGGTCGAAAAAACTAGGATTTAAGCTTATTTTTCGAATCTGTTACTGTTCATCCGACGTTTTTTTCGAGTTTGAAAAAAAATTTCGAGTTAGAAATTTTTTTCCGAGTTAGAAAAACATATTTTTCGAGTTTGAAAAAATTTTTTCGAGTTTGAAAAATATTTTTCGAGTTTGAAAAAAAATTTCGAGTTAGAAATTTTTTTTCCGAGTTAGAAAAACATATTTTTCGAGTTTGAAAAAAAAAATTTCGAGTATGAAAACTATTTTATCGAGTTTGAAAAATATTTTTCGAGTTTGAAAAAATTTTCGAGTTTGAATAAAATTTTACCGAGTTTGATAAAGTTTTTTTCGAGTTTGAAAACTTTTCTACCGAGTTTGGAAAATTTCTACCGAGTTTGGAAAATTTCTACCGAGTTTGATAATTTCTACCGAGTTTGAATATTTCTACCGAGTTTGAAAAATTTCTTCCGAGTTTGGAAAATTTCTACCGAGTTTGGAAAATTTTTTCAAGTTAAGAATTCTTTTCGAGTTAGAAAAAAAAAAAAGGTTTTAGCGAGTTTGCTATTTGTATCGAGTTTCTTAATTTGGCGAGTTAGCCTTTACACCTTATCGTTTATCGAGTAAGGATTTCACTTGGACTTTCCTAAACGAAACTCTGCCGAAATTTCTTTAGGTTATCGAGTAATCTTATTCCAAGATCGAAACTTTCAACTTCACCAAAACATCTAAATCTTTCAAACAACCTTTATTATCTTTCAAAGATCCATCCATCTACACAAGTTTCAAAAAAAAAAAAATTTAATTTTTACAGGAGATTAAACGTTCAATTTTTACGCGAAATTCAAATTTTGATATAACGGTGAAAATTTTGGCCCGAAATTCAAATTTTTAGGCCAAAATTCGAATTTTTTTGGTGAAATTTGGCGTCAAAAATTCTTGAAACTCAACTTTTTCTTGGAACCTTAGGATTGCATTTTATAGTGATTTTCAAAATTTTGGAACAGAAAATTTTTCTGATAAAATTTTGGAGGGAAACGTAGATCTCACTCGAAAACGTTCAAAATGCCTTTTTTTAAAAATTTCTTTCCATCAATGGACATGGAACCTCTTGTTCAATTCTTTGCTCCATATCCTAAGACTGACAAGCCGATTACTAAGACTAAGCAACTATGGAATGAGACTAAGAAGCCGTTAACTGATACTGAACAAGACGTTGACGAAAATGAGCTTCCTGATTACGTAAAATATCTTGACCTGAGATTTCCATTCACACTCGTTGAGCATATGAAGCGACGACCATTGACTGTAAAGGCACAAAATGGTGAAGAATCATGTGAACATAACTCAGATGAACCTGAAAATGCAGAACCTTCCTATGACTCCGACACACCAAAAGAGAAGTTGACGATGCAAGCTGAGACTGTTGAACCTAATTACGATCTCTTTGCAACAACTGATACGGAACTTCCAGAACCAACTTTCTCCCCAGATTCTGAGAAAGTGGCAGAAGCAGTTGGAAGAGAAACTTGCCTACAAGGCTAGGTTTGATGAAGCAATGTTGAGACAAAAGCAGCAAGCTCTTGAGGTTCTAGCTGAAATGTTTCCAACTGACTTTACTCGGCATCAAGGTACACTGGCAAATGAACATGTTATTGGGAATCAACATAGATATGCTACGAGTACACAGACGGGGATTCAGATAAGGGAATATGTTGGAGATCCAATGGATCAGTTTGTGAGTCAGAATGTGGTCAATCAAAATAGGAATGATTGTTGTTTCATGACTTCGATTCAGAAATCTACATCAGCAACTCACAGCAATGATATTGGTAATAATTACAATGTCAATGCTATGACGAAGGTAGAAAAGATCCAATACTTGTTGATGCTAGCCAATAAAGAAGAATCGGGAATACCGTTAACTGCTGAGGAACATGAGTTTAGAGCTACAACAAGAATTAATGACAATTCAGCAGATCTTAATAAAACCTACAACTTTATGGCAAATCAGCAGGCAACAACATCTAGCAGTGATTCTGATCTTCCTCCTACTTATGATTCAGATCCATTCCATGAGGTACCAAATTATGGTAATGATGCTAATCCCTTTGCTCATGAGAAGCCACATTATGTGCCACCTGAACCTAATTATGATACATATGTGGGGGAGCAAGTTAATAGTAATGTTAACTATGAAACTCCAGATATGGATCCCAATGGAGTTCAAGTTGCACAAAATGGTGCTAATGATGAGGAAACCCGTGCTTTCTTTGAATCATTATTGAACAAATGTCGTATTGAAATTGAAAATGTGCAAAAGGTCAATCGCGATGTTAAAGCTGCGAATGTTAAATTGACCGCTGAGCTTGAGAGTTACAAGCAAAACGTTAAAGCTTTTGAGTTTCATAACGAAAGATTGTCAGAATTAGAAACTGGTTATCAAAATTCCGTTTCAAGGGAAAAACATTTGCAACTCAAGTTTGATACACTTGATGTTAATTCTTTTAAAAAGATAAAATCTTTAAACGCGGAAATTTCTGATTTACAAAACCAACTTTCTAAACAAAAAACAGCTTATACCAATCTTGAAAAAGAAAGGGATGAGTTGAAAAAGGACTTTGCAAAGAAAGAAGACAAACTTTTGGAAGAAATCGTAGAGTCAGAACACATGATTGCACATTTAGAAGAATTAGTGGTTAAGTCGGGTCAGTCAAGTCAAACAATGAAAATGATTTCAAATCAAACTAATCCAATTTACCATACGAAACATAAAGTGGCTCTTGGTAACAAAACTCCTTGTAATCTCAAGAAAGCTCAGCAGGAACAGAATGTTTTGTATAATGGTAATGTGATTTACACCAAACATGATCCTCCCGTCGTTTGGGATTATGTGGAAACAATAGAACTGGTCGAAGAGAGCATAATTAAAATGAAACAAAAGGATTTGAAACTCATTGATTACAACAAATTGAACAGACTTTCGGGGTATTACTTTTGTTCCACAAACAGAACCATCTTTGTTTTCCATAAAACTACCGTTCGCGAAATTCTTGTCTAAAAAGAAAGTTGTTTCCAAATCTCTTTCAAAAATGGAACAAATGTCCTCTAACAACACTTTTAATACAAGTGAGGCTAGAGAAATTCTTGATGACGTTAAAAAGAGAATTAAGGAACTTCAAAATATTGTTGAATCTATAACTACCATCAATATTAACAACTGGCATTCTAGTTTTCATATCGAACAGAAAAAGGTGTTTGAAAACGAAATTACTATCCCACTGAATAACATCAGTGCGCGGGTAATCCATTTTGAACAAGCTTTCTTAAAAGAAACGGCCGACTTTGTCAAGGACCACAAATCCCTGGTAAACGAAGTTAATGATACTCGTGAAAACATGAATGTTTTGGTAAAGTTAAATGATTCTCTCTTCGAAGCTGTTATGACTACCGATATTATGTCCATCATTTTACAAACATATTCTGTTCAAGATGATGAAAGACTGAGAGTTGAGACCTCTGAAATTGTTTCAAAATATGAAAATGCTCTTGTAAAACTTGAAAAAGAAAACATGTCATTTTTCAAACAACTTGATCGAAAATCAGAGGAATGCAAGTATGACAAATTGTCGTATGAGCATGCCTACAAGGACATGAAAAAAGAAAATGATCTTTTGAGAGCTCAGCTTGAAAGTATAAAAGGGAAGGGTGTGGATACTAAGTTTGCAAAACCATCGACTTCGGAGAAACCAAATGTTTCAAATACGGTTGAAAAACCAAAAATGTCTATTTCTCGGTTTGCTCCAAAAGTCGATGAGAAAAAGGATTTGACAAAACCAGTCACTCCAAAACCCCTGCCCATGAAAAAGGAAATTGAAAAGATTGTTGAAAAGCAAACATTGCTTGTTGAAAGAAACACGAATGTGAGTGCACCTGGCTCTTCTAGGAATAGTACACCAAATGTGACCAGAAAATCTGTAAAGGAATCTGTTGGTTCTAATGACATGGTCCAAAATCACCATCTAGAAGAAGCTAGGAAAAAGGCACAACGTTGAAAAGACGGAATTTTAGGCACAAAACCTAGTGTGACGAATTCTACAAGATTCCAAAGCACTGCTAGTAGTAGTAAACCATTACCTAGGAACAATCAACATAATACTAGGGATTGGCTTGCATCTAAGAGTAGTGGCACTAAAGAGAATGCTAGGAATATAGAATGCAACACAAAGAATTCCAGGGTCTCATCGAACTACAAACAATTTCCAAAAGACTGTAGTGACAAAGTTAAAGTTGCTGTGTTAAACAAGAATATTGAATTTGTCTGTCATACATGTCAAGAATGTGTTTTTTCAGCTAATCACGATGCATATGTTGCACAATTTCTCAAGAAAGGAAAATCAAGTGTCTAGGCACAATCCACTAAGACACCAAATAGAAACACACCCGTTGATAACAAGAAAATGGATAAGAAACCTAATAGGTGGATATCTAAAGGATGTAGTTTGTCAAAAACTGAGACTTCTGCTGCATCTGATACGAAAACTACGTCTAGATCTTACCTTAGGTGGATTCCTACGGGAAAAGTTTTTAAAACAATTGGTCTTAGATGGATTCCCACAGGGAAGATTTTTGATAGTTGCACAAAGACTCATGATAGTGTTCATCATCATGATAAGGAGGTAGAAACCACAACCACCGTTGATAGCGAACACCCTCAATGTGAGGAAACAAGTACTTCTAACACTGTTATTTATGCAAAATCTTCTTTTGTGGATGCAGGTACTTGTGAAAGTGATGAGAGTTCATACACCCAATGTGGTAAAGACGAAATTTACGCCAACATCGCATATGGACATCCTTTTCTAACTCCACTCTTAACTCCACTTTTACTTCTTCATGCTTAATTTTTTTTCTTTCTTCCATTCTTCTTTGTATATATTTTTGAAAAACAAAATACAAAAATATAAAATTTTCAAAAATCCAAAAACATTATAAAAAAAAAATCCAAAAATATTCTTCTCACGACATGTCTCTTGTATAATCGATATTCTGTACGTATCTAGAAATGTCATTTAACAATGATACGGACATGTACAGATGCTTGAGCGAGAGTTTTCGAAAATGTTTTCTAAAACATGTCGTTTCTCAAAAGTTTCTTTACGATGGCTTGTAAGTACTTCAGCTTACAACCCGCGCTTCAAAGTGAAATCTTTTCA
Organism: Artemisia argyi; assembly: GCA_030686995.1. Classification (NCBI taxonomy): domain Eukaryota; kingdom Viridiplantae; phylum Streptophyta; class Magnoliopsida; order Asterales; family Asteraceae; genus Artemisia; species Artemisia argyi. The sequence goes on from CM060708.1 coordinate 157,341,475, forward strand.
AAACTTAAGTCCGGGTATAACAACTCGAAAAGATTTCAAATAAGGACTTAATCGAATGGCTTCTGGACACATCAGTTCAGGACCCGCGCTTCAAAGAAAGGAATGTGCTTAATCATACAAAGATTTCAAATATTTTTTGAGCACTTATCCTAAAACAAAAACCACACACTTATCTGGCTTGAGTTTTCTTTAGAAAAACTTTCAAGATCTTTAAGCTCAAGACCATGATTGTTGATCTAATGATAAATTAGATTTTCATAATTCTTTTACATCCTGAGCACCACCTTTTCAAGATTTCTCAAAAAAGATTTTCATAATTTATCAAAATCGGTGCTCATCATCAAAAATGACTTGTGTACACCTTACAGTGCACAACTCAAGTTTTCAAAGAAAGGAAAGTGCTGCGCAAAAATGATTTTCATCTGCAAAGTGCACTTATCCTAAAAATGGACACTGTTGTACGCCTCAGTGCGACATTCCTACTAAAACAAAGAGAAGTCTTTGTTTTTCCAAAAAACCTTGATGCAAAATTCAACAAATCTGAAACTTCTTTCTCTTTCAGAATTTTGCTTCAAGAAGACTTCTTCCCTCTAAACTTTAAAAAGTTTAACATTTCTCAAAAACATATGCGAGTTTTGAGGGGGAGTATTTCAAATACAAACTTGTTCCAAATTCATGAAAAATGAAATCTGTCTTTCTCTCCGAAAAACTTTTTCTTAATCTGTTGATATCAAAAATATCACGATATGCTATTTTTGAGGGGGAGAAGACATGATTAAAATGTGATCAAAGTTGTTTAATGATTGTGACTGAATCTCAAAAGAGCTCGAATCAGAAAGTACCAATGAATTGACGAAGCTTAAATTGTCAGTAATCGAAAAGACTTGTCCTGGACGGGTAATAATTTCAAGCTAGTCCAACTAGTGATGTAAGCGTGTCTCGAATAGGACTTGTCTGAGTAGAATGTACCGTATCGAGAGACTTTCTTTGGACTTGACTAGGACGGGTAATAATTTCAAGCTAGTCTAACTAGTGATGTAAGCGTGTCTCGAATCGGTCATGTTTGCTGAAAGTGGATCAATTCAAAAAGTGCAAACTCCTCACGCATGTGCAAATTTATTAAAAATCCATGAGCACATGTGAAGGGGGAGTCCTTCAAAAGAAACAAAAACTCTCAAAGTGTCAACAAAAATGTGTTTATATTCATAAACACTTTGAGAGATTTTTCATAAATGGTTTCATGGCAATTATAGGATAGTCATGGAGTTATAAGGTGACTAAGGTTAGGTAAAACCGTCCTATGATCCGCCAGAGCAGGAGGGATCTACCCAAGGACAAATCCAATAGATTAGAATTAGAAGTCCTTAGGTATGATTGAAAAAAGGAGAAAATGAGAAAGGAGAAAGAAGGGGTTGAAGAATTAAAAAGAAAAGTTATGAAAAAGGGTGAAAAGAAATAGCCCTCCATATGTTCAACCTTAGGGCAGACACCGGGTTCAACTCATATGCTACTGGTTGTTACTAAGGTGACACCGGTATTGAAAACAATACGTCATGGACCCAGTGACGCACTGCACTTAACCTTCTAGCCACTCGAGTATCTCTCAAAAGGTACTTGTTTCATTCTCACAGGGAACCAGCGTAATTTATCGACCTGTCTCTTAGAGATGGTTGATATTGAAGCAGGAGACCTCTCCCTAATCTCCGCATAGGAAACCAAATATGCACTTATCGAGTCTAGAGCTCCGAGATTCATCAAAAGATCTCATAGGAACACATGATATTTCTACACTGGTTGTTCATCATTAAGGACCGCCAGATGTAAACTTAAGAGTCCTACGCAGATCTTAGCAATCTGCCTAGAACGTTTATGAGAGGATTTACGTATGTATTTTCTCAATGATTGAACGGAAATTCCTGCCAGGGTCAACATCAAGCAGCCCTGACAGCAGGTCACTTCGGTAATTCTTTATGGGTTACGCTTAGTGTTCACGGTGGTTTCAAACGGTCTACAGTCATGGAGTGATCCCCAGCGACTCACCCAATCATTGAGCTACTTAGTAGGTCTCGTAAGCTCTTTCGGGAGTATCTGATATGGGAACGGCCTGGATAAGGATTAGAAGGAGTCTTCACACTATGCTGTTGATGATCTCTAATTCCTTATCTGTAAGTACCGGTTATTTATTGCTAACTGCTTACCTGCAGCTATACATCATCTCCATGGCGAAAGATTCCACATGCTCATACATGCATCACAAAGTCAAAGGAAAGTTCTCACAAAGATCAAAGGATAGCAACAGTCAAAGAAAGATTCTACGCCAAAAAGAAGAATCTACAAAGTAAAGTGACAAAGATCAAAGTGAAAGAACGGAAACAACAAATGCATGTATGACAAAGACTAAAGACGTATGAGCATGTTGGAATGGCGGACAACCACCAAAAACAAAGAAGTGACGAGAGGCAGATGACACTACATCACAATCTGCAACAAAAGAACAAAGTACGATGAAAAGTCAATTATCAAAGATCACAAAGCATGAAGGAACAAAGACTAAAAACTATTCTACAAAGACTCAAAGTTCAAGACAACAAGCTTCAAAGTTCAAAGATCAAGATCACAAAGAGAGATCTCAATGATCACCCCTTAGGGGGAGATTGTTAGCAATAGAAGTGTTGATCATCAATGGAATCAAAGAGAGATCTCAATGATCGCCCCTTAGGGGGAGATTGTTAGAAATAGAAGTGACGATCATTTATTAAGTCATTTAGTCTTGTAATAATATTGTAATAGTCTTGTAGTTTAGTTAAGGGTAAACGGGCTTGGCTTACTCTAATATTGTAAAAGGTTATGTCTAGTTTATTACAAAAGCCCAAGCCCGGCCCATCTTCTTATCTCACCTATAAATACCTCCAAATGCTCTCATTTGGAGGTGTTGCTTTTAGGGTTTTCTATGTGTGTATTTCCTTCTTTCTCTCTCTAATCTAATACATCTTTCTTTCTCTCTCTAGAAGTTACCATCTCTATCTCTCTCTACATTTCTCTTCTTTAATCTCTAATAAACTTGTGTTAGATATTGTTTCCAAGGGTCCTACATAAGGGATCATTGTTCTCGCTCGGAAATTCCATCTAGTCAAAAAGTTCTCCTAATTGAACACCAAACCTGCTCAATTCATCCAATTAAATTTGAAACCCATCATTACGAGCCGGACACAAGCATCACCATCCCTTTCAATCATCGATCATATGATCGTCTATTGAATGCCTTCTCTATACTATCACATTTAGATGGATTATTGTGTGTTTGAGATAAGTTCACTTCCTAGTTGTTCCTTTGGAACCCAGTCACTACCGCTTTCAAACGATTGTCACCCCCATATTCCAACAATTTCTATAAAGATATTCTTGATGTAGTTGGTTTGTACACCGACACGTACGATGATTTCAAAGTCCTGTACATAAGGCGTAGGGATGCTAAGATTGATGTCAATTTTTTTTTGGGTAAAAGGTCAACGACCCGGTAAATATATTACTCCAAAAATGTTTAAGTACAACGGATATGGGTGAATCCCATATCTCAGCCCGTTACATAGGCGAAAAGCTTACATAACAAGATACTTCCTATTTTCAAAACAAGAAAACAAACCATTACTCACATGATAGTAGTGACTCTGACAAAAGATAAACTACTTCCTACGACCTTGGAGATTAAAACCATAAATGGCATAAAGAGTATCCAATTCCCCTAGAAGATCATAAATTTGCTTTGAATAATCATCATAGTCATACTTATCTTCACGCTCATGACCACCACCAAAAGGAGTTGCTAATTCATCGAACGTGTTAAGAACCTCATCCTCCTCACTATCAGAAACCACAACCTCACCCACCTTTGAAAATGGGTTAGCCCTCTTAGTGATAGAGGTAGACGGAATAGGATGACCAGCATCATCCACAAGAGTAGCTTTCCCATCGATCAGTAGCTTTTCAAGCTTACTAATTTTCTCAACAATAGGAGTAGAACCAACTTCCATTGTTCCCATAGAATCACTCATAAACAGTTGTTGCATATCACTCACAAGAGGGACTTGTGATGTAGTACCAGTCTTAACCGACTCATCCTTATTAACTTCCATTGTACTGCCAGCATCCACATCCATGTTAGTAACAACCTTAGGAATACCAAAATCATCTGTATCATCCATATTAAGAGCGTCAAACTGATTAGAAGTAGTGATCTTGGTTCCACTCGTACTAGCCACATCAGCAGCCTTATTCTTAGTTCCATCCACCTTCTTTGGTTCAGGAGGGTTCTTTTTGGGTTGGTAATGAAATTGCTTACCCACAACAGGTTTAGTAAATCCTTCTTTACCCTGATTTGTAGAACCACCTTGTTTACCTTTCTTTTTGTTATTGACAGCCGTGAAACCATCATTAACCGGCTTAGTAGAGTATGACCAACAACAACTGGAGGAACAACAACTTTCGGACAATCAAGTAGAGTATGACCAAAAACCTTACACTTATCACAACGCGGTGGTTTCCACTCGTATTCAACCCGAATCTTCTCAATAGTCGAACCCGTACCATCAAGTAAAGGTATCTCAACAGTAATGATATCCCTAAGCACCTTATCCGACTTTACTTCAATCATGCATCTAGCAAAGCTACTACGGCCTCACGATTCCTTGCACATTTGGCTGGTAAAAGCATGGAGAAACATACCCACGACTTTACTTCAATCATGCTGTCAATTTGTATTCTATGAGTGACGAATCATGGAGAAACATACCTCTTACATTACCATCAGAGTATCTAACCACCCGTTACTATTGGTCATCTGGTACTTTGTGTGGTGGTATTCTTTATTTCACGGTTAGCGACTCAATGGTTGGAGGTAGCCATTTCATGATTTCTTTTGATGTAAATTCGGAGCAATTTAGTATGATAAGCTTTCCACTGATTCCTAACCACGGAATCGCTCAAATTCGTTTAGTGAATGCACAAGATAAGCTAGTAGTGTTTGCTGCCACTGGCTATCATGAGATGAAAATTGACATGTGGATCCTTCAAAAGATACATGGTATCGTATCCACTCATTTCCTGTAATATCACTCGATTTGTGGTGTTCGATAACACATTATGTGACAAACAGAAATAAGTGGTTTGTGATGGCAAAATTTCAGATGATTTTTTAAATCGATACTGGTATGATGTGGTTTGACCGTTTTTATCCAGTTACTTCTTGGACGTGTTGTAATGGTGCGTTGTTTACGGAGACCCTTGTTTCACCTAGTATCTAGGATATGTAATGTTTTCATTTTTAGAATTTGTAATGTTTTAATTTTTAGTATTAGTAGTTTTCCATGTTTTATTAATGAACTATACGGTTAATGCCATGTATTGAACCATCTCTTGTACTAGTTAATTTAATTCAATGTGAATCACCCATCTCTTGTACTAGTTAATTTAATTCCATCCCTTTTTTTTGAAAAGGCTCACATACACTCTTTCATCCATTACTAATATTTCCCTAATCAATAAAACAAACTAGCCATGTATTCATCTTCCTCATCCGGTAGGTCATATCGTAGGAACAATCATGAATACTATGATGTTGCTAATATGACACATTGCAATTGTCATCCGCAGCCACATCCGCTAATTGAAAGAGTTGCTTGGACTCCTACAAACCCCGGAAGAAGGTTTAGAAAATGTCCTAGAAACAGCTGTGGAGTTTATGGTTTTCTTGACCCCGAGCTACTGTCACAATACTACATAGACTTGCTTTATAGGGAACATGAAGAAAAAGTGCATTTACTGAATGAACAAGGAAGTGTTGCAAATTCAGAAGATTCAAAGCAAAGTATTGGAATGTTGGAAAAAGAAATTATGCAGTTAAAGGCTAAATCAAAATTTCATGGTGGACTTATGTTTTTATTAACTTTGGTATTTGTCATCCTTTTCATTATGCTTGTTAAATTAGCTTGAATCCTGCTACTAAGTTAGTTATGGTTGATGGTGTACTTGAATTTGTCACTGTTATGCTATTGTGCTTTATGTTTTTTTTAATGGTGAATTATTCCCAACATTCAAGGTAGTTTAATATAAATATTATAAAATTAAAAAAGAAATTAGTTCATACTACAATTAAGGTCTCAGTTGGCATACTGCTAATTACTTAGACAAAACTACATACTTAACCAAACCCGGTAACTATTAACTATACCAAGTGGCATACATAATCAATGACCATCATATACCACCTTCTATTTCTAGAAGTAATCTACCATTCGTTCACGATAGGCAATAGATGTTTCTCTAGGATCGTCCGCCTCTAATGATATATTAAGAGCCAAACGGTAAAGATTTATGTAAACCTATACTCTGCAGTCACCATATACACTGCATTGTCGGGGGGCATCCTCTTGATATTTCCATGTTATCGCATAACCATTGACGTCTATTCCTTTAGCCTTCAACACTCCCTCCTGGTCAAGATACTTTGGCGGCCAATATCCAAAATTTACAGGCATTGTCTCTTTCCACCACTGTTTACCTCTTGAAAATTCAGGTAAGGAATCATATATTGTGACAATACCGGTACGTATATGAAGCGACCCTAAAGCCCAGTGCTTTGCGGGCTGGTTTATTGGAAATAGTACCTACATTATAGAAAAAATTGCAATTTAAAACTGACAGAAAAAATAAAATTTGAAGAGAATATACATCATCTAATTTGGTAAGATAACATATACAGACCTTTTTGACATCACACCATGGCACTGGATACTTTCGGCCGTTTTCCCAGTAGCTTCGGATGTTACCGGACATGACACACGCACTAAAAGATGGACCGGCCATAGCCTAATCAGCGTCTGATGGTCGGAGCGCCCACATTAAATCTACCCATACATCTAGGTGCTGTTTTTGGTATATAGATGTTAATACGGAAAGTTAAGTTGAAACACAATTACACATTTTTCGTGGAAAACACAAATCTTGAATTGTTTCAACATCCAATATTTGATTCACTGAATACATAAGTTACTTCATATGGTACTAACAAGGCAAGAAATTCAAATAAATTAAAGGTTATACATACCTTGACCCTAAGCCATCCTGAGCTAAAATCACCATGTCCCAATAAACACTGCCAGAAACGAAGATCAACAATCGTATCTCCCCATGGAAAATAAAACTTAGTATCATCTTTTTCCTATAAAAACTTTTTTTATGTAAACTGGCTCAGTGACCTTTGTTCTCTTCGCCCTGCGACGTCTTGTCAGGCTCTGGAATAGAAATAAATGGATTAAATGAATTTAAATTACGCTATAACGAGAAATATATAGTCAGTGTGACATACCTCTGCAAAGGGTTCGAATTGGAATACTTCCAAATTATCATCAAAATCAGGAGCTTCAATAGGGGATATGTTAGCATGATTGATCCTAGATGAACGCTTTCTTAATGTTATTGGCGTAGTGTCTGGTGGATTTGTATAGGGGGACATGTAATATTTCCCTAATTTCCTCTTCCTTTTAACTTCGTTGAAAATAGCTCTGACATTTTGAGTCTAAACAGAAACAACGATATCATTACAAACACGTAGAAATATGTTTTAGTTACAAAATAGTAAATTTACGTTTATATTGTCACCAATGCTCAAATCTGATTTATATCTCACAAACCCGATCACCAATTTAAAAAATAAAAGCTTTATATCTATTGCATCACCAATTTACCAACAAGGTTATCCCTACCAAAACTACCATTTTTCAAATTAGCACTCCTATATGATCACAAGTCTTTCAAATAATTTAGCAACACCGTTCCATAATTGTCACATAGTCTAATTCCCAAATGCAAATGATCTCAGATTAACTATAACATAAACATCAAATAAAAACCATAGAAAACATCATTACCTCAATCATCATTCCATATGTTATTATAATAACACTGGATAAACTTACTATTTTAATAACACTGGATAAACATCAAATAGTAGATTTACGTTTCTATTTTTTGTCATTTGTTCAATTTAAATATGTTATTAAAATAACAGTGGATAAACTTACTATTGTAATAATAAGCTAAATAACTATACCTTAACAACTTCATCATCGTAGTCATCACTAACACATATATATTCTATTCCATCGTTTTTTTCTGAGCAAGCCCCCTCCCCTGCAGGTTCATATACCTCTTCAGCACCCTCCATAGCAGCTTGTCCTGCTATATCAGCGAGAACCGTATCCATTTTTACAGCTGTTTCATTCCCATCTTCAATAGTTCATTTTTCAATATCACCCAACTCACCTGACTATTCATATACATTTTCAGATGTATTACAAATAGCATTGCCTGCTATATCAGCCATAACGGCATCCGATTCTTCATGTGTTTCATCGCTTTCTTTTACTTCTATATCCACATCCATCGATTCCTAAAAAACAAGCGGTCAATGTAGTGAAAATACAATAAAATAAATACAGATGAAAGAATAAAAAGGAAAGAATACCTGTTGAGGAGTTTGATCAAACCCATCATAACCAATATCTGAGAACGTTTCATTCAGATTTGGTAAGGGGGTACAATCAAAATTGGGCTCATCGACAACTTGAATAACATTAGTTGTCAGGAAAACGGCTTTCATTACTTGTCTCATAGTGCCCGTAAATGCATGAGGGTCCGTATAATACAACTTATGTTTGTCATCATCTGAATCATTCGTCTTCATGGGTGTCTTGGCATCAGGAGTATGCATCTGAAAACAACATTTCATAATTGTAAAAACAAAATTTTTTATAATCAATATAAAAGTATTAAATTACACTTTGTTACCTTATTGTGACCATCACCGACTGTCAAGTTTTCATCGTCTGGATCAGTAGCCTTCATCGGAGTCTTTGAATCAGGAATATGGAACTGAAAAGAACATTTCATATGGGTAAAAACAATATTTTTTATAATCAATTTAAAAAGATTAAATTAAAAGTTATTACCTTATTGTGACTATCACCGACTGTCAAGTTTTCATCGTCTGGATCAGTAGCCTTCATTGGAGTCTTTGAATCAGGAATATGGAACTGAAAAGAACATTTCATATGGGTAAAAACAATATTTTTTTATAATCAATTTAAAAAGATTAAATTACAAGTTATTACCTTATTGTGACTATCACCGACTGTCAAGTTTTCATCGTCTGGATCAGTAGCCTTCATCAGAGTCTTTGAATCAGGAATATGGAACTGAAAAGAACATTTCATATGGGTAAAAACAATATTTTTTTATAATCAATTTAAAAAGATTAAATTACAAGTTATTACCTTATTGTGACTATCACCGACTGTCAAGTTTTCTTCGTCGGTATCATTAGTCTTCATCAGTGTATTTGAATCAGGAATATGCAACTAAAAACATCATTTCATATTGGTAAAAACAGTATTTTTTATAATCAATTGAAAAAGATTAAATTACATCTTGTTACCTTATTGTGAACATCATCGTTTACTGACATGTCATCATTAACTACCAACGTCTCTTCAAACTTTATTCCTAAAACATTCTCAACGACCCCAATCTTTTTTTTTTTAACAATTTCTAGCTCACATAAAAGGTGTGACACATGAACGTCTCCCACACCTTTTTCTATATCTCCAACCTTTGACTTAATCGACGCAACCTCAGATTGAATGTGATCTTTATCAAATATTGGGTTTCGGGAAGTCTCAGAAACATCGACACAACTTTCACCAACCTCAATACCCTTTGCTTCCTGTTTATGAATTTCATTGACAGTGCAACTTTGACCAAGGCTATTAACATTTTCTTCCTCTTTATGAATTTCATCACAAACATAACCAGCCGTATGTTCATCGGCCGTATCTTCATAATCCATATCTTCAGCAGTCATTTTAGCAACAGGAACTGGAATATCATTTTCATTTTCTGCATCATCCGTATCTTCAGCAGCCATTTGACTAACCGGTATAGGATTTTCAATTTCTGGCTGCTCCAAGTCGTCTTTTGCTTCAACAATTTGCATCTAAAGTCCCTTGATATAATCCATGCTACATATGTACCACGGACAAAGCAACTCGGAACGTGTTGGTACCAGCTTCTTTAAAGGTTGTACACCCTAGAATAGAAACAACGTTAACTGATATTATGTAAATAAACGACAACTTTAAAGGCTGTTGAGAGTTTATGACTAGAAAAGAAATTTTTAAGCTAGAAAAGCTAAAGATAAATGATAAAAGAGTAATAATGAACAATTAAAATCAATATTAACCTACCAACAGCCTGTATCAGCTTTTTGTAATTTTACAAATTTTTTTACAATTAAAAGCAATACTAACCTACCAAGTTCAGCCTGTATCAGTAAGGATAAGATATAAGCAAAATGTACATGTTCATATCACATCATTCCATATCATATATTTTTATATCATAACATATGTATGTCTATATATATATATATATATATATATATATATATATATATATATATATATATATATATATATATATATATATATATATACCTACTATTAACTAATTAAAAAGCAAGTGATGTTTTTCCTTAGTGGTTCAATTACCTGATCAAATAGAATAGAGTGATGATTTTTCTCAAATTTTTTGATACTTGACCATGCTAAAGCACGCGGGATATGCGCAGGGTCTTTGCACCAAAAATGGGTGCTGTTAGGGAAGGTTTCCAATATCCAAATCTAAATAACATAGGAAAACAAAATAATTACGCTTAGGAACGGAAGGTATCTAATTGGATACTAGACAACAAACCAGTATAAAAATCTAACCAATTGAAACAAATTGTATTCCAATATTCAATTCACATCTATATTCCTTAACCAATTGTAAAGTACAATCTGAAATAATGCTTGTTACGAATAAAATCTAACCTTTAATGCCCATATAAATCCATATAGATTGAATGTTTCTTCTTTTTTGGGAGACTTTTTTACCGGATTCTTAGATTCTTTCACGGTATTCGTATGCCTTGGAACTACATTCACCGTTCTTTTATACAACTGACAACACATGTACTCTCCCCATGGATACTCATTCCAGATTGAGAAATCCTCAACCATAGTCAACAAATGATCCGGAATGTATTACCTCCCTTCTCTACCCATGAACACGTAAGTGGCAATCACCAATAAACAACACCGAACAACATCCTCATCCGATAATGAATCCCACACTTGGCCAGGCTTCAACAAGCCCAAAATCTGTTGACCCTTGATTCTTTTCTTCTTAGTTGCTTTCTTTTCAGGAAATAACCGGTCAAAAAAAGGACTACATGGTATACAACGCACAATACGCCCTTCTTCTTTATCAACATGGCCTAATCGAAAACCAGTAACAAGGCTAAATTGTTCACGCCCAAATTCAAGTAAATTATCACCTATTTGAAAAGTAAGTGGAGGGCAAAAATTACTAACTTTCGGAACCATAACCGAATTTTGGTAAAAGTAATTATACAGATAGTTATCAGGGTTATGTGAGGGGAAATCTAACCATGCCCCAAATACAGTAGTTCTAAACAAATTGGTTCATTCTACATTCAACAATGCTTTAATACTAGTAAGATGTTCTACTCTAGATCTTACCATAATCTTCGCGTCAAACATATTCTTGGATTACTGTATGTGGGGTCGAACGCTTACGATTTCATCGAATTAATTTGGGTAGGTTTTGAACAATTAGGGTTAATTTGGGTGGGTTTTGAATAATTTGGGTGCGTGAACAATTAGGGTTGGGGTTGGGGTGGAATAATTTATGGATGAATGTGGGTGTTGAACAATTAGGGTTGGGGATAAACGAGAGCCTGTAATTGGGGTGTAATAATAATGGTGGGGATGAACGAGAGCCTGTAATCAAATGCTAGGGTTTGGTGTTTGATCCGTTCTCTAATTGGGAGTGGGTGTTAGAGAAGAGTAGCAGGAATGGTTTGGTGTGTGTTTTTTTAAAGTGTATAAAAGTTTTTTATGTTAGATGTATAAAAGTGTATTTTTTATTTTTAATAAGTATAAGAGTAATAAAGTATTTTTAGTATTTGTTTAAAAGTAATTTTTATAAATGTATAAGAGTATAAAAGGTGTATATTATTTGTATAATATGATAGTACTATGTACTTATATAATAAAATACTATATTCTACCTAATCAGTCGCCCGAGAATGCACATGGGTGGGACGAAGTCGCCCAATAAATTTGTACTAGAAAATAATAGAAAAAGACTATACTTTTGAGAAAGAAGACAAAATAAGGATAGTCGCCCAAGAAAATACTTGGCTAAGTAGGTACAATGCAAGTGCATGAGGGTACATGGTGAGGACACCTCATAGGGACACATGTCAAAACTATGTGAGAGTTGCCCAAAAATTTTTGGGATAGAGTCGCCCCCGGGTTATTTGAAGAAAACTGAAATTGGTGGGGAGAATAGGGTGAGTGGAGTTGTACTTTTGGGGTGTTTTTGGAATTACCTCCCAAAATAATAACAGGTTGAAACGATGCCGATGTAAATCAGTTTAAAACTGTTAATCAATTACCGGACATGTGAAAAATGGTAGTAGTAATCTACTCCATGTCGGCAGCCTTATCCGGAAGTGATTTGGACACTCCAACAATTTATTTGCACACTCAAAATTTTGTGTGATGACATTTATGCCTTTAATATTTATGTTTTTATTTGCCCACTCCACCAAATGATGTAAGGGTATAAATGCCATGACACAAACATTTTGTGTGTGCAAATCACCTCCATTATATTTTACCCATATATTAGACCAAGATGGCTCAAAGAATATATTTCTATTAAAAAGAATTTCATGAATTTTAATAAATGACATATATTGTTCCTCTTCTCTCCGCCTAGGAGGCACCTGTTTGGATGAAGGCACGGGTCGTCTAACAAGGCATGGGACCTATAGATTCATTGTCTGCTGTGCAGAAGCTTCCTTCCTGCATCTGCATGCGCGCTTCCCCAGAAGGAGGCACACATTGTAACAATTCATCGCGATAGCTGCCTTTGGCTCTACTCTAATTGGCAACGAGACAATGGATTGGATTGATTCCTACACCTATGGGCTCAGGTTCCTTCCTCCTCTAGTCCGAATCAAGATGGCTCCTCTCGATCTTGTGATGCCTTCGGCCCAAAATTCTCCAGATAGCTGCCTTGACTTTTATATTAGAGGAAGCGCCTAAAAGAAAGCCTTTTTTCGATATTTCTTATAGGCCTTAGTACCTACCCTTAGAAGACAGCTTTCACAGGTTTTTGAGTAAAGAGAAATGGCCTTCTAGCACCTCTCCCGTAGGTCGAGTGGCTTCCTAGATAGGGAACACTCTGTTCCCGAGTTTTTATTTGGAGAGAAAAGAAGAGAAGTGGAGAGGAAATTCAAAAAAGATTGCATTCCCGAATTTTTTCCGGAAAGAAGAGAAGAGAAGATAGGAGAGAATTATGCCAAAACTTCTCTCCTAATCTTCTTCCCAAATTGGGATGATTTGGAGAGAAGGTGATTTTAAAGCCTTTTTTGCTAACATCTCTTTCCTTTTCTTTCCAACTCGGGAACACAAGATTAAAAATCAAAAAAATTTACACACCTCTTCTTTTCTCTCTTTTTTCATCTCTTCATTTCTCTTCTCTCCGTTTTATACTCGGGAACAGAGTGTTAAAAATGAAATAAGGTTCAATATTAAAGGGTGAAGGTCAAAGAAACCGTAATATACTCCTTCAAATATCTTAGTGACATACAAAAGATTTGTGTACTATTATGAGTAACTTTGTAAATGATTTGACAAAAACACTCTTATGTTCTTCATCTTTTTCGTTAAGTTTTGGCTTAGTTTCTAGTTACTACGTAACAGTATAACGTTGTGTACTAATGTTGGTTTCAGTCATTGATTAAGCATGCAAATATACGATCATTATCAAGTATATCAATTCATTATTTAAAACAATTGTGTAATATTCCATTATCCAACACTACAACATTCTCTGCTTTCCTCGGGGACTTTTCCAAGCATTCAGCGGGGACTTCTCTCCTCCCAATACTTTTGGCGGGGACATGTCCCCGCCAAAAGTACGTCGCCTAAAGCCCAGCGTGGACAATTTGATCAGGTCAAACAATGTCGGCATGGCACTACTTTCCGCGGGGACATGTCCCCGCCAAAAGTGTTTTCCGTTGTTGTAATTAACACCTTAATCCTTAATTTAAATAATAATTTACTCATGTATAGGCGGGAATAATACGCGGGAACAATTAAGCACAAGTATTTTGGTCAAAGTTGCAAAAATACCAAAAATACTTTCGGCGGGGACATGTGTTGAAAATTTAGTAAACGGTCAGCAATATCGTGTGCCAGCTCAGCATGTTTTTTGTCGTTTAGTGACTTTTGGCGGAGACAAGAGTGTCCCCGTCAAAAGTCTCGTCGCCCGTTGTCCTGTTTGTTTTAGTGCAAATAATAAAATAAGACTACTAGCGGGTCGAAGCCTAATGTTCCTTGCATGCTCAACATGTTTAGCACATGGCATTGGCTTAATTTGTAAACGGATCAGCTAAGTTTTCATATGTATGATCTTTGAGAATACTTATATCGTCTCTTTCAACAACTTGACGAATGTAGTGAAATTTGCGAAGGATATATTTGGATCCTCTTAGAACTCATGGTTTATCTGTTGGGTAAAAGCTATAAAATACATCGTACTTTCAAAAATGTACCAAGTTGAACCATGTACTTTTTTATTGCTTACTTGACCAACGAACTTTCAAATTTTTATTCGATTTGAACAATATCTTTTCTAATTATCCACGTGTAATTTCTTTTTATTTTTTTAATAAATAAGATATGGTTCAAGTCGAATAAAAATTTGAAAGTTCATTGGTCAAGTAAGCAATAAAAAAGTACATGGTTCAACTTGGTACATTATTGAAAGTACGATGGTATTTTATAGCTTTTACCCTTATCTGTTATTATAATAGCACTAGTATCGTGGCAATACATGTCCATAGGACTGTCAATACTATAAACAACGCCAAGCTCAAAATTGAACTTTCTCATCTAAACAGCTTCCTAGACAAATGGAGTATCTAATTTGGTGTGAACCCAACCCTCCATCGCATGCTTTTATTCATGCATGGAGTGCCAATTCTTACATGTTTAATTGATCCCACGTAAACATTCCATATTTTTTCAAATATGTGAGAATATAGGAAGAAATTATGTATCCTTACTTCTGTCTATAAGCTAACTTTGACAAGCAGCTACACAAAATAATATATTTATGTGGCTCACGGTAACATTATATATCCAAGGAATAATATCTGATTAGCAAAGAACAAAACACGTAAAGCTTGATTCTTATATCTCCTTGCTTGACCTGCGCTTTGTTCAGAAAAGCTTGTGTTGGAATTGAAAAGCCCGTCTAGATTAATTAAGAGGTGTTCTTCTTCAAGCTGCATGCACATTTCTGACTGGGCTAAGAGAAGAGATTTGAACAATCAAGACTCCAAAATTTAAAATGATAAATTAATCAAACTGGAGCTGGTTATGGGACATTGGGATTTGAACATGTAAACTCCTTTAATTAACGGAGTACAAACTATTTAATATACTCTTCATACTAGTTACATATGCTTTATTTATTTATTTTTGGTAAAAGTGTGTTACACGGTAAATTTTATCACACAAAAAGAAAACAGTTAAGAAAATAAGATGTGAGAGATGTGAGTGAATCTCGAATCTCAGCCTGATACATAGATGAAAATAAACACGCCATTTGATTCAGATAACATAATTTAAATCGTACAAAATTATTCTTAAAATCAAGTACAAACAAGGTGACATGTTGGAAACGATCAACACATACTACTTATTTTACGCTCCAAATTCTCATAAAAACCAAGCAAACTAGAATTACTTGATCTTTTTAAACACAAACTCGAAAGGAGTACCGCTCGAAGCAAGATATCTAACCCCATTATCTACAACAACGCTCACATTAAAGCAAGTTTGAGGACCAGCACCACAAAAATAGGGACAATGTTGAAGCATGTAACTATGAATCTTTGGACTTGTTGGCTTAGGATATTGCACAATCTGAAAACACGAAGCAGCTCTATCAAATGACCCGCCCGTTGTAATCAAGTTTTTAGGTGCCTTTGCTTCAGCATCATCGATTTGCCAAAATGTCGACACGTCACACCCACTCTTAGCATTGCCCGAGTCAATACCAACAGTGCGCGATGTTTTAAGATAAGTTTCTTTAACTACCTGAGTAAAGCTAAATTTACCACCTATGTTAACCTCAGCAGGGTCCTGAACAACGTTAAATGGGCAAATTTTATTATTATTCTTTTTATCGGTTAACTTAATACCGCCACCCTTAGCCCAAACGACTGGACCAATGTGATATGGAACGTTGTTCAAGACTTTATTGCCGCTAACATCGTATACAACATCATCGGCTGCAGATGCGGTGTGGCTTATGAACACAAGGAAGAGAATGAAAGAGAGAGATGACTTCATGTTATAAAGATGTTTTGATTGGTGTTTGGTGTGATAGTTAAGTAAAGCATAGATCGGTATTTATAGGCTTGTAACAAATAAAATTTTCATGCAATCGTTAAAAATACATCTTTTGGACAAATTTTAATTTGGGAAAATCTTACCTACTTTACAAAGTAGGTAAGTTACCTCCTTTTCTTTGTAAAAATTTTAAAATTTTTATAACTAAGCCCCTGCACTTTCATGGTTTTCTTTGTTTAGTCCTTGCTCCTCTCTTTGTTTTCAAAGGAAAGTAGGTAACTTACCTACTTTGTAAAGTAGGTAAGTTATCCCCTTTTAATTTATAAATGGTTTGTAACATGTTTTATACGCTTAGAATAGTGGTTGTCGACCAGTGGCGTTGTGTTTCTCATTTTACTTTATGCATTGATAATAGACCATTCAATGGGTGACAAATGGGGGTCGAGAGACCCTACAATCAACTTACAAAAAGTAAATTCTCGTACTAGCAAGTTATCACGCGTTGTGACGATAGGTACCTGTAATTAAAATTTTTGGCGAGTAATGTTTTCTGTTTATGTGTTTTCCGTGACAAATGATAATAATATTATGGTGTTATAAGAGGTACTCGTCTTTTAATTTTTAAGATGATAAATGTAATGAGGGAAGTTTGATGAAAAGAAACATGAAGATAAGAAAAATAACATACACGACAAAAAAAAAAAAAAAAAAAAAAAAAACCCGATGTAGTGCATTAAATTAATTAAAGGGTCATTATCATTTGTGTAAAATAAGCAATTATAAAATTATAAAACTATCTATTAAATATAATAACTGAAAGTTTTGTACCTGTCATTGAAGCACCCATCAATTTCATGCTCTAATGTGTCTCGATACTCAAACCCTTGATAATTTTGTCAAGCACAACTCATCTTCAACGATGCAGAAAGCTCTTCTCTACAATTGTGATTGACATTCAAAGTGCCAGTTTCGGATCCACCATAAATTGCGACGCATTCAAAAAAGATCCAAAAACAAGTTACGATTTTTTCTTTATGTCTTTGATTCGGTCATCTATTATAAACCCTAACATTTCGCCTCTATGCCAGTTTTTGTGTTGTTGGCCATACCATGAAATTGGTAATGATCTTGATGCCAGTGAAATTCTGTTTTTGGTGTAGATCTTAAGAGAGGAACGTTGCATAATTTGCAAGTTTTTTTAGTTATTTGGTTTCTTTTAGTGCAAAATGGAGAACTTGGATCCGTGTTTGTCTTGATCCGGCATATGCATCTGTCCTAATCAATGGGTCTCCAACTAAGGGATTTAAGATTGAGAAAGGTCTTCGTAAGGTGACCCTCTATCTCCTTTCTTGTTCATTTTAGCGGTTGAGGCACTAAATGTTATTTTCTTAGAAGCTAGAAACAAGAATATTTTCATTGGTGCTGAAATTGGTATCGACAAAGTCCCCATTTCTCATTTGCAATTTGCAGATGATGCCATTTTTATTGGTCAATGGTCTCTCCTAAATGCAAGAAATTTGTCTAGAATTCTTACATGCTTCCATATCGCATCCGAGCATAAAGTAAACTTCAATAAAAGCAAATTGTTTGGTATTAGAGTTCATTCTAATGAAGTCAGTTATGTTGCAAATACTATTGGGTGTCTATCATCTCAACTTCCTTGTATTTACCTAGGCTTACCAATTGGTGCTAACATGTCAAGGTGTACTAATTGGTCTCCCCTGATTGAACGATTCCATAATAGACTTTCTAAATGGAAATGCAAGACACTCTCCTATGAGGTCCGACTAACTCTCTTCAAGTCCGTCCTTGGTGGCCTAGGAACTTACTACTTTTCATCCTTCAAAGTTCCTACAATTATCATCAATAATCTTGAAAGTATTCGTAGGAAAATTTTTTTGGATGGTAATTCGGATGAAAGGAAGATAGCTTGGATTGCTTGGGATAAACTGATTGCTCCACTTGATCAAGGTGGTCTTAATATTGGAAGCCTTAAGGTGTTTATCCAAGCTATGTTATCGAAATTGTGGTGGCGTTTTCTAAATGAAAAAAATGCCTTTTGGAGGAAAATCATTATATATATATATGGTCATCAAGGAGGTCTCTCAACTGGTTCCTCTTCATCATATAAATTGGGACCTTGGTATCAAATTATGGAGTTGAAAGATGATCTTTTAGCATATTGAATCACCCTCCCATCATTATTTAAAAAGAAGGTTGGCAATGGTTTAACAACAAAATTCTGGTTAGACTCATGGATCGGCGGCCCACCTATTTGCAACATTTTCCCGAGGCTTTTTCGTTTGGAAAGGAACACGGATTGTCATGTTTGTGATCGAGCACCACAACCTACTAGGAGATCCTTGTCCACTGCATCTGTTCTGAATACTCAGCTTAGCTCACACCTGTCATACCCTTTGCCCATGGGCCTCTCTTTCACTTGGGATTCGATCAGACCCCTTCGTTCAGCAGCAGAACACCAAGAACTACAAGAACTTTGTTCCCTGATATCTAACTTATGCCTCTCTAATGATCAAGAAATGTGGGAATGCACGGTTAGTGATAGGAAATTCACTGTTAAAAGTATGTGGACTTACATAAATAATCTCCTCCACCCTCTCGAACAAAAACAATTCAAATGGAACAATATCCTTCCAATGAAAATCAACATTTCATCTTGGTGAATCCTTCATATGAGACTTCCAACACGCTACAACCTTGATTAAAGAGGTACTGACCTCGACTTTATATGTTGTCCCGTTTGTGATGAAGATATAGAGACAGAGGAACATCTTTTTAATTCGTGTAGAATTGCTAAAGACACTTGGTCCAAGGTTCTTGTATGGTGGAAGATCAATAATGTCACAATCTCTTCTCTTTTTGATGCTATCAACTTAGCCGAAAGAGTCAACATACCTGTTAACCTTAAAGTCTCCTTTGATGTTGTTGTTCAAACAACTCTTTGGTTTCTATAACGGTTTAGGAATGAGATGTGTTTTTCGCTTAAATGACCCTATAAGGATCTAATCCTTAGTGATATCAAGCTTTCATCGTTTAATTGGATCTCATGTAGGTTTAGGAAGACTCGTTTAAACTGGATTAGTTGGCTCGATAACCCATGTAATGCCCTTTATATTTAACTGTTGTATTTTCGGATCCTAGTGTCTTATTAGGTGGCCTGATTATATATATATATATATATATATATATATATATATATATATATATATATATATATATATATATATATATATATATATACACTATCTATAATGGAAACATGGTCAAACTTGAAAAGTTGAGTCTTGAAAGTTGAGTATTGAAAGTCAAATGTGAGAGAAAATTAATGTAATTAATACTCTAATTAAAACACCCATTATTTAAAAGTACAATAATTTATTCACATTATACAACCAATTGAAAACATATCTATCAAATTAAATACAACCAATTAAAACACAAGCTGGGTTGACCCGTTTTCGACCCAACCTAGCAAGTTGACCCGGTTTAAATCGACCAATTTTTCGACCGGAGCGGTTCAACCGGTTGAACTACCCGGGTCGAACCGGGTTTCAAAACATTATCCATTACTTAAAAGTAGAATGATTTATTCACATTATACAACCAATTAAAAACGTATCTACCAAATTAAATACAACCAATTAAAACACAAACCGGGTTGACCCGGGATGCTTCAAACCCGGCGGATTGACCCTGTTTAATTTGACCCGTTTTTGACCCAACCTAGCAAGTTGACCCGGTTTAAATCGACCTATTTTTCGACCGGAACGGTTCAACCGATTGAACCACCCGGGTCGTACCGGGTTTCAAAACATTATCCTTTACTTAAAAGTACAATGATTTATTCACATTGTACAACCAATTAAAAAAACATATCTACCAAATTAAATACAACCAATTAAAACCCAAACCGGGACGCTTCAAACCCGGCGGATTGACCCGGTTTAATTTGACCCGTTTTCGACCCAACCTAGCAAGTTGACCCGGTTTAAATCGACCTATTTTTCGACCGGAACGGTTCAACCGGTTGAACCACCCGGGTCGAACCGGGTTTCAAAACATTATTTTTCGTTTATAACGTATAAACTTTTTTTTATAAATAAATTATTTGTCGCTATAAAATCCCGTTGCTATGCACGGGTACTCGTCTAGTATATATATATATATATATATATATATATATATATATATATATATATATATATATATATATATATATATATATATATATATATATATATATATATATAGGCTTTGGTTCCATTGAGAAAACTTTTAGATTGAGAAGATTGAGAAAAGATCAATACTATTGAATCTTTTTAATTTTAATGTTTCATAAATATTATTTATTAGATTGAAAAGGGTATAAAAGTAAATGAATGATTCAACAATTAATTGAAAGATAATGACTCCTATAATTATGGTCCAAAATTTTGAATTTGAAAAAACCTGTTACGAGGTGACATCCATGACAATCCACCATTTTCTAAAGAACAAACCAAGCAATCCCAACCATCCATCCTCTTTTAATCCTACGGATGAGATCAAATCTGAAAATACAAAACAAGGACAAATAAGTAATTTTACCTCTAACCAATAAAAAGAAAAAATATCTTCCTTCATCTCATTCAAAACCCTACTTTCTCTCTCATAAAAACACACACACCGGCACCTACTTCCTCTCTCATAAAACCACCGCCGGAAAAGTGTCGCCGAAAAAGGAAACATCGCCGGAAAAGTAAACATCGCTGCAAAATCATCGCCGGACACCTACTTCTGTCGTCGTTTCACTCAATCACCGTCATTCACACCATAAAAACCGCCGTTATTATCAGATCTACATTCTCTTTCATCACAATCACCATAAAATCGCCGGAAAAATCACCGCCGTCGTCTAAAAATGGATGACAATCGGAATTTAATTGATGTTATAGATGAGAATAAGCTGATCGAAGTTACAGTAGATGTTGCAGACACAGGAGATGTTGTAGATGATTTACAAGATCTAGAGGAAGTTTTACCAGAAGTTGATGTTGTAGATGTTCCAGTAGATGTTGTAGATGAAGTTGATGTTGAAAAGAAAATTGAAGGTAAATCACATGTGATTTGATCTTTTGGTATATTATACAGTTTCGTTGTTAGCTGTTTTAGTGTTTTGATATTTTGGAATGTTAAATCACATGTGATTTGAACTAGGTTATTTTAAAACATAGAAAGGAGTAAAAAAGATTTGAATTATTTGTAAATCACATGTGATTTCCTTTAAATCACATGTGATTCACAAAATGTTATTATGTTGTTTTAATAACATGTGATTCACAAAATGTGACTCACAATCTTTTTAATCTGAATCACATGTGATTCAGATTATTAGTTATCTTAAATCACATGTAATTGTGTGATTATGTTGTTTTATTGTTTGAATCTTTTTAATATGAATTACATGTGATTCAGATTATTAGTTAACTTAAATCACATGTAATTCTGTGACTATGCTGTTTTATTGTTTGAATCTGTTAAAAAGTTAAATCACATGTGATTTACTAAATAATCACATGTGATTTACTAGATAATCACATGTGTTTTACCCATGAATCACAAGTGATCTGTTTTTAATATGCAGATTCTATGAGATCACCCAAACCAACATTATATGAGCATTCTGAGACACCGGGTGGATCAATATATTGGGTGCCTCATGTAGATGAAGGCATTCCTATACCTGTTGAGGGAAGATACTATGATACTTTAGAGGAAGCTATAGAGATGTATAGTACTTACGCAGAAGCAGGAGGTTTTCAAATCAAAAAGTCAGGGCAACGATTAACAAAATCTGGTAAGGTACAACACAAGTACATCATGTGTAACAAAGAAGGTCTTCCAAGAGGTATTAATATTGACACTTTGGATAATCAAAACAGTGACAAACAAAAAAGAAATACAACTGTTCATGTAATAGGTTGTAAAGCTCGTATAAGGTTGGAATTGCATACAATTTCTGGAAAATACAAGTTAGTTCAGTTTATAGATAAACACAACCATATGCTAATACCAAAATAATACAAACATTTTACAAAAAAACAAAGAAAAATAACTCAAGCACACAAAATGTTTATTGTAAAATCAGCAACAAACAAGATTGGTGCAACACGGGCTCATAACTTGTTAACCAGTATGAAAGGTGGATATGAGTATGTTCATGGGACATCTGATGATTTTAAGAATCATCAAAGGGATATTAATGCTTTCATAGGGGAGAGTGATGCACAAATGCTTATAAACAAAATGGAAAATAGAAAGGATTATGTGCCGGACTTTACATTTCAATATAAGGTAAAAAAACAGTGAGTTAGAGGCAATGTTTTGGGCTGATGAAGTTGCGAAATGCAACTACAAAGAGTTTGGAGACATTTTGATGCAACATTCAGGTGTAACAAGTAAGTTGTTATTATTTTTTTTTTTCTAATTTACATATAATTTTTTTTAATATGATTTCCTTTTAAAACCAAAATCACATATGATTGATTTCAACAATCACATGTGATTATATAATCAATCACATGTGATTTACTTTTGCATCACAGTATATTTATCTATATATGTTCCTAGGTACAACATGGTGTTTGTACCATTCACTGGCGTCGATAATCACAGAAGGTGTGTCACATTTGGTTCGGGGATGCTTTTACATGAAGATACCGAATCATACACATGGCTACTTAACGCATTTATGACTGCCTTCCAGAAAGAACCAACCATGGTTGTAACAGATCAAGATGGAGCAATGAAGAGAGCTATTGAAGCCGTTTTCACTCAATCAAAACACAGACTTTGCATGTGGCATATTGACCAAAAGATTCCAGCAAAGGTAAGAATATTCAATTAACTAATCTGTTTATGTGTGATTCACATGTGATTCAACTATAATATTAAATGAATCACATGTGATTTGCATAAAATCACATGTGATTCAGATGTGTATCACATGTGATTCACTTGTAAATCACATGTGATTAAGATGTTTATCACATGTGATTCACAGGTGATTCCTATGTATATATCATATGCTTTATACTGAAAAATAAGCCACTAAAACTCAATTTTTCAATAAAACAGATTTGTAAGACAATATACAAAGAAACTGATTTCAAGAAGCGTTTTAAGAAGCTCATTTGGAATATGTTCATTGAACCCTTCCAATTTGAAGAGAGATGGGCCAAGTTGATTGAAGATTTTGGTTTGCAAAAACACAAATGGTTGACAAAGATGTTTAATCTTAGAGAAATGTGGATTCTGGCTTATTTTATAGACTCTCCATTATTTGGATTGATGAGAACCACATCAAGGTCTGAGAGTGAAAACTCGTTCTTCAAAAGTTTCACAAGCCCAGGATCAACACTAGTTAGCTTCATGATGTCCTATGAATCAGCAATGGAAAGGCAACGTTATAGGCAAGAACATTTGGACTTCAAAACACTAGAAGCGGCACCAAAGTGTAAAACAATGTTAAAAATTGAACGTCATGCAGCAAGAGTTTATACTAGGACAATATTTTTGCTTGTTCAAATAGAAATAAATGAAGCATGCTGGACTTGTTCAATACAGGACTTAAAATTGGAAGAAGGTTCTGAGATTGTCGTAGTTAGAGACAAAAATGCAGCGCCTTATAGAACGCTAAACAAGGAAATTGAAGATGAAAGCGAAACAGTAGCACAAAGAGTTATAGACTATAAGGTATGTGATTTATTAAAAATATTTGTTAGTTTCTTTGCAAGAATTACATTTTGATTCCTGAAATGACATGTGATCTCTTTATAATCACATGTGATTTATTGTATAATCACATGTGATTTATGTGGAAATCACATGTGATTTGTCTTGTAATCACATGTGATTGGTATGTAAATCACATTCACAGAATATAATTCTTTTATTATTTTGTTTTGAAAAGGTACTTCGTAATATAGAAGATGGGTCGGTTGTATGCTCCTGCAGACATTTTGCTCGATACGGTTTCCGGTGCCGACATATATTTTGTGTCTTCAAGAATCGTGATATTGAAGTCATTCCAAATCAATATATTTTGAGGCGGTGGACAAGGGATATAATTCCACCTGACTTGAGAAGAAAAAGAAACAGATATGGGGAAAAGAATGTAGAAGTTGAAAGGCTTACAAATGAAGCAAAAGCTGTAGTGGATGATTGTTTATTTAGGTTGAGCAATAATGTAGAGAAGATGGGTGCTTTTGTAGAAAAGTTGAAGACATTAAAGACACAAGTAGAGGCTGAGGTGCCAATTCCTCCTTCGGGAAAAACGGGAGATGTGATTGGTGAGCATTTTGCTATTTCAAAGCCTGATAAACAGACAGTTAACAATCCAACAAAGGTACCAACCAAAGGAAATATTACAGAAGCAGAACGTAACAAAAGGCGAAAAAGTGAGCGAGAAAAAGCACTTGGAGTTAAAAAGAAGCAAATGAAGCCTTGTGGCCATTGTGGAGAGAAGACCAACACGCATACGAAAACAACTTGTCCTAAGAACCCAAACGCAAAGCGAAAAGCAACAACAGTTGATAATTGAGCATTTTTAATACATTGATTTACTATGTTGAAGTATTCTTTAGAATGTTTACTTATGGAACTCTTGTTTATTGTTTACATATGGTACAACTCTTGTTTAATGTTTACTTATGGAACTCTTACATACTTGTGGCATATTTGTCAAAACATTGCTTGAATCACATTGAATTATTGTTTACTTTGTATTTTGATTAAAATAAAATATACCGTGTTCAAAATCACATGTGATTTACACATAAATCACTTGTGATTTGAACAACAATCACAAGTGATTTACAAACAAATCACATGTGATTTTCAGATAAATCACATTGGATTATTCTTTAAGTGAAAGTAACATCTAAAACCAACATATTTATAACAAAAGATAGGATTTAATTACCAGGATTGACTTTCCAAAAACACAACAAAACCTAAATCCTGCTTAATAAAGCATTCTAATCTACCATGGATATTCTGACTAGCATTCCATAATTAAACTACGATGGAAATTGTTTGACTTCACATACTTAACATAAAAAAAGCATACGATAACTAAACTAAAAATACTGTTCCCTAGCCTGATTCTCCTAGCCTGGACGATCACTTGGCTTCAAGTTCGTTTGCATCTTTTCCTTCACATTGTTTCCTGTTCATTCTTGCTTGAACAATGATCTG
This sequence comes from Artemisia argyi, assembly GCA_030686995.1. NCBI lineage: Eukaryota > Viridiplantae > Streptophyta > Magnoliopsida > Asterales > Asteraceae > Artemisia > Artemisia argyi. The sequence goes on from CM060708.1 coordinate 157,367,286, forward strand.
CATCTTCGATTCAGAATCTACTTTGTCAAACTCCTTGGCCTCTTCAAGCATCTTTTCTCGATGCACATTAAGCTCATGCAACAACATTTTGGTAGCGAACTTGAATCTCAGCCTCCTCAACAAGTCTAGCTGGTCCTTTGACTCAGCCACAAGCCCACAGTCCCATTTTGAAGGAGCTTCACCCATATAACTTTCCATGTGCAGCATGGAAAAAATACCACAATCTAGGTAATTTGAGCTTGTACTCCATTTAAGCCTTGGGATCTTTGGAATCAGTTTCTTAATGCTAGCATACCTTTTGTGACGATGAAATTTTAGATGACTGGCAAACATATCTTTCTGCAAAAAAAAAAAAAAAAAAAAAAAAAAAAAAAAAAAAAAAAAAGAAGAAAAGAAAAAAAAAATGTGATCAAATGAAAAACACATGTGATTTGTATGAAAATCACATGTGATTTGTATGAAAATCACATGTGAACAGGGAGAAAACTAATACTTATAAGAACATCACATACTACTTTATACTTTCCATCATACTTTGCCCCACTGTCAATGTTATCAAGTATTGTCATCGTAGTTGTCTTTAAAAAGTTGAAGACAACAACATAGAAATGCCCTTCATTGAGAATTGGAAAAAACACCTGAAAAAAAAAAAAAAAAAAAAAAAAAAAACTTAATAAAAATGGAAAACTATGAATATAACAAGTAAAATTCTAAAAAGAAAATAATAACATTACCAAATCAATGCCTTTTAGATCAATGCCAGCAACATTTTGAAAATGTGCAGAAACTTGGGCATCAAAACTTTTCAATCGACCCTTTGAATCCAAACTTCCATCAATCATTTGTTTTGTCTGCATAAAATAACAAACATAAATTGTAAAAATCAAATAATATATAATAATACAATGAAATTCATAAAAAAAAAAAAAAAAAAAAAAATTAAAAAAAAGAAAAAAAAAAAAAAAAAAAAACACTTACGATACAACCAGTAGGCATGAAATGCCTTGACAAAGATCCAGCATCTTTGAAACTCTCTTCATGGTTAAGAATGGCACCCCAACAGTCGATAACATTTGCATCAAGACACAAACCAGGTGCTAACGTTTCCATGTTTAAATGAATTGATGAAACTTTGATGCCAGAATGAGTTTCAAAAACAGTTTCACTGCATCATCAAAAAGACACAAATGTCATTAGCTAAAATATCATAGAAATTCAATAGTGAATCACATGTGATTCACTCAAAATCACATGTTTGAGTGAATCACATGTGATTACCTAAACAATAAAAGAAGTTCAAAAATATTTAAATAAAATAGAACCTACATCTTGTCACCCTGCATACAAAACAAGCCGTTTCCAACCATAAATTCCACCCTCGTCATCCGAGGCACAACTTTAGTCTTCTTATTCATGTAGGGCGAGCAGAGGAAAGAAGACGGTTTCGCAACTCGTTTTTCAGGAAGGATTATCTCAGGACTACCTTTGAAAACACGAGTAGCCACTCTTTCAGGAGTACCCGGACCTGCATTCGTGACAACCAATTCCTCACGCGTCCCTTTATCAAACATATCACCCTGAAGTAAGACAACATAATTTAATTAAAAAGAAACAATATTTAAAAGAATAAAAAGATATAATTTAATTATATGTATATATATACATATATATATATATATACACACACACACACACACACACACACACATATATATATATATATATATATATATATATATATATACTAGATTTCGAAGCCCGCCCATGACTTTTAAATATCGTTGGCATAATTTTCTATAGCGAAAGGGTGGTAAAAAATGGTTGGAAAGTGGCGGGCATGACTTATAAGCCCTCCAACGTTGGCATATTTTACCATAGCAAAAGAAGGATGGTAAAAAATGGTTGGAAAGTGTACATGTTAAAAGAAAAAGGGTCGTACACAAAAACTTTTAGGTTTACTTCTTGCATCTGAAATGGCCCATGCATAATCCTTAGAAGCTAATACTAACTTCACCCTTAGTATTTTTGCTTGACACCAATAATACACCATAGGTTTTTACCCAAATAAAAATGAGGAAGCTCCTTCTCCATAGCTGAACATTTCAAGAAACTAATCAGCTAAAAACCGACTGAATTATATAAAATTCCAATCAGGAACTATGTGAAATTATGTTCCATTTTATCAGTTCTTAATAAACTTTTAGGCATATGATTATCAGTCAAAGCCTATAAAATTACTCTGATAAGCCTGAGGAAGTCGGGGTTAGCTATTAATATTGATTTACTTAGCGTTCGAATATTCTTAATGCACACTAAACCTAAATAATTACATCATCTCTTTTAACCTTCTTATGTTATGTACTAAAAGGTCAAAACACGAACCTGTACAACTGACCAAGAACAGAAGCCCGACACAAATATGTTTCTGAAAGGGATAGATCAGCCTCTATTGCGGTACTAAGATCATTAATAGCATCAATATAACATGGCACCTTTATACTTTATGAAAATCTCTCAAACAATTCTGCAATATCACCGGGGTTTCCATCTGCACAGCCCGTAAACACATAAGTGAAGAGCACATGACTAAATTGACTGATCAAGTTCGGGATGTGTCCCTTTGTACACAAGTTGTTGCTCTTCCCACTTATAGAGTCCATCTCTAGAGTTTAGACGCAAAGTAAAGGCCACATTTCACTGTTTCAATTATCGAACACATAATTGAAAGCAAAATGTTGGCGACGACAGGGAGAATAAACCTGATCGGAGACACATTTGATCTGGACTTATTTCATAGAGGCACGTACACATAATTTGCTCTACAAAACACATAAATTATGAAACTGTTTTTAATGAACCTTTTTTATTTTCTTTAGTTGTAGTATACATGAGTTAACAAATTACCTTATTTGTGTTATTTACAACATTTTCATGATCACCACTTGAAGTTGTTTGGAAATCTTTGTGTCCTTGGTCTCCAATATTTGTACCCAAATGATATCGGATTTGCCATAAGCTTAGACAAACACCCCTTATGCCTGCTAAAAGGTTATTCATTTATGAGCTAGAGTAAAATTTTAAAATTCAGCAGTCTCATGCCTTATTTTACCTGTAATTAAGATAAGCAGTGGTTTAAAATAAGTTTAGTGAGTTTGGAGAACTGCTATGACTTAGTCACTGGCAATTTTAACTATAGTCTACTGCTGTATAGGTAGTTAAGGAGTGATAGTACGGAGTTGGTTGCTGAATTTACAGATTTGATGATTAAAGACTACTGTTGATAATATTATTGATTTGTGTATAGAAGTATGCTTATAGAGATGTTTAGGCTGTATTCAAACATAAGGACGTATTCTACCTAAAACATAAACCATTGCGAAAATTCTAAATAAATCAAAATAACAATATTTCTATACCTCAGAAACGATTTGGGGGTAATTAATGCTATCGATATGTAAGTAAAGAAAACATGAAAACGCAATGGTATTAAAAAAATGTTGCCACAATATGATATTCAAAATATATAACAACTAAGTAAGTGAATAACCTCGAGGCATTGACTGGGCGCATCTATTATTTCTATACGAACCATTAGTACTTGTTTCTGCTTGTTGGGTTGTACCTAAAATAAAATATCCTATGAACGTATTAGTATAAGATAATTTGAAAATGAAACAGTACCTAAAAGGAAAAAAAAGATATGAAAATACATTATACGGTGTCACTGAAATCAATTTTTGTCGCATCTGTGATAAGAGACCCAAAACATTCTTAATGGAATCGATTGTTGATATATTTAATTCTTTGTAGTATGACTCTGTTAGTTCACTGTTGAGATCAACAGATGATTATGTATCTTATAGACGTGGCCTTATCACTTTATTTTGTACGAATTGAAGAATAAATCACATTGGCATATTCAATTCTAGCTGCAATGTGTGTAGATCCTCCACCTTTTAAAGCTTCCTTATTTATACCTAAAACATAAATAAACTTCAATTTATCTGCAAATAAACACATTTGGCTATGAGATATACATTATTCAAAAGCAGACATTAATACCACTACAACTAAAAACTGACAATCATAAAGTTCAAAACAGACTACAAATGTCTTAAAGTTTCCACCATTTTGCATTCCCATGTTAGGATCAATAATCAAACACAAAGTTGTAATAGCACAAATGATAAAATTATTGTATCAGGATTTAGTGCTTCCTAATTTTGCCTACAGAACTGCTTACATGTATAGACATCAATATGAATCCTATGATGAGAGAAGAGTAACCCTCCAACCTTATATTTTAATTTTGAGATATAAGCTAACTAAATTTTATTACCTTGTAGTTTCCCATATCATGCGTCAATAAAGGATATTTAGAATGGTTTTTTTTTATCTTTAGAACGGTTTGTAGATTACCAACACCAGACTGTTTGTTGCCGTGTTGATATCAGACGATCCTAGACCAGCTTGTGCCCTTGTTGTCAAGACGCTTGTATTCAATGATTTTTAGAAACAAAAACAATAGTTTAGTATGAAAGCAAGGTATAAAAGTATACGGAGTATTTTGGAACAAATACAATGTATTAGGATAGAAATCTCATTCACCTTAGCCTTCCACATTGATCAATCCCACACATTTGCTCTACGTATCATGGGCCAACAAAAGACCAGAAGAAAGTAGTTGTCGCAGATCATCATGAGGATTCTGTGGCTGGCAGGTCATTCCTCTCAAATTGCAAGTAGCATATATGCATGTATTCAATGGTTAACCATAAGAATTTTTGAACCTTGCCACCTTCTGTTAAAAATAAGTCAACGGCAAACACACCATGGAATTTTTGGCACCCAAGTAAAAAATAACTGAGTAGATTACACTTAAATCTTACCTTTTCTTTAATAGCCACAAACACATCACAAAATTGGCCAAAAAAATGGCTTAATAGAAAGTTAAACTAATATGACAGGGATACATAAACTAAAAGCTACCTTGTTTAGGAAAAAATAAAATTTCTCTTACTTGAGATTTTAGTTCAGTAGGGCGAACGTCCTTCAATTGAATCTACAAAACCAAGCATAAGCACAAAAACATTTCAGATACACGTATCACATAACATGAAACTGGATGAGCTGTATTTGAGATTTCAATTGACTGCCTTCGTTATTGGTCGCTGAACATGTAATCACGGGCCATGTGACTCCACATGCTCGATCGTCTAAGTGCTTATTTTGAGGGCACACAAATATAGGGTACATTATGCCAAAACATGCCTTTCCGAATGTGATTAAGTGGCAATGTAGCTCGTATTTGTATACAACAGAAGTTTTGCAATAAGGTTCGTAGTAAATATAGTGATGAGTTATCTTAAACTTTCTGATGCATCTGATGTTTGTTAGTAGCACAATGTTATAAATATGAAGGTGCCAAGTAGATACCTAATGGATTCCTTGCACAGTTATAAAATGCTATCGAATCTTTATTTACCGATGGTTCTTCAGCACCCGATGGAGTAACTTTAGTTTCCTTGAAGATGGATTTTTGGTGAGATTTACGGTCAGCAATTACGACCCTGCGTACTAACGTCTGTACTGTATGTATTCGTGGCTTCCTGGACTTAAGACCATCTACTAACATATTTTGACGAAGATATTTCAGCATTTCCCTTCTTATTAGAGCCTTAGTTATCCAATATAGTTGCGCTCTCAGTAGTAGCCTCATTGGAAATAGATGGTTAAAACCCATCAAGCTCCTCAATGGTGGATTTCGTGGTACACAACATCCTGTTCCAAAAATCAAAAAATGTCATAGAAGGTTCATAAAATACAAACTCGTTAGAGCTATCACCAGCCCGAGAAGATGCACTTGAAAAGTTAACATCCTCATTGCTGAGCTTAGTTTTGTGCTGATTAATCTTCTCTAAACTTGTAGATTTCCATGCAGGACTAACCAAGTTTTGTTGTCACCTACAAAGATGGAAAAGTCAAAATCTTAATATCTCAAAGTTTAAGATGTTAATTGTCAAATTATCAAGCTTCCTCCTGCCAGCAAGTTCACTCAGTTGACTCATGAGTGAGGTTTTACTCCAGTTCTACATATAGTATTTGTAATAACAGGTTTCAAGATGTTCGATAATAAGAATTTAAAAGTATTATAATAAGATTACAGCGATGGCCAAGAAAACTAATGCATGAACAACAATGAATGTGCTGACCATTTCTGACCACTACATGCATATGCATCTTGATCACAGACCCATGACACGTAATCCACCTGTATTTAGTGACACAAAAGCCAATTAATTCATTTTATAAATATGAAAACTTGCTAATTTATAGCCGAAAATATAGAAAATATTGAACCTCTTGAGTGTCAGGTCCAAGAATCTTCGAGTCAAATCCTGCATCTTCCAGTTTAATGCTCCCATAACATTCAGCTCCATTATTCCAAATATCCAAAATAACATCAGACCTTAAATATTGACACTCTATCCCATTAATGGTCATAAACAAAATAAATATATAATCATATCCCAAACACCCCTTTAGTACCAGAACCTAGTCATAAACACAAAACCAGTAACATTTCCCTCCTTATATCTCCATTTAAACCAATGCCACTTAAATAGAAAGTAGCATACCCATAACCAAAAAAATTACCATTAACACAACCCAAACTATGCAAATCCAACTGCCACTGGTAATAGGAAACATACGAAAGATTATTCATTTCACTTCTGCCATTCCGCTTACTGTCATATCCCATATACCAGCTTGATTTGGTAAAGCCATTCATAATATAAGATAAACACCTACAATGATACTATAGGCATCACTTTCTCGTCTACAACTATAATAATTTTCGTCAACATGTCAATTTGACACCCTTAAAATTAAGTAAATTACTACACTTGATTAAGAATGTGCAAAAATAACCAACGTAAAATTATTTACCCTTTTGATTATCCGCTTTAGCTCATTGTCTCGCATCGTATGTCGTGTTGAGTGAACTCCTTGGTCAGTTTCAAAGCTTGAAGATTTTCTATTTGTTCCTGAAGTTCCTTATTTTTCTTGTGTCAAGTATAAACATGTGACAATTGCTTTAAAAAAAATTGAATCTCTAAATAGTTACAAAAAATTTATTGGTAGATGGTAACAAAAATTATCAGTAGCACTCACATTCACTACAACGGTTTTAATGCAATGCTAGCATAGAAAAAAGCATTATACCAGGTTTAGTTCAACATACCATACCTGATTATTGGAAATTAAATATTGAACATTATCATAAGAACCATAAGAATTTCAGCATGACTGTACACCGAATTTTGCCCACATGAAACCTAGAACAAAGACCATGCATGAAACATGGATGTTATCCTACAACATACACCAATCAGTATAACAATCAATCACACATTTATATTGACTATATTATGATAAAAATTTGAGACTTAGGTATGTTGAAAATGCCAACAAACATCATTATCTGTAAAGCTCTTCATCCCTGTAAACAACAACAACAACAACAACAACAACAACAACAACAACAACAACAACAACAACAACAACAAATTTATAAAAGTTAAAAAATGAAAACCCTAATGAACAATATCAATGTTTGATCACAGAAAACCCAAAATAAATCTTAGAATCATTAGGTTAAAAATCTAGAAAACCCTTATGAGAATAATTACTACTTGATGGTGACGCATGGTCATCTTTAAGTACAAACTTTTCATCCAACGGTTCTGATGAATCGTTTAACTGATCTCAACTATGAAAGTACTTTGTGATCGACGACGTTCCCTATCAAAATATAAGTTGCACACTCCTCAACTTCTAAGAGTATCATACAATTTAATAACTAAAACGAAAACTCAGCTTACAGATGGTATGGCTACAATTTTACTGAACTCATTATCTTTGTGGTGATCAAACTCATAGGTCATTCCAACTCTCTTTGGTTGCAACCGTTTAATGGCTTCAAGTGTCTGTTAATACATATGTATGTATACCTTGCATGCTTAACTTCTTCTAACCTGATTGAAGAGCTCTTTATTATCTTGGGTGACAACAGTAAGAGAGAAGGGGTTGTCCTGCCCTACCAATCCCAAAAGACAATCTTCTTCAGTTGCATCACCCTTATGGACACAGTCCATAAAGGATCTTCTGGCGATCAAGCGGTCAGATCCAAACCTCCATATGATACTTTTATCAATACATCTATAAAAAATAATATAAAAACCACATTAAAAAATTGTCATTAAAAAGAGATTAAAGAGATGAAGAAAGGAAGTATAATTACTCTGTTGTTACTGGCATGGTTCTTTCCCCATTAAACAACTCAGAAACCATCGGATTGACGTCGTCAATCCTTTGACGGTAAAGTCTGCCAGCAAATGTAGAATCTGCTACCCACTTGTGGGGCTCAACGAAAACTCCTTCATTTTGGTACTCAATAGGCTACAAAAACAACAAACACATTTAGTTAGCAGGTAGCACATCTTAACTTGGCAAATAAGCAAGTCAACCAATAAAAAGATGCTGCATTAAACATACTAAAACTATGCTCGCACAGCCAAAAATATCAAAACCAAGTGTAGTTTGCATATTATAAATGCAGTAAACAAAAGACCTTTGTCACATTAAAAACATCAAGCAGGCATTCACATACTTTGCCGAACAATATACAGAGCCTCACCGAAACAGGCCCATCTAAAGAAGCAAAAAAAAGTTTCAAAAAAACATTTAGCCAACAAATCACATTAGCTGAAATCTACTATTCCACTACAATAACATCAAATCGGTTTAAAAAAAACAGCGCGCGTCTAACTTGTACTTCAGCCAACAAATCACATTAGCTGAAATATCTATAGTATCATCAAAGCCTTAAAATATTAAAAGTCAACAAATCAATTAATTAAATAACATATTTAACAATATTAACTTTAGCATGTGGTCAATGCATCACAATTTAACTTTAGCATGTGGTAAAAAATAATATCTACATTTAAAATACAGGAGTATTTAAAATACATTTAAAAATAATTTAACTTTAGCAATTTAACTTTTACAAAATACATTTAAAAGGGGACTTAAAAAAAGGTGCTCAAAGCTATATCAGGAGTATTTGTATGCTTTCAGCAACATATGCACATGATCTGGTCATACAAATTAAGAACAACAACCTTTTATATTGTGAATTGATCTGGTATTATTGAATCAACATAGAATGCCACTTAAATATAGGGTCATAGGTTATATCATAATATGATTTGTGAACATCATACCTCAAAAACACGAAGCGCTCTCTGAACATCTTTATGTTAGACTAAACACAAGCTTCAACAGTTGGTAAGCCTCAACCTGTATACACCAATAACATCATAATTATTAATGATTACAAAAAAAAAAAAAAAAAAAAAAAATATATATATATATATATATATATATATATATATATATATATATATATATATATATATATAGGGTTTTGGAAAAGAACACGTACAAAACCGAATGAGAAAAATTTAGGGTAAAACAAATTAATATTCTGGAGCTATATTTAAGGAAAAGATATGTGTTATAATTTGAATTGTTCTTTTTTCTAGTATATTTCTTTTGTTTTATGTCCTTGATCACAATCAATGGATTGACTCTATTAGTTGAGACGTTTGCATGTTAGCGTAAAGACGCAGGTTCGAATCTCACTATGTTCATTTTTAATCAAATTTAATCCAAATTTTAATCTCTTCAATAATTTAAAATTAATGAAAAAAAATGTTGCATGTTTGCTTAGCTAGCCGAATTTAATTAAAAAAAATGACATGAATGAAAGAAAATGACATGAATGACATGAATGTGATGACATGGCTGATGACATGGCTAATAATGAATTACTGGGCATTGACTGGGCAATGAGGTGGCATTATCCTTCAAATGCGCCTCCTGTTATATATAATGTAGAGACATATATACATATATATATATATATATATATATATATATATATATATATATATATATATATATATATATATATATATATATATATATATATATATACTAGACTTCAAAGCCCGCCCGATGGGCGGGCGTGACTTGTAATTATAATTTGGTTGATTTTAATTATTGTAAAATTAATAAATTATGTTTAAAGACTTTTTTTTTTTTTTTTTTTTTTTTTTTTTTTTTTTTTTTTTTTGAATTATAAGGAAAAGTTAAGTATTATTTAAAAGAACGTTTTTTTTTATTTATTTTTTTTGGTTAGGATATTAGTTTACGGGTGGGAAATTTTTAGACAATGTTATTTATAATTTTGACGCATGACTTTTAATTATAATTTGGATGGTTTTAGACTTTTAGTTATCGTAAAATTATGTTTATGGTCGCTTTTTTTTTTTTTTTTTTTTTTTTTTTGCTTCTTATATCAAAGTTACAGTCAATAATCAAATCAACTAATTTGATACCAAGTAATAATATCAAAAGTGATAAAATAAAATTCTATAATTTGAAATGTTCAGGAAAGAAAAACAGTTAAAAGATTAAAAATCTATGAGACACAATATGCCTTGAAGAGTGATCTGTCAATAAAAAGAACTTTGAACACACATAGGCTCATTTATTAGTAAACAGGTCGAAATTCCGACCGCTAGGTTCCCTGTTGTCCGCCGAACTTATTATAACCTGTAGTGGAACTTTCTTGACGAACAACTTTTAGAGTCCAACAAAATTCAAGAAACTCTATGATTTAATTAGGGAATTAAAGGTTGCAGTATTTTGGAAGAAGTACCTCATGAGCTATGATATTAGCAATTGGGAGCCATTGACCACCATTACGAACAAAGAGAGAAACATCACTAATGAAATCCAAAATCATTTGTCGAAATGGCAAACCACAAATTCATAACATCAAACAACTCCTTTTTCAACTTTTATCAAGGTTATAGCTTATAAAATGCATAAAAGACTAACCTTGTAAGCTGACATTTTGCGGCAAAACCCGTATAACTTGTGCTCGGGCTGAGTGTCTGACATAGTGAATCGGATGATCTGTCCCCTATAGAATAATCCCTAATAAACATAAAATGAAATATTACTAATTTTAGCTGAGATCCATAACCATTACAACATTCATTTGGCAAATGACTATATCTGTGTCCAAATTAATAAAATGAGAAAAACGTGATCAATTACCTGGAAACGCGTATAAAATAGTCTTGTAAGGTGTACCCCTCATTTGCGTTTCTCTTTTAACAGTGTCGAATGGGTAGCACGTAAGCATGGCAATGCTTGCTGCAATGATTTAATTTGGGATGATCATGTGTGTTTATGCTGTGAAATGGACTGTGGATTATGTTGTAAAATGGATTGCGGATTATAATACAGAGTAGGGTTTTGAAACCTTCAATGATTTAATTTGGGATGATCTTGTGTGTTTAAACTTTAAACACACCCGTTATTTCTAGTAAAAATTCGATATCAAAATATCAAACCCAAATATGAGAAGGAGTGTTTAAATGTTTAGCCCATGAACACCGTGAACATATCGAGCTGCAATCTGATACATGTGTATCAACCATGCCAATACTTTTCTTATAAAAAATAAAAATTATTAGAACTGCATCTTAATATCAGTTTATTTAACCAAAACATGTGCAATATCATGTATAACTTTTACATGAATGTGTGTTTTGATTTCCTTACCTCGGTCTGCATATTTCAGGGTATTAACATTGTGATGATATTGACTATCTGCAAGTGATATAGTTACGATCATTACCGTTTAAGAATTGCCACTCAAGCCAACTATAAGAATCCGGGTCAACTTGCTATAAAGTATTATCGGATTAGTCAAACAATGAATAGGAAGTCTGTTAGGCAACTTGTAAATTTCCTACATATTGCGATAAGGGACGTATGCTAGACCCTTTTATGTTGTTTTTCTAAAGCAATTATACAGTTTGATAAAGCAAGAAGTGATCGGTTTATGTTGGCACCAACCCTCAGTTTCAGGCCACCATTGTTTGTTTCAGAAGCTCGTTCACTGCAATAGACACCAAAATTTTCCACTTTCATAATCAAAATATAGAAGGAGAGCAACTATACTCCCAGCAAGATCCACAAGAGCAAGTTTACTACGGATAACTTCACTACGATATTTCCTTTTCTGCTTTCTAAGCACAATTATATCCAAAACTGCATGTGAACTAATCCAAAAAGCAATATGTATATTAGAATTTACAGATGACTGAGTATTAGCAGCAGCTGGATTACGATTAGGTCAATGTCATAAGTCGGAACACAAAAACATCTTATGGATCACTCTTTGTTTCTCTTGATTAGATGCAAGAAACCTTTGTAGGCTTCGGATGCTTGAAGAAAGTGATCGTTGTTCACATGAGGTCTTGATACCTTACAGCATGCATTATTATACCTGAGTATTAGCTTTCAAACTAAGATTCTCTGTTAACTCACACCTGCCTCTAGCAATAACCCTCCCATCAGTCATGACCCTTCCAATAAGCATCAACTGAGCAGCAATACAAAAGTCAGAACCAATAGTTGCATACAAAAACTGACGATATAATATCAATAGTAGACACCTTTGGGTCAATATAGTTAGCGATAAAATCTTATGAGCGAGCAAGCGAACCTTGCTGTGATCTTGTTGCAAGTAATAAAATACATTAGTTGTATCATATCAATATGGCTTTGCCATAAGTGCATAGCAAATACAAATAAAATATCCTTACCTCCTCATCCTGCGACACACATTCCAAGCTATAATTTCCAGTTTTATAATTCTTGCAGGACCCAGTAAGTTTCACAGTTTATAGGTGAAGCCATCTTAGTTTGTCCATCTTTGCAAAGGAGCCTGTTTTAAGGGATAATGCCTAAAAATTTAGCATGCAATGACGTAATAAGCATACCTCATATACTGAAGAATTAAGTTAAATACCTTATGGATTGAATAAAACTCATAAAAAGCTCCATACGCGTCTGCCATTGTTTTAGTCCGATCAATCATTTGCGCTGTAAGCCCTGCAAATTAAGTCTTATTGGATAATTGAAGACTAATTATTCTTACAGTGACAGAATATAATGACCGAGCTAATGTAGGTCAGTTCTGAGATTCGATGCCAAAAACTTACCAAGTCTCGTTTTAACTCCGCATATGAGACGTTCAATATTATTTTAGCACAAAGCAAGGTCTGTAATTGCGATAACCTGATTAATAATAACTACATTTAAGTGAATACCAAGAAAAATATAGCTTCAAAACTGTTAATACGTAGCACCCAATTAATGTGTCAATGGAATAGATTTTCGATTCTATTTGACGATTCCCCTTTATATTAGGTTCGCGATCTTGACAGTTTAATATATACAAAATCAATAATTTCGAAGCCCGCCCGATGGGCGGGCATGACTTATAAAGTTCCTTCTTTGGAATTATGAGCGAGCATGACTTATATATATTGTTGGCATAGTTTCTATAGCGAAAGGAGGGTGGTAAATGACTTATATATAAATATCATTGCGGCGGGTTTTTTGCCTCATTATCACACATAAAGAAAACTTAATCAGTGTTGACAAATTATTCACACCTGATATAATGCCCGTGCACACATAGGGTTTTTTCTAAATTTTTTAATAATGTACTTTTATCTATTAAGTAAGTCACTTCAATTATTTCATTTGATGCATAGAATTGTAATAAGCAACTTTCTTTAAAACAATTAACCAATTTGTGTTATCCCAAGTTATGTACTTATATGTTTCACCCGTCACATGTAAGTGATATACAAAGTGAGTCGAATATGTGAAAATAAAAGTTATAAAGTGATCCAAAAGAACAAAGTATACATGTACAAAACAAATAACAAATTTTCGAAGGATGGATAATATAGGTAATGTTTAAATACTCATCCAAATGGCCATGGCAGGTTTTTGTTTGCACATATATGTTTTTTTAGAGTACTAATTGTGTGAGTCATATTACAAAATGAATCGTTGCAGATTTTTTTTAATTATTTAGTAGAACGGCTGAGGATTTTGTATGTTTTGCAGAGAGAATCCGGTTAACTTTTAAATTAGTTAGACTCTTTGAATGTACTGCCTTACGAATAGAAAAATATGTATATACGATTTTGTACTTTTGTAGTTTGTTAATATGTTCTAGAATAAAATTATATTTATAATAGGAAAATGTTTGTTTTTTATTTTGTTGTTATTTACTATGAAAAGCTAATATATACTACAAACCTATCTGTTTTGTGTTAAATAGAATAAAGGGCGTTTAAAGAAAGACATGTTATTAGACAAATGTTTCGCGTATGTGTGAATGTTTATAATTGATTTGCTATTACTTAATTTTTATCAAAAAGGTTGCCTAAAAGATCAGCTCGTGAAGTCCTGTAAATCGTGACGTGTTAGGTAAGCTAAACACCGAGTAAAATGACCCGGGTTTGGGTAATCTGCAATAAAAGAGCGTTTGAATATTATGCGCACTTAACTATTTAATACATTGAAATAAACAATATGAATAAGCCACTCGTAAATTTGTTACTAAACAACGCTTACTTATAACACTCAAAAAAGCACATACTTCCTACTTTCCTTGTATCCAAAGCTAAAATAATAAAGATTAATTTCTCATGCACATATATACAAACACATATTAAATAGGTATAAATTGCAGATATTAACAACACACATGCACAATCAAGGAAAACTATATAAACACAAATAAGATAAATGAAACACAATCAGACTTCGTCTTTTATATATATTAAAAAGATTACGTGATACAAAAATACAGTTATACAAATTCATATGTACAACCAAAAGTACATACACAGATCGGAAGAGATTATACATTTTTACTCTTATGCGGCATTGATTTCTTGGTTGAGTTTTTCTACAAATTCTTGCTAGAGAGACATAATTTCTTCAAGCTGACAGCTGACGTTTACCTCGTTTCCTTGACGAAATGGTGATGCACTCGTGCGACCTCCACGTGGATGAACCACACATTGACAGGTGGCCTGATCATAATATATTTAATTATGTTCGGGTCGTACGAAGTTTTATACATTATATGTGCCATCATATATTATTCGTCCAGGCGAAGGTCGCACAAGTACAATGACATTTCATACACCCTAGTGGCAAGGATTGAAAAACCTATGCTCAAAAGACAGTTTTGAATAACCACACGTGCATATGGCCTAAGCCGTTTCTTTCTATTATGGCAAGGAGATCATACCTTAGCCCAGTATGAATTATCTTGCAATTTCTCATGAGCAAATTCGACTTGATTAATTTTCACCCTTTGAAATTCATTAATCGTCCTTGGCTGCAATAACACAATCAATCAAAAAGTTTTTAAGACGCGTTATCCAACCTGCACATACTGCCCCAATATACTATTTTTATCTAGATCACTGAAAGAAAAAGTACACAAACCTCAGATGAACCAGTCTTTTGCTGCTTTCCAGATTTCTGAGAACCATATTGTTCTAAACCTTTTATCTCTAGTTTATCAGCTTCAACATCCTTGTCTTATTTCAGTGGCTAGATCATGAGTGAGAACCAACTTCCTTATTCTTTCAATAGGATCACGTTCCTGCAAGTGGCAAAGTAGACATGATTTACTTTCAAAATACATGACTTAACTTTTGAAAATGGCAGGATCCCGTGTTTACTGAACCAAAGACTGAAACAGATGTTCCACCTGCTAATTCACCTAAGTTAAAACTAATACACCAACGTTCAATATTCAGATATATACATCAAAAGTCGCAAAAGAAATAAATACTAATATGATACATTCCAAAAAAACAATTATAAGCATATTCAATTATAATTATAAGCATATGAAGTACTGAATACATGAAAGTGAAATGTAAAAAGTCTTCTTGGGTGACATGTTGTTCATCTGATTCACAAGTTGATTCAAAACTCAAGCAGCTACACCCATCGCATTTCCTTGACTACCACATAGAAAAAGGAGCATTAAGTGAGTTTTTGTCCGGTCATGGACTCATGGTACCCATGAGGATAATACGTTCGAACCTCTTCATAATCATCATATACCAAATCCTGAAATTGAGGATAAAATAATGCTCACTAAAAGATGAGTACTCCAATTATATTAATATCAAACACAACGCTTTACAAATACAAAATAAAATTTCCTTAGTATATTCAAATACTCCAATTATATTAATGCTTCTCGAATAAATTCCTCAAATTATCCAAGTTAACAGGTCATATAAAAGGTGACATCTTATTTGGTTTATTAATAAGAAAAATACAAAATTTTAATATGAAATTTTCAAAATATTTTAATATATGGAATATGACTAATAAAGATTGTCTAATATTATTTGTACAATAATGTACCTCCTCCGCAACAGCATTTGTCTTGCAGACAAAAGTTTAATCAACCCCAAATTCCATTGCATTCTAAATATATATGACTCTGGAATAAGTGGGACATTAACAGATAACAACAAATGAAAACAAAGGCGGGGTGAATAGACAACTATATGATCATGTCAAAGCATACCTTAACTTCATCGGCATAACCAACTAACGAAAGCGCAACTTCAGCATATCCTTCACCAACCTAAGAAATATAAATAGTTACATAAGTATTTTTCTACTTATATAACTTAACGCTATGATTTCTTTAAGTCCATAAGCTAAACTGATAAGCTCATAAGCAGGAAAAAGTCGACTCATGAGCTTTTCCAATTCTCAGAAAATAAGCTAATCCAAACACCCTCTATGTGATCATTTGCGATACACTCATAAGCAATCCCAAACAACGCTTAAACTATAACAATCCAACCAAGTTATTTCAACAAAATACCTAACCAATAGCAACGACCTGTGCAAACTTGTATCTGACTTAGTGATTTTATGAACAAACTACATGTTGAGGTATCCATTAAATAACGAAAAAAAGGACCGTTTAAGCTATGATATATAATCTTATATCACTGATATACAGTAAACTCAAGAAGAAACTTATGTGGTTGAACCACACGCAAAAAATAAACCCTTAATCAGTGGATGACGAAGGTATAATTAAACGGGTATAAAATAACCCTTAAACATGATTGTGCTACTATTCTTATGGTTTTGCTATGATTATTCACATAAATAATTACAGCCCTCAATGATAATTAAGAAGACACAAATATAGCTATGATTTTAAAGAGGATGTAATACGTTCCAGTTATTTGGATGATTGAGATAAATTCAGTAATACTCACTTTTCCTTACCCTGAACATAAATACAGCAAATTAATTGTTTTCTACACAATTGAGATATTCGAAATACTGACCCTTTTGAGTTTCATTAACCAGTTCAGCAGTCAAGGATTCATCGGTGTTTCTCTGTGTGTCTTCAATAGTCCTAGTAGATACTTGTTTCTGGCAAAAAAAAATAAAAAATAAATAAATAAACAAATAATAATAAAAAAGATGAAAATTCAGTACAACAAAAAACATGATTATATCCAAAGGTATTAATGAATAGGATAATTGAATACACTCTCAGGCAAGGTATTTTGTGTCTTGGCTAATTACTCTACTCAAAGGTTCATTTCAGCAAACGGATAGCAAAAGCACCATATGTTACCACCATTCGTTTCCATTTATCGGTATAGCAATGATTTCTATCACCCGTGATGCACGTTAGGAGCACCAAAGGATTTAATGTTTTGGGTTGAACCTGTTATGTGAAGTGTAGTTTCATAATTTTCAGTAATGCTATATCCTACCAGTTCTTTTCGTTCAGTAAGGGTGAGCCTAGCAGCATTCCAATCTCTATTAATTGAATCTTCATATAGAGGAACACATGTATTGATGTAGTATTCTCTTTCTACGAAATAATTCCAAAATTAACTAAATATACTCTGATCATCCAATGAAAAATGAGAATCTTGCATAAAGTAATCTGAGAGAAATATGACCAACTTAATGCAACTTACCAGCAAGTATATCAACACAAGGAAGGTTATCGTTCAAGGTTACCGTCTGCTCTAATTCCATGACATCTTCTGTATGCAGTTGATGGGAGAATATGGGTACAACATAGAGCACATACTGATGGTGGACATTATATCTAATCCCTCTGTGCCCCGACCCAACTCGGCTCTATGTAGCTCCATTTCTAACTATATATCTATAAAAATATGTACAACCAATTCATTACCTTACTACATAAATGTGTTAAGTTTGGGTTATAATTCATGTCTGGCGTGTCAAATGGGTCACTTCAAAAGGTTTAGCTGAAAAATAACAGTGGTCAGACATATAAAAAATATCAGTTTGTATAGTGAACCACACAATACAGATTGCCATACATTGCACAATAAAGCTATCTCTCATCTAGACTTTGTTGGGTTCCTTTAAGCTACCCTATATGAAAGGAAGAAAGAAATGGTACCTGGATTGTAAACAATACTCCCTGCAGTTGAGGTTATGCGTTTCAATTAGTATTAATGCAAATTAGATAGTTACCCATCTTGAGCCTCAAGTACGAATGCCTAGCTCTATGTAATGCTTTCACGATTTCCAGGCTGATTGCTTCAATGGCTTGCTCTATCCATTGTCGCGCAGCAGGGGTTTTGAGATCATATACATGAAAGAATAGAAAAATAGTCTTATACCAACTATTATGAATTACCTTCTCTCCTTAATGCATGATGCATCTATAGATGACACGATTGTATGTATCCCAATATTCTTCTACGAATTTGCTTAGCAGATTTAACTAATTTTCAAGTGTTGTATTTGCCACCGATAACTGTCTCCATAAATGTGAGGGTCACTGGGTGCAATAAGATAAAACTTAATGCAAATTACACTATTTACTTAATTTACAAAGAGAGTTGATGAAAATAATGTTTGTATGAACATAGTGGTAATTTACCTAAGGTCATAAGTTTCCATGTTCACACAGCACGCTGCTGCCAAAAAAATCACCCGAACTCCTATTAAAGGGCATCCAAACTCCCGTATAATTATAGAATCTAAAATATAGAAGATGCATCACCTTTCATGATCATGGGCCCTTTAGAGATATATAATACGTAAATGGTCAGTGGATACACATTATTGGATGATAAACATTTACTTGCTAATATTAAGGTCTCAACCATTTGACCAAGTAGAACCATTTCAGATAGATATACAACCCACTATACCCATCCATATGTAAATGAGTCAAAACCATTAAATGGAAATGTGGCCCACAAATCGTTATACAAAAATTCCATCTGAGTTTTCCACATTTGCTGAAGATTGGGTCTTACAAACGTTTGATAAAATGTTACTAACCACCCATTCCACCAACTCTAAAGGAGCCTCAGTTAAGTGAAATAATTATGGAGGGCTATTTATTGTTATGTTTTGAGCTTTTAGTATAGTGTTTGGTGCTGTGACACCGGTGAAAATTACTCTATTGAGCATTAACAATATTACCTTGTTGAAACTGAACGATGTTGACATGCACCATGATAATAACTCACATGTAAAGTAAAGAATTATATTGAAGGGCTAAGTTTATCATTATCGAATCACACATCACAAACCTGTAAATAATTGATGACTGTTAACCGAATTATCAAATGTCGGTCATGTGATGATGTTGTTCCATCATGCTTCCAAGCTGTACATATAATCTGCAAGTAAGAATTCAATAAGGAGTTGGAAAGAAGCAACTATCAAACTCTAAAACAACCATTAGAAAAGTATAACCCAAATATTGGATACAGTTTGTCTTACCAGTTGGTCATGTGCTATTGAAGGCCACAGACCCAATTGAAGTTCCACTTATTGTTTATCTTCCAACATCTCACCTACAATTTTTCGGTAGCATAATGAAAATCCAAACGCAAACAATATATTATGAGTTACAGCAATAGTTGTCTCCAGGTTAAGAACACAATGCCACCATCCAGTTGGAACGTAGATAGTCTCGCCAGGTAACTGCGTACACTCTATTGGCTTATCCTCATCAGCAAGAAGTGGGTAATAATCCAACCACCACTGAAAATAAAGTACCAATAAAGATTATAAAAACATAACAAAAACTTTTACTGAATTGATATTTAATCAAACCACCTCAAATGGCCAAACATACAGGCTTATTATTTTCGTGTAACATGCTGGCCTGCTCCTACTTACGCGTTCGCACCTAAAATCACGACAACAATCAAAAAATAAGTAAATAGTTACTTGGAACTTGAGTAATATTTAATAGGAGAAATGCATAGATTGGATATGAGCATACAATCAAATACCGAAACCGAAAAGCTAAACTGTATTTGAATTTGAAAATTCAGTTTTGGTTCAGTCCGAAAATGTTCCATCAAAGAACATAAATTGACAATAAGAGAAAACAAAAGTAAAAGAAAATCTAACCATCATTCGTCAACAGCTTACACGAAGGCATGCTTTCATATCAGCTGTAAAAAAAAACATCAAGTTGTCGATATAAGCCACTGAAGTAATTGTTAAGGCTAAAATAGAATAATAATTTTAAACATGTTATTAATTATCCAAGAAATAGGTTAACTATACTTCAAGGCTATAAGTCGCACCTTCGTTAGCAATCTAAGAAAACAATACTTGAAACCTGCAAATTTGTTTATCCTACTTATAATAATCCTGTCGTTGATCTAGGCCTGCTGGTATATAAGTGCAGAAATTAATGATATGGTGTGGTTGCGAATGGAGAAATCTAGAATTTTCAGATAAGAGAGGGGCGTCACCATGGGGGCGTTTTTTGAGACAGGAAGGATATCTGGTAATGCATAGTTGATATAGTTGCTAACTTTTCTTCAAAGTCGGCACTCATTGGATTGTGTGTTTTGATGGCACCTTCAGTAAGTGGTTGCAGCAACAGTAAGTATATAGCTACTGGTCAGTGGCAGTAGGGAAAGATAGTGTGAGTGATTCACCGAATGAGTTCAATAGTGTCCCGTTCCAAATATTTAACGTCCCAATCTGACAACCTTCACCATAACCTTTTTATTGAGTCAAAAAAAGGTCATTGCAACAGATTACACATGAAGCTTCTAAAGTTGGAAAGACTTTAATAGGAAGGGGAAAAGGGCGAGGTAGAGGATAATTACGTTGACCAAAATAAGCATCCATTTGTTCAGCATAATTGCGATTGTTTGCACATTTGAAAAGAGTGATGAAGGGATCTACTGTGAATGAAAATAAAAGAGGTTTTGGATATGTGAAATTGTTCATAAGCGCCTCACAGCTTTCATTTTTCACAAGCTTTTCAAATGTTTTGTTAACGATCACAACTGAAGATTGAGAGTCGAACTTGCCAAAAGTCGCATACCAGTGCTCGCCAAATTGGATTTGCCCGCCTTCTGAAGTACAGTTGACCTTGATCAACCCACATCATGTGTCACTGACACTGTAAAATGAGTACTTGAATGGGACCATATTTGGACAAACTCAAACTTTCTGGGCAGATAGGCAAAGAACTGTTATCGTTTAAAGCAGAGTGACAAGAGAGAAAGAGAAAACTTGAAACACCATGTCTGATTGGTGAGGGGGACTTTGGCTCTTTGGATGTTGCGCGTTGAAAGTGATTTTGAATTATTAGAATAAGCATGTAAATTGTAATAAAAGGGCAGTAAAAGTAAACAGAACTGCGAACACGTTTTGTGAATCCAATATACGAAACAGCCAGCAAGCATACCTCCTCTATCGCACGGCTCGACACCTCACCCAAGATCTATCAGAAAAAATACAAACGACATGTAAGCAAATAAGAACTTACTTTAAACTGACTAATCGGCTAAAAATCCAAACGTATCAATCTGCTTTTCTTTGTTGTGGTTGAGAATAAGGGTATTTCTGCAAGTAGATAAGCACTTACCGAAACAGCCAGCAAGCATACCTCCTCTATCGCACGGCTTGACACCTCACCCAAGATATGCCAGTATAAATAGAATTCAAGGCTAAACAAATGTGATATGATATGACATCTAAATCTAGCTAATCTGTAATTCATAAGTGCACAAAAGTCTATCTACACATCTTTCTTTGGAGAATAAAATGATAACGACAATAAAATTCTCAACATATGAAGTTTAAATCTGCACGAGTGCTCTAACAATCCTTTCTACATGATGATATACCAACGTAATAATCACATAATCAGTTAATCCACCTCAAAAAGCACTTTCAAAAAGCAAATCCACCTCAATATAAGGTGACAATTACAGAAAGTCTACGCAATCATATTAAGCCAATTAAATATGTGAAAATTAGTACACAATGGTTATAATCATACAAATATTAGTTAGAAATTAATACCTTTAGATCCAACAACAATAGGTGTAGATGATCGACTAAGAAAGAAAAGCCTTTACAAATACGTAGTACTAAAAAAGAATTTATCACTAACGTACCTGCAACAAAAAAAAACATACAAAAATTAGGGTATTAGGGTTTTGAGAAAAGTATAGTATGAATGAACTGGTATTAGAGGAGATTGGGAAGAAAAAAGGATATTAGGGTTTTGAGAAAAGTATAGTATGAATGAACAGGTATTTTTTTTCGTATATGTTTGATTAGGGTTAGCTAACTTGTAGGGTTTAAGATTGACATTGCATAGCTTTATCAACTGTGGTTTGTAGGCTATAAAACAAATGTTGTGTTGCTCTAGTGGTTGAGACATTTGTTAATGTTAGTAGATGCCCAAGTTCGAAACCCATTGCCTCCATCAAGCCGAATTTTTTTTTTAAAATATTGATCCGAATTTAAGTCAAAGGTTGCTTAGGTGGATCAATTGTGATGACATGGCACTTAATGTGATGACATGTCTGATAATGAATTACTGGGCATTGAGGTGGCATTGAGGTGGCATTAATGACGTCATACGCCTCCTGTTATATATAATGTAGAGATATATATATATATATATATACATATAAAGAAACAATATTTAAAAGAATAAAAAGATGTTTCTGTTAGAGTATTACGTATAGATATTCGTCTACAATACAATCAATCACCTCATTTACGAGATCGATATTGTTATTTAGCCACTGAGTGTAAGTCTCGGGCGTACTGGTGATCTCCAACTCATAATCTTCAGCTGGCTCAACAATATCAGCTTCACCCTGACACGGATCTTCAACACCAACCACATTTTCAGCCGGCTTCTCAATGTCAGCAGGTACATCAACTCCCTTCTCACACTGAGAATTGACTTGCTTCTCTTCCTGAGATGAATCTTTTTCAAAATGATCTAAACTAATTTTACTAAAACCAAAGGTATCTAAACCATCTAAACTTACCTTTCTAATATCACGATCATTTCCACTCCCATCATTATCACTTCCACCAGTTTCATCATGATTATCATCTGAACCAGGATCATCACCCCCCATTTCGCCTAAAGAGACAGGTTTTTTGAAAAGATCGGAATATTTCTCATATAACTCACCAAACTTTTCATCATCAGCATACTTTTTATAAGCTTTCAAAAGTTCGGCTTCAACAGAATGTCTTTCAGAATATATGATGGAAAGCTTTTCTTGATTTTTGTTAAACAAAACCTGTATTTAATAATAATGTCAAAGACAAGAAATATTGCAGTTAATCAATGTGATTCACATGTGATTAGTTTGTAAATCACATGTGATTAGTGTGCAAATCACATGTGATCTGCAAACTAATCACATGTGATTTACAAACTAATCACATGTGAATCACATTGATTAACTGCAATATTTCTTGTATTGCAGTTAATCACATGTGATTAACATGTGATTTGAACACATGTGATTCAATAAAAACTAACATTTAATGATCGACTATAACAAATAAACCAACCTCTTTATCAGAAGATTCTGACAAACCAGCATCAATAAAACCTTCTGTCTCGTTAGCTTCTACCTCAGTCCACTTAGGCTTAAGCTCTAGTTCCCCCAACTTCCTCTCACTAAGTTCTAGATCCTGTTGTTGTCTAATTAAGGTTGTCGACCAGTTTAAGATGGCTGGACGCATACGAACAACGTGAAACTTTTCAAACTTGGTAGAATCTAGATAGACAAGCTGGGAAAAAAAAGGAATAAAAGTTACATATGACAAACAGGAACAATATTTAAAATTAACTAAATATATAAACTTACCATGAGCACGGTTAATGGACCAGTGTAGTTGCATAGTCCTTGTGGATTGGTACTATACTGAAGGCAATTGTGAATGTAACCACACCAATCGATCTCAGATATTGGAAGATCTTGCGGAATATGTCTAACAACATCTAAACAAATTTGCCCATTCATGGTGTCACACCTTCCCATCGTGTTGGAAAACAGCATAAGGAAGTTAAGTTTGAAAAAATCATCAACTTTATTCGCATTAACCAACTCTCTAGCAATATCACTGTTACGAATGTCTTTAAAAGATTTGGGATAAAATTGATCAACCCAAGCTTTGAAAAAATCATCTTTAACAGATCTTTGCTCAAACGAAAACAACGGAGTACCACCGAGCGGAATCCCTAACATATCATGAATTAATTCTGAAGTGACATGGATCGACAAACCATTCAACAAATTCAACTTATTAGTGGCTATATCAAAATTCGCAACCACAGACCTACCCAACCTTGAAGGAAGTTGATCAATGAAAATTCTAAGAAATGATTTAACACCTATTTCATGAAGAAACCGTTCCATGTTAACTTTTGATTGACGGATAGAAGAAAACAGAGAACAAGGAGCATTCCTTACCCTAAGAGTTGGAAATTTAGCAACATACTCTAACTGTTGTTGTTCCTCCACTGACAACAACATTCTATCATTTCCCAATTTTTTAAGCTTCCTAACATTAGCTTTATCATCACCTTCAAAATCATTTTCCTCTTTCTTCTTCTTACATTTTGGTTTCTTAACTTCCATTTTCGACTTTCGCACAACCCCTTCGTCTTCAGAATCAGAAACCTCATCAATAACGCCCTTCAATTTCTTAAGCATAAGCTTAAGAGAATCGGCATCGTCAACATCACCCGTCAAAAGCTTTTTAAGCAATTTATTAGTATTCACATCACTTTCATCAGTAACATTCTTTCTCTTGAGCCTTTTATTACTCTTAACATTCTTCATCAAACTAACACCTTCATCACAAGAATCCGAATTAACTTCATCAGTAGAAAGAGAAGATGAAACCCTCTTCCCTTTATTCACCTTATTATGCTTCAACTTCTTAGACAACTTAGGTTCACCACTATACTCTTTATCCGACAACTTCCTTTTTCGTTTAGAGAAAGACTTCTCAACATCACGTTTCGGCAATGCCTTATCCTTAGACTTCTGAACATTTGGCATTGCCTTCAACACTTCTGCCTTCAACACATCAGCAGCCTTAGACTTCTTCACATCAACAATTGCCTTATCCTTAGACTTCTTCACATCTGCAGCCTTAGACTTCTCGGCCCTAGACTTCTGCATATCCCTAATCACCTTATCCTTAACTCTCTCATCAGTCAACTTATCATTCACCTTATCACCAGCCTTCAACACATCACCAGCCCTAGACTTCTGCACATCCCTAATCACTTTATCCTTAACTCTCTCATCAGTCAACTTATCATTCACACCAACAACCTTAGACTTGGCCGAAATAACATCAACCACCTTATCATTCGGAACAACAGACTCGGGATTAGCCTTAGACTTATCAACACTTACAACACTTGTATTACCCTTAGGATCTGTCTTCGAATTAGACTTATCAACACTTGTATTAGCAAGCGCAAAAGACACCGGAAGAGGCATAGGGGTACTTGTATTAGGAAGCGCATAAGACAACGGAAGAGGCATATGGATACTCGCATCATTCCGCTTAGAGTAAACAGGGGGATTAGACTTTTCTAGGAAATTCTTCTGAGTCACCCGAAAAGGAGAACCGGATGGAGAACCAGACTGAACACCAGCAACTTCACTAACCGGCGGCTGTATAACAGAAGCACCTAACAAAACAAAAACATAAAAACACATAAATTATAGAGTAAACAAAAAAGAATCATATGTTCTAAGAAAATACACATATTCTAAGAAAATAAACATACAAAATCACATAGACCACCACCACAATGAAACCACCAACTTCTTCCATCACATACAGAATCACATGTGATTGATTCATGAACACTGGCATGACCACCACCACAATGAAACCACCAACTTCTTCCATCACCAGTACCCTCACTGAAATCCCCATTACTCTCACTCAAACCCTAATCCCAAATTCAAAACCCTAATCGGCTAATCCACAGATTATCAAAACAAAACAACAAAAAATAAAAAATAAAAAATAAAACCCCAATCTCGTTTTAATAGATCTCACCTTCCCTAAAATAAAAACCCTAATACCCAAATTCAAACCCTAATCAACAAATTAGCAAACCCTAATCACCCAACTAAACAAATAATCATTATTAAAACTCGTTAAATACAAAATCAAAACAAAAATACATGAATCTAAACGAATAGAGCAACGGCATACCTTCAGATGGCTTCACTTCTTGTCTCTGTCGTATCTCTTCTCGTAGATCAGCCATTGAAAAGCATTAACATACGGTTTTGAATTTGGGGAAGGTGAGAGCAATTAGTGTGTGTGACTATGTGAGAAATGAACGTGAATGGGTTTGAAACGGTTTAGAAATGAACGTGAGAGGTTAGATGGATATAAAGGAAGTTTCAATAAATGACAAAGTTACCCCTCTAGTTCACTTAATTATATTTTGTTAGAATATATCCCAACCGTAGGATGATATAAGATCAATGGTTGTCATTGGCCGGTTTGATCTTTAGATAAATCATGTTCTGCATTGATCTTTTCTCATTACGGTATTAGCAACCAGTTTATTGTTTTGTTTTTAAAGTTCCACACGTTGACTGTTTATTTGTTTTGAACCAATCAAATCACTTTTATTATAATAAAAAATCTAAAAAAATTTTAGCAGCTTCATGATTCATTTTTTTGTTCTTTTCTATATGAAAATCTTATATTAATATATGATTCATTTTTTGTTGACATTTTATAGTTTATACGCCTTAAGATTCTTTTAACATGCCTTGCGTACATATTTGGGTTTTTGAATTTCTGTTATGACGATTTATCATAGAAAAAACCTTATTAAAGTGAACTTGTCTTATAAGTTGGTATTTCTTTCGTATGTTTGATTTTGAATCAACAATGCAATTGACTAATTGTGAATCATATCATTTTAGATCATATTTTGAATCATCGATAAAATTGAGTAATTTCAATTCATATTTTGAATCAACAATAAATTGAGTAAGTGATTCATAATCGGAGTAAGTGAATCATAATCGAATAAGCGGATCATATGTAAAAGTGAATCATATACGTATTAGCATATCATTTATTTACTTGATAGAGTTGTTCTTGAGTCATTTTATATCGAAATAAATGCTTCACTAAGTCAGTTTTTTTGCCTTTTTTTTTTTTTTTTTTTTTTTTTTTTATAAATCCTTAATATCCTCGACAATAATGATTCACTCGCGAGTTATGATTCAATATTAATATGGCGATTCATATTTATATCACTAAAACGCTATATCAATTTCTTTACCAAAAAAAAAAAAAAAAAAAAAAAAAAAAAAAAAAAAAAAAAAAAAAAAATCATATCACATATGAAATGGGTATCACCAAAAAAATCGTGAATTATTTATAAAAAAAAAAAAAAAAAAAAAAAAAAAAAAACCAAAACAAAAAATGATGTTTGCAAGAATCCTTAAAATAAATAAAAAATGATAAAGAATTGAGCATTTAGTTGAAATTCGCATGAACATCTACTGATGTTGACGAAGTGAAGAAAAAAAATCAAAAGATGAGTAAGGTGGTCATATACGGAGTAACTAATAAGTTGGTTACTTTCTATTGATTTTGTAAGACCCGGAAAACGAATGGGACAAAGTAATATCAAATTCAAAATTCAAAATTCCCATCATACCCTTATTTTGATTTAGGGGCTGTTTGATAAAACTGTATTATTTAGCGCTGAACTAGTCAAATATGCTGAATAATTCAAAGGTGCTGAGTGATCATGATTCTGAATTAAAAACTGTTTGATAAATGTTCTGACTATTGTCTCTGAATAAATGAAAATTACCATTTTAACCTCGATTGGAACTAATTTTAAATGAAACTTGTGCTCGATGAATAATGTTCATTTCCTAGTCTAAAGAACAAATAGTAAAGATTAAAAAAGTAATCATATCACAAACTCACCAATGCCAAAAAAATATTTTAACAATCACATAACTAGGCAATTACTTGGCCTATTTTTATAGTACTAGTATTACGTATTTAATATTATAGGAGCACTAGGAGTCTAGGATAATTTGATTATAGGAGCACTAGGAGACAGGTGTAACAAGGGTATTTGGGTAAACCAAAGCCCACTGAATCATTTTGTCTACTTTAGTACCCAAAATCGCTCAGCATCTATTTTATCGTTCAGTTGCAAAATCTTAAATTACCAAACACGCTTACCGATTCATTTTTGGATGGTAAGCGCTGAATTACTTCATTAAGTACTAATCAAACACACCCTTAATGAGATTAATGCCCAGATTATTTCTCAATCTTCTCAATCTAAAATCCTTCTCAATCGATCCGGATTATATATATATATATATATATATATATATATATATATATATATATATATATATATATATATATATATATATATATATACACGAGCGGGGAGACCCGCGCGTTGCAGCGGGAGTGTTTAGATATGTGTTTTGTGTTGTATGTTTTGTGTTTTGCGTGTTATAGGTTTAACGGCTTTAAAAGTTCGGTGATGTTCCAATATTGGTTTGTGACATAATATTATTTGTTATATTGAAAGTTATGCATATTTATACTCGTTTTCATTGGAAAAATTATTTCGTGAACAATGGTTCAAGTTCGTAATTTTTCGAGTCCGTTAGGTACGTCAAATGAGGCCTGAAACGTTTTGACGAAAAGTATTACTAACTTGGCACTTATACCCCCTCCGCCCCTACTTTTCACTTCACACCCTCGCTTTTCATATTTTCATTTCTACCCTTTTCATTTTATACTTAAACCTATTTTTTCTTTTTATTTATTTAATTTATACATAAACACACACTCACACAAAACTCTTTCTCTCTCTACACCCCTCGCCGGATTCTTCATCAATTCCGGCAACCCCTCGCCGAAAAATATTCCAGTGATATATTTTCTTTGCCGATTCGATAGATCGGTTAGCTCCCAACGTTTCTGGAGAGTTTGAGCCCTCGGCTCCCACCACAACTAACCCACGCGCCACCACCGCCCTCTGTCACCATCACCGAGGCCACCACCACCTTCTCCTTCGCCTTTTCTTCTCGGTAAAACCCTTCACGCGCCCCCTTTACCCTTTTTCACTTTTTATTTACGAAAACCTAATTCGAATATTTTATTAAATCCGATTCGAATAATCTTTTTTTAATAAAAACCTTTTAAATACACATTTTTTTTATCTATGTTTTTTTTTATGATTCATACATGTTTATTTTTTTGTTGTATTTTTTAATTTATACGTTTTTTTTAAAGATCCATTATTTTTTTTGATTTATACGATTCGGATAATCTATGTTTTTTTTAAGATCTATACGTATTTTTTTAGATCAACACGTGTTTTGGGTTTTATTTTATTTTTTATTTTTTTTAAATCTATGATTTTTATAAATCCATACGTGTTTGTTTTTTTAGATCTAACATTTTTGTTTTTTTTTGTAGTGCCGCCGCTAGCCGCTGCTGTAGCCGCCACTCTCTTGCCGGAAAAAGATACCATCGCTCCGGAAAATATTTGTGGTCGCCGGAAAAAATTGTGTCGTTGCCGGAAATTGTTTATTATGTAGATTTGTTGTTAATTTTATGATGTAAATTTTGATATAAAGCGGTAGTGATTTTGTGTGTTGGTTTTGGATATAATCATTCACTGTTATAAGCACTGTTGTGTACAACTTATAATAGCGATGGTTACTGTTATAAGCACTGTTCGGAACAATCTTCTTAAGCACTAAAGTACAATCATTAAAATGTGCGGTACAACGTTTTGATGCACGCAAATCCTGTAGGCAGTGTTTTTTTGCCTTTTAGTATATATATATATATATATATATAAAGGTAAAATTAAAAGAGAATTTTTTGTAAAACAAATAAGAAAGATTTTGGACCTTTAGATTTAAAATCAATGAATGAGATTAAACTATACACTTAATTAAGGTTGGAAGGACAAAAAGGTCTTTTAATAAAAATACATAAATTATAAATTTGTTATAACTTTTATCCTTCATTAACCCCAATCTACTTTCTCTCTCTCCTTAGCTACTTTCTCTCAATAAATCCAGATCATATATCTCAATAAATTCTGTTCATCAATCTCATTAAAATCCGATCATCAAATCCTCACTTTCATACAATCATCCACAAAATGCTGGTGAAAGGTGATGGTAAGTCAACTAACCTTATTATGTTCATATTATCATATTTGATTGAACACACCAGATGAACAACGAACATCCATCAAATAGTTGTGCCCATATTGTTCATTAAAATTCTTTAAATAATTATTGTGTAACCTAACATTCCCATGCTAATGTATATTCTGTTGTGCTTATTTAATTGTACCTATTTTGCTCATTAAATTGGTTAAATATGCATCAAGTTTTAGAGATTGTTAGTAAAAAATGTAATATATTTGGGTAATTGTGAGTTTTTTTTTTTTTTTTTTTTTTTTTTTTTTTTTTTTTTTTTTTTTTGAAATAATACAGTTGTGTGTATTGAAAATTGCCCCAAATGTGCAATAATTTTCGCTATAAATTTGTAAAATGGGATATGTTTGGATAATCATGATTTGTGTGAAATGACATTGGTTTGTGCATCAAAACTGAGGTAAGTGTGTGACAATTTTCACTAGAAGTTAGTAAAATTGGGATAAATCTAGGTAATCAAGATTTTTGTAACATTAGTTTGTGCATTAGAAAATTGGCCAAATGTGTGATAGTTTTCACTGGAAGTATGTAAAAGTGCGATATGTTAGATACTCGTGAGTTGTGTAGAATAACATTGTTTTGTGCACTAGAAAATGGGCCAAATGTGCGATTGTTTTTGTAAAAATGGTAAAGAACACAAGATCAACACACGGCTACACCCAACCAACCACCCCTTGGTGTATATTATTATCACTAATAGTTCAAGAAGGTAAATCCCCAACTGGGTGCTTACCAGTACAAAATACAAAGACAAGATGTGATCTCTTCTAGGAAGATACCACAAGAACCTCACTACAGAATCACTCAAACATTCAGAACACAAAGATCAAACAAGTGATTGATATTTGTTATAGACAATACTAACAGATATCAAATTGATATCAAGACTAAACAAAACTGCAACTAACTGTGTGAATCAAGAGAGAATAAGAGAGGCTACAATGTGAAGATATGAAACCCTAGCTCGGATAATGAGCATATATACTACATAATTGCAATATAGTCCTCCAACTTCTCTTAACTTGTCACTTCAGTAATAATACTTTGATGTAGCTTTGAAGACTTTCAAACTTGACAATCTAGGTCCCTCATAATATTTAACACCCTTCCTTACGTTGACAAGTCTTCACCTTGACTGCTTCCTCCATACTCAGCATTTTTGACACTCTTAACTCCATTATTAACACCTGCAAACATATCAACAAGACCAAGTTTTTTGCACAAAACATTATGTTGTCTTTGTCATAGACATTTAGTAAAGATATCAGCAACCTGCAAGTTAGTATGAATTTTAACAGTTTTGATAACACCTGTAGATACTTTTTCTCTTACCAAATGCACATCCAATTCAAAATGTTTAGTTTTCTCATGGAATACAGGATTTGCAGCAATCTGAATAGCTGCACTATTATCACAATAAACATCCACAGGCAACAAGCCTTCAACTCCAAGACTATTCAACAAGTTACTTAACCAGATAACTTCACAAGTGGTAGAAGCAAGGCTTCTGTATTCAGCCTTAGCTGAACTTCTAGACAAAGTGGCCTGTTTTTTACTTTTCCAAGATATAAGAGAATCTCCCAGAAAAACACAAAAACCAGTAATAGACTTTCTAGTAACAGGACATTTTGCCCAATCAGCATCAGCATAAGCTCTAAGCTTAAGATCAGAAGAACAATTAAATTGTAACCCAGAACCAGGAGAGCCTTTTAAGTATTTTAATACTCTTAAAGCAGCCTTAAGATGTGACTGAAGAGGCTTATGCATATGTTGACTTAAGCAATGAACATCATAACTAATATTAGGTCTAGTATTAGTCAAATAAATCAACTTACCAACAAGCTTTTGATAATTAGTAATGTTATTCAAACACTTGTCATTATCAGACTCAACACAACTCAAAACAGAATTCTCAGGCAAAGGTGTATCAACAGGTTTAGCTGCTAACAAACCATACTCATAATAACTCCAAACAATATTTTCTTTGTGTCATACACACACCTTTATCATTTTTCAACACTTCAATACCAAGAAAATATTTCAACTCTCCTAAGTCTTTGATCATAAATTTGGTACTTAAAAAATGTTTAAACTTTTTAATCTCAGACTCATTGTTACCAGTTATGACAATATCATCAACATATACAAGCAAAGCAACAAATATATCACCATTCTGTTTGATATATAGAGAATAATCAAACTTACTTTGAACAAACCCATGCTCAACCAAGGCAGTGGTAAGTTTAGCATTCCACTGTCTTGGAGCTTGTTTAAGTCCATAAAGAGATTTATTAAGTTTGCACACTTTAGAATCATCACCACCATTAAACCCTTTAGGTAAAATCATATAAACATCTTCATCTAAATCACCATACAAAAAATCATTATTCACATCTAACTGATACAAAGGCCAGTTCATATTAACAGCAATGCTTAACAAGCACCTGACAGTAACCATTTTAACCACAGGACTAAAAGTTTCATCATAATCAAAGCCTTCTCTTTGATTGAAACCTTTAGCAACTAACCTAGCCTTGTATCTATCAATTTCACCAGTGGACTTATATTTAATTTTCCATATCCACTTATACCCTATGGCTTTTCTAACAACAGGTAAAACACATTTAGTCCAAGTATTATTTCTATTTAAAGCCTCAACCTCATTATCCATGGCTTCTGACCAATTAGGATTTTTAACAGCTTCTTCATAACTCTTAGGTTCAACAGACTTATTTAAAGTAGAAGCAAAGCACATATTATTTCTGCTAAGAGCACCATAATTCACAGACTTCTCAATGCCATATCTAACTTTAAAGTGCATCACATAATCATTGAACCTAATAGGTGTTTTAGTCTCCCTATTAGACCTTCTTATAACAGGTGTCTGCACATCTTCATTATCAACATTAGACTGAGTTGTTATATTAACAGAATTATGAACATCGGGACTGCCCTCAGACCAGTTTTGGTCACCAAAGTGGGTTGCAGAATGCTCACCTTCTTGATGCAAATGAATAGTATCTGAATCATTATCTACAGCATCATTTGAAGGTGGCTAACTACCATCCTCAACTGGTGAATCTTCCTCTTCATCATTGGGACTTTGAGACCTTAGACTATCAAAAAATTTCAAATGATCTCCCTCACTTTCATTATCTGCATCAGTAATATCACAAGTTTTCACTTTAAAAGGAAATATGTTTTCATAAAACTTTACATCTCTGGTAAAATACACATTTCTAGTATCCAAACTTAAAAGCTTATATGCTTTCTTAGTAGTAGAAAACCCTAACAGAACACACTTTTCAGACCTAAAAGACATTTTTATCATGATTGATTAAAATAGTTGCAAAACACAGACAGCCAAAGGACCTCAATTGAGAAAGATTAGGTTTGGTTTCATATAACAGCTCATAGGGACATTTACCTTTTAAAACAGAAGACGGCAGCCTGTTTATAAGATACACAGCAGTTAGAATACAATCAGACCAGAATCTTAGAGGAATCCCCCCTGGAACATAAGACTCCTTGCAACATTAAGCAAGTGTCTATGTTTCCTTTCAGCAATACCATTTTGTTGAGGAGTATGGGCACATGAAGTTTGGTGAATAATACCAAGATCAGAAAACTTATCATACATTCTTTTATTAACAAACTCAGTTCCATTATTAGACCTACAACTTTAATTTTTAGATTAATCTGATTTGAAATTAAATGAATGAAAGAACAAAAAACATAAAAAACTTCATCCTTAGTTTTAACTAAGTAAACCTATACAGCTCTAGAAAAATCATCAACTATAGTCAAAAAATACTTGTAACCTTCTCTGCTAGTAACCCTGTAAGGACCCCATAAGTCAAGGTGAACAAGATCACCAAGCCTCTAAGACTTATGATCAGACAAGGGAAAAGGTTCCCTAGTCTGTTTGGCCCTATGACAGGTTTCACAAACAGAAATGATAGAATTCTTGGAAATACCAAGATCCTTTTGAAGAACAGATAGAACTGGGTCAGCAGGATGACCCAATCTGTTATGCCAAGTAAGTTTAGACACATTATAAGACAAAGCCACATTGCACTTACCCAAAGTATTACTAGGTTCAACATCAAACAGATAAAGTCCATCAGACTGACTACCAGTCCCCAGAACAATCTCCTTTTTCAAGTCCTGAATATAACACTTATCTTCATCAAAACCAACAAACAATTTACTATCTCTAATAAGTTTATTCACAGAGAGCAAGCTCACAAAATATCCAGGAACAATTAAAACATCATAAAGAGTAACATTATTAGTCAGTTTAAGATTTCCAACATGACTGATAGTGGCCAGAGTCCCATTGGGATGGCCAACAGTGATTCTAAGGCTAGTAATGTCCACAACATTGGTCATACCAATAGTAGACATAGTAAGATGCTGATTAGCACTAGAATCAATGATCCATCCCAAAGTTATAGTACTAACAGCAAGACTAGAATTGGCAAAAAAATATTTAGAAAAATTAACATTGAACCAAACATTGCCAATAAAGAAAGAAGCTCTACCTGCCATATTAGCATGTATACTTCCAGAAGGAGTTTCACTAATCAAAGACAACAACTTCTTCATCTGCTCAGAAGTAAAACCAGAAGAAGAGCTAGCAGATGAATTATTAGACTTATTCTCAGAATGTTTAAGATCAACATTAGCATTATAATTTTGCTTAAAACCATTCTTTTTATTAACAGGATTATTATTCTTAACAAAACCAGGAGGAAATCCAATTAATTCATAACATCTCTCAAGAGTGTGTCCAATTTTTCCATAATTTTTGAAATTAAGATTAGGATTAGGACCTCTATTAGCAGTATTAGAGAAAGAACCAGTGCCTCTAGTGTTATTATTATTGTTATTATATGATCTTCTATTGTTGTTAAAAGTTTTAGCAGCAAAAGAAGAAGCATTGAGTTTAGATTCAGAAACACTAGAGGACTCAGGAATCCCTCTGTGAGATTCCTCTCTAGAAACAACAGTATAAGCTTCCTTGACCTCAGGGAGAGGGTCCCTGGTCAATAATGCAGTTCTCACTGGTTGATAACAATCATCCAGACCCATGAGAAATTGCATCAGCTTCATCAACTGTTGATGCAAGACTAATTCTTTACTAGCATTACAAGTACATTTATGCTCACAAGTACATTTAGGTAGCTTAGTTAAACCATCAAACTCTCTCCACAAAGAATTAAGTCCATGATAATAATCAGCAACAGAACTACCACCTTGTTTCACACAATTAATCTTTTGTAACAAATTGTATATCACAGATCCATCAACTTTATCATAAGTTTCTTTTAACTCATTCCACACAGAAGCAGCATTTTCAGAATACACTAACCCCATATAAACATCTTGAGACATAGAGTTCATCAACCAAGTTAAAACAATAGCATTACATCTATCCCATTGAGCAGACAAAACATCACTGGTAACAAAAGACTCTTTAACACAAGTACCATCAACAAAGCTATATTTATTCCTAGCTTGTAAAGCCAATTTCATAGCACCATACCAGACCCTATAATTTTCAGTTCCAAGAAGTTTAAATGGAATTAAAGCAGTACCACTATTATCCTTAGTTTGAATATGCAAAGGGTTACCAGCATCAAGATTACTAATTAAAATAGGTGGATCAACACTTCCACCAGCAGCAGACATGATAATAGAAAAATAAAACCAACTAATAAACAGAAATCAATTAAAACAAGCAGATAACAGCAAGCAGAGAAACTAACCAAACAGCAAATAAGACAACTATAACAAATCTCAACCACAATCAACTTCCAACAATCCCAAAACCTATCCTCCTTCGGCTTAGACACAACAAAGACTGAAAATAAAGAAAAAGAAACAAAGAATACTATACTCACACCCAAGAACAAAAAAAATACTAGCCAGAAGATTGGAGATAGCCAGAGCAGGTTTTCGCACCAATCTAGTTGGCAGATCAAGATGTTAGCTATCTCGTTTGCACCTTCTAAACTAAGTAAGTGTTGTCTTAAAGTAAA
The DNA here is from genome assembly GCA_030686995.1 of Artemisia argyi. Lineage (NCBI taxonomy): Eukaryota > Viridiplantae > Streptophyta > Magnoliopsida > Asterales > Asteraceae > Artemisia > Artemisia argyi. The sequence continues at coordinate 157,403,932 of CM060708.1, forward strand.
GAGAATACTTACAGTGCGTAAACAGCGGAAGAACAATCGCAAGAACACTAGATTCACTTAGTCTAGTGCAAAAGTGATCAAGAACGGGCCCAATTGAACCAAGAACCAATAAGAACACAAATCCCCAAATCTCCAAATTAGGGTTTAAAGAACCCTAATCAAGAAACCCACAAAGAACCACCAGATCAAGCCTGAACAGACCAAATCAACAACGACCGTTAAGAAAACAGCCTCAATAAGTCGAATCAACCTCCAATTGCAAAAACCCCCAATAAATCTCCGAAACCCTAGAAACCCTAGAATCTTAAAACATCACCAGATCAGAACCTTTGCTCTGATACTATGTAAAAATGGTAAAGAACACAAGATCAACACACGGCTACACCCAACCAACCACCCTTTGGTGTATATTATTATCACTAATAGTTTAAGAAGGTAAATCCCCAACTCGGTGCTTACCAGTACAAAATACAAAGACAAGATGTGATCTCTTCTAGGAAGACACCACAAGAACCTCTTTACAGAATCACTCAAACACTCAGAACACAAAGATCACACAAGTGATTGAGCTTTGTTATAGACAATACTAACAGATATCAAATTGATATCAAGACTAAACAAGACTGCAACTAACTGTGTGAATCAAGAGAGAATAAGAGAGGCTACAATGTGAAGATATGAAACCCTAGCTCGGATAATGAGCATATATACTACATAATTGCAATATAGTCCTCCAACTTCTCTTAACTTGTCACTTCAGTAATAATACTTTGATGTAGCTTTGAAGACTTTCAAACTTGACAATCTAGGTCCCTCATAATATTTAACAGTTTTCATAGGTAGTTGATGAGGCGAAAAATGGTCCGTTTTTAGGGGGTCATTTAAGCCCGAATCCGAATTTATTTGATCAAATATAGCTCTAAATTGTTCCTTTTGTGATTTTAGGTACTTGGAGAGTGAATTCTGGAAAAGAAGCCATTTTGGACGTTTTTGGAGCATAAAAGTGAAGAAAAACGGCAAAGTCTCAATTTTCCATGCTGGGAACAGTACATGAAGGCGTCAAGAGTAATTTCATGACGGCGTCAAAACCCCAAGAATTAAAATCCGTAGTTGATGACGGCGACACACACAGGGCATCAAGAGTAATTTGTGTGATGGCCTAGGCCTTGACGGCGTCAGAAGTAGATCAAGGCCGTTCGAGGAAGTATTTTGCGGCGAGATGACGGCGTCACACCTTTGTTCTTGACGCCGTCATCCATATTTTCCTATATATAGTTTTCTAGTTTTTCACTTTGAAAGAGAGAAGTTTTGGGAAAAACCCTAAAGACGATTTTGGTGTAACTTTACAGGTTTTTCAAGGGTTCCAACCCCTTGATACCTTGCATGATTAATTAAGATAAGTGTTCTTCTAATTCAATCAATATGTCTATGTGTTAGTTGTCTATATCTTGTTCTTGTTTTAATTCTATCATGCTAGGCTAGATCTCTTTTGTGTTTGCTTAGATCTATTGAAACCTAGATATTGATTATGTGTTGATTACTTGTTTATTCTTGTCTTGGATGAATGATTTATATGTTAGGCTTAAGAAAACTGGCAGATCTCCAAATGGTAACATGCTTGAACGTCTTAAGAAGCATGAACCGAGGCGTACTAGGTCTTTATTGGTTGTATTTAATGCATGAGCCACTGTTTACAATCCCTATAGTTGTGTTGGGCACGGTGTAGGAGGAGATAAGAGCTCATAGAATTGGGGAGTTATGTATGCCACCCCATGAATGGTATTATGGAATACAATCCGTCATCCATGCAATTATAACAAGTAATTAACGTGTAAAAGATATCTAGGGAGTAGTGAAATCTAAGTAAAAACATTTTCTCCAATTACTGCTCACAACTTTAGTATAATTTAGCTTATTTACATTTTTAGTATTTTATTTTGATTGCATCTTAGTTTTGGGTTAGTTGAATAGCAACTAATTCCGCCCACTCTTCCAAAACCCCGAGATTTTAATTGCATTCAAAAAAATATAAAAACACAAAAATAATCATCCCTCACCTTTAGAACTAGTATTTAGGCTTTCTAATCCTAGCGACACTATTGCTAAGCTGAACGATCAATCCTCCGGTACTTGTCACTATACTATACTACAACGATCAGGTACACTGCCTGGTGGGGGTTGTAAGCTTCTCGAGATCCCTCGAGAGGTAAAGCCTGTTGCGATTCCCACGCATCAAGTTTTTGGCGCCGCAGCCCGGGGAATAGTTATTGTCTAGGTTAGGATTTCTTTTTATTAGGTCTACTCATTAGATTCCTTTTTAGTGAGACTTTTATTTTCTTTTTATTAGCTTTCTTGTAGTCTATCTTTTTTCTTTGTGCCCTTTGTTTGTGAAACCATTTTCATTTGTCTCCATGGCGGATGAAATTCCATTTAGATCATTAACTATAGAGGAACAATTAGTTTACTCGGATAGATTTGCCTCCTGTTGTTCCAATGAATTTTTAAGTGATCTTACATATATACAAGAGGAGATGGGTGTAAAGTTAGATGGGTTTGATGAATTTTATGCATGTGTGTTTTCTATTAGACGATCATTTTTAGGATCAATTCCTTTCAGTGAGACCCTTTGGATGAATTTTGAGAAAAGCTTCCTAACCATTACCCATAAGTTCAACGAATTGGTGGATTCGTATGAGCGAGATGACCTAGTTTCTAATAACATGAACTTAGAATCAAACCAAGATTATGAGATGGTTAGTGTTGAACTACCTAGTTGCATGAGCGGGATAGATTTCACCAAAACATACGACACACATGAGGTTAGAGTTGAGCCACCTAGTTGCATGTCATGGTTAGGCACTACCATAATACAAGATGAACACATAGGTGATATTGATGTGATGGAAGAGGTAGTAGAAAACCCAAGCCCACTAAGTACCCCACAAGTCCTAGCATCATTTGAGGCATACACACCGCCCGTGACTTACCCGGAAGAAGTAGAAAAGACTATAGGAACCTCAATAGAAGTAGAACCCTTGGACCAGGCACCATTAGAGGATATAGGTTTGAATACTTGTAGTGATAACCTTACTCCTAGTTCTAGGGAATTTCCTAATGTTGATGAACCGGAACCTCAACCTTTACACAACTTTCCATCCATCCTTAGATATATTTCTAGGATACAAAAGAGGAACCGACCCACCCATCAACCAATATTATCCGGGTAGTTTTAGGATGAAGGAAGCCATTCACTCACCCCCTTCACCTCACGTGGCATATTCACACCCTAAGGGTGTGTATCGCTACTTTCACCCACACTTAATCCTAAGTGTAGGGAGAACTTCCCCTATTTCCATTAAATAAAGGTAGATTCAGGCTCGTGACTCGAACAAAAACAAGCGCTTCTTGGGAGGCAACCCATGTTTTGTGTGTTTTTATTTGTTTGTTTGTTTGTTTGATTTTATTTGTTTCCGTATGCATGTTTTATTTTTATTGTTTGTGGCTCATGTTTCAAAGTAAATTGTGAAAATGCTTTATTTTGTTTTTAACTTTGTCTTCATTGCATATAAAGGTATTTTGCAAAAGATAAGTGTAAGGGAGATCCAAATTTGTTTACAAGAACGAAATTGAGCATGAACCACAACAATATTAAATGGACATGTGTATTAGTATTTGTTAGAGTCAAATGCTTGTATTGAGTCATAATGAAGTTTTGCAGGATTTTCCAGGAAGTAGGACCAAGTTTTTCCAGAAATTTTCCGGAAACTTAACATAAGAATTTCTGCAGGTCCATTCTGACGGCGTCAGAGGTTTACTCTTGACGGCGTCAGGAGTTAAAATCTGGAAATTTTACCGGTTTTGTTTTTCTAACGGAGTCTTATGGTTTTTGTGAATTATTAAGTTTTATAATCTCCAGGAGATCTGCAAACTTCATTCCACAATAATTATATCTTACTTTCTTTTCTAAGATTTAGTAACTTATATAGGATGCCACCGATTTTACGCGAGGTTGTCTTGTCTATTTTGTCAGGTTTTACAGGTTATGTATGACAAGAAGATGATTTATATTCTGGAAGGGAAGCTTTGATTGTTCATTTTCTTGGAGGAAGATTTAACCTGGCCATCCTATAATCCATACCGAGCGAATCAGGGGAGTATTTGATTTCATTCTCTTTACTTTTTCACTTTTACATTCTTTACTTGAACATTGGGGACAATGTTCATCTTAAGTGTAAGGGGATGGTAAAAAGATGATACCTTACATATGCACTTTCGCTTAAGTTTGTTTTGTTTAATAGTAGATGTGTAATAAAACTATGAGAAATACTTGTTAGTGCAATTTTAGCGCCAAATTTAAACTTTTTTTACAACATTTAGGAGTGAAACTTTAGCCATAGCAAGCGTCTCATGGATAGGAGATTGTATGACTAGCACATAACCGTATATTCAGAAAAATTTTCCACCCAAATATGTGAGGTTCGCCTTTAGATTTGATAGGAAAAGCATTTATTAGTGCTTATGAGTGTACCGGTAGCATTTAGATTCTAGAACTTGCGTTAGTGATGCATCCCGAGACCGCTAGTGAGACTACATTCGTGTGGTAGGATTTACTACATGATAAGAGGCATTAGGATCACCCTTGTGTTAAACCCGTATCATAATTACTTGACCATTTAAGTCATACTACTTGACTAGTTAAGTCAACTAATTTTTCCCACACACTTAGCGTTGTACTCATTTTTAGTGCACGATACCCCTAGTACACCCCTCCGAGCCTATCTTTTCGTTTCTAACTTTAAGCATTTTACTTAAAGGAAGAATTTGTTACACCCCACTTAAATGTACACCCAAATCGCCTTAGCCTTCCGTGTATGCGCTCATTTTTAGTGCATTATTGTTATTTGTTAAACCCTAAGTTAACTTTCTAATTGATTACATGGTTGCTAAGTCGAGTCATATCCTTGTACATATTATTTTGGGACGATTGGGACTCATGGGTAAGTACTTATTTTATGGAGTAATGGGGAAGAACATAATATTATTATCCCCATATGTACGTTAATCTTAAAAGTGCTCCAAGTGTTTTGATTTTCTTAATTCGAGTCATTAGAATAGTTTAATTGTAAAGTATGTAAAGTTTCAAGTGTAAGGGGAATTTTCATTCCCTATGATGTATTATTTTGGATGGTAGGGTAAGAGTGTATGCAAAAAAAAAAAAAAAAAAAAAAAAAAAAAAAAAAAAAAAAAAAAAAACGAAAAAATCAAGAAAAAGAAAAAAAATAGAAAAAGGAAAAGGAGAAAAAACATACGGACTACCATCCCGTTTCATTATATGTTCATTTTATGTTTCTGTTATTTCTCATTTATTAGCTTAAGTCGAGTCTAGTCTTGGCTTAGCAACGCCATATTGTACATGTAATTGACCAAGATTGTTAACTCGCCACCAGTAATAACTTCCTTTATCCAACAAAACCGTGTAATTCATATCCCTATACCTAACGTTACAACCCTTTAAAAGACCTCTTTGATAGTTTATCCTAGGTGCTTACGCCATGTGGTGGAGGTTTGATCTTTTCCCAAGCCTATGGTAATCTATTTTGCTATGACAGGTAGTGAGAGATATCTTCCATTTCCATAATGTTATATTACTTTATTACACCCGAGAGATGTGAGTATCTAAATACTATTTGTGAGGTGCTAGTGTATGACCTCCGTACTTGTCTATTGGTCTTTACTGGAACGATTATTTGTTGTAATTACTTTTATATTAGTGTTAAATGACCCCTAACTTGTATTTTGACTAGAATAAAAGTGCATTTACTTGAGGACAAGCAAATCTCAAGTGTAAGGGTATATGATGAGGCGAAAAATGGTCCGTTTTTAGGGGGTCATTTAAGCCCGAATCCGAATTTATTTGATCAAATATTGCCCTAAATCGTTCCTTTTGTGATTTTAGGTACTTGGAGAGTGAATTCTGGAAAAGAAGCCATTTTGGACGTTTTTGGAGCATAAAAGTGAAGAAAACGGCAAAGTCTCAAATTTCCATGCTGGGAACAGTACATGAAGGCGTCAAGAGTAATTTCATGACGGCGTCAAAACCCCAGAAAATAAAATCCGTAGTTGATGACGGCGTCACACACAGGGCGTCAAGAGTAATTTGTGTGACGGCCTAGGCCTTGACGGCGACAGAAGTAGATCAAGGCCGTCCGTGGAAGTATTTGGCGGCGAGATGACGGCGTCACACCTTTGTTCTTGACGCCGTCATCCATATTTTCCTATATATAGTTTTCTAGTTTTTCACATTGAAAGAGAGAAGTTTTGGGAGAAACCCTAAAGACGATTTTGGTGTAACTTTACAGGTTTTTCAAGGGTTCCAACCCCTTGATACCTTGCATGATTAATTAAGATAAGTGTTCTTCTAATTCAATCAATATGTCTATGTGTTGGTTGTCTTTATCTTGTTCTTGTCTTAATTCTATCATGCTAGGCTAGATCTCTTTTGTGTTTGCTTAGATCTAATGAAACCTAGATATTGATTATGTGTTGATTACTTGTTTATTCTTGTCTTGGATGAATGATTTATATGTTAGGCTTAAGAAAACTGGCAGATCTCCAAATGGTAACATGCTTGAACGTCTTAAGAAGCATGAACCGAGGCGTACTAGGTCTTTATTGGTTGTATTTAATGCATGAGCCACTGTTTACAATCCCTATAGTTGTGATGGGCATGGTGTAGGAGGAGATAAGAGCTCATAGAATTGGGGAGTTATGTATGCCACCCCATGAATGGTATTAAGGAATACAATCCGTCATCCATGCAATTATAACAAGTAATTAACGTGTAAAAGATATCTAGGGAGTAGTAAAATCTAAGTAAACACATTTTCTCCAATTACTGCTCATAACTTTAGTATAATTTAGCTTATTTACATTTTTAGTATTTTATTTTGATTGCATCTTAGTTTTGGGTTAGTTGAATAGCAACTAATTCCGCCCACTCTTCCAAAATCCCGAGATTTTAATTGCTTTCAAAAAAATATAAAAACACAAAAATAATCATCCCTCACCTTTAGAACTAGTATTTAGGCTTTCTAATCCTAGCGACACTATTCCTAAGCTGAACGATCAATCCTCCGGTACTTGTCACTATACTATACTACAACGATCAGGTACACTGCCTGGTGGGGGTTGTAAGCTTCTCGAGATCCCTCGAGAGGTAAAGCCTGTTGCGATTCCCACGCATCAGTAGTTAGTAATGTGATTGTATAATTTTTGTGCATTAAAAATGGTGTAAATCTGCATTGAGTTTTAGTAATGTGATTGTATAATTTTTGTGTATTATCAGTGAGCTGAACAACTGCTAACAGTCCAGAAACGTATAAGGGTGATTATGAGCAAAGTTTGTCAACGATTAGACATGAGCCGGATAACATACAATAATTGTATAGACTTGGGCGTGCAACAGAATTGGAAACATGGATTGAGGAATGAGAGGGAAGAACAACAAACCAAGATTTATGAAGAGGAGGAATGTTGCAAATTACCTAATAGTGCTCAAGTGAAGCTTCTGAAGGACATGTTTTTTTGAGTATTCAAAACCGTGTGAATAGCATGTCTTAGTCTCATTGTGGTTTGTTAAGAATTGAAATGTATATGGAATGCTTACATTTTGTTTAGAAATGATATGTTTATGGAATGCTTATATGTGGTTATTAATTAGTTGAATTGTATTCAGTTTGCAATATCACGTTTGGAATAAGGTCACTTATTTATATAGATTCAAATACATGCGAAGACAAATTAAGCGGATGCTTTCTTGAACACAATCTCCAATGGAGTACCCCTAGAAGCAAGATATTTGGTACCATTGTCAACATAAGTACTAACGTTAAAGCAACCATCAGGACCCGCACCACAAAACGTTGGACAAAGTTGAAGCATGTAGCTTTTCACTTTAGCACTTGTTGGCTTCGGGTACTCAACAAATTGAAAACACGAAACTGCGCGTTCAAAGGGCCCATCACTCGTTACAAAGTTTGAAGGTGGCTTTGCTTCAGCGTCATCAATCTTTAGATACGTCATTCCCTTACATTTACCATTTTGATTGGCTGACTTTTTGGAGAGTTGGACACCAAGAGGATACGATAAGCGAAGAAACGTTTGATTATATGCATTGAGTACGAATAAGAAGGAGTCACCTTTGTTAACCTCTTTCGGGTCCTGGATCGCATTGAGTGGACACTTTTTATTAATTAACTTGACTCCACCACCTTTTGCCCATTTAACTGGACCAATGTAGTAGGGAACGCCGCCGTTCACGACCTTTTTCCCAGCAATGTCGTAAATGAAGTCATCGGTGGTAGCCGCGATGACGGAGGAGGAGAATGATTGCGTGGTGAGCATGAAAAGAAGAAAGGGAACAAAGAAGAGTGATGGCTTCATGTTATAAATTAAGACTATTATGCTTATTTGAGTTATATTTTTGGAAGTGCTTTGGTTGGAGCTTGAGGGTTGATATTTATAATTTTATAGGGATAAAAGTAATCTAAGAGAAATTAAAAATTAATACTAATGCACGTTTTTCATACTTTGTTCATTGCACGTTTTTCATGCAAACATGCATACAGTCACCGATCGACTAGCCATTATTCACTTTTGTTTGTCTATAACAATCGTGTCGAATATACATACTTTGTTCGTTGCACAACAATTTTACGTAAGGTGAAAATTATAATATAAACAGTTTTTCTAATTTTATTACGTTTCCTTCTTCTTTATTTTTTTATTTTTATTTTTTTTATTATTATTATTTTTTTTTTCTTGGAACATATTTCGTTTTCATCTAGCTATAGCCTTTTCGGAAAGAAGAAAACCACTCTGTATATTTCACAATTTTACATCTTCAACCAATAATAAGATTAGGCGATAACCAAATATAGAGGACAAATGATGATGATGATCATAGGCACAAAAAAGGTTTAATAATTAATACATATATATGATGTGTATTAATTTCTAATGACAATCTTTAATGCTGAGGAATACTTCTGTAAAGAATAAACGTGAGAGTTATGGTTCTCAGTTAATTTAAGAGTGGTATATATGTTTACTAGCTTATAAGACCCGTGTAATCCACGGGTTTTTAGATGAGATAGTGCAAAAAATGAAGAAGAATTAGTGTGTAAACAAAATAACCTAAAAGAATGAAAGTAAATAGCCTCAATAATTTATGCAAAAGGAATAAGAAGTAATAAGTCAATGGTAATATAAAGTACAATGGTCATAACTAATAATGTAATACACTTCCATGCACGTGAGCTCCGATCTTGTCCGTTTTTAAGAAGCAAGTGTATGTAATGCAAGTAGATGAACTGATAAGTTTGTTCTCATTTCGAAACAACCTAATAAAGAATAAAAATAAAGTGTAAGTAAAACATTTGTGTGATTGATAAAACATCTAAAAAACAAAGGCATATCAGATGATATGGGTGTTCGTACATACCTCTTGGAAGTTGATCATAGGTCGTGAAGAACCTCTTTGTAGACTACGTTTGTAGTAGGCTTTGATAAATTACCATCTGCATCAGAAATAACAACCTTCAAACCTTTTTTGCTTTTTACGCGTGAAAGAGCGACGTATAATTGTCCATGTGTGAAAACAGGAGGTGGTAGATATAAACCAACTTTCGAAAGTGATTGGCCTTGGCTCTTGTTTATGGTCATGGCAAATGATACGGACACAAGGAATTGTTTCCGCACGATCTTGATCGGTAAACGTTTATCCGACGGAGTAATTTTCAACCTTGGAAGGATAACCGTATTCCCAAAATGTGTTCCGTTGATTATTTTGGATTGAATAGAAGTTCGTGTTAATTTAGTGACTTGAAGCCTTGTCCCATTACATAAACCTTGTGATTGATTAAGGTTTCTCAGCAACATTATTGGGACACCGACCTTCAATGCAAGCCTATGGTTTGGAACACCTGAAATTTTTAATCCGTTGATAAATTCGGGTGAAAAAACGGATTGATCTATAGCACCACCACGTTCGGTTTTATCTATATTGTCACAACTGAGATACACCATTTCCTCACCAGGAAAGTTCTTAAGCAAATGATCGTTAATAGTATCAACCACTTCATTCGTCGAAGCAAGAATGGCCTTTTCTTGGAAGTAGGACGGATCAGATATGTTATTCAAAAGGTTTGGGTAAGTGAAATCAATAACAGATTGAACCGGATCATCAGTTTCATGTATTAGTATATCTTCGGGCATATCTATCAAAACCTCTCCGTCATGTGGTCCTCCAATCTCTCCATCTCATACTTTCAATATCCAATTCGCAAATTCCTTTATCTCAGTTATATCTTCAGGCCTTGATCCAACAGTTAGACGCATGTTGGCGGTTAATTTTAAGACTTTGCAATGATCCCACATGTATGATTGTTTTAAAGATGCACTTACAATGTCTTGTCGGGAACCTTTTGGAATAACAGGAAGCACCTGCCTAAAATCACCGCCAAATACTACAGTCATGTTACCAAATGGCGTATCACAAGTGTCGTACCTGTTCCTACGTAACACATCTCTTAAAGACCTATCTAAAGCTTCAAAGCACAGCTTATTCGTCATGGGAGCCTCATCCCAAATAATAAGCTTGCATTTTTTCAACAACCGGCCCAGGTCACTTTGTGGAGATATTGAACACGTAGAAGTCTCATCAATATTTATCGGAATATGGAACCTCGAATGAGCAATTCATCCACCAGACATCAATAAAGATGCTATACCACTTGATGCAATGTTTATGACTATGTCACCATGTCTTCTAATTCCGGCAACCAGCGTTTTCCACAAATATGTCTTTCCAGTTCCACCGTAGCCATATACAAAATAAGTGCCCCCTGTACGGCTTTGAACGGAGCTCATGATGGTGTCATATACATGTCTCTGTTCTGTGGTTAATGCGGCATAAAGAGTTTCGTATTCAGATTGTAACTCTGATGGGTTATAATCTCTCTCAGCAAAGATTAGCCGGTTACCAAACTCAGACATGTATGTATCATCTGGATAAGGTAGTTCTGGAAAACGCTTCAAAGTGGTGCCTCTAGACCTCATAAGTTGTTCGATAAAAAACAAACAAACATTTCTTTTCTCGTCGTCACTCAGTCGTAAACCTATATCAAAATAGTTATTTATGAGCGGTGGCAATGTATTCAAATAAGTTTTTTAAAAAAAAGCAAGTACATTAGGAGATTGTTACTGTAACATACATACCATAAGAATCAGCAAAGCAATTTTTTGTAAGTGCTTTTAAAAAGAATGGTCGTATGACATATTCGAAGAAACTTAAACTTATACTTATTTAGATATCCTTATATTATAGTTCTTAATGTAAAATACATTGGTATATCATGATTAGTCTATACATAAAGTTACCAAACATATTTGGACTACTTTAAAAAATTAAGCCGTATAATAAACAATTTTAGAATATCGATATAAACACGGCTTATTTAACTAACAAATAATACTTCGTAATTAAGATTTTGATACAGCATAAACAACATATGTGTATTTGCTGGAAACATTGACATGGGTTTGAGAGTAAATTGTGCAGTCACGAAATTATACTTATTTACCATTACCATTTATCTATAAATGATTAAAAACATAATAACAAAGCTTGTTTTAAAAATTAAAAAGAGTTTATGAAAGGTAAGTTGGTAGTTATACCTGGAATTCCTAAAAGAATACTTCTCTTGTACTCCACATCTTCTGATAGCAAATGCCAAGTTTGTAACCAAACATTCAAAGGTGTGTCAAGTTCTTTTTGGGAGAGTAATGTGACAAAAGACCCAGTAAATGCTCAGCAGAGGACCAATGGGCTGCCTCTTTAATACCCTCAATATACTCCTTGTCGTCTTCTAAAAGACCTGCTGCGTAGCAGGTTTCTTTGTAAGTAGGATAAACTATACCATTTATTTTCCTTATTTCAGCGTGATTTCGACAACCTTTTTGGCTATTTAGTAGCATCCTACAATAGTAAGCTTCACCAGTTGAGATTGGAACATAATGAATTCGACCAATTGCATATTTTTGCTTCCTATGTGTCCACATTCTTTTTTGTGTATTCCATACATATTTTGTAGGAAACTCTGCATATGTTAAATCCCTTGCTGATGGATACTTTTCATTCATATCCATCCAGCCTTGGAACATAGAAGCGCCAAATGTTGGTTTGTGAATAACAGTTTCAAGGTCAGAGTTCTCGTCAAATACAACTGGCTGCTCGCCTTCAAGATGAAATGAGAGACGTTCAATATATGGTGTTCTATAATGGATCTCAAATCTAAAAATTCTCCATGCGGCTTCACAAGCCGATAGGTACCTGCAATCATAGAATGCCTTAATCTCGTCAACAGATTTAGCATTTTCTTGACCGCCTTCCATGGTTGCTAGTTCATACAACTCTGCAGATACTCTATCGGGACCTTTGTTTATGTATTTAAACAAATATTTTATCGAGCCCGTCTGATTGCACCATTCAACATTACTGTGGCATTGATAACGTTTAAGTAACGTAGCATTATATGGGATAACATACCCGTTGTGTAACTTATGTCCACTCTTCACAACATGGTTCCCGTTATCACGTCTTCTATAAACAGGGTAGCCTTCCGAGTCAACAGAGCTTTGTTCTTCAAACTTTTTAGGGAAGTGTTTGGTACATTTCCCATCATCCATGCAAACCTGATTTGGCTCATCAACACCACATGGACCATGCATCATAAAATCAGAAACCAATTTGTGCAAATCGGGATCCTTATTTGGATCAGGTATCTCAGCGGATATGTGTTTGTCAATATGTTCAGCGTTTGGCACCTTGTCATCCTTATGTAAAAACAGACAAACATGTGTGTGGGGAAGGCCTCTTTTCTGAAATTCAACTGTGTATACCACTGCAATTTATTGTTCAAGTTAACATGAAATCAGTTTAACTAATGATTATAGATATTGTGTTATAATACTACTCTTATGAATGTGAAATGTGGTATAAATAAAAACCATACCCGCTTGAACACGTCCGAACAAACGCAACTCTTTGACATCTTTTATCAGCTGGTCGAGTTTCATTTTAAAAACTCGACTTAGCACATCAGGCCTGTCCGTAGATGAAAGGTTATGCTCCCGCATATATCTTGCAATCTCAGGCCATTTAGGATTGCATGTGATCGTTATAAACAGATCTGGACAACCATACCACCTACATAATGCCATCGCATCCATATAATTTTGTTGCATGTACCTTGGACCACCAGTGAATGAAGAAGGCAGAATAATAGGCTTTCCAACTGTGAACGGTTCACTATTTCCAGATGCAACGGTTTGACGCACATTTGTGTACGTATCACACCTTAGTTTAAACTGTTTGGAACGATGGAAAAACATACGCTCTCTCTCAACCATAGCGAAACCATCCACAAGAAATTGTTGGAACAAAGGACCTCCACGTACGAATAAATTCTCTGTATTCGGATGGTCCTGTATCTGATAGGCAAACCACTGCCGCATAGTAACTGTTTTGTCATCATTTTCAGTGGCCGGTTCTCCCGATCTATTTCTATGTGGTATTCCTAAATAATATCCATCTTGTGCACGTGGCATCAACAACGGGTATTGCAAAGGAAGGTACATAGGATGAAAAATATTGATACGCTGCAAACCTTCACCAAACTTTTCTATCACAATATCTCTATCCTCTGCACATGCATCCATGTCGCCAACAATAAGACCAGCAACCTCATCGGCAGTTGGAAGAGTGTATTGCCGTCCACTCTTGCCTCGCTTTGCCACCAGCTTTATTCTTATATTCTGCTCGTTGTCTTCTGTGTAGCGGTCACGTGCCCTTCTAAATGTTTTGACCAAATCACTTGATCCATCCAAAATATCTTCTACTTCATTGATAATGTTTCGATCAAGAGGTGTCTTTGAATTAGAAGCATCAGACGAAGCAGAAGCAGAACCGCTGGTTAATAGATTAACGGGATAAAAAATACGTAAGAATGTAAATATAAAAATTTTGTTTTGTAAATATGTGGAAACAATAATCAACGATGTAAAGGACATTACCTTAATGCAGCTGCTCTATTCTTGGTTTCATTTTGCGTGTCATATATATACAACTGTGTGAATTTTGGAGGAGCATTATTTTCCAGAAGTAAACTACCAATTTTATGGTACGTTTGACCATGTAACCGGAAAACATACGGACCACGTCCTTTTTTGTTGATTGAGTCATCAACTTTGCCACCCATTGAAGTAAAAGCGAACATGCTGTTGTACGTTCTAATATTATTTCTGAAATTTTGGCTTATTGTGTCGTCATTCAAAAATAAATCAACCAATGGTTTTGGAGCCGGAGGAGGTTGTGGAATAGAAACTTTTCCCTTGCCACAGCATATGGAATAAGCTTTTCCTAACGGATTAGTATTTCCTGTTTTCGCTTCTGCTTCCCATAAGAGGGCATGGCATTCTTTACATTCGAACGTAGGATCGCCAAGGTCATAGTACTCTAAAAAACGTAAAACTGAGTGTTTTAATTAAGGATGATAATAAATCTGAAATGTGCGTACTGACAATAAAATAAAGGGGAAAATTATACCTTCAGATACACCGACATATTTGTCGTACACTTTCCTGACGTGTCCATCATCATCAAGATTGAAAACAATCGGAGTGCGAGAATGTATGGTTTGTCTCTTAGACCTTTTTGATCTTCTTGACGATTCTCCTGCTTCGTATGTGGATTTTTGTGTTGTTAACCCCGGATTGGCCGTTGTAAAGCCAGACGATTGTGTATTTGTTGGTTGCGCAGTAACTTTACGAAGCACAGGTGTTTGAAAAGTAACTGTGAATATAACATTAGGTCAAAAAATAGGTACATTTTGACAAAAACCAATCGAGTGTCAAAAATATTTTAATTTTGCAAACGTACCTGTTGAAACGTTACTAAGTGGAGCCTGTCGTTTGCGTTGTGCAGCAACTGGAGTTACTTGAGGAGCATTTCTTTTCACACAATTGGTACCTAATTATATACAAAAGATTAGAATAGTGTCTTGAAAACATCTTGCAATAACAAAGTAAAAAACGTCAACAACGAATAAGTAATTGCAATAAAGTTAAGAAAGGATTTAGTCTGAGAATAATGCATGATATGTACCTGGGTTATTCGGTGAAAATGGTGAAGTGTTAGTATTTATTGGAGTAGTCGTAGGTCGTTGTGGTGTTATTTCAGTAGACGGTGTAACCTGAGATATAACTGTAATAGTTTGTGCATACAAGCATTCAATAAGTGCACATCATTATCATTAAAATGTAACAATGAGATAGTAAATATTGTACTTATAGTATACCATTGTGTAAAGGAATTGGGTCAATGTTGTAAGGCGATACGTTGCGTTTACTGTGTCCACTGCTGCCTACATTTGACATTGAAATAGTATATCAGTAAGGGACGAAGAATTAAAAATGAAGAATTAAACATGAAAAATATGGGTCACTATATAGTGACGGTTTCTGAGGTGTTAAATATGCATAATATGTACCTTGTTTATGCGTCCCAAATGGTGTATTGTTTGTTTGGAAAGTACTGATTGGAGACGTATAAGATTGTGCTGTTATTTAAATAGACGGCGCAACATGCAATGTGAGTGTAACAATATATATTTGTGCACAGTCACAAACAAAACGACTTACTTAAGTTTTGAATAAAAGCAACTAAAGACATAAGTTGATAAGTTACCATTTTCTAAAGGAGTTGGCTGAATATTCTAGGTCGACACGGTTTTTCTATTATAACCTGCGTTTCCTAAATGAAGAATTACAATTGAAGAAAGTTAGATAACAAAGAAACATACTTATATAATAAAAGTAGGCAAACCTTGATTAATGTTTAAAGGAAAACTTGTAGTTGACATTTCATTAAGTAATGATGTATTTAGTCGATGTGGATGATCTATGTCAAATAACAAATTGAGCAGTTTAGCATATTTGATATTGAATTAACTTCACAAGTAGTAGGAAACAAAATTTGTTGTTGCATTTTATTTAAAAGAAACTAACTATTAGTCATGTCGGATAGCGGCTGCCTCTGTTGATTAAACACTAAACGTGGTCTGCCTACTTTCTTTGGTTGTTGCTTCTTGGTTGATGATGTTGGCTGTGTATTGGAATTTGTCAAAGGAACGACATCTACTTGTAGAGGATTATCTAATGCAAGCAGAATAAATAGTTACAAAGGTATCACAGGTAAAAAAATATAAGAATAAACGTGTAACGAATTATAAAATAAAAACTTACAATTCAATAATTCTGTCAACGATACTCTTCGACCGCTTGAACGGGAATCCAACAACATAGGTTGTGGAAAATTGTCAGTTGAATTTTGAGTTGCATCTTCAGACGATCTTAAATTCTTGTTTGACATGGAAGGATTTTGTGCATTTATAGAGTTCCTATTCATAAGACTATTTGATGTACGTTTTCTGGTGATTGGTGGAGTGTTTTCATCATCCATGATGATATTGGTAAACAATACGATTTGTGTTTTAGAGAAATGATGTTGTTTTTAGGTTTTGCATAAAATGTTGTATCACAATTTTATGGATTTGTATTTGAAAAGATTGAATTCAAAAATGTATATAGAGTTCTACAAAGGCATATATTAGGTAATTATATGAAGAGTATATCATTAATTAACATTAAATATGTTTATTTCATTCGGTTGAAATATATCATCAAATGAAATAAGAATATATCATTAATTTCACATAATATTGTATCACTTAATATGATGAAAATTTGAAACCGAAAAGGATTAATACATGGCTTAATTGTAGAATAAAAAAACTAAAATGATGGAACCTTTTGTAATAAACATTCATTCAAAGCATAAATCTGTTACACAAAAGTGATCAAGTTTGTTTCTTATTAATGAAACTCAATTATTACAATGACATAAGAAAATAGAAATCTGAAAGAAATCAGATGATGCCTAACAACAGTTCATTCGTCATCAAAGAAATTTAGGTCAACAACATAGTCGTCATCTATATCATGACCCATTGCATGTAGTTTATTGATTAAATCATTTGCCTTATCGATCTTTGTCTTCAAACTGTTTAGAAGTTTTTGACATGCTTCATCGTCTCCAACATTGAATCTTAGCCAGTCAATAATAGGAGTTGGGTCGAAGTCATCTGATATGAAAAAACTTAATGTGAAACATTTTTAAAAAAAATTTAAAGTATATCGTAAAAATAATAATGTAGTACCTTCAGATTCTTTGGAAGATTCACCCTGCTCAAAAAGCGAAGAAACAAGCGTATTATCATCAAATTTAATATTTGATGAGTCGTTTGCTTCAGCCGATTCCTTATGTAATTCAAAGTTTTCTTTAGTCTCACCATCGACAACTTTACTGTCGACTTTGTCATTACTTCTCAGCGGATCAGAGCTTGAGTATTTTTCATTAGATTGTTTCAATACAATCTTTTGAAAGAGTTTTGCAAGGGCTTCTTCTTTAGAGGATGCCATATAGAAGAAGAATTATAAACTGTGTGTTTGTGATGAATGTGTTACTTTGCATGACTATTTATAGGGAAAATTCTATACATAACAATTTACATAGTTGATGCTTTCATTTCAAAAATTGTTCGTATGTGTATATGTATGTATTATTCCAAGTACATCTTAAAATGTTGCATAACCAAGTAAATACTTTTTAGTTCATGGGAAATAATGTCAAAGCAAGAAAATAGATGGGTTGTAACATATATATTTCATTTAAAGATATGATACGTTTCCGAAAAATCAAAGGGGCTAAGCATGGTAACTTATTAATGAGAAACTAAAAAGACGGGTCAAATAGTTTTAATGAATGAACCATTTTAATATGGAAAATATGTTAGGCGTGTTATATTGAAAAGGTAATGATTGAAGAGCTTAATATTAGTAAGTGGTTTGTGAGAGCTACTAATGAAAAATTATGACACAAAGTCTCATTCATACATGATCAACAACTCCTCCAAAAAAAAGTGTGCCAACAACAGGTAAATCATTTACAACTATTAAAAAAATTATTCTTCAGTTCATTTTGTGAAATGCATGTAAGTAATTATACGATTAATAGATGATAACACAGTTGCAATGTTTTAATATGCTTACCAATAGATTAAGTAGAGTAATGTCTTTTAATGAAGTATATATGTTAGGATTAAACATGTTTTCATATAGACTTGTTTGATTTTTCAATGGAAAAAGGCTTTTAACATGAGTTTTTTCTTAGATTGTTCATTTGACCTTCATCAGCATGTGAATAATTATCACACGAATAACATAGTTAAGATCTCAAAAAATGTTATCTTAGTTAGATTCAACAGCCTTACGGTTATCGTAGGTAGTTTCATGACTTTTTATTTAATTATATCCGTTATGTTAGGTAGATTACAATGCCGTAGGATTGTACTGAGTAAACATATATTGGTAGAGAGTTATTTGATATGTCTTTGTAAAAAGGTTTTGAACATAACTTTATTAACTTTATAAAGTTTAGCTAAAAGAATTAGATACATTGCACATTTTAGCTAACTATTATTTGTGTAAGTGTATGTATATATTTGTAAATAAGTAAGTTAATGTTGGTATACAGTTTTGTATATTTGATAAGCAAGGCTTAACGTAAGAAGAATATAATTTGTGCTTCGTATCAAGTGTAGTTTTCTGTATATGTATGTTTTATTGTTAACAGGCAATTAGTAATTAAGCTAATATAGTGTTTATTTTAATGATACTTTGACAGGATGAGTCTTCAATTCGTGTTTGCTGTGAACAAAGCAAATTTCGCGAAAAACAGGTATGCGAGTATGGTCATAATGTATAAATTCACTTCAATTCCTCATGAAAGTGTTACCATGGAGTGTAAGTAAAACATGTTTATCGTTTGTCTTTTCAGCGTTTACCGCATCTATTCACTCAAAGCTTCTACAATGGAAGTCCGTCGGTGTACTTAATCCACAATCGAGGGACAAAGCACAAGGTTTGGATCAAACCCGTGAACTCAACTGGAAATCTTTACAAAATGTACGGTGAGGAGTGGGCCAACTTTGTGAAAGACAGTAGGTACACAAATGTGGATGTTTTACACTTCATCCTTCAAGAAGAAGACACTTATTATGTAACTGCCTACGATGATTCTGGTTTTGAATGTGGAGGATACAACTGGACAGAGATAGGCACACGACAAATGAGATGCTTTGTAACTATGGGTGCAAATATTGGACATTCTCCTGTAAGTATATACGACATGAATTTTTTTATACACGATTATTGAATTTGGTATAAGGATGGGTGGAATGAATTTAGCAATCGTTAGGCATCGTCGTGTTCATGTTCCAGGAACAGCTAATCCGAAAAAATACGGAAACAGGTTCTATGGAGATGGCTGGAACACTGTTGTTGAGAGCCAACACTTGGAACCCGGGAAAAGAATTGCTTTCACAAATCTCGGTGGTAATTGCGTGTCGTTGATTACATTTGCAAGCAATGGACTCGGTTTAGGCTTTGAAAACATTCTGAGAGCACCAGTGAATGAAGCGCTTCCTATCTGTCGAGGTCCATTGGATTCCAAAGGTACGTATAATTTCTTTAGAAAGTATAACATGAATTACTATCAAAGATTAAAAGTATTACTCCATAAGTTTAACATATTTTCTTAATACATATCAAAACAGATAAAATAATGTTTCACATATGTGACTGGGAAGGACATGATAAGCACAGGAATGAAGATGCTTGTTTTTATAGTCCAATACTGGCCTATGTATTAGATAGAAACCGTTTGGTGAGTAGTTTTAATTTTTGGTGGTTGCGAGTTACTTGTATACTTAAAATGATTTTTTAGTTATACAGGTGTAACATCAAATTTTGTGGTTTTATCTTTGATGCCAGACTTTACCTACCAAGTATGTTGATAAGACTGAATTGTTCACGTATGACAATGCAATTGTTCGGTACGGTGGAATGGAGTTTCCGGTTGTCTTGGACTTGCAAAGGCACAAAAGGAAACGGGGGCGCAAGATTCAGAAAAACCATGTCACAATGATCGCAAATGACAAATGGAAGCATATTAACAGGCAGTGCCATTTCAGGAAAGACAAAATGATAAGGTTCCACTTGGTTGACTTTATGACATATTTAGATGAGACGGTTGATCCCGAGTTTCCGGTGCTTATTCCAATCTTTGATATGTGTTGATTCAGGATGTTGAAGGATGTTAAAGGTTTCAAGGGTTTGTTTGTTTTCAGTAATAATAAAACTCAAGACTTATCTATTTTGATTATGTGTTAAGTTTAATCATGTCTTTATACATGATAATGGCTATATGCTTTGAATTCTCATAACATGTTGAAGGTGTCATCCATATGTTTCTTACTAAATGTTGATAATAAAATATGTTACATTGGTTTAGGAATTTTGATTATCGATGTTAGTCGCTATGTAAAAGTAAAAATATGTTACATTGGTTTCGGCATGAAAATATCGTTGGAAAGAAATGCAATATGGTTAAAGTATATGTACCTTAATTAAGTTGTACTTATTTGTTTGATATAACTTCAAATGATTCTTCATACAATATTGTTTATTGATTTAACATAATTGACTTGCAGGTAATACAAATTTATAGTAATCTTCATCATATTCTGTAACAGAAATGAGTAGTATTTAAAAACGGAAACTGAATTACAAAATGACTAAATTATTGTAAGACAACTTACTAAGGGGCTGAAACATCAATAGATATCAAACACAAAACACAACCATCAAAAATCATCATCGTTATCTTCATCATCGGTAGTATAATACCCAAGAGACTCGTCATCAATGAAACTGTCATTATCATCTTTATCGGACACGTCAATACCTTGTAAAGTTTCTTCCGCTTCATCATTAATGTAGTTGTTATTTTTCTCTAAAACTTGAAAAGGTTCATGTGGGAGTTCGTTGATATTAACCCACACAGCGTCGTCGCTTGTATTGTTCTTGTTATCAATATCTACATCGGATTCTTCATTAATAAGAGCAAACTTTGTATCTTGTGACATCAAAGTGTGTTGTTGATCATGTAAATGATCGTCATAAGTAAAGTCATCCAAATGATAATCATGATCATTAGAATGATCAATTAGTATGTCATCCTCTTGAACAACTTTTTTACCTTTAGAATCAACTGAATTGTCGAATACGACTGAATCATCCTCGGCTTCTTTTTTCTCTTCATCAGAAGAGTCATCAATAACTTTAAACAAATGCTTCTTGGAAAGAGAAGTTTGTGTATCCTTGGATGTGCGCTTTATCCGCAGAGGTTTGTCATCATCAGATTCCTAACAAAATTATTTAGACATGATTCACAAAATTTGTTAATATCTTCAAACAAGTTAGTATTATTTAATATGGTTTTACCTCGTTTAAGTCATGGCGCCCTTATTCTAAATCGAGATGAGAAGCCAAACTACGAACAACATAGTTGTTTACCAACTTACCATCCTTTACTAATCTTCGAGGTTTTTTTGTTACGGGAACGGCCTAAAATGATAAAGTAATGTGTGTGTGTGTGTGTATATATATATATATATATATATATAAATGTGTTAAAGCATAGAAACAAATTTATGTCAAATGTATACCACATCGTCGTCTGATATGTCGATCACTGGCCTATTTTTTGTGCCAATAACGGGAGGGTTGGATGATTGATTAGAGTCTCCTTCATTGGTTGAATTCAGTGAGTTTGTATTCGACATAGCTTGAAATGAAAATATGTATGTTATTTATTGATGATGTATGTGATTGAGTATTGGTATTATATAGTTTGATGATTATCAAAAATTAGGAAATGATATGTATATCAACTGTATTTAAAATATTATGTGATTTGATTCTAATTTATTTTGATTTAACGGTTTTAAATACATATTTTATAGGAATCTTATTTAAAACATAAATTAAGTATTAGGAAAGGATATGACAAATAAAAAAAGTTATGTCGTATATTTGATAGGATTATACTTTATGTTAATTGTGTCAAACATGTTATTAACGTAATTTTGAGTTAAGGAAAGCAATATATAGTAAGTTTTGCAAATAGTAGAAATGGTTAAATGTTACATTCGATTTAGCAACATTTGAGTAGGATTGTACATGGTCTTCTTACTATTATTTGTTCGAAGAAAATTATATAAGTAAACATGAATGATGATAATATTGAAAAATGAAATGGTAATTAATGTGATGAATGACGTCTCGGAGCAGACAATCGAGCAGCCCTTCGATTCGCCTCAACATGTCCACTAATCCAACCATTTGTTTCCCATCGTCTTAGCAGCCATCTTTGACGATTTGGGTCAATAAGGGTCGGATAACGACGATGAGCCAAGTATATATCAACTGCCTGACCAAGTTGAATGTCGGATAGCCAGGCGTCAATATACCATTCATATTCTATCTTACGAAGACTATCTTCTTCTTCCATTTGGACAGTCGGAACACGCATGTAGTAAGCAAAACCATCGGTATATTGACTAAGATGTTGGGCAACTAATCGTCTAACGGCGGTGAGTGTTAAATTATGTGTTGAAACATTGCATATCATAAGTTCATCGCCACCCCAGTAATCATAATAAACGTTTGTAGTTACAACTCTACCACCAAGATGAATGCATATGTCAATCGTAGGAGGAGCAACACCCCATTCACTATTAAAGTTTAAAATTAAGCGATTAGTTAAAATGAAATTTACGACAAACGCTTAAAAAGCAAACTACATAACTTACTTGTAAGCGATAATCCTACGATTACCAAGGTTGAATCGTAAAGGCGTTGTAGTGTATAATATGATGAAGATAGTTTGTGAACATAATTTATAGTATAGACCATTTTCATAATTATAGGAATGATTTATAAACAATAAAAGCTATCTATTTTAGACAATTATTTGAATATTTTTAAAAAAAATGCATGACAATAATTGTAATTTAAATTTCACTTGTATAGTAAATGGTCACTAACATTTTGTTAGAAAAGAAACTTGTATCATTATATTAGTTATACTTATGTGATACCATAAAAAAAAGTATTTGTGTTAAAACCAACTTGTATCAATATCAATGCATATCATCATTGGGCTAACCAACTTGTATCTTGTAATGTGTGATAATGCGGCATGTAATTTATAGAAGCAATTTATCCATTATTGACTTTCCATATGCACAATCCAAAACCAACGAATTATCTCCTCCTACTCTCTCTTTCAAGAACATTTACCATCACCGCCAGGTTAACCATACCTTTTTTTTTATTTGTTTTCCTTTTAACTCTGTTACTAATATAACGATTGCATGGGCATTTATAAGATTTTAATCTTAAAGTAAAGTGTTAGAACAAAGATAATGATGAAAATTGGTTCGGTTACCATACAATAACCGATTTAGAATGCATGTGTAGTAGGTTGTAAAGGTTTAAAGTTAATTATATTATTGCATACTCTGATCACATCAAAACATGATTTGTTAGGGTTAACAGTCGCGATCATAAGATTTGTTTTGATGTTGTATAATTTAATAAGATGTATGCTGATTTTACTAATCTAAGTAATTTTATTCTGATTGATGTTAGGATTATTTTAAAAAATACATGTTTAATAAAATATGTAATAGTAGGTAATCGTATTGACAAACATCTAATATTGAAGTTACTATTTTCAAAGACATGTATGCCTTATGTTCGGCACAATTATAATACAACTTGTTTAAGTACTTAAGGAAGATTGGGTTATGCATCTTGGTATACGAATCAACATTGTATGAAAGAATGGCGGGAAGGTAGTTTAGGTACAGTATAGACACATGTATAATTTTGAAAAACACATTTTTAATTTTTTTGGTAACATAATTTTAATTTTGTGTAGTTTCTTTCATAAGGTACATGTATTGATCATCTATTACTTTAGATATGTATAGTAATGTACATATGCATGTACACGAAAAGTTATTGGCAATATGTAGTTTGTGGTTTTATTAAATAGAATGAACAAGTTTTTGGTGGAGGCAAACCAACGAAACACTCGCACACTACAGGTACTTTGTCATTGAAGTAATTTTAGAACTTATAAGTTTATTCAAGGCACTATACATTCTATATTTATTTTACAGCTTCTTCCTACGTTCTTTACGGAAAGACTGTACCCTAAGAAAGGATGGATTTACTTAATCTACAATGGCGGAACTAAACATAAGGTGTACACAAAGATGGCTGGGGGAAATCGCTTGAAGTTGCATGATATTGAGTGGCGCAAGTTCTTAGACGACAACAAATACAGACACGTGACCACATTCCACTTCATTCGTGAAGAAGAGGACTCGTACTATGTAACAGCGTACGACAATTCTGGAACTGAATTGAATGGATACAACCTCAATGTGGTGATGGATGGCTACTTTGGAACACCTTGAAGAATCGCCGGTAATTCGTAACCCATATTAATGGTATATGTGTATTGGAAAATTTATGACAACCATTGTTTTACCTGACATTCTTTTTTAAATTTAATGTGACGTAGCACATTCCTTCCGGGTTCCTGACCAACATTGACAATCCGCAATTCCGGCTTCTTGTAAGTGGGGTCGTGGTAGCAACTGTCACTCATCGTAAGATTGACCTACTGGATGAACAGAGACATGTGCACGTGTTTTCAGGACAGGGATGGCATGTGTTAGTTCACGTTCAAAACCTCTTGGCTGGGAGCAAAATGGTTTTCACAAACTTGTTAAACAATCAAGTTTCCATGATGCCATTTGGTGATACCGGAATGGAGATGCGTCATGATAGGGTAGAACGTATGCCACTGAACCGGAGAAAGCCGTTTATTAGAGTACGGGAAGACAAAGGTAATTTAAAATAGATTTGTAATATGTATAGTATGATTGACATGGAAAAAACTTTAAAATTATTTTCATATAATAATTTTATTTAATTTTCCCAAATTTAGATAAAAGAATGGAACACATGTGCGAATGGGAGGGACACACGAAGCACGACAATGAGAAGGATTGTTTTTACGCTCCAATTGTGGCGTACGTGACAGACAAATGTTGTCTGGTAAGTATTCTATTCATATTATCAATTTAGTCATTATGCACTTGATTCTTCACGGACCCATATATATAGTTCATTATCAAGAATCACCTTGATTTGTTTCACTATCATCCAATCAAATTTATGGTGAAGGCTAACATATTGGCTCTTTGGTAGCAAAGTTGACTGAGATATGTAATAGTAGCTAATCGTATTGAAAGACATCTAATATTGAAGTTACTATTTTGAAAGACATGTATGCCTTATGTTTAGTACAGTTATAATACGAATTGCTTAAGTAGTTAAGTATAAGTTGAGGTATTTGACTGTTAATACATAGAGATGTTGCATAAATAAACTAATCCGCATATGGTCTTTACTATAAGTTGAGGTATTTGTTTATAATAGTTGTAATATTAATGCAGAACATACCTCATGAATTCACCAAAGAACATGAGATGTGGAAATACCATAATGCACTTCTGCAATACGAAGGAAGAAAGGAGTTTTATGTAGATGTTGATCTGGAATACCACAGTGACAGGCCTAACAGCAAGAACCATGTCACCATAAATTGCAGATGGAAGGACATTGTTAAGTCATGTGAATGGGAGCCTAACAAAATGGTTAGGTTCAAGCTTGTTGACATTGTGAAAGACAACCGAGTTTCATTGCCGTCACGCAAGAAGGTTGAAATTCCTGTATTTGAAATGTGTTAAGACATATCTTTTAAGCCTTTTTGATGTCTTTGTTTATGACAGTAGCTTTTATGGTTAAACATGTTTAAGAATATGTATTAGGAATGTTTATGTTTTATATTTTGTGTTCTGTACTCCTTGTCATTTGGAATCCTAACGATATGTTATTAAAGTAATATTACTACAACTACGTTATGCTTTGTATATTTGACTTTAGTTTTGTGACATTATTTAGATTACAGTTTATTTTATTTCCAGAGTTAACTTTGGATAAGGCATTCCATCAAATGGAAAATTTTGGTCAAAGAAACTGAACATGTCAAGGAGGTAGAAGCAAACTTTTGTTGAATTCATGATATATTTTCTTTTGTTTTGCATAAGATAGAATGTCCAGCTTAAAAGAATCAAAAAGAGTGCATAATAATGTACAGGAAAGTGTAGCATAAACAATGTTGTGAAAAAGAATATTTATTATTCCTAATAACGCAATACATAATCAATTGAGTGTGTCAAATTGAATCACATATTTTTTAGAAAATGTTATATGGTAAATACGTAAAAAATTTGTTTCATCAAACATTTTCATGTTTGATGAAACTATACATTCCTTGTTCCATTAAACCATCTTTCTCCAAAAAACATCGTACCGCAAAGTTGATGAACCCATCTGGTTGCAATCCTAACATATTTAAAACCTGAAAAAATGAAATGCATAACGAAAAACAGGTACAGTATGCATGAAATGTCTGTTAAGCATGGCAAACAAATTTTTTTAATTATGAATAGAAATAGTCCATCATCAGAATAATCAACTTTAAAATCCAAAAAAGAAACATTGATGGTGCACCAAGTCTTGATGAATTATTCATAATAAGAAAGCACACATAATAAAAGTTCAAACACTATCGCAAACGCGATAAAACGGAATGATAAACGAAATAAACAAACAGAAATGTATTTTTATGTGTCATTGCATCGGCATTTAAGCATCATCGTAGTGAAGCTGAAACTCATGTGATCCATAGTTCAAGGTTTCTCAACTTTAATTTCCTTTTCGAGTAATAACTTTCCCTTTTTTGTTGAACTATTTTCTTCCCCTTCAAGCAAGTCAGGCTGCTCAACTGCATCCACCTTCCTCTTTTCTTGAGATGTCGTTTCAGAAGACGACTGGTCAAAATTCGCAACGCCATTTTTTAGGCCATTAACCGGCATTGTGTTTTCATCAGTTTGGGACTCCAAATCCTGGCAATAATAATAAATGAAAAGAACATACATAAGATGTTTATTTCAGACATGGCAAGAAAATGTTGTACAAAATTACTTGAGTACTGTAATTAAATAAGTATACTTACAAACGATACCACATCCACTTTCTTTGAAGTGGTGGATTCATTATCATGCTGATAGCCAAACTATAAAAAACAAAGGAAAACCTTTATTCGTTTAAGACCCAGAAAAAGAATACGTTTGTTTAAAATTGTATAACATGTAAAATTCAGTTATTACCTTCTCGGGTGTAACAGCAGCACAGACAGATTCTATGATAACCGGATCGTCAGACAAACGTAACACATTGAACACAGGCATTAGTTTTTCTTTGTTTTTAGCATCAACTGATACCTTCAAAACAAATTTCTTATCAACTAGCATCAACTGCACCTCATCATTGAAGAGACAAACTGATACAGTACCAGTATCATCTTGAACCCTTACCTACAAGCGGAACCTGAATACACATATTATAAATAAAGTGTGGAAATATTGATTCAAATATAGCAGATGCCACTATTAAGAAACTGCAAACTCACTGGGTTTTGATGGATGTAACATTAGCATTGCACTTGGAGCACCACCATTCATTAGGACTGCCAGCTAGTTTTGGTGTGGTATCGGATTCAAGGTCAACGATATCTGCTGACTTGACCACCTTCTTTCTGCATGTCCTGCATCCCAGATACCACCATCCTTCTTCCTCTTGGATCGCACATATAGTACCGACAATAATGGACGGAATACCCTACATCAATGTATAACAATGTTATGTTAAAGGTGCACATACGGTTGGTGGTATATAGATTGTGACAAAGGTTAAATTGAACAGTTATTCTTTACAAAAAAAACAAAGAAAGTTGGTTGAAGTATGGTTTTTACCTGACCGACATCCAAAAGTTCCGCAACGTTTCTCAACTGAAATTTTGTTACAAAATCATCTTTCGTTGAATTTTTTGAAGCAGTAGAGATACGTGATGCAGTCTGTTGAGAATCCTCAGTTTGTTGAGCAACAACCAAACTACATATGGAATAACATATTTTTGTTATTAAACAGTTTCTGTAAATGGAAGAGAGCATAATTAAATTTGTTTTTTTTATACCTTTGTCTAAAAGCATCAAAATTACAAAAGAAACATAAATAAAATAACCATTTACATTTAAAATGCAATATGAATTTTATAAGGAAGAAACTATAAGAATGCAATGCAATATCAAACAGTTTCAGTAAATGTAAGAGAGCATAATTAAATTTGTTTTTTTATACCTTTGTCTAAAAGCATCTATAACCTGAAATTCAGGTCCGGAGATATTGTCGTTCCCATTAAAGAGAAACAACCTTGTTTCATTAAACCCATTTTGGATACCCATTTTTCCTGTGTATGCATTTAAATTGACAAAAAGTAGTTTGATCATGGGGCGTTACATATTGAGAGAATGTATCACAAAAATTAAAAATTAACATTAATCACAGATGAAGTTGAACGTACCATCCCAGATTTTCATCATACCCAGCTGCACGACAGCAATAATCTTACCATGATCAGAGCATTTGTTCAAAAAGTCCGCAAATTGTTGAGCAAACGTACCCCACAAGGTACAACTCAGCTCAATGCCCCTACAAATATTACGGGTATTAAAATATTATTTCAACAGTAAATATTTTATGTATCTATATGAAACTAAATAAACTTGATTATAATGACTTACTCAGTATCAATGATCGTGATGGGTTTTTTCTTGCCAGCCTTGCCGTTCTTGTCATAGTTATCAAGCTCTTTACAAGCAACGACTTGGCCTATCACATCTGCATAATGTCCATACAAAATAATTGTCAATTGGTTTACATAGCATTTAAATGCATAACATAACATCTTGTATAGAAACAAACTATTGAAATGGAAGGCTACACATACCAAATTGGCCAGTTTCTTCATTCTTTAGCGAAGTAATGGTTCCAAAGGGTCTGAAGTCAAACCCATATATAGACCCATTAAAGTCTTCGCACTTTCCTATTATAGTATTCGAAAGGAAACTAAAGCGGAGAGGTTTAGAAATGATACGGAACTTAGGTTGGATCTCCCCAAGACTATAACGCTGAAGGGTGACAGTATTGCCCTCTTCTAATTGATGTTTGAACCCACTCACCAAAGCCATCCTCACCGGTGCTTGCATCCTTGTATTCTGGCATACAAAAAATTTTAATATTATGTACATCAAAATTACAAAAGAAACATAAATCAAATAACCATTTACATTTAAAATGCAACATGAATTTTATAAGGAAGAAACTATAAGAATGATTACTTGCCTGTTCATCAAAAACAATCATCTGCATGTTAATGACATGTGGCTTACTAAACATTGGTTGCATCCAAGTACGAAGAATGCGTACTCGTAGCTTGATGTTGTCCTTAACAGCTGATAAATCGTTGATGAACCCAGAAACGAATGTAGACATTGTTTGGTTTTATATTGAGTTGTGAGATTAGTAATTGTGAGGTACACCTTTAGCACCAAGGCCATCGTCAATTTATAGTGTGAAACCTCCTAAAATTAGTGAACAAATTATTAAAAGGTTTGAATATTTTGATTAGCTGCTAAAAATAAAATTTAAAAAATTATTGATTTTGCTTCCAAGATTACCACCAGAAAATCACCTAATCATGGAATATTATTTTTTGATACATATGTTTCATTCATTTAAAAGAACCTAAAAGTTGTAAAAGAGCAAGATCATTACCAAATTCAACAGGATGCCAGCAAACTTCTGGTTTGATATCGATTGTATCGTTGGAAAAAATCAAGGACACAATTCCAAAACATAATCATAAGTTTATTTTTGGAGATGATTGCAAATTTGGTTGAATTTTATGATGCGTATAACATTAAATGGTGATTTGCACGCTCCTAATTTCAATGGATGAAGAACAGTTATTGGTGGGTGTTTAATACCTTTGAATGTTTACAAATATAGGTGATACGTGGGAATCGCACCAGGCTTTACCTCTCAAGGGATCTGGAGAAGCTTACAACCCCCACCAGGCAGTGTACCTGATCGTTGTAGTATAGTATAGTGACAAGTACCGGGGGATTGTTCGTTCAGCTAGGAATAGTGTCGCTAGGATTAGAAAACCTAAATACTAGTTCTAAAGATGAAGGATGATTATTTTTGTATTTTTATATTTTTTAGAAAGCAAGTAAAAATCTCGGGGTTTGAAGGATTTGGGCGGAATTAGTTGCTAGTCAACTAACCCAATACTAAAGATGCAATCAAAAATAAAATACTAAAAATGAAAATAAACTAAATTAACTAAGGTTGTGAGCAATGAGTGGAGAAGTTGTGTTTACTTAGATTTCACTACTCCCTAGATATCTTTTACACGTTAATTACTTGTTATAGTTGCGTGGATGACGGATTGTATTCCTTAATACCGTTCATGGGGTGGCGCACTTAATTCCCCAATCCTATGAGTGCCTACTTCACTCCTATGTCGAGCCGGCTAAGAAGCTCCTAACATGGGATCATTAGAATTTACTCATGCATTAAATACAACCAATAAAACCTAGTGCACGTCAGTTCATGTTTTCTAAGACGTTCAAGCATGTTACCATTTGGAGATCTGCCAGTTTTCTTAAGCCTAACTTCGAAATCATTCATCCAATACAACCATAAACAAGTAATCAACACATAATTAACATCTAGGTTTCATTAGATCCAAGCAAACACAAGATAGATCTAGCCTAGCATGATGTAATTAAGACAAGAACAAGATATAGACAACCAACACATAGACATATTGATTGAATTAAAAGAATACTTATCTCAATTACACATGAAAGGGATCAAGGGCTGAGAACCCTTGAAAAACCTGTAAAATTCGTACTAAGTTCGGCCTTAGGGTTTCTCCAAAACTTCTCTTTTTTATGAATAAAATTAAAAAACTATATATAGGAAATTGAGGATGACGGCGTCAAGACCAAATTGGTGACGCCGTCATCTCGCCGCCAAAATACTTCTCGGACTGCCTTGATCTACTTTTGACGCCGTCACGTTATAGCATTTTCCAGGCCGTCACGTATTTTACTCTTGACGCTCTACTTCGTGACGCCTTCAATTCTGTACTGGGCCGTCATGAAAATTACTCTTGACGCTGTCAGAATTTCCTTCTTGACGCCGTCACCTACTGTTCCCAGCAAGGAAAATTAAGACTTTGGCGTTTTCTTCACTTTTATGCTCCAAAAACGTCCGAATTGCTTCCTTTTCCAGATTTCTCTCCCAAAGTACCTAAAATCACAAAAGGAACGATTTAGGGAAATGTTTGATCAAATAAATTCAATTCCGGGCTTAAATGACCCCCTAAAAGTGGTTCATTTTTCGCCTCATCATATACCCTTACACTTGAGATTTGCTTGTCCTCAAGCAAATGTGCTTTTATTCTAATCAAAATACAAGTTAGGGGTCATTTAACACTAATATAAAAGTAATTACAAC
The DNA here is from genome assembly GCA_030686995.1 of Artemisia argyi. Classification (NCBI taxonomy): domain Eukaryota; kingdom Viridiplantae; phylum Streptophyta; class Magnoliopsida; order Asterales; family Asteraceae; genus Artemisia; species Artemisia argyi. The sequence goes on from CM060708.1 coordinate 157,435,585, forward strand.
AAATAATCGTTCCACTAAAGACCAATAGACAAGCACAGAGGTCATATACTAGCACCTCACAAATAGTGTTTAGATACTCACATCTCTCGGGTGTAATAAAGTATAAATTATAATATGGAAACGGAAGATATCTCTCACTACTTGTCATAGCAAAATAGATTACCATAGGCTTGGGAAAGGATCAAACCTCCACCACATGGCGTAAGCACCTAGAATAAACTATCAAAGAGGTCTTTTAAAAAGTTGTAACGTTAGGTGTAGGGATATGAAATACACGGTTTTGTTGGATAAAGGCAGTCTTTACTGGTGGCGAGTTAACAATCTTGGTTAATTACATGTACAATATGGCGTTGCTAAGCCAAAACTAGACTCGACTTAAGTTAATAAATGAAAAATAACAAAAACATAAAATAAACATAGAAAAAAAAGGGATGGTAGTCCGTATGTTTTTTCTATTTTTTTTTTTCTTTTTCTTGATTTTTCGATTTTTTTTTTTTTTTTTTTTTTTTTGCATACACTCTTACCCTACCATCCAAAATAATACATCGTAGGGAATGAATATTCCCCTTACACTTGAATTTTTACATACTTTACAATAAACTAAACTTATGACTCGAATTAAGAAAATCAAAACACTTGAAGCACTTTTAAAATTAACGTACATATGGGGGTAATAAATGATGTTCTTCCCCATTACTCCATAAAATAAGTACTTTACCCATGAGTCCCAATCGTCCCAAAACAATATGTACAAGGATATGACTCGACTTAGCAACCATGTAATCAATTAGAAAGTTAACTTAGGGTTTAACAAATAACAATAATGCACTAAAAATGAGCGCATAAACCGAAGGTTAAGGCGATTTGGTTGTACATTTAAGTGGGGTGTAACAAATTCTTCCTTTAAGTAAAATGCTTAAAGTTAGAAATAAAAAGATAGGCTCGCAGGGGTGTACTAGGGGTTTCGTGTACTAAAAATGAGTACAACGCTAAGGGTGTTGGAAAAATTAGTTGACTTAACTAGCCAAATAATATGACTTAAATGGTCAAGTAATTATGATACGGGTTTAACACAAGGGTGATCCTAATGCCTCTTATCATGTAATAAATCCTACCACACGAATGTAGTCTCACTAGCGGTCTCGGGATGCATCACTAACGCAAGTTCTAGAATCTAAATGCTACCGGTACACTCATAAGCACTAATAGTAAATGCTTTTCCTATCAAATCTAAAGGCGAACCTCACATATTTGGGTGGAAAATTTTTCTGAATATACGGTTTTGTGGTAGTTATACAATCTCCTATCCATGAGACGCTTGCTATGGCTAAAGTTTCACTCCTAAATGTTGTAAAAAATTTTAAATTTGGCGCTAAAATTGCACTAACAAGTATCTCGCATAGTTTTATTACACATCTACCATTAAACAAAACAAACTCAAGCGAAAGTGTACATGTAAGGTATTATCATTTTACCTTCCCCTTACACTTAGGATGAACATTGTCCCCAATGTTCAAGTAAAGAATGTAAAAGTGAAAAAGTAAAAAGAATGAAATCAAATACTCCCCTGATTCGCTCGGTATGGATAATAAGGTGGCCAGGTTAAATCTTCCTCCAAGAAAATGAACAATCAAAGCTTCCCTTCCAGAATAATAATCATCTTCTTGTCATACATAACCTGTGAATCCTGAGAAAATAGACAAGACAACCTCGCATAAAATCGGCGGCAACCTATATAAGTTACTAAATCCTAGAAAACAAAATAAGATATAATGCTTGTGGAATGAAGTTTGCAAACTTCCTGGAGATTATAAAACTTAATAATTCACAAAAACCATAAGACTCCGTTAGAAAAACAAAACCGGTAAAATTTTCAGATTTTTACACGTGACGCCATCAAGAGTTAACTCATGACGCCGTCAGAAGTGACCTGCAGAAATTCTTATGTTAAGTTTCCAGAAAATTTCTGGAAAAGCTTTGTCTCACTTCCTGGAAAATCCTGCAAAACTTCATGATGACTCAATACAAGCATTTGACTCTAACAAATACGAATATACATGTTCATTTAATATTGTGGAGAATCATGATCGGTTTGTTTCTTAAAAACATATTTGGGGTTTCCCCTTACACTTATCTTTTGCAAAAATACTTTTAGGTGGAGTTAAGACTAGGCCAAAACAACAAAGTAAAGTATTTCCACTATTTAATCGAGAAACATGATCTACCAACAATAAAAATAAAGCATGTATACGGAAGCAAATAACAAACAAACAAAATAAAATCACACAAAACATGGGTTGCCTCCCAAGAAGCGCTTTTCTTTATTTACGAGTCTTGTAGCTAGACTCAAGGTCATGGGTTAACGTGTATCGCTTATGCTCACATAATCAAGCGTAAGCCATCTAATGGTCGCCTCATCTTTCTTATAATCATCTCCTAACTCTAAGCATCCGCGATAGTATCTTTTATTCTTTTCATGAGTATACTTAAGTCCTTTTCTCTTATCATTCTCACTTAACATTTCTATGGGCAGATACCTACTACACTTTTCCATGGAAAAATCCTTGAACCTAGGATGTATGCGGGGCATTTGATAGACAAAATCTGCACCCCTATCCGAGAATGTAATTAACCCTTCTATGAGTTTTTCATCGAGGTTGGTCAACCGTTTGAAAGGTTTTCCAAACACAACTTGGGTTAACTTATCATCAATAAATTCTCCTAGATTCTCCATAACCTTGAACTCAACAAGATAAACCAAGCTTCCTACAAACACATGCAATGGTATTGCCCTAGCAATAATGTTTTCTCCTTTGTATTCTAACTTATCTACCATGATTTTATTATATTCATTACGCGAGATTATGTTCATTGGGGGAGATGAGTTAAGATAGGCGTTAAAGCTCTTAAATCCGATCTTACAAGGAAATTGAATGTTGAATGAACTATCACACTCAATCCTAGTTCTAGGGTCGACATACCTAAGAGGGTTTATTTCCTCTTCCATCCTATTCTCATTAATCACATCACCGTCATCAAGATCCTCGTCGGAGTCTGAATAGTAAAAGGAACTAGCCCTACGGTCATCATCATGATCAGACTCCTCTAACTCAGAATTATTGTCAAAGTGGTGGTTGGGCGAGAGGTTAGGCGGGTTCTCATTCTCAACTAAAGGGAGTGGGGCGGGCATTTGGAAAATCCTACAATGAAAAACACGAATAACAGGAATCAAACGATCAATGTTATTGTTATCCATCGAACTAGTTTACGAACAAAGGAAACAAAGAAATAAGATAGACTAAAGAAAACCTAAAAATTAAAATAAAATCTTACTAGAAAGGAATCTAGCAAGTAGACCTAATAAAAAGAGATTCTAACCTAGACAATAACTATTCCCCGGCAGCGGCGCCAAAAACTTGATACGTGGGAATCGCACCAGGATTTACCTCTCAAGGGATCTTGAGAAGCTTACAACCCCCACCAGGTAGTGTACCTGATCATTGTAGTATAGTATAGTGACAAGTACTGGGGGATTGATCGTTCAGCTAGGAATAGTGTCGCTAGGATTAGAAAACCTAAATACTAGTTCTAAAGATGAAGGATGATTATTTTTGTATTTTTATATTTTTTAGAAAGCAAGTAAAAATCTCGGGGTTTGAAGGATTTGGGCGGAATTAGTTGCTAGTCAACTAACCCAATACTAAAGATGCAATCAAAAATAAAATACTAAAAATGAAAATAAACTAAATTAACTAAGGTTGTGAGCAATGAGTGGAGAAGTTGTGTTTACTTAGATTTCACTACTCCCTAGATATCTTTTACACGTTAATTACTTGTTATAGTTGCGTGGATGACGGATTGTATTCCTTAATACCATTCATGGGGTGGCGCACTTAATTCCCCAATCCTATGAGTGCCTACTTCACTCCTATGTCGAGCCGGCTAAGAAGCTCCTAACATGGGATCATTAGAATTTACTCATGCATTAAATACAACCAATAAAACCTAGTGCACGTCAGTTCATGTTTCCTAAGACGTTCAAGCATGTTACCATTTGGAGATCTGCCAGTTTTCTTAAGCCTAACATCGAAATCATTCATCCAATACAACCATAAACAAGTAATCAACACATAATTAACATCTAGGTTTCATTAGATCCAAGCAAACACAAGATAGATCTAGCCTAGCATGATGGAATTAAGACAAGAACACGATATAGACAACCAACACATAGACATATTGATTGAATTAAAAGAATACTTATCTCAATTACACATGAAAGGGATCAAGGGCTGAGAACCCTTGAAAAACTTGTAAAATTCGTACTAAGTTCGGCCTTAGGGTTTCTCTAAAACTTCTCTTTTTTATGAATGAAAATTAGAAAACTATATATAGGAAATTGAGGTTGACGGCGTCAAGACCAAATTGGTGACGCCGTCATCTCGCCGCCAAAATACTTCTCGGACTGCCTTGATCTACTTTTGACGCCGTCACGTTATAGCATTTTCCAGGCCGTCACGTATTTTACTCTTGACGCTCTACTTCGTGACGTCTTCAATTCTGTACTGGGCCGTCATGAAAATTACTCTTGACGCCGTCAGAATTTCCTTCTTGACGCCGTCACCTACTGTTCCCAGCAAGGAAAATTAAGACTTTGGCATTTTCTTCACTTTTATGCTCCAAAAACGTCCGAATTGCTTCCTTTTCTAGATTTCTCTCCCAAAGTATCTAAAATCACAAAAGGAACGATTTAGGGCAATATTTGATCAAATAAATTCAATTCCGGGCTTAAATGACCCCCTAAAAGTGGTTCATTTTTCGCCTCATCAATAGGTGAAAAAAGGTGAAACGCATTTCCATTTAATTTTATTATTCATGTATGCATTAGAGAGTTGTAAAAAAGTTGTATATTAGGAAGGCCACGTCAGGAAATTTAAGATGGGTGGTACAAAAGTGGTGTTTATTAGAATACATAGATAGCTTATAGACCCGGGGAATCCACAGGATTTTAGAAGGTTTATGCATAAAAAAGTTAAGTGCATGAATAAAGTAAGAAAAAACAACGAACGTAAACAGTATGAAATTTTTTTGTAACAGAATAATAAGTTATAAGTGAATGATAGTATAAAATACAATGCTTATAAATATGTATGTAATAAACGTTCATTGCCTCATGATCTCCAATACGTTTGTTTTCAGAAGAAAATGTATGTAGTGACCATTCTAACACTTCAACAAAAGGTCTATTAAGTGAACACCTAATAAGTTTAAAAAATATGTAAGTAAAAGAAGTTTGTGATTTATAATAAGTCTAAATAAGAAAAATGCCATAAAATATGTAATACGTATACTATACATACCTATTAGACCTTGAAGACAACCTTCAAACTTATTTTGCTTTTGACTTTGGAAACGACAACATATAGTTGTTTATGTGTGAAAACTAGACGTGACAGATTGATGAGGCGAAAAATGAACCGTTTTTAGAGGGTCATTAAAGCCCAAATTCGAATTTATTTGATCAAATATTGCCCTAAATCGTTCATTTTATCATTTTAGGTACTTCTGGAGTAAAATCTGGAAAATGAAGCATTTTGGACGTTTTTGAAGCATAAAAGTGAAGAAAACGGAAAGTCTTAATTTTCCTTGCTGGGAAGAGTACCTGACGGCGTCACAAGTTTCTTAATGACGGATTCAAGAGCAATACAAGAGGTGGAAGTGGATAAAGTCCGTGATGATCCAGAAGAGTTTTGTACTAAGGACATGACGGCGTCACCCAAAGCCGTCATGGTCCAATTGTTAGTGACGGCCCAGTGCTTAATTACACATGACGGTGTTAAAACTGGATCTAGGCAATCCGATTTCATTATGGGCGGCGAGTTGACGGCGTCAGAATTTTCTTCTTGACGCCGTCACCCTGTAAAATCTATATATAGTTTTGCAATTTCATTCATTAGTGTGTAACTTTTAGGGTGTAACTTTGGAGACAAACCCTAGTCCGAATTTCACAGCTTTTTCAAGGGTTTTCACCCTTTGAAACCTCTTAGGTTTAATTGAGATAAGTACTCTTTCAATTCGATCAATATGTCTATGTGTTGTTTGAATATATCTTACACTTGTCTTCAATTTAACATGCTTGGCTAGATCTCTTGTGTGTTTGCTTAGATGTAGTGAAACCTAGATGTTAATTATGGGTTGATTATTTGTTTATAGTTGTTACGGATGATTGTATTCGATGTTAGGCTTAAGAAAACTGGCAGACTTCCATTGGTAACATGCTTGAATGTCTTAAGAAACATGATCAGAGATGTACTATGATTTTTGGTTGTATTTAATGCGTAGGAGAATTCTAATAATCCCATGTTAGGAGCTTCTAACGGCTCGACATAGGAGTGAAGTAGGATCCTATAGAGTTAGAGAATATTGTACACGACCCTACGACTAGTATTAAGGAATACGACCCGTCATCCATGCAATTGTAACTAGGGGTGGAAACGAGCCGAGCCGAGCCCGAGCCTGCCAGAGCTCGAGCTCGGCTCATTTAAGTTTCAAAAGGCTCGAGCTCGAGCTCAGCTCATTTCGAGCCTTAAACTTTAAGCTCGAGATCGGCTCGTGGAATATTATATAGGCACGGGCTCGGCTCGAGCTCGGCTCGTATATTTGATTTGGCCATGAAAAGTTAAAGCTTGGCTCGAGCTCGAGCTCGGCTCGTAATATATCTTTATTGAGCTCGTTAATAAGCTCGAGCTCGGCTCGTATATAAGTTAAAATATCATATTTTTGTTTAGGCTCGCGAGCCCAAATGAGCTTTTTATGTAAAGCTCGAGCTCGAACTCGATTAATAAACGAGCTGCAACTTAGGCTCGAGCTTGGGCTCAAGCTCGTTTAGGCTCGGCTCGTTCGAGCTTTTTACCGATCTGATCCCGAGATTTTCACGAGCGGCTCGGCTCATTTCCACCCCTAATTGTAACAAACTATCAACCTATAAAAGATATCTAGGGAGTATTGAAACCTAAGTAAACACAACTTTTCCTATTATTGTTTACACCGCATTAGTAATTAGACTTATTTTCATTTCTGTTATTTTATTTTGATTGCATCTTAGTTACTTTGGGTTAGTTGATTAGCAACTAATTTCGCCCACTCTTCCAATAACCGAGATTTTTATTTGCTTTTATAAAAATCTAAAAATACAAAAAGAATCATTCCTCACCTTTATACCTAGTTTTTAGGCTTTCTAATCCTAGCGACACTATTTCTGAGTTGAACGATCAATCCCCCGGTACTTGTCACTATACTATACTACAACAATCAGGTACATTGCCTGGTGGGGGTTGTAAGCTTCTCGAGAGGTAAAACCTGGTGCGATTCCCACTCACCAAGTTTTTGGCGCCGCAGCCCGGGGAATAGTTATTGTCTAGGTTAGGATTTCTTTTTATTAGGTCTACTTGCTAGATTCCTTTCTAGCAAGATCTTATTTTTATTTCTAGGTTTCCTTTAGTCTACCTTTTTCTTCGTGCCTTTGTTAGTAAATTAAGTTCATTGACTATTCCGTTTGCCATTATGGAGAACGCGAATCCACCCTACTACCAACCACGTAATTCACCCACTCCAAATGATATCTTGATGTTCAAACAACATCAAGATGAACCTATCTATGATGCGTGGACTCATTTTAAAAATTTACTCCGAAAAGTCCCTCATCATAATTTCGATATGTGGTCCCAAATTGAAATATTTTACCATCGTGTCGACCACTATACCAAAATGGACATTGACCATACCGCAGATGGGGACCTTTGGGGATTAAGTGCTGATGAAGCATGGGAAGCCATAGAGAATTGTGCCATACTCGATAAGAAGATGGACAACCCAACAAACGTTGTTACGGATCAATTGATAGCAAGTTTAAGGGAACAAGCAAGACGTTTATTTGGGGATAATAAGCCTATAGATAACATACCTAGGTGCACGGAGTGGTTTGATTTCACCATAATACAAGATGAACACATAGGTAATCTAGATACAATGGAGGATGAGGTGGACAATCCAAGCCCACAAAGTACCCCACAAGTCCTACTATCATTTGAGGCACATATACCGCCCGTGACTTACCCGGAAGAAGTAGAAGAGACTTTAGGAATCCCAATAGAGGTAGAGCCCTTAGACCAAGCACCACTTGAGGATATAGGTTTGAATACTTGTAATGATAACCTTATACCTAGTTCTAGGGAATTTCCTAGTTTTGATGAACCAGAGCCTCAACCAAAGCCGTTACCTAATCTTTCATCTGTAGATGTAAATTTAGGAATTGAAAAAGGTCCCGATCCACCCATCAAACCATATAGTCCGGATAGTCTTGGGATAAAGGTAGTAGACTTTAAGCCTTGTAGAGAGGAAGCTGACACAGGAGTGGAAAATGACCTTAGATGCTTACATCACCCGTTTATGATTGATCACAAGAAACATTATGGGTTTAAACCGGGTTTATTAGGTCAAGATGGATCCCCAACTAGTAGTCTCTTGAAGTTGATAGAAAATGATCCCTTTCTAGGAGAAAATCTTAATCCACCCATTAACCCGATTGAATTAGGAAAGGTTATGATGATATGAGCACACCCGTTTGAGCATATAATTCATCCACCTCTCTTTCCTCACATGTCATATTTCCACCCTAAGGGTGTGTATCGCTACTTTCACCCGCACTTAATCCTAAGTGTAGGGAAAACCTCCCCTATTTCTGTTACAGGCTGGTGACTCGAACAAAAACAAGTGCTCCTTGGAAGGCAACCCATGTTTTGTGTGATTTTTATTGTTTGATTGTTAATTTCTTCCGTATTGATGTGTGGGAATCGCAACAGGCTTTACCTCTCGAGGGATCTCGAGAAGCTTACAACCCCCACCAGGCAGTGTACCTGATCGTTGTAGTATAGTATAGTGACAAGTACCGGGGGATTAATCGTTCAGCTTAGGAATAGTGTCGCTAGGATTAGAAAGCCTAATTACTAGTTCTAAAGGTGAGGGATGATTATTTTTGTATTTTTATATTTTTTAGAAAGCAATTAAAATATCGGATTTTGGAAGAGTCGGCGGAATTAGTTGCTATTCAACTAACCCAAAACTAAGATGCAATCAAAATAAAATACTAAAAATGAAAATAAACTAATTTATACTAAGGTTGAGAGCAGAAATTAGAGAAAATGTGTTTACTTAGATTTCACTACTCCCTAGATATCTTTTACACGTTAATTACTTGTTATAATTACATGGATGACGGATTGTATTCCTTAATACCATTCATGGGGTGGCATACATAACTCCCCAATTCTATGAGCTCTTATCTCCTCCTACACCATGCCCAGCACAACTATAGGGATTGTAAACAGTGGCTCATGCATTAAATACAACCAATAAAGACCTAGTACGCCTCGGTTCATGTTTCTTAAGACGTTCAAGCATGTTACCATTTGGAGATCTGCCAGTTTTCTTAAGCCTAACATATAAAATCATTCATCCAAGACAAGAATAAACAAGTAATCAACACATAATCAATATCTAGGTTTCATTAGATCTAAGCAAACACAAAGGAGATCTAGCCTAGCATAATGGAATTGAGACAAGAACAAGATATAGACAACCAACACATAGACATATTGATTGAATTAGAAGAACACTTATCTCAATTACAATGCAAGGTATCAAGGGTTTTGGAACCCTTGAAAAACCTGTAAAGTTGCACCAAAATCGTCTTTAGGGTTTCTCCAAAACTTCTCTTCTTTAATGTGAAAAACTATAAAACTATATATAGGAAAATCGGGGTGACGGCGTCAAGAACAAAGGTGTGACGCCGTCATCTCGCCGCCAAATACTTCCTCGGACGGCCTTGATCTACTTCTGACGGCCTGCGTGACGCCGTCATGAGCTACGGATTTTAATTCTTGGGGTTTGACGCCGTCATGGGTTAACTCTTGACGGCTTCATGTACTGTTCCAGCATGGAAAATTGAGACTTTGCCGTTTTCTTCACTTTTATGCTCCAAAAACGTCCAAAATGGCTTCTTTTCCAGAATTCACTCTCCAAGTACCTAAAATCACAAAAGGAACGATTTAGGGCAATATTTGATCAAATAAATTCGGATTCGGGCTTAAATGACCCCCTAAAAACAGATCATTTTTCGCCTCATCATATATCCTTACACTTGAGATTTGCTTGTCCTCAAGCAAATGCGCTTTTATTCTAATCAAAATACAAGTTAGGGGTCATTTAACACTAATATAAAAGTAATTACAACAAATAATCGTTCCACTAAAGACCAATAGACAAGCACGGAGGTCATACACTAGTACCTCACAAATAGTGTTTAGATACTCACATCTCTCGGGTGTAATAAAGTAATATAACATTATGGAAATGGAAGATATCTCTCACTACCTGTCATAGCAAAATAGATTACCATAGGCTTGGGAAAGGATCAAACCTCCACCACATGGCGTAAGCACCTAGGATAAACTATCAAAGAGGTCTTTTAAAGGTTTGTAACGTTAGGTATAGGGATATGAATTACACGGTTTTGTTGGATAAAGGGAGTTTTACTGGTGGCGAGTTAACAATCTTGGTTAATTACATGAACAATATGGCGTTGCTAAGCCAAGACTAAACTCGACTTAAGTTAATAAATGAAAAATAACAAAAACATAAAATGAACATAGAATGAAAAGGGGTGGTAGTCCGTATGTTTTTTTCTCTTTTTCATTTTTCTATTTTTTTTCTTTTCTTTTTCTTTATTTTTTCAATTTTTTTTTTCTTTTTTTTTTTCTTTTTTTTTTTTTTGCACACTCTTACCCTACCATCCAAAATAATACATCATAGGGGATGAGAATTCCCCTTACACTTGAATCTTTACATACTTTACATTAAACTAATCTAATGACTCGAATTAAGAAAATCAAAACACTTGGAGCACTTTTAAGATTAACGCACATATGGGGGTAATAATTGATGTTCTTCCCCATTACTCCATAAAATAAGTACTTACCCATGAGTCCCAATCGTCCCAAAACAATATGTACAAGGATATGACTCGACTTAGCAACCATGTAATCAATTAGAAAGTTAACTTAGGGTTTAACAAATAACAATAATGCACTAAAAATGAGCGCATACACGGAAGGCTAAGGCGATTTGGGTGTACATTTAAGTGGGGTGTAACAAATTATTCCTTTAAGTAAAATGCTTAAAGATAGAAACGAAAAGATAGGCTCAGAGGGGTGTACTAGGGGTTTCGTGTACTAAAAATGAGTACAACGCTAAGGGTGTGGGAAAAATTAGTTGACTTAACTAGCCAAGTAATATGACTTAAATGGTCAAGTAATTATGATACGGGTTTAACACAAGGGTGATCCTAATGCCTCTTATCATGTAGTAAATCCTACCACACGAATGTAGTCTCACTAGCGGTCTCGGGATGCATCACTAACGCAAGTTTTAGAATCTAAATGCTACCGGTACACTCATAAGCACTAATAGTAGATGCTTTTCCTATCAAATCTAAAGGCAAACCTCACAATTTGGGTGGAAAATTTTTCTGAATATACGGTTATGTTCTAGTCATACAATCTCCTATCCATGAGACGCTTGCTATGGCTAAAGTTTCACTCCTAAATGTTGTAAAAAATTTTAAATTTGGCGCTAAAATTGCACTAACAAGTATTTCTTATAGTTTTATTACACATCTACCATTAAACAAGACAAACTCAAGCGAAAGTGCATATGTAAGGTATCATCTTTTTACCCTCCCCTTACACTTAAGATGAACATTGTCCCCAATGTTCAAGTAAAGAATGTAAAAGTGAAAAAGTAAAGAGAATGAAATCAAATACTCCCCTGATTCGCTCGGTATGGATTATAGGTGGCCAGGTTAAATCTTCCTCCAAGAAAATGAACAATCAAAGCTTCCCTTCCAGAATATAAATCATCTCCTTGTCATACATAACCTGTAAATCCTGACAAAAATAGACAAGACAACCTCGCGTAAAATCGGCGGCATCCTATATAAGTTACTAAATCCTAGAAAACACGATAAGATATAATGCTTGTGGAATGAAGTTTGCAGATTTCCTGGAGATTATAAAACTTAATAATTCACAAAAACCATAAGACTCCGTTAGAAAAACAAAACCGGTAAAATTTCCAGATTTTAACTCCTGACGCCGTCAAGAGTAAAACTCTGACGCCGTCAGAATGGACCTGCAGAAATTCTTATGTTAAGTTTCCGGAAAATTTCTGGAAAAACTTGGTTCTACTTCTTGGAAAATCCTGCAAAACTTCATTATGACTCAATAGAAGCATTTGACTCTAACAAATACGAATATACATGCTCATTTAATATTGTGGAGAATCATGATCGGTTTGTTTCTTAAAAACATATTTGGGGTTTCCCCTTACACTTATCTTTTGCCAAAATACTTTTAGGTGGAGTTAAGACTAGGCCAAAACAACATAGTAAAGTATTTCCACATTTTAATTGAGAAACATGATCAACCAACAATAAAAATAAAACATGCATACGGAAGCAAATAACAAACAAACAATTAAAATCACACAAAATATGGGTTGCCTCCCAAGAAGCATTTTTCTTTATTTACGAGTCTTGTAGCTAGACTCAAGGCTATGGGTTACTACGTGATATGGGTGAGTTCCTCATTGAGGACATCTTTGGGATCAAACATAGGTTTCAACTTCCTATCGGTTTCCTTAGTGTGGTATGACCTTTCAAACTTTTCTCCATCCGGATCATACAAAGTCATTCTAATATGCCATGACCCGTCACCTTCTTTAGGTGGCTTGTCCCACCTCCATTTACACTTATCTCCCTCTCTTTTCCATTTATTCCTTTCTATGTTAATGGGCATTACACTTAATAACTCAATCATCTTCCTAAAGACTAAGGGGTCCTCAAAGGGGTCTAGCTCTTCATCTCTAGCTATGAGTTGTTCTACCGAATGTGTCTTTTCAACAAAGTCTTTTTCTAGATAGAATGGGCATTGAGGTCCTATAAAGTTCCTTTCTATCCAAGGTCCATATCTAGACGGTCTCCTATTCATCTCTACCCAATGCGGTGTCGGTTCATCATCACAATCATAACTATGCTTCTTTACATCGTACACCGACCAAGTATCACCTTCACCTACCGCTATCTTGGATTCCTTGCAATCTATCATGGCACTAGGGGTTGCTAAAAATCCTCTTCCTACCAATAATGGGCATGTAGTGTCACTAACCATGTCTAGGACGTGAAAATCCGCTAATATAGTCAACTTTCCTACGTGAACAACTACATCCTTAATCATTCCAACCGGGTGGGCAATACTCCCATCCGCTAGCCCTATCAATACCTCCGTTTCCTCTAACTTTCCTAGCTTAAGAGCGGTGAATAAGGATAGGGGAATCAAGTTGAGGCTTGACCCTAAATCGGCTAGTGTGTCGAAAGCTTCGGATCTTCCTATCTTACAAGGTAAAAAACAAATATACCCGGATCATCAAGCTTTTTAGGCAACTTGTTTTGAATGAAGGCGGTCCCATTTTTACCTAGCTTACACTTCTCATATTTTTCTAGGAGGGCACTATAGTAAGGAGCACGCGCTAAGACATCAATGACGGGGCGTTCAAGGTGAAGCTCTTTGAATTCATCATCAAGGTCTTGCGTAGGAGGTGTTTCAACCATGCTTTTGACCGGCTCTATAGTGGGTGTTTGATTTGATTGGTCCTTTTGGGGAACTTGGTTTTGTTTGAAACACGTGCTCGTTGATTTAACCGAGTAGTATTGTGGACACGAAGTGGGTGATGAAACTGAGGATATGGAATTAACGGTTAGTTTCGGATTCTTGACCGTGTCGCTTGGGAGTGCTCCCATTTCTCGGTCATTGAGAACTTTCAACAATGCATCAATTCTAGTGGTCATCTCGCTTTGCTTTTGTTTGAAATCGGCTTCAAACTTAGATATGTGAGCTTCTTGAGATGCCATGAACTTTGACATCAATCATTCAAGATTGTTGGTACTACCATAGTTGTTAGAAGGATTGTTGTTGAAAGTATGGTTGGATGGTGGACCGTTTGGTTGGTAACGATTAGGCGGATTGGAAGAATTGGATTGATTTTGTTTCCACCTAAGGTTTGGGTGATTTTTCCATGAGGGGTTGTATGAATCACCATAAGGGTTTGGCTCGGGCTTGAAAGTGTACCACTTATCTCCCGCTTCGTCGGTACGCGTGGATGCGTAGTCCGCAAAAGCTGTTCCGGGGAGTTCCATACAATCACGAGTGTCATGGGGACCACTACATAATTCGCATGAAGAAGTGATTTTGTTCACTTGGCTTGAAGGCTTAGGAGCATCGTAAGATTTCATGAGAAACTTGACTTGGTCCTCAAGTTCCATGATCCTACGGTCGGGAGTGCTAGAGTTGTTCGAAGGCAAAGATATTGCCTTGACCGTTTTGTTCAAATCACGGGGATCGTTCCAACTTTCGTTGTCATAGAGAGCAAGATCTTCTATGAGTTCCCATGATTGTTCCGCACTAAGATCACGTAGCTTACCACCGGCCGATTGGTCAATGGCTTGCCTCGTGGAGATGTCGATATGGTCATAAAAAATTTGGACTTGGAGCCAAAGATCTATGCCATGATGAGGGACTTTCTGGAGTAAGTCCTTGAAACGAGTCCATGCTTCATAGAGAGATTCATTTTGACGTTGTTGGAACATCAAGATGTCATTTCTAAGCTTAGTAGTTCTCCCCGATGGGAAAAATTGAGCAAGGAAACGAGTGGTGAGATCATCCCATGTGGTGATGGATCCCGCGGGTAAACGCTCAAGCCATTGACTAGCTTGATCCCGTAGAGAGAATTGGAATAGGCGTAAACGGGTAGTCTCTCTAGTTTCAACACCTAGGTCTATGGAATCTACGATTTTGAGGAAGTCCTTAAGATGTTGGTTTGGATCTTCGGAACGAAGTCCATGGAATGCACATCCGCTTTGCACCAACCGGATGGTGTCGGATCGCAAGGGGGTCACATTGGCTCCGGTGAGCTCAATGGTGTTTCGGTAGCCTTGGTGGCTAGGTCGGGAATACTCTCCTAAGGTTCGGGGCCTAAGGGGTTCTAATGGTGGGTTTTGTTGTGGTGGGATGATGGGTTCAAAGATGTTACCACCTTCCATGATGTCGGATGGTAAAGAGTTACGAACAAAGGCACAAAGAAATAAGATAGACTAAAGAAGACCTAAAAAATAAAAAATAAAATCTTACTAGAAAGGAATCTAGCAAGTAGACCTAATAAAAAGAAATCCTAACCTAGACAATAACTATTCCCCGGCAACGGCGCCAAAAACTTGATGCGTGGGAATCGCAACAGGCTTTACCTCTCGAGGGATCTCGAGAAGCTTACAACCCCCACCAGGCAGTGTACCTGATCGTTGTAGTATAGTATAGTGACAAGTACTGGGGGATTGATCGTTCAGCTTAGGAATAGTGTCGCTAGGATTAGAAAGCCTAATTACTAGTTCTAAAGGTGAGGGATGATTATTTTTGTATTTTTATATTTTTTAGAAAGCAATTAAAATATCGGTTTTTGGTAGAGTGGGCGGAATTAGTTGCTATTCAACTAACCCAAAACTAAGATGCAATCAAAATAAAATACTAAAAATGAAAATAAACTAATTTATACTAAGGTTGATAGCAGAAATTAGAGAAAATGTGTTTACTTAGATTTCACTACTCCCTAGATATCTTTTACACGTTAATTACTTGTTATAATTGCATGGATGACGGATTGTATTCCTTAATACCATTCATGGGGTGGCATACATAACTCCCCAATTCTATGAGCTCTTATCTCCTCCTACACCATGCCCAGTACAACTATAGGAATTGTAAACAGTGGCTCATGCATTAAATACAACCAATAAAGACCTAGTACGCCTCGGTTCATGTTTCTTAAGACGTTCAAGCATGTTACCATTTGGAGATCTGCCAGTTTTCTTAAGCCTAACATATAAAATCATTCATCCAAGACAAGAATAAACAAGTAATCAACACATAATCAATATCTAGGTTTTATTAGATCTAAGCAAACACAAAGGAGATCTAGCCTAGCATAATGGAATTGAGACAAGAACCAGATATAGACAACCAACACATAGACATATTGATTGAATTAGAAGAACACTTATCTCAATTACAATGCAAGGTATCAAGGGTTTGGAACCCTTGAAAAACCTGTAAAAGTTGCACCAAAATCGTCTTTAGGGTTTCTCCAAAACTTCTCTTCTTTAATGTGAAAAAATAGAAAACTATATATAGGAATATCGGGGTGACGGCGTCAAGAACAAAGGTGTGACGCCGTCATCTCGCCGCCAAATACTTCCTCGGACGGCCTTGATCTACTTCTGACGGCCTGTGTGACGCCGTCATGAGCTACGGATTTTAATTCTTGGGGTTTGACGCCGTCATGGGTTAACTCTTGACGCCTTCATGTACTGTTCCAGCATGGAAAATTGAGACTTTGCCGTTTTCTTCACTTTTATGCTCCAAAAACGTCCAAAATGGCTTCTTTTCCAGAATTCACTCTCCAAGTACCTAAAATCACAAAAGGAACGATTTAGGGCAATATTTGATCAAATATATTCGGATTCGGGCTTAAATGACCCCCTAAAAACGGATCATTTTTCGCCTCATCACGTATGCATGCTTTATTTTTATTGTTGGTATATCATGTATCAAAACTAAAATTGTGAAAATGCTTTATTTTGTCGTTTAACTTCGTCTTAACTTCATATAAAGGTATTTTGCAAAAGATAAGTGTAAAGGGAAACCCCAAATTTGTTTTTAAAAACGAAATTGATCATGATTCTCCACAATATTAAATGAACGTGTGCATTAGTATTTGTTAGAGTCAAATGCTTGTATCGAGTCATAATGATATTTTGTAGGATTTTCCAGGAAATAGGACATAAGTTTTTCCAAAACTTTTCCGGAAACTTAACATAAAGATTTCTGCAGGTCACTTCTGATGGCGTCAGGAATTAATTCCTGACGGCGTCATGTGTAAAATTCTGGAAATTTTGCGAGTTTTGTTTTTCTAACGAAGTCTTAAAGTTTTTGTTAATTCTTTAGTTTTATAAACTCCAGGAAATCTGCAAACATTCATTCCACAAGCATTATATCTTAATTTGTTTTCTAGGATTCGTTAGTATATATAGATTGCCGCCGATTTTACATGAGGTTGCCTTGTTTGTTTTCTCAGTTTTAACAGGTTATGTATGACAAGAAGATGATTTATTTTTCTGGAAGGGAAGCTTTGAATGTTCATTTTTCTTGGAGGAAGATCTAACCTTGTTACCACACTATCCACACCGAACGAATCAGGGGAGTATTTGCTTTCATTTTTTTTACCTATTTCACTTTTACATTCTTTAATTGAACATTGGGGACAATGTTCATCCTAAGTGTAAGGGGAGGGTAAATGATGATACTTTATAGGATACAATTGCACTTGAGTTTATTTGTTTGATGGTAGGTGTGTAATAAAACTAAGAGAAATACTTGTTAGTGTAATTTTAGCGCAAAATTTAAATTTTTTTTACAACATTTAGGAGTGAAACTTTAACCTTAACAAGCGTCTCATGGATAGGAGTTGTATGACTAGTTAGACTTTTTCAAGTCAAATAGGATACCTTAATTACCTGAATTCAGTCAATTCTTAAGCTTCATATAGGTTGGGTTGTGTTCTTATAGGTATAAACTTTCGTATCCAAACTACAACTTATAACAAATTCAATGTACTTATAAATAACTGTAGATCTGAAAATAAATAGCACAAATATTTCCGAAAGTTGAATAATGATAAATATGGCTTATGGCTAGAATATGTATACAGACTGAAAAACCGGTTGTAAGTAAATGTCTTTAATTTTAAATAAAAATTTAACGTGAAAATATCATACCTCCACGTATATTGATGAAATAGACGGTGCCATCCCTTTAGCAACATGTAGGGGCTTTTAAGTGCTGTAATAACTGTGATAACCGGAAAGTGCATGGCACGTAAAACTTGTGCAGCGGATTGGTCTTTTACAACCTAGGATGGTCACAATTTGAATCCAAATGTTATTAGAAAAGTTGAAGTTATCAAGCAGTTCTGCTGTTACAAAAAAATATGGGATGCAGAATAATTGATACATGTTTCTTCAATCTCAACCTTATGGTAGCTTCCCGATTGAATAAGCAAATAAGCTATTATATTTCAATCAATGATTTCTATGATGAGGTGGTTGATGGTCCTTATAATGAAATAGAAAAAATTCGTAAGCTGTAATAGAGGTGGTTGATGGTCCTAATGATGACAGTGAGATATATTTACTTGCCATTGAAAGCTGAGTGATCAGTTTTGAAACTTGCCACAATGCAATGATTCAGGGAAGGCACTATCTGCAGCGTAACCTATGGCAGGTGTTGCTCGTGGATGACATATACCTAATTAAAAAAAATATGTCATAAATAGATTATATGAAAAACACAAACCCTTGAAAAAAAAGAAAGGAAATCACATCATATATTAGTGCTTTTCATATATATGTGCAAGTTACCGGGAGATAGCAATCAGCAGGAGAAAGTGGATGAGACAGTTGCAAATCCAGTCCCTCTAACGAAATCATTGGCCGACGTAGATTGGCAGCCTGTTGTATGTTGTTGGAAAATAAATTATTATTGTAAGCTGCCATTACAAATAACATACGCATTTGTATATAAGATATTGATATTCGCCTATTACCTGTTTCTCTACAGCCACGACACTTGTTATTCACAAATGAAACTCGAGAAGATGACCCACCTGTCTGAACTGGAATGGGAAGGTAAATTAGTACAAATACTCGTCACAAACACTTTTGCACAAATACATGTATCATCAAATATAACTGAATTCTTACCGACCCTTCGGTCTCAAACTAACATACAAACTAAAAGAAAACAATCAAAGTTACAAACAACAAAACTTGAACGCAGAGTTTTATATTATCTTTAAGAGCAGAAAGATCGTTGATGTAGCCATTAACGATTTGAGCCATTGATTTTTTTGATATTGGAATTCTGGTTTCGGGAGAAAGTATGTGTACATTTAGGACAAATTTCTTCGCCATATTTAGGCAAATTCCTAAAATGAGAAAGTTTTCAATAGTCTGATTCAAGTCCAGCCAAATCCCTAAAAATTTGGGAACAAAACATATTAATCGAATTAATCTTTACATAAAAATCATTATCCTTAATTCTATATTATATGCAACAATAACATAAACATGTAAACATAACATATAAGAAAAATTTATAAAAAAATATCTTAAAAACAAACTTACAATCAAAACCAAAGATTGGTTTTCACTTGAATATTATAAGATCCCCGATTTTAGGGTTATTCAAAAAAATATCATTATTTGCTCTAACTACTTACAAATTCGGTTACACAAATGTGTTGAATGCATTAATTACTTACCAAACTGAGATTGTTGATTTGCTCTAATCAATTCGGTTACCATATGAAATTGAATGCCTTCGCTGGATTTCTTTAGAGGGTGAGGCGTGAATAATGAGATGCATGCGCATATTTATCTTACGCCTAACAAATCATCTCAGTCAACATAACAAACGGATTTGTGAATGTAATCCCATCTACACATAACTTCAAATACAACTAACAATAAATCTTATCAAAATTAACAATCAAACATACAATTAGCAATAACTAAAGTATCAAAAAAAGTTATAAAACGTAATTTTCCCTAATTTTTTTCTAGGGTTTATGATAAAACATAATGAAATTGTAAATAATCGAAAGAAAACATGCTATAGTTGAATCGAAACAAATAATTATAAACCAAATCGATTCAATAGAAAAAAAAAAAAAAAAAAAAAAAAAAAAAAAAAAAAAAAAAAAAGAATTATTGGGTGGAATTCAAGATCATCCATGGCAGTTGATGACCAATTATTCACCTTTCAAAGTTTACAAATTGTTAATGCAAAGTCGAAGGATTTTATGTTTATTACTGAACCATGAATTCGAATAAATCAAGACACGAATCTAACCTTGTTTGCATATTGGAATGGGAGTGTAGAGAATAAATTGCAATAGAATTGGTGTTTTTGAATCTATGTTATGAATTGAATAGAAGAAACTGTTGTTGTGGTATTAATTGGTGATTAATGAGGAAGCCAATAGAAGAAGCCTGGTGATTTTTAAGATTTCTGGAAACGTTTTTCGGATTAAATGACTTGACAAAAATATTTGCTGTGCGTTTTTTTATGATAAGGTGTGAATAATGAGCTGCATAAAGAGGTTGTACGCATTAATTAACCGACCAATCACAACGAAGACACATCAGCGTATTAATTGCATGGCTTGCATTAGGGGGCTTGTAAATTATTCTCGTTTATTAGTATAGATAGATTTTCCAATCAAGTTCAAAACTTATACTAGATACTGGTGCGTTTGGTTTGTAATATGGAATCAAAATGAATATAGGTTTAACATAGTGATTGAATCCGTAAATATATAAACATCGATATTTGATACGGGTATAACTACAAGATGCCCGTAGCGATTTGATAATTAATCGGTATATATTCGGGCATGGATACACCTACCCACTGGGTAATTTACCCGGATGAGGTGACATTCAGTGATTGAGAGAGAAAGAACAAAAACATTAATTGTGTTTTTATTCCTTTCATGCTACATATTACAAGCAAGCAATAATTGTGTTTTTAGATCCTGGGTAGTTTATCCACTGGGTAGGTTAAGTTTTCTCCGTATATATTCCATTCTTTCATTTAATACCCCTTTACCAAACTTGCACATTTATTATTATTATTATTTTTGGCAAAAATGAAAATATATTGATGAAAAGATCAAAAAGATCTCATAAGGATGATACAATGAGGAAGCTGTCACAATTACAAACCGCTTGAACCTACTTGAGCCTTGAATGAAAATTGAAATTAATGGTGTTGACAAAGACTCTTAAAAAACATGAAGCCATGAACAACTAAGCTCTATGAAATGAAATGATCATCATAGTGATATGAAATGATCATCATATCAAAGCCTTGTTATTTCAGTTAATCCTTCACTGAGTGAGCAGAACCAAGACACGAGCCACAACAAGATCCAATAAGAGATTCAAAGTTGTGGCCCAAAACTAGTGAAGCATCTAGTAGACAGCCCTTTAATTTGAAACTTGAAAGTACGTGAGCTGCAACCCAAAAGACCAAACAATAAACAGCCAAAGAACAAAACGGTTTACGTCGTTTAGTTGATTTCGATGCAATCAACCTATGCCAACATGACAGCATGTTTGTATAATATTTGAACAAAATCCAACCTTACTGAAATGCGTACCAACTTTATTTTGAAATGCCCATATCACCATGTTTGTAGCCTTGATAATCTTCAATATTATTATATGAAAAAACTAATGCCAGTTTAATTTCAGTTACAAGAATATAGTCTGGACTCATATATATGCATGTAACCTACTCGAAATATGGATTTAACTGAAAATAAAACTGATGATATGTAGAATAATTTATCATGCCTTCTTGAACGTAACCTTGAATGGCACACGACTTAAAGCCATAAGCCTTCTTCCATTTTGAGCAATAATAACACCAATATTTCCACAAGCAGTCGCACAATGGTCACATACATCTGGGCAATATACTAGCTTGTAACCATCTTCGTGCCTTTTTATATTGAACCAGCTCGTTATTGTTACTAGACCAGCATTTCCCATCGTTCCATTACCTGCTATGATTAGTTCTCGTGCATACCGTTCGAGCATCCAAACATTCGACTGCTTACAAATTTTTGAACCCGAGAATATTATATTAAGATCAGTTGATTCTCCAACAACATGTGTATTAGAGTCCATTGGCATGAACATCAATGGTAGGCCAAAATTGAACTCTCGGTCATCTTGGACTATGTTAAGTGTGCACGAATCATTTCTAGCGGCAGCCAGAGTTAAACCGCCACCATCTTCTCTTGGCAATATGAAGTATTCTATTCCATACACTAGCAAATTTCCATCGATGTCGAGAACTGGTTTTGTCGATTGTTGGCTTGAAGAAATCAAGATTGTGGAGAAAAGAACAAGTACTAACAAAAGTTTTTTCATTTATGTAGGTGCAATATAACCTTTGTCAAGTGTTTGAGGTGTGCTTTAAAATGCATGGGATTGGTAGTATATATAGGAACAATGTAACCATAAACTATAAGAGAAACAATATTAGTTTATTTTTCTTAGAGGGGTGCTTTAATTTAATTATACGACTAACGAATAAGGGTTGCATGTGTGGTAGTTGGTAATCATTAAATGGCAAATAATTATACGCTTCACTCCAGCACTAAGACGAAAATTTTCTCTAAATAAATTGAAACACTCTACTAGCCACATATATAACTCGTCCTTGAATATCCAAATTTTGACTAAATAAAGATTTTTGCATCTCCTTACCCTTTTTTTTTTTTTTTTTTAATTTATTTATTTACTTTTCATAATCTTAATAATTCTTGGATAACTTAAAAAAATAATGTCAGGTACTTTCGGCTAGTAGTATTTTATAAAGTTTTGGTTGCATTTTAGCAATCTATTTTAGCATTGAATTATAATTTTTAGTTCAGAAAAAGCTTGTGATCGATCTTGCTTTGGGCTGTAATTTCTTGCATTGAATTATTTTTTATTATTATTTTTTTTAATTTATTTATTTACTTTTCATAATCGTAATAATTCTTGGATAGCTTAAAAAAATAATGTCAGGTACTTTCGGCTAGTAGTATTTTATAAAGTTTTGGTTGCATTTTAGCAATCTATTTTAGCATTGAATTATAATTTTTAGTTCAGAAAAAGCATGTGATCGATCTTGCTTTGGGCTGTAATTTCTTGCATTGAATTATAATTTTTTTTTTTTTTGTTTTTTTTTTTTTTTGATGGACCCGGTGACAAGACAATAATATATAGTTTATTATTCTAACATTTAACTTAAACTCTTGGTTTGTGAAAAAGTGGATCCCTTTACTGTCACCAATAGATGCTGACACATAAAATTAGGCATACATTTAGGTACACCAATTAGGCATGCCAATCAATGCTCATTTAAATTAAGCTAGTAACTATTGTATAGGCAAAGAAAGTGATCATTAATATCATCATGTTGTGACAAACTTAACCTTGAAAGGCTGATCACTTATAGCTGGACGTTTACTTCTATTCTCCGCGATCTTAACACCAATGTGTTCGCAAACAGGCTTGCAAAAGTAGCAGACCGTCGGGCAAAACACGAGCTTGTAATCATTATCATACTTTTCTATCTTGAACCAGTTGTTCAGGGTTTCTGGACCGGGGTTTCCTGAAATTCCATGACCTGTTACTATCATTTCTCCCTCATACTCCTCGAGCATCCACATATTTGATTAATTACACATTGTTGAATTCGAGAATACGATGTTAAGATCTGTGGATTCCCGAATGACTTCTTTCTTGGGGTCTAAAGGAAGCACAGTTAATGACAATGCAGCTGGTAACAAGGACTCTCAGGTCAAAGTCAACATAGCAATTGCAAGTAAAAGTCAACTCCTACCTACAAAGCACAACCTTCACAGTAGAATGCAAGTTAAGTGTAATCAGAAACGGATTATATGGGCATTATTACTGTATATCTATGGGCATTATTAATGTATATAGCGCGAAGATACATGAAATGGATTTTTGAAAGACCCTAGGTTGCATGTAAACTTTTATGTGTTTATTAATGAATTTGTGTTATATGTCATTAATTGATATACGATCCTTATGACTTGATTATTGTTATAAGAAATTCTATGTGGGAATCCATGATGAAAACATGTATGTTTTGTCATTGATTATAATGTATTTGATATGATTTGATGTAATTATTACGTGTTTTGAATTGCATGCAATTATTATGCGATTGGTATTAATTAATTAGGTTTTGGTAATAAAATTGTTAGACATGTTTAATAACTAAAATTGAATTGATTATGTAATTAGGGAAGACCTAAAATTGGAGAAGACCCCATTTAAATCGTTGTTTTAAATAAATTATGTGTGTTATTGATTTATTTAGCATGTGCTTTATTTAAGTCGTTTATTTTTATTAATTGCGTATTTGTTTATATATGTTTGTGACATGATTGTAAGCAAAAGAGTACTTTTTGGAATAAAATTATAAACCGGACTTAATAATGGTTAAATATTATTTTAAGCTTTAAAATCTTAAACTTTTAATTGATTGCTTCGACTGTACATATGGTCGAATGGCGGACTTAATTTGACAAACTATAAGGTGGGTATAAGGTTGGTTTTGTATTAAATTGTGACCTCAAAGAGATCCTATTTTGTCTCTTCGCTCGCTTGTATGACAACTGGCAAATTAGAGAGCTATTTAAAAACCCGCATTACTTTAAGTTTAAATGATTTTTGGAATATTTGAAATTTTATTCTCGAGAAATTGTAAATTTTGAACCGTGGGTTTGAATTACGTGGTTTCTATGGAATTTAAATTTGAATTATCGTTTTGATTTGGAATTTATGTTGAGATTTATTGATTTAAATGTTCGTGGCACTACGTTGACTCCGGCACTAGGAATAACCTAACAAATTTAAATGTTTTGAATTTACGGTTCGGTTATATATTTATTTATTGAACGTATCGTGAAATTTTAAAATATTGGGAACGAGCTCGGTTTGAGAGAGTCGTAATATTTTGAAAAGTTTACGGGTTTGGCTCTTGCGTTTTACACACTAGCCGCCCCCTCCTACTCTTATTATTACTATTATTATTTGTATTTTAAAAAAAGGAGAGTATACTACAATTGGTCCTTGTTGGTTCCTGGTTCACACAACACACTACACACCTTCACCTTCATCTTCATCTCTCTCTCTCTCTCTCTCTCTCTCTCTCTCTCTCTCTCTCTCTCTCTCTCTCTCTCTCTCTCTCTCTACCCTAATATTAACCTAGCCGCCGCCCTTTTGGCCGGCCACCACCGTCACACCGCCACCCTCACAACCTAACAAACACCACCATCTTAATCACCTCGTCGCGATCTCTCTTTTGGTGTAAACCATGCGCGACACCAACACCCCTAGACCCTCGTTCTCATCACCACCGACACCCAAACACCACCATTTCATTAGATCTTGTTGGGTTTTTGAAGAAACTCGTTTTTGAAGTCGATTTGAAGGTGAGTGGCCACGAGTTTGCCTCGTGTGCCTCGATTCATGCTCCAATCCGTGTATATACGGATTTTTCTTGTTGGGTTTCGTTTTAAACTAATGGGAAAATGATGTTTTGATGATGAAAACTCGTTTGGTATCCGGGTTATGGGTCTCGTTTGGTGTCGACATGATAACCGTGAGCCGTAGCTCACGGCTTGGCATGATTCGAGCCTTATGGCTTAGTTTTATTGTTGGGATTTGATCTAGTAGCCTTGTAGCGAGAGTATTGGTAATTGGATTTTGATTCTTGGCTCGATTTGAATCGATGTGGACCTCGTTGTTGTTGTTTGATGTTGCCACGACCATAAGGGTCCGTTTGGCAGATTTGGGTGGGCTCGAGTGAGCCTAAGCCGAGACCATATAGGTCTTGGGTTCGAGTCTTTGTGACTCATGGTCTAGCCGAGACCCAAATGGGTCTCCCGGCTCGGGTTTGGCTTGGTAAACCAACCCGGATTACATGTAATGTGATGTTTTTCTTGTTGTGTTTATATTGTTGTTGTGATACTTGTTTCTGGCTGATGCTTTTGGATGGGTCGAGACCCTTTGTAGTCTCGACAATGGTTTACTTTTGGATATTGTGGAGTTGTTGTCGAAGAGTATTTGAGAACCGATTGTGAGACGGTCACTTAGAATGACGGAGATATGTTAGTCGGGTGCCATAGTTGGACCCTATTGTTGTAGCTTGTGAAATGGGATGATTGACGGAAATGTGGTATTGATTATTATTACTTTGGAACCATGGTTGTGCGAGTCGAAGTCATGTTGACTTTCTAGTCAACGATTGGTTTCGACAAAACGCCTTAGCACTTGGATTTGGACGATGAGCCAAGAGTGATGACTCGGACATGTGACTCATTTTATATAACTCGACTTTAAAATATAATCAAACTTAATATTAACAACTCGTAATAATTATATTAATAATATAATCATTTATATAAATATATAAATGTGAAAACGTATATATATTTATACAAATGCGTATATTAAGAATAAATTGATCATGAGTAATAAAATAGTAATGTGACGATAAATATTATACTATGAAAGTAGTATAATAGATGTCGGGAACGTTATTATAAACAAACAATTATAAATAACGATAAAATTATAACGTTGGATTTTATACGAAATGAAATGTTTTTTGGGAGATAAAAAGGGAAACTTACGAGTTATATGAGGTCGAGGTCACCTGAGTCCAAGTGGGCCATATTATTCATTTTATGACTTTTGTGCTTGTCACGGATATGTGACGTTAATATATTCATTTTCTATAACTACGTAACTTATTTGATCGACGGATTAAATATGACTTATTTAGTTATATAAAATAGGTATATTAATGTGTATTGTATCCTACGACGCCCATAGGTTGTGGTATGTGTATGAGAATAATAAGCTACTAAATATCTCGTGAGGTTTACCCAAATTGACGAATTTGGTAAGTTTAACGATATATTTGGGAAACTTATTAACTTAAATACTTACCATACAGTATGTTTACGTGCTATGTGACTTAGGTTTTGGGTATGATCTTCGAATAATATATTAAGTAAATAAATATGGAGGATTATCAAGTCGACGGTTTTGATAAACTTCGATGATTTATTTAAATGATATATTGGGCCAATATTGAACATGTAGATTGTTTTTATTCTTTCTTTCGATATGTCTTCTTGGTTTGTGTGAGTCAACCTTCCACCCGCATGGATACCAAACGCCAAACTTATACGAGAATAATACGAGAAATGGATTTTTAGAAAGGAAAATGGAACACGTTCGGGATTGGGAATAATTGATTTTGAGAAAATGTTTCTGAAAAGAGTTTATATTGTTAGGAAGTGCCGAGTCCGTAGTTGCCGTCTTTTGAGTTTCTATACTTCTTGATTCTACTGGTTCTTTATGCTGATATCTGGACTTGAGGTGAGTCATAGCCCCACTTTTACTTTTGAACTTTGTTTTCAATACTTGGGGTGAGAAATGTGCAAATTGTTTTATGTGGACTATGATCGCTTTTGATTTCAAAACTTGCTATGCTTATAGAACTAGGTAAGTTATGGAACGAGGCCTAGTCTAGAACTAGGTAAGTTGTAGAGCATGTCGTATGTAACACCCCCAATTCAATGATGCAGCGGAATTCAAACTGGGTGTTACTCGACGGCACAACAGTCATAATAATAAAAAACAATCTTTAATTGAGTCGTTTTAAAAGATTTATCATTCAAATTATATAAATATCAGAGATTACAAAATGAGGTCCTAGATGGCTCCATGTTTACAAATTACATTAAATGAGTTTTTGAATGATAATAAAATTTATAGGCCTCTTGAATATATTCGTGCTCCTCCGTATCAGCCTCGATCATTATGGACCTGAAATACATGCTTAAACTGTCAACACAAAAGTTGAGTGAAATTCATAGAGTTTATTAAATGGTTGAACACAATATGTTGGTAGTGTGAGTTAATTAGACTCACACCAATGGTTTTGAAAATAAAACAGATATTATTATTCTAAGCTCATGACACCAAAACGTTAACGGGTACCAATATCAATCGGCGGAGTTATCCCGGTAGGTACTTTGCCGTCATACCTAAATCTCTGATGAGGCGAAAAATGATCCGTTTTTAGGGGGTCATTTAAGCCCGAATCCGAATTTATTTGATCAAATATTGCCCTAAATCGTTCCTTTTGTGATTTGAGGTACTTGGATAGTGAATTCTGGAAAAGAAGCCATTTTGGACGTTTTTGGAGCATAAAAGTGAAAAAAACGGAAAAGTCTCAATGTTCCATGCTGGGAACAGTACATGAAGGCGTCAAGAGTTTTTCCTGACGGCGTCAAAACCCCAAGAATTAAAATCCGTAGTTGATGACGGCGTCACACACAGGGCGTCAAGAGTAATTTGTGTGACGGCCTAGGCCTTGACGGCATCAGAAGTAGATCAAGGTCGTCCGAGGAAGTATTTGGCGGCGAGATGATGGCGTCACACCTTTGTTCTTGACGCCGTCATCCCTATTTTCCTATATATAGTTTTCTAGTTTTTCACATTGAAAAAGAAGTTTTGGGAGAAACTCTAAAGACGATTTTGGTGTAACTTTACAGGTTTTTCAAGGGTTCCAACCCCTTGATACCTTGCATGATTAATTAAGATAAGTGTTCTTCTAATTCAATCAATATGTCTATGTGTTGGTTGTCTATATCTTGTTCTTGTCTTAATTCTATCATGCTAGGCTAGATCTCTTTTTTGTTTGCTTAGATCTAATGAAACCTAGATATTGATTATGTGTTGATTACTTGCTTATTCTTGTCTTGGATGAATGATTTATATGTTAGGCTTAAGAAAACTGGCAGATCTCCTAATGGTAACATGCTTGAACGTATTAAGAAACATGAACCGAGGCGTACTAGGTCTTTATTGGTTGTATTTAATGCATGAGCCACTGTTTACAATCCCTATAGTTGTGCTGGGCATGGTGTAGGAGGAGATAAGAGCTCATAGAATTGGGGAGTTATGTATGCCACCCCATGAATGGTATTAAGGAATACAATCCGTCATCCATGCAATTATAACAAGTAATTAACGTGTAAAAGATATCTAGGGAGTAGTGAAATCTAAGTAAACACATTTTCTCCAATTACTGCTCACAACTTTAGTATAATTTAGCTTATTTACATTTTTAGTATTTTATTTTGATTGCATCTTAGTTTTGGGTTAGTTGAATAGCAACTAATTCCGCCCACTCTTCCAAAACCCCGAGATTTTAATTGCTTTCAAAAAAATATAAAAACACAAAAATAATCATCCCTCACCTTTAGAACTAGTATTTAGGCTTTCTAATCCTAGCGACACTATTCCTAAGCTGAACGATCAATCCCCCGGTACTTGTCACTATACTATACTACAACGATCAGGTACACTACCTGGTGGGGGTTGTAAGCTTCTCGAGATCCCTCGAGAGGTAAAACCTGTTGCGATTCCCACGCATCAATCTCAAATATAATGCATTTGTTTGAACGTAGTCAATACAAATGAGATTCGTCAATCCCAATAGGCCTATTCACAATACTCGCGCTCACTATTACTAGTGATTAAACGATTCATGATAACGGATATTGGATTGGCAAGGATGGTACTTAGTGACAATAAAACAATCGGATAGCATATAATTTCAAAGCATTGTGTTCGGCTAAAATAGCATGTATTCCCCCTAAGGGTTTGTAAAACAATTAAGTAATGGAAAATGGGGCTATGAACTCACTGTGAGTTGGATGATGTATAATGAGAATGATGGATATGCCGTGAGAACTTCTACGAGCAACCTAGAATAATTGTTGCAACTTAGTTTGTAATAATGTCTAAGAAAACATAAACGTGCCTATATATGTCTTGCATATTGTTCATGATGTAGTACTTAGTATGTTGTGTAAGTCTTTGAAATAAAAGTGGTTTATGAAACATGTTTAGTTTGTATATCTCTTACTACCGTTCGGGCCATCTTAATTCAGAGGTCATGTAGTAAACGTCCGAGGAGCTAGGACACTTTAAATCATAAATCCAGCAACTCGTCGATCCATTTACCTAAATGGAACCCCTCACATGAAGCTCCCTAATGTTGTAGTATTTGATAGAAAATATAAGTTTTTGATCTTTAAAAGTTACATGTCCGAATAGTTGAATAAACTTAGGAAAGTTTATTTTAAATGAAGATTGTTATTTCAATGAGTTTCTTAAGTCTAGAATGAATATTACTTGCAAAGTCTCATGGTCTTTTTGATGGAGTAGATCCAAATTGGATGATTATGTTACAACTAACACTTTAGTTCATGTTTTCGACTTAGAAAGTTATATGGTCTTTAGTCGTGGCTTTGCCGTGACTTTGGTCATTGCTACCATGGTCTTGAGATTCATCCTTGGTCTTAGCCATGGTTGTGGTCTCGGCTTTAAGGTCATTAGACCTCTTGGTTTTACTTAGCCATAACCAATACATGGTCATTTGGTATTAAAAATGGGCTGTTAAGAATTTGAAGAAAAATATCACTCATTATGCGTTTTCAGGGTTCGAGCCTCTCTAATCCCAAATCAATACGTCGTTCCGGACAACTTTTGTGTTTTAACTTTTTGATGAAACGGACCAGAAGGCCTCGAAAAAAATCCAAATTTTGATCAGAATGCTATTAGGCAGTTTCAGGTTTTTAGGTTCGCTAACTTCTTTTGGCCATACCTTTTGAGTCGTGTACTCATTTTAGGTGATTCAAATTGCTATGTTTTCCTTGTAAAGTCCTATTTAACAGTAGTTAAGTGTCTAATATCATGGTTATACTATTTTGGTCGAATTTCACAATATATGTCACTAGTTTTCTTGTTTATGTCAATTTAGCTACATATGGTTCCTTTAACTTGTTTTAATGGATTTTATACATCATGAACATAACACAAAGACCATATATAGCATGAATGAAACATAATAAGCATGAAAATGATATTGAGCAAGAAAGTGTATTAGGGTTTCTTACAACTTTAGGCTTTCTAAAGAAAGGAAGTTAAGAACAAGGATTAGGACTTTGATTGAGCAAGCTTTCCACACTTTAGCAACCCTTATACACTCTTGTATTCTTGAAGGATTGGTGATGAGGTATTAGGTGACTTGAGTGAATTTAAACTCAAGAGGATCACCTAAACTTGCAACGAATTTGATGTAGTTTACTTATAGCTTGAATTCTCTTGGATAACTTGAAATAAAACTTGAATAAAGAGTGTTTGTGTTTGTTTTGTGTTATGAACGACTACAAGAGGATGAGGAAGGTTATTTATAGTGCCTTGAGGAGGTTAGGAAGGTGTTAAGAAGGTGTAGTGAGGAGGTGCAAGTATTAGGATATTTAGGAAGCTTACTTAAGAAGTTTAGACACATGGAATGATCATAAGTCATCAAGGCTTCATCACAAGCCAACAAGGCTTGTGACTCCCCTCCTATAGTCGGCCATATGGTGGATAGGGTGACTAGATGCATAAACTTGGTATTATCCTACTTATGGAGTTAGTTTAGGTTCCGTAAATCGCAAACCGTAAGTTGTTAGGCCACGAACCGTAAAACCGGGTATCATAAAAATACGAAACTTGAAAGAATGATTAAACTGTAAGCCTAAAAATAGAGGAATGATTTAAAATGACCTAGAACGTCTAGACTGGGCTCCGTCTAGTGTCGGTTGGTATTTAATGTCTTTTAGACGTAAAACCGTAAGCCTAAAAATAGAGGAATGATTTATAAAATTAAGGAATGATTTTTGGTCAAAGGAGGAGGGAAAATATGTTGAATTTTCCATAAATATGAAAGTTTCTAATCTTGTCAGAAAACGCGGTGCAGATATAGGCTAAGGTTACGGATAGGTAAAAGTGCTTAAAACGTAAATTTCTGTTTCTTATGGCACAGGGTGTATTTGGTAACATTTTTCTTAATCATCAAAAATTCTCTAATTAATCATGAGTGTACGAAACATTTATCGAATGCGGGGAAAATTGACGCGGTTGGTTTTCGTTGTGCCTAGAGTTTTTAAACGACGTTTAAACCAAACGTATAGTTTCTTAATAACTTTCGTGAAAATGATCTGATGAGTGTCAACTTTTATTTTATCATGGAAATGATTTATCTTACGAGAATGTGAAATAAAAACTTCAGGAGTGAATAGTGAAAGTGAATAGTAAAAAATGAATAGTAATAATGAATAGTAAAAATAAATAGTAATCCGAAAATGTGAATTGTTACAGTCTCTACCCCTTAAGGGAACTTCGTCCTGAAGTTCTGTGTGTGTTATATGTTGGATTGGTGTCGATGAAAATGTGTGGTTACTTATGAGTAGAGTTTGGAATTACCTGTGATGTAGTTTGATTTGTCTCAGAATACGGTGTGTCAATAGAAATTGATAACATAGTTAAATATCAATAGAGATTCATATAATAGTCGAATATCAAAGGAAATTGATATAGTAGTCGAATATTAATAGTAATTGTTATAGTAGTTGAATAGAAATTGATATAGTAGTCGAAATTCAAAATAGAAATTGAGATAGTAGTTGAGTATCAATGACAATTGATATGGTAGTCGAATAGAAATTGGTATAGTAGTTGAATTTCAATAGGAATCGTAATTGGATCTAGTTCTTCGAATTGTGGGTTATTTTGTTATATACCCGTAGTTGTCTCATCCCATTCTTGTAGATATCGATATCGTAGTTTGTCGAAAATCTACCCTGTTTGAATATGTTGTTGGACCAAGTCCTGTTTGAATTGTACGGCTGCCCATGCATATAGCTACATGGCCCCGTAATGAGTTTTGTACGACTGCCCATGCATATGGCTACATGGCCCCGTAACCCATGCATATGGTTACATGGCCATGCAATGAGTTCTGTACGACTGCCTATGCATATGGCTACATGGCCCCGTAATGAGTTCTGTACGGCTGTCCATGCATATGGCTACATTGTCTTGCAATGAGTTCTGTACGACTGCCCATGCATATGGCTACATGGCCCCGTAATGAGTTCTGTACGACTGCCCATGCATATGGCTACATGGCCTCGTAATGAGTTCTGTACGGCTGCCCACGCATATGGCTACATGGCCTCGCAATGAGTTCTGTACGACTGCCCATGCATATGGCTACATGGCCCCATAATGAGTTCTGTACGGCTGCCCATGCCTATGACTACATGGCCTCGCAATGAGTTCTGTTTGTTATTGCACTATCATTATGAAAACCAAAATGTAAATCTCGTACTAATGGAAATTGGGATAGTTGTTGCAATCATAGCCTAGTAGGTAATCTGTTGTTGTACCTAGTGTTTATTGACTTCATACTTATGTTATTTCGGATACAAATAAGCCCACTTGTTTATAATTCTTTATTTACATAGAGAGGCATCCCAAACAATGTAAATAAAGAAATGTAAACTTATGGTTTGGTGATTTACAATTTCTTTATTTAAATGAAAAGGCATCCCAATCCATTCAAATAAGGACATTATAAATCATCCTACTTAAGAATTCCCGACACAACATTCATACTTAGCCGGTGAGTTACAAGGTAGTGTATTACGAGATGATACTGGTGTTCCAAAAGTACGAAATGAATATTCATACTCATCTTCGGAGATGGAGAGTAAGATAATCGGGGGAAATTGACGTAGTGTTCAAAATAGTTGGTGAGTAGAGAGTTGTGAAATAAGCATGATTTTTGATGGGGAAATGATAGAATAATAACGTTGAAGGTTTGAATCATAACACATGATAACATAAAGCAAGGGTTTTATTCATAAAACGTTGATTGATTACAAGATTGAAACTTATTACAAGTTTCTTCAAAATCTACTAACTGATACTTTCAGTTTAGTAATTACAACATTTTACAAATACTGCTAGCTATTACATGGATTCTACAAAGTTTACTAACTGAGTCTATTCAGTTTAGTAGTACAAAAGATAACTAGTATCATCACACTAGTCTATTGCGGGTTAGAAGGTCATAGCAGCTCTGATTGATTGGCAACTTCTTGGTTTAGTGTGTCATGGAGGTACGAGTCGATGAAGTTTGAGAGGCAATAGTGTCCATGCTAATTTTCTTGTTGGATCAACGGTGGTCGTGATACGATCCATAATTAGTGATCCAACTCATCACATGTAGGGATATAAAAGTGAAGTGATAGTGGTGGTGATAGTGGTGCTAGTACATATTCATATTCATCATCTTCTTCGAAGTCTGACTCAACCCAATTTTGTTCAAAATAATTAGAAGTATTCGACGCAAAATTAGTTGGCATTGGTTCCTCCTCTTCTTCGTTGGTTAAATCTTCGAAAGGTTCTTCTTCGTCATCAGAGGTGAAGGCATTTACGAAGTCAAATTCGAACTCGGGTGAGGGTGGTAAGACTTGAACGTTATTAGGTAGAGTGGGCACATAGTTGGGAGAAGTGGGTACGCACATGATTTCTATGAGAAGAATTACTATGTTAAAACAATTCTAAAACTTACGGGTAAATGCTCAAGTATGCTAAGGGTACATATATCAATATGCTAAAATGTTTGCGTTGTATAAAATGTCTAAAATGTCCATAATTGTCTGGAGGATGGAAGGCACGGAGAGCGGAAGGCTATAAAATATTTTTGCTTGTAAATGTGGTTATAGTTTAGGTCTCAATTAGACCGGTTTCTCTATAACCATGGCTCTGGTACCAATCTGTAACACCCCCAATTCAATGATGCAGCGGAATTTAAACTGGGTGTTACTCGACGGCACAACAGTCGTAATAATAGAAAACGATCTTTAATTGAGTCGTTTTAAAAGATTTATCATTAAAATTATATAAATATCAGAGATTACAAAATAAGGTCCCAGATGATTCCATGTTTACAAATTATATTAAATGAGTTTTCGAATGATAATAAAATTTATAGCCCTCTTGAATATTCGTGCTCCTCCGTTTCAGCCTCGATCATTATGGACCTGAAATACATGCTTAAACTGTCAACACAAAGGTTGAGTGAAATTCATAGAGTTTATTAAATGGTTGAAAACAATATGTTGGTAGTGTGAGTTAATTAGAGTCACACCAATGGTTTTGAAAATAAAACAGATATTATTATTCTAAGCTCATGACACCAAAACATTAACGGGTACCAACATCAATCGGCGGAGTTATCCCGATAGGTACTTTGCCGTCATACCTAAATCTCAAATATAGTGCATTTATTTGAACGAAGTCAATACAAATGGGATTCGTCAATCCCAATAGGCCTATTCACAATACTCGCGCTCACTATAACTCGTGATTAAATGGTTCATGATAAGAGATATTGGATTGGCAAGGATGGTACTTAGTGACAATAAAACAATCGGATAGCATATAATTTCAAAGCATTGTTTTCGGTTAAAATAGCATGTATTCCCCCCAAGGGTTTGTAAAACAATTAAGTAATAGAAAGTGGGGCTATGAACTCACCGTGAGTTGGATGATGTATAATGAGAATGATGGATATGCTGTGAGAACTTCTACGAGAAACCTAGAATAATTGTTGCAACTTAGGTTTGGAATAATGTCTAAGAAAACATAAACGTTCCTATATATGTCTTGCATATTGTTCATGATGTAGTACTTAGTATGTTGTGTAAGTCTTTGAAATAAAAGTGGTTTATGAAACATGTATAGTTTGTATATCTCTTACTACCGTTCGGGCCATCATAATTCAGAGGTCATGTAGTAAACGTCCGAGGATCTAGGACACTTTAAATCGTAAATCCAGCAACTCGTCGATCCGTTTACCCAAATGGAACCCCTCACATGAAGCTCCCTAGTGTTGTAGTATTTGATAGAAAATATAAGTTTTTGATCTTTAAAAGTTACATGTCCGAATAGTTGAATAAACTTATGAAAGTTTATTTTAAATGAAGATTGTTATTTCAATGAGTTTCTTAAGCCTAGAATGAATATTACTTGCAAAGTCTCATGGTTATTTTGATGGAGTAGATCCAAATTGGATGATTATGTTACAACTAACACTTTAGTTCATGTTTTCGACTTAGAAAGTTATATGGTCTTTAGCCGTGGCTTTGCCGTGACTTTAGTCATTGCTACCGTGGTCTTGAGACTCATCCTTGGCCTTAGCCATGGTTGTGGTCTCGGCTTTAAGGTCATTAGACCTCTTGGTTTTACTTAGCCATAACCAATACATGGTCATTTGGTATTAAAATTGGGCTGTTAAGAATTTGAAGAAAAATATCACTCGT
Source organism: Artemisia argyi (assembly GCA_030686995.1). Lineage (NCBI taxonomy): Eukaryota > Viridiplantae > Streptophyta > Magnoliopsida > Asterales > Asteraceae > Artemisia > Artemisia argyi. The sequence continues at coordinate 157,471,702 of CM060708.1, forward strand.
TATGCGTTTTCATGGTTCGAGCTTCATTGTCTCTGAATCCAAACATCGTTCCGGACAACTTTTGTGTTTTAACTTTTTGATGAAACGGTCCAGAAGGCCTCGAAAAAAATCCAAATTTTGATCAGAATGCTATTAGGCAGTTTCGGGTTTTTAGGTTCGCTAACTTCTTTTGGCCATACCTTTTGACTCGTGTACTCGTTTTAGGTGATTCAAATTGCTATGTTTTCATTGTAAAGTCCTCTTTAACAGTAGTTAAGTGTCTAATATCATGGTTATACTATTTTGGTCGAATTTCACAATATATGTCACTAGTTTTCTTGTTTATGTCAATTTAGCTACATATGATTCCTTTAACTTGTTTTAATGGATTTTATACATCATGAACATAACACAAAGACCATATATAGCATGAATGAAACATAATAAGCATGGAAATGATATTGAGCAAGAAAGTGTATTAGGGTTTCTTACAACTTTAGGCTTTCTAAAGAAAGGAAGTTAAGAACAAGGATTAGGACTTTGATTGAGCAAGCTTTCCACACTTTAGCAACCCTTCTACACTCTTGTATTCTTGAAGGCTTGGTGATGAGGTATTAGGTGACTTGAGTGAATTTAAACTCAAGAGGATCACCTAAACTTGCAAGGAATTTGATGTAGTTTACTTATAGCTTGAATTCTCTTGGATAACTTGAATAAGAAATTTGAGGAAGGTTATTTATAGTTCCTTGAGGAGGTTAGGAAGGTGTTAAGAAGGTGTAGTGAGGAGGTGAAAGTATTAGGATATTTAGGAAGCTTACTTAGGAAGTTTAGACCCATGGAATGATCATAAGTCATCAAGGCTTCATCACAAGCCAACAAGGCTTGTGACTCCCCTCCTATTGTCGGCCATATGGTGGATAGGGTAACTAGATTCATAAACTTGGTATTATCCTACTTATGGAGTTAGTTTTGGTTCCGTAAATCGCTAACCGTAAGTTGTTAGGCCACGAAACGTAAAACCGGGTATCATAAAAATAAGAAACTTGAAAGAATGATTAAACTTGTCAATATACTCCATAATAAAATATAAAATGAGTGTAAGTTCCATCGGGTTGCTTAAACCCTGTTAAAACTGGAAACGCGGGTCTAAAACGCGTAATACGTTAAATGTATGAAAGTTGCGTAAAATTGAGAAAAGAGAAATGTAATTTTTCTAATAGGATAATAATAGACTAAAATGACCTATAACGTCTAGACTGGGCTCAGTCTAGTGTCGGTTGGTATTTAATGTCTTTTAGACGTAAAACCGTAAGCATAAAAATAGAGGAATGATTTATAAAATAAAGAAATGATTTTTGGTCAAAGGATGAGGGAAAATATGTTGACTTTTCCATAAATATGAAAGTTTCTAATTGTCTCAGAAAATGCGGTGCAGTTATAGGTTAAGGTTACGGATAAGTAAAAGTGCTTAAAACGTAAATTTCTGTTTCTTACGGCACAGGGTCTATTTGGTAACATTTTTCTTAATCATCAAAAATTCTTTAATTAATCATGAGTGTACTAAACATTTATCTGATGCGGGGAAAATTGACGCGGTTGGTTTTCGTTGTGCGTAGATTTTTTAATTATCGAGTACTCCAATATGTTTAATTATCGATTAAGATGAAATAATACGAAAAGGTTAACCGCCGCGATAGTATACTTCAAGGTTAGCTCCTTGTTTAGCATCGAGAAACGTGGACATGACCATATCCAAACTAAAAAAAAAATTAATACTCCGTAATTAAAAAAGTTAGGATTCCACCACAAAGATAAGTTCCATCAGTGTAGTGCCTTTTATATCTTTGGGTATGGCATAAACTTGTACAGTTGTACCCCGAAAAAATCGTTTAATGCACATATATATGGGACCTCTGTATATTTCACAGATCGTGTTAGAAAACCAAATCACAGCAAAGTTGGTCAACGACTAGATTTAATAAGGACACTCAAGACCGCATTTATCATCAGCAACTTAGCGTCACATCAGTTTTCTCTCTATAACAAATTTCACCACTATTCCACAATTAGTGGTGAAATTAGTGGTGACAAGACAACCAACTTCACCATCAAAACATACTCCACTTAAATATATATATATATACCTCACAAAAAGCCAATTAATAAATACATACACAACAAAGCTCCCACAACTCGGTCGATCATATGCACGATCGAGTTTTGGTTTTTTTATCATCCAAGATGCGTTCTATGGGGGTACTGTAACTAAGAAGACACGTCTTTATTGGGAAAAGACTCGGTTTTGAGTCTCTTATTATGCCCAGTCCAAGGTAAATTAAAAACAACACGTTTTTCATCTTTTATCCTTGTTGGAAGCACGACATGCAAGTTACTGTTTAAATTATGCATGCTCAATAACATATTGTATTCTTTTATTGTACCATAGCTTTTATATAAAAAGTATGTTATTTTGCGAAAAGGGATCGGTTAGGTTCAATGGATAAACTGCAACTTAACCAGTCAACCACTCATCTTACCACCAAAATGAAACGATGCCGTAGTAAATCACTTTTAAACTGTTAATCAATTCCAGGGACATGTGAAAAATGGTAGTAGTAATATATTAATTTATGTTTGTGTCGGCAGCCTTAGATTTTAGCAATATATTATACCAAGATGGCTCAAAGAATATATTTCTATTAAAAAGAATTTCATGAATTTTAACAAATAACAAATATTGTTCCTCTCATTAAAATGAAAACAAGGTTCAAGATTAAAGGGCGAAGGTCAAAGAAACCGTAATATACTCCTTCAAATATCTCAGGATAGTTAAAGATACTCTCATAATGTCAAGTGTCACTAACATACTAAAGATTTGTGTACTATTATGAGTAACTTTGCAAATGATTTGACAAAAATACTCTTATGTTCTTCATCTTTTTCCTTTAGTTTTGGCTTAGTTTCTAGTTTCTACGTAACAGTATAAAGCTGTGTACTAATGTTAGATTCAGTCATAGATTAAACATGCAAATATACGATCATTACCAAGTATATCAATTCATTATTTAAAACAATTCTGTAATATTCCATTATCCAAATAATAAAATAAGACTACTAGCGGGTCGAAAGCCTAATGTTCCTTGCATGCTCAACATGTTTAGCACATGGTATTGGCTTTGTACAGCTAAGTTTTCATATGTATGAACTTTGAGAATACATGATATCGTCTATTTCAACAACTTGACGAATGTAGTGAAATTTGCGAAGGATGTGTTTGGCTCCTCTTAGAACTCCTGGTTTATTTGAGATTATAATAGCACTAGTATTGTGGCAATACATGTCCATAGGACTGTCAATACTATGAACAACGCCAAGCTCAAAATTGAACTTTCTCATCCAAACAGCTTCCTAGACAAATGGGGTATTTAATTTGGTGTGAACCCAACCCTCCATCGCATGCATTTGTTTATGCATGGAGTGACAATTCTTACATGTTTAGTTAATCCCATGTAAACATTACATATTTTTTCAAACATGTGAGAATATAGATGTGAGAATATAGGAAGAAATTATGTATCCTCACTTCTGTCTATAAGCTAACTTTGACAAGCAGCTACACAAAATAATACTCCCTCCGTCCCAAAATATAAGTCCACTTTGATAGTTTTTGTTGTCCCAATTTTAATGTCTACTTTTAATAACAACCAATCAAAATACTTTTAAGTGGGTGAGAATAAAATTCTATTGGTTAACACTATAATGGGCCCATTTTTCTTAAACTTTGTAAAATTTGAAAATGGACATATAATTTGGGACGGAGGGAGTATATTTATGTGGCTCACGGTAACATTATATATTCAAGGAATAATATCTGATTAGCAAAGAACAAAACACGTAAAGCTTGATTCATATATCTCCTTGCTTGACCTGCGCTTAGTTCAGAAAAGCTCGTCTTGGAAACGAACAGGTTTGGTCTTATACACCAGTCGGGTAATCCTAATGGCGTGTTCATTTTTTTGTTGGAGTCCGATAAAATTCATCGAGGAAAAGCCTGTCTAGATTAATTAAGAGGTGTTCTTCTTCAAGCTGCACATTCCTGACCGGGCCAAGGAAAGATTTGAACAATCAAGACTCCAAAGTTTAAAATGATAAATTGTTATATAGTTAGACCCAAAAGATCAAATTGGAGCTGGTTATGGGACATTAGGATTTGAACATGTAAACTCCTTTACGGAGTAACAAACTATTTACTATACTCTTCATCTTAGTTACGTATGCTTATGTAATGATGCATGAAGTCGTTGTAAGAATAATTGATTCTTTATTTTATTCAAGTATCACATGATTTAAATCGTACCAAATTATTCATAAAATCAAGTACAAACAAGGTGACATATTGGGAACGACCAACATGCACTCATACATAATACTTATTTTACGCTCCAAATTCTCATAAAAACAAAGCAAACTAGAATTACTTGATCTTTTTAAACACAAACTCGAAAGGAGTACCACTTGAAGCAAGATATCTAACCCCATGATCTACAACAACACTCACATTAAAGCAAGTGTGAGGACCAGCACCACAAAAATAGGGACAATGTTGAAGCATGTAACTATGAATCTTTGGACTTGTTGGCTTAGGATATTGAACAATCTGAAAACATGAAGCAGCCGTATCAAATAACCCGCCCGTTGTAATCAAGTTTTTAGGTGCCTTTGCTTCAGCATCATTGATTTGCCAGAATGTCGACGCATCACACCCACTCTTAGCACTTCCCGAGTCAATACCAAGAATGCGTGATGTTTTAAGATAATTTTCTTTACCTACAAGAGTAAAGCTAAATTTACCACCTATGTTAACCTCAGCAGGGTCTTGAACAACGTTAAATGGGCAAATTTTATTATTATTCTTTTTATCGGTTAACTTAACACCACCACCCTTAGCCCAAACGACTGGACCAATGTGATACGGAACGTTGTTCAAGACTTTATTGCCGCTAACATCGTATACGACATCATCGGCCGCAGATGCGGTGTGGATTATGAAAACAAGGAAGAGAATGAAAGAGAGGAGCGACTTCATGGTATAAATGTTTTGATTGATGTTTGGTGTGATAGTTAAGTAAGTCATAGGTTGGTATTTATAGGCAGTTAACAAACCAGTTTTTCAATGATAATACCTCTTTTTGACAATTTTTTATTTATAAATGATTTTAAACATGTTTATATGTTTATATCGATTAGTCGTTACCGACGACAATGTCTTTTGTTTCTCATTTTGCTTTATACAATCAATGATAATAGACTACTCAACGGGTGACAATTGGGGGTTGGGAGACCCTACAATCAACTTACAAAAAGTAAATTATCGTCATAATGAATAGCTAAAGTTAAAAATGAGGTGTGCTACACCCACATAAGGTTTACAAAATTTTAGCCACTCGCTGACGTGTCAGAGTGCTAATTGGTTGATTTTCTGTGGCCCACAGAAAACCAACCAATCAGCATTCTGCCACGTCAGCGAGTGGCTGAAATTTTGTAAACCTTAGGTGGATCTAGTATTTTCCGTTAAAAATAACTACTCTAATTACACTGGATCAAAAGATTTCAACATATGATAAAGAGATGAAAATATCAGTTTATAACTTTATATCTATATGCATACGAAATTAAGAGGGTATTTGATTTCAACTTAATTGACTTAATATGAAAGAAACTGAATTAATCAAGTCATATGAAAACGATTTGTTTATAACCTAATAGAGAAAAATGACTGAAAATATTAATTAAGTAATAAAACTAAGGTTGTCCGTATTAAGTCATCCGTTATTAAACGTGACTTAATAAAAAAAATTTAACAAACAAGCCCTAAGAGCGCTTGATAACGTAATTTTACTCAATATTTTTTTAATTAGTTTGGCTGCACTTAAACATACTTATTATCATACTAGAAAGGTGTCCGCGTGATGCGGGGGCGGCTTGTTGGGGTGAAGGGGAGGGAGGTGGGGGTGGTGGAAAGTGGTTGTTGGGGTGGTTGTTGAGGTGGTTAAAATTGTTGGGGGTGCTTGTTGAGGTGGTTATAAATTGTTGGGGGTGTTTGTTTCCATAATTAGTAAGTTAAAGTCTGAATTTTTAAGCCTTTCTAATTATAGAATAGTTGCAAATACATTATATATATTATCATATAATCACATGATATAATCTTTTCAGATACTGTAATTAAGTAACAATGTAGCATAGCTTTTGTAAAACAAAATTTTCATAAATGCATGTGCTTAGGTCAAAAGATGTCTCATCCCTCTGATTGTACAGTTTCATCGTCCAAAGTGAATCTTAACATGAAAGTGGTGTGCGGAAAACTTAACAATTGGATATTAATTTTGAGATGGAGTAAGCAATATTTATCTAGGTACTGCTAAACACAACTTTTTTTTTTATTTTTTTTTTTTTTTTTTTTTTTTTTTTTTTATGCATTACATTAAAAATCATTTAAATGACCGATTATTGTTTTAAAGTATTTTTGAATACCGTAACTTATAACCCATGACTCATAAGTTTATAGTTAGCAAAACCCTAATTCTTAATAATTAACAACATATCACGGTGCTTAAAACAAACCCAAATGGCTATGAGCTAACAAAACATACATCAAGTGTTGTGTTGGTTTTAATTTAGAGCAAATGGTATGGTTGCGTAAAGGGGGAGGGCTCCGCTAAGGCCGCCATTACCACACCGGAAACCATGACGTTATCGCTTGGACCATCATATTGCCATGGCATGCGCCATAAGTCACGACTTTCAAATTTTTTTTGACCATATCTTTTGCAAAGGTAAAATTTGTAATTCTTTTTTTCAAATTTAACGAAAAATATACCAACAAACCACATTATTTTTACATAAAACTTTTATCATTTTTTCACCTAGAACACTTTCAATATGGAACGATGATGAATATGAATATCATCTTTTGATGGAAACTTACGAGTATCATGGAACTTTGGAACAATGAGAAGCTCAAACCTCAGTTTCAAGGAATGTGATACATCGTGAACGAGAACCTGCAGAAGAACGTTTGATGAACGACTACTTTGGTGATCTAGATTACTATTTATGACATCGTTACAGTATGAGTATGAAAATATTTTTAGAAATAGTCGAAGATATATCTTATCATACTTATGATCCTCTTCCCAGACATTTTAAATTTGTTAGAGTTTGACTCGATTGTATAGGTTAAATGAGTTTAGTGTTATTATAGAATGCATTTTCTGCATACACCAATTGGTATATGGTGTAACGCTAGATGCATTTCATGAATATTTGTAAATGGGTGAACACGCAGAACGCAATTGCCTTGATTTTTACTATTTGCATTATTTACTTATTGCATACCTGAGTATTTTAAGAAAATAAGATTTTAATGACGTCCAAAGTATATATACTAAACACGAAGTGGTTAATGGGTTTTGGAGAATGCTTGAAAACAAATATTGTATGTATTAAGAATAGACAAAATGTCCGAAGTCATGGTACCAACAATTTTTGAGAGATGATAAAAAAATACCTAACTATAATGTTTGAAGATGTTGCGTCGTAGAAATTGTGGATTTAGCATGCCTTTTTTTGGTGTAACCGGTGCAAATAACGACATTAATGTTCTAAATTATTCATTGTTATTCAACGAACTTGATGACATTGCCTTGGTGGCTCAATTTGAAGTAAATGGAGTTAAATATGACAAAGGGTATTACTTAGCCGACGTGATTTATCCACAGTGGGCTACATTTGTCAAATCATTTTTTTGTGTCAAGAGATGAGAAACATTTGCTCTTTAAGAGAAGACTTGAAAGTGCAAGAAAAGATGTCGAATGAAATTTTTTGGTGTCCTCTAAGAATGTTGGAGAAGCATACAACAACAAACATGTTTTTACAGTATCACCAAGATATGAAGAATTATGTACACTTGCATCATATTGCATAGCATAATTCTCTAAAATCAAAAGTTCGCGAAAAGTAACGCTAATAAGGACTTTGTTGATACATTGGTTTTGGTTGTTCCAAAGCTAGAGAATAATGGTTATACTCGGGATACTATCCATATCGAGTATCAATAAAAGCCTCCTAGTTGTGGTAACTGTGTCATTTCTGGACATTCACACGGTACTTTCCCAAAGGTTACAAAGGAGGTCCGTGAATCTAATTTGCATGTGCATGATGAGGGTTTTCGTGGGGTTAGAAAGGGGTCAAATGGTTAATTATAAAATGGCTTTGAGACCAAAATCCCAATATGAATACAAACTGGTTTCTGAACGTAAGTATGGTGCTACATCATATAAAAAGTGTAAAGGTGAGAAGAATGTTGATCATTCATCTAAGAATGAGGCTAGTTCAAGTGGCACAATCAAGAGTTCAAAGATTACATGTTCTACTAGTACTTCGATTTTTTTATGCTTTTAATTTGATTAATAATAATGATGAGGGTTTTGTGGCAAGTTCGACTTTGACTAAAGTAGAAAATCCAATTGAAAAGATGATTGAACAAGAGGTTAATTCGGATAGCGAGTTTTTTTTTTTTTTTTTTTTTTTTTTTATTTATTTATTTATTTATTTTGTGGTTTTTAGGTAAAGAAGGTTAATTCGGATAGTGAGGTTGAGGATGTATGATGAGACATCTTTGTTTATGGTTGCCTCTAATATGGCTAGTGGAAGTAGTGGTGCGGATGCTACAAGTCTGCGCGAGGATGATGAATTTGACATGTATGATGTCTATGATTTAACTGAAGAATAGAAGGTATTCTGTAAAGTGTTGGAAATTTCTCTTCGAGGTCAAATTTGGCATTGGTTTTTGTTTGGTGTCATTTTGGAGTTAAATGTATTCTAGTGATTAATTGTTGTATTTTTTTTTATAGAGGTAGCAGTATTAGTAGTCGTTTCTGTTATGTTTGATTTACTGACTATATAACGGGCTGAGATGTGTGAGTCACTCACATTCTATATTTCTATGTACTTAAACATTTTTTTAGTAATATATTTATTGGGTGTAACAACCTTTTACCCAAAAATAGTTTGCGATTAGTGAATTCAACGAGTTGTATATTAACCCGCATCCAAATATACGACATGCACTGATCAAGAGACATGTTGTACAACAAAGAAAAGCAAAAGAATTACGTGTTAAACATACACATGAAACTCTTTAACGAAATCTTATGAAGCATATTTGACAACAATAAGATTTTTTGTTGATAATTTTATGTATTTTTATTATTTTTTTTTATGTAATTTGTATTTTTAATTTTAATAAAGAAAAAAAAATTAGTTGGTTTGAAAAAATAAAAAAGAAAAGAAAATATTATATCATAAAAAAGGTGTTATGGCTTGAGTTATGAGGGAGAGTGATTTTCGACTGTGAGTAACAGGGTTGTGTTAATTAAAAAAACTGATGTAACATGACGTTTAGAAACCACACCTTTTGCAGTTACTACACTCATAACAACAAACCTCACCATAACAGAGGTACATAAGATATAGTCAGAGATATGGAGAAGACAAGGTGAAACACTTAAAAATACTTTTTACAGAAAAATCTCCCACAAATTTAATGGGTGAAATTTTCTAACAAACTTACCCTTCTACTCCAATGTGTGGATAAAAGAATCCAATGTGTGGATAAAATCAGCTCTTTCTTGATGGACTGTATTTTCCCTCTGTCTAAAAAAAATTAAAGATAATATCAAGATACGTAGTGCATGGCCCTTCAATGTCGAGAATGGTCGTATACCAATATATCCTTTATGGAAGAAACTAAATACATCTCGACACGATTTGCACACATAGTAAACAACATCTTTACACATTTGTGATTTTTTTAAGGGTTTTTTGCATATATATCCTTCTGAAAATGCAAAATTGCATATATATCCAAAGCATGCATAAAAACCATTGTATTATGTGTTGGAATATATGAATAATATAAAACTATAAACATATAAACATCAAAGAGTACGCAGCCGAATAGATCAAATACAAATAATAAATTAACCGAAATATAAATGGATACATACCTCTTGATTGCTAGCAAGAACAAGAACTTATAAACCCTAGGAGAGGGCTTATATGGATCGACTAGGGCTAGTCACAAGGCAAGATCACCGTTAGCAAAAGTATGCTAACACTTCGTTCTCACACACACGTACTATAAGCGTTTCAATGGAAATGCTAGATTCGTAGTACACGAAAGATTAAACTATTGGTCCTATCAATCAAAGATCGATTAGACACAAAGAAAGAGATTAGAGAAGATTAGGTTGCAATGGAACCAAGGAATGATTAGAATGAATGAGAGGGGTCTCATTATATACTAATCAAGAGGCTTGGAGCAAAAGCTATCCCAAACCCTATGGGGTTATGGGTGTGGCCGGCCATGGGTTACAAAAGCCCAACCCGAACCGAACTTTCACTCTTTTCCAACTCTAGTCCTTCATGTTTCGTCTAACGGTCGTTAGTTACCGTTAAGTTTATATTTCGTGTATTTAATAATTATTCGTCACTAAAACAATAATTATTAATTCATTGAAACTCATACGTAAAGTGTGCAATCCCGAAGTCTCGAGTTCGAATCCGGTCATGATATATTAATTTATTATCCATCAAACTAACAGCTCCCACTTGGATATAGATTAATGTAACAATGACAATGGTTAGTCTAGCATAACATGCCAATGCCCCCAGAACGATCTCGAGTATGGTTTCCTGGAAAAAACCACCTTTGATGATTCATCATCATACTTATCCTTTTGATTCTAATACTATGTTAATTTGGATATGGATTGAAGTCATTCCATAATTAACTAGTGTTTCTCGTTATTTATGATTAAGCAAGATTACCAACTCTTCTGAACGTATTCCAGATAGACCTTGGGCATGGTCATGCAAACATCTTGTTAATCCTACGAGCGGCCAAACAGTATTATACTTCAAAACAAATTTGAAGGAACCAAATCCTGTATTGACTACAAGCATAACCTATGAACTTCGCATCACCTCTGAAAATAATCCTTATAACTACCAGTTACGGATAGCGTTAGATTATCTCACAGAAAATGAGCTACATCCACAGTAGTTACCTAGTATCTCAAGTCTGAGGATAAATATTCATGATTTACTATAATGACAACATCCATAAGTACAATCATGTAGTTGGGATTTTGTCCTATATTCAATTTATCCAGTATTGAATATCATGTGAATTTGGCATGTCTATGCACCAATATAATTTATATATATTATACCAAATCTCACATTTGTCTTAGTTCAATGATACTCCCATATCATTAATTGACAACGGACAATTTAGAATAACTTAAGTTATTCATGGATTAAACATGCAAATATATGATACAATATTTATGAATAGAAATAAACATAACACAATACTTCATTTCATTCGAATAATCATTGTTAACAATCCTTTATCCAAATACTAACCACAGATCTACATGAAACTACTAGCTAAACGAAGTCCAATGCCATCAGCAAGTCGAGTAAGCTTTTCCTTAGATAAAGCCTTCGTAAATGGATCAGCTAGATTGTTATCTGTGTGAATTTTGAGTAGATTGATTTCACCTATGTCGACTTGTTCTCGAACATAGTGATATCTTCTTGGAAAATGTCTGGCGCCCTTCATAACTCCAGGTTCATTGGCGAATGTAACTGCGACAGAGTTTTCACAATACATATTAATAGGTAATTCAATTGACGGCATAATACCAAGCCCCGAAATGAATTTCCTGATCCAAACAGCTTCCATCGCAGCTTCCGATGCAGCAATATACTCAGCTTCTGTAACAGACATCGCAATTGTTGTCTGCTTCTTGCTCTTCCAGTCAACTGCTCCTCCATTAATAACAAAGACATAACCCGTCTGAGACTTTGTATCATCTTTATCAGTTTCAAAGGACGCATCACAGTAACCTGTAACATCAAGTTCTGTTTCTGGATTTCCCCCATACACTAGAAACATATCTTTAGTATTCCTTAAATACTTAAGAATGCTTTTAACAGCGTGCCAGTGCTTTCCACCTGGATTCTGTTGATAACGACTGGTCATATTTTGTGCAAATGTCACATCAGGTCTTGTGCATCTAACTGCATACATGATAGATCCTACTGCTGAAGCATACGGAACCTTCTTCATGATTGCAACCTCTTCAGGTGTTGAGGCACATAGTTTGCCACTTAAGCCATGTTCCACTTGCATTGGCAAATATCCTTTCTTGGAATTTTGCATATTAAATCTCTTCAATACTTTATCAATGTAAGTACTTTGACTTAATCCAATCAACCGCTTTGATCTATCTCTGTAGATCTTGATTCCAAGGATGAATGTTGCTTCTCCTAAATCCTTCATAGAAAAACATCTACCAAGATAAGCTTTAACTTCGTTTAAACTTGGTATATGATTTCCTAATATTAATATGTCATCGACATATAGGATAAGAAAAGTAACATTACTCCCACTAGCTTTCTGGTATACACATGGCTCATCAAGATTTTGACTAAATCCAAAACTTTTGATTTCTGCGTCAAATCTCTTATTCCATTGACGTGATGCTTGCTTTAATCCATAAATGGATCTTTTAAGTTTGCATACACGGTTTGGAAATTCTGGATTCACAAACCCCTCAGGCTGCGCCATATAGATGTCTTCATCTAGGCGACCATTCAAGAAGGCGGTTTTGACATCCATTTGCCATATCTCATAGTCATAGTAGGCAGCTATGGCTAAGAGAATCCTAATAGCTCTAATGTCAGCTACAGGAGAAAAGGTCTCCTCGTAGTCAACACCAAATGTTTGAGTATATCCTTTAGCTACCAAACGAGCCTTATAGATGTGTACAATGCCATCCATGTTTGTTTTCATTTTGTAGAGCCATTTACTTCCAACTACCTTAGCATTTGGAGGTAAGTCTACTTCTTCCCAGACTTCATTGTCTTTCATGGACTGCATTTCCCCATTCATAGCACTCTTCCATTTCTCCTTTTCAGGACCATTAATGGCAGCCTTATAACTAGTAGGTTCATTAAGATCCCCTAGTATCGTTTCCTCACACTCTACGTTAAGACATAGACATTCGGGGGCTTTCACAGTTCTTGATGATCTGCGAATGGGTACCACTTCCACTTCAGGTGGAGGACCTAAACTTTCAGGTTCCACAGGAAGTGCGCTAGTGTTTTCAGAAGGTGATGTATCTTCATCTTCTAGATCATAAACTCTCCCACTGAATTCTTGAGATATAAGATTCTTTTCAAAGAAATCTCCATACCTAGCCACAATGACTTTATTCTCTGGTGGAAAGTAAAAGTAGTAACCCATTGTTTCCTTTGGGTATCCTACGAAGATACACTTAACAGATCTCTGTTGGAGTTTATCTGGTGAATCACGTTTAACAAACGCGTCACAACCCCAGACCTTTAAGTAAGAAAAGCTAGGAGCTTTTCCTGTCCATAATTCATATGGAGTCTTATCAACCTTCTTTGTTGGAACCATATTCAATATGCGAATGGCAGTTTCAAGGGCATAATCCCAAAAGGATAAGGGTAGAGATGTACGATTAAACATTGATCGTACCATGTCTAGCAAAGTACGATTTCTCCTTTCAGATACACCATTTTGCTGTGGAGTATAAGGAGCCGTGAGATGTTGGACTATACCACACTCAGTTAGATAATCTTTAAACTCTTGGCTTAAATATTCACCGCCTCTATCGGATCGAAGTGCCTTAATCTTCTTACCGAGTTGTAATTCTACTTCACTTTTGAAAACCTTGAAGGTATTAAAGACTTCATGTTTATGTTTAAGTAAATAAACATAACCATAACGACTATAATCATCCGTGAAGGTTATGAAGTAGGTAGCACCACGTCTTGACACATGTCTAAGTGGACCACACACATCAGTGTGTATTAATCCAAGTAAATCTGTTGCCCTTTCCACTTTTGATGAAAAAGGTTTCCTTGTCATCTTCCCAGATATGCAGGACTCGCATTTATCAAATGATTCATCATTGATCTTTTGTAAAAGCCCATCATGTTGCAGCTTTTGCATGCGATCCTTGCCTATATGAGCAAGACGACAGCGCCAAAGATAAGACGAATCCAAGTTAGACTTGATTCTCTTATTGTTAATGCTATACATAGAATTATTTCTATTGGACATGGAATCTTCCATATCAATTTCAAACACACCATTTATTGGAATTACATTAAAGTAAAAAACATTATTTAAAGAAACAGAAATTCCATTATTAATAAATGTGTGAACAAAACCATTATCCAATAACAAAGAAACTGAAATGACACCCCTAACAATAGAGGGTGCAAAGTGACAATTATTCAATACTAGTATCATTCCCGAAGGTAAAACTAAATTGAAAGTCCCTATGGCTTCAACTGCTGCACGTACTCCATTTCCTACGTACAAGTATCTTTCTCCATAGGCCAGCTTCCTTGCTCCTCTAAGTCCCTGCGACGTATTACAGATGTGAGTACCACATCCTGTATCATATATCCAGGAATTATTCTTACGAGGAAAAGAAAATAACTCAATCATAAACATACCTGAAGTGCTTGCGACGTTACCAGGCATTTTACTTTTGTTGAGGCGCAACTCCTCTAGAAACAATGGACAGTTTTTCTTCCAATGACCAGGAGTGTTGCAGTGGTGACATTTAGCCAAATCCTTATTGAAATTTTCCTTCTTCTTCTGAAAAGGAGGATTTTGCTTCTTAGGCTTCTGTTGGTGGTTTGCAATCTGCTTGCCTTTACCAGTACCATTGCCTTTACCCTTGAAGTTCGCATTATGCGGTTTGTTGGGTTTCTTGGTGATCCTACCACCCTGTATTGCCATTACAGCTGGTGTAGGTGCCTTCTTGTTCAGGCCTTTCTCATAGTCAATAAGCATTGCATGAACTTCACTTACTGTCTTCCCCTTGCAATGCATATTGTAATTGCGTACAAACTCACTATACAAATCCTGATTAAGGGATCGTAGAATGAGACCAATACATATGCTTTCCTGATATCCGCAGCCAAGTCGCTCCAATTGGTCCATATAATGTTTCATGGATAGAAAATGGGCACTCACGGATTTTCCTGCTTCCTGCTTACAATTATGCAAAGATTCTATTAAATCATATAATTCTGCAGCAGGTGGTTTCTCAAACATTCGTCTGAGTTCATTGATCATGTCCATGGGACCAAAAGGCTCAAACTGTTTCTGCAATTGAGTATCCATCCCAGCCAACATGAGACAAGCCACATCATTGTGCTTCTCATATTCAATTTTGTATGTATCCTTTTGGGCTTGGGTTGCATCTGCAGCAGGTTCAGCAGGAAGGGGTTCACCAAGATAATCATATCTTCTGGCCATCCTTAAGGTGATTCTTAAAGATCGATACCAGTCATTGAAATTTTCACCAGTCAACTTGTCTCGATCAATCATTTGCTTGAACGCAGAACTCATGTTGCTCATATTAGTGTTTTCAGGTGTAGCCATTTCTACAGAAAAAATTCAAAAGTTAGTACTTTCGATAATTAAATTTCAATAAAATTAAATACCCTTGGTTCATAAACATATAACCATTTTAATTATATATTGAAAAACTAGGATCCAAATTGACATAAGTTCATCACATCAGTTGATCTGCTAGTGATGACGTTATTCAATAAGGTACGGGTCGTGTCCCAATTGCCAATATTCAATTGCAATTCCTAGAATCGATGGGATTTACATTATTTGCCAACCGCAGTTGCAATATAAACATGTTTTATCCCCATCTTCTTATGCCTTGAGTGATCAGTTCCCACTATCAACTCAATTAAGTTAACCAATTTAAGAAATAACAAACTTACATAATGACACCACACCAGTTGATCTGCAAGTGATGAAATCATGTAATTTGTCCTTCCATTGCAATCTAGTCAGGTTACGCCCTGGCGTAGATCCAATTTCAGGTGTTTCCGTTTCATTGGATGGCATATAACTTAAATTTAAGGGTAGTATTTTTGATGTGTGTAATCAAAATATATGTACAAAGATGTCATGCATTCATCTTGTAGCATATGTTTCGTGTAAAAAAACTTTTACTCATTAGTTTCTTTACGAGCTTAAATCTCCAAACTTTTGATTGAGGCGTTGGGAAACTTACAACTTTCCTTAAGTGCTTCGTAGTTATCATGGATGTTAGGTAAAGACTAAAATATGACTCACAGGCGAGCGGTAAGCCAGAATGGAGGCTCACTAAGGCCGCAATTTAATGCGTAGCCAACCTTATACCCACTTTAATAGTTTGTCATAATTAGTTCCACCTTTCAACCACTTAATACAGTCGCGATCAATCAACCAAAAGTTCAAGATTTATAAGTAAGCTCAAAACAAGATTTCACCATTATTAAGTCCGTTTAATATTTTATTTCTTGAAATTACCATTTGTTACTATCATGTTGCAAAAAACATATAAAACAAAAGTAATAAAATAAAATAAACAAACAACAACAATAATGGTCATGCAAATTACAATCAATATAAAACACACTATTGATTTAATATACGATTAATAGGGTCTTCCCTAATTTTATAATTAATCAAATTTTAGTAATCTTTATACATAATTTTTACTAAACCATTTATCAATTATAATAAATCGCATAAATAAGCATGAAATCAAAACAAATCTTAATCCATAACAACACATGCATAGTATGTCATGGATGCCCATATTGCACATATTATACAAATAATCATGTCAATCAAGGAACGCAACCAAACGGCATATAACAATATCCATACACATAAATTACATGCAACCTATGGTTTCTACAAGTTTTTATTACATAATTCATCAAACCCTAATTTCTTTTTAAATAAAAAAAAAAACTTTCAACATATATATAAATAATTAAATAAATTCGAAATAAAAAAAAATAAAACTAGGGTTTATGAAAAAAAATAAAAACATAAGAACACCAAGCATGTTATAATCAAACGATTCAATTTTATGTGTTTCGGTAATTCATTATAATGTATTAACGGCTCTTGATGCCACTGTTGGAATATATGAATAATATAAAACTATAAACATATAAACATCAAAGAGTACGCAGCTGAATAGATCAAATACAAATAATAAATTAACCGAAATATAAATGGATACATACCTCTTGATTGCTAGCAAGAACAAGAACTTATAAACCCTAGGAGAGGGCTTATATGGATCGACTAGGGCTAGTCACAAGGCAAGATCACCGTTAGCAAAAGTATGCTAACACTTCGTTCTCACACACACGTACTATAAGCGTTTCAATGGAAATGCTAGATTCGTAGTACACGAAAGATTAAACTATTGGTCATATCAATCAAAGATCGATTAGACACAAAGAAAGAGATTAGAGAAGATTAGGTTGCAATGGAACCAAGGAATGATTAGAATGAATGAGAGGGGTCTCATTATATACTAATCAAGAGGCTTGGAGCAAAAGCTATCCCAAACCCTATGGGGTTATGGGTGTGGCCGGCCATGGGTTACAAAAGCCCAACCCGAACCGAACTTTCACTCTTTTCCAACTCTAGTCCTTCATGTTTCGTCTAACGGTCGTTAGTTACCGTTAAGTTTATATTTCGTGTATTTAATAATTATTCGTCACTAAAACAATAATTATTAATTCATTGAAACTCATACGTAAAGTGTGCAATCCCAAAGTCTCGAGTTCGAATCCGGTCATGATATATTAATTTATTATCCGTCAAACTAACATTATGTGCATAAAAAACTTGTACAAAAAATATATATGCAATTATTTACTTTGGGAGAGATATATATGCAATTTTTTTTTTTTTTTTTTTTTTTTTTTTTTTTCACATATTCATATGGAAGAAGTTTAGGTGCATTGAAAGTTCAAACGTGGATTCAAAACCAAGTTCATCGATACTAGATTGAGGAAGAAGAACCAACAAGAAACTTCCCGCTAAATTACCGACCTGTTTCATTTTCTTCACATGAACCAAAGTATGTTGGTGCGAGGAATTAAGAATTGTTTAAAGCTCTTTTTTCTGTAAACGGACTTCGTATAATTTGATTTATTCAAGTAGTGAGAACTGACAAAGTCTAGCTTGCTACGTCAAGCCTTGTAATTCAGATACACAACTTGTGCTTCTTTTTTTCCTAAATTTTATGTTATGATGTTTACTGGCATAGCCCCTTATACGATTTTATATTAAAATATTAAGTTAGCTTGTAAACAATCTAGAGTTTTATAAATCAGCTCTTATTTGTGAAAAGCAATTTAGATGGTCCCTAGCATATATCTTTTTGCGCTTCGCAAAGCTTAAAGAGAATTGGACGGGTGGTGCTATTTGCCCTCTCACACTCCATTCCAGTTTGTATCAGATACGTCTGGGCCCGAGCCCATGGCTTATTTAGGTCTTAGAGCATGAGCAATGGTAAAAGTCTTCAAGACTTGATGCATTTAATGCATTTAATGCAAAATGCATTTAATGACTAAAGCTTTGAGCAAAGACTTGAGGTTCACCAAGTCTATGAAGAAAAACTTTTCAAAAAGCTTTTGAAGCAATGCAAAAAACCTCATAAAATGACTTTTTGAAATAGTAAAAAGCTTTTAAAAGCTTTACCCATTGTGGATGCTCTTAGTGTTTACTTTGTCTTATAAATATTATTGTAATCATTTATTATAATCAATCAATCAAAAGTTAATAAACAAATATCTAGTTCTTCTCTTCTATTTTCTAACTAGTTATAATACCTGTGCACGCACAGGGTTTTTAAAATTTATTTTTATTATATATTATTATCGATTAAGAAATGAATCACTTAATATATTTTAAATGGTTTAATTTGGTGGACTAAAAATAAAAACCACGTGTATATATGTTATAATCTACATATTATTTTAGGAGAATGCTTTTTGATTAAAATAATATTTTATTATTCAAGCAAAATCACATGATGATACTTGACTTGCATAAGATGTTAGTGATATATGCTTTTAGTTTTGCAAATCCGTGCTATCAATTTACGATGTGTTTTGTAATTATGGTATTTCTTTTACTTATATTTTCGTTAAAATATGTAACATATTTAGATAGCTTTGAAAATTGATTTATTTCCTTGATTATGAGTAACCATCATACCATGTTTATCGATGTACATTTTTGTTTGAAAAAATGTATTTTCATAAATGCTATTTGATTCTCTAGTTTAGCCATAAAATTATCAAATTAACATATATGCTTACACTATATCTTCTTTATTACATAAAGAGAAACAAAAAAATATGTAATGGTAGAATAAGTTTATGTATAATGTATAAGAATAATTTTTCTTTAAGACCGAACTATATAAGGAAATTATTATTACTTGCATAAGTAAATTATAAATGCATGAAAACAATGACAAATAGTACATTCGGAAGTCTTTTAGGATTGTTTGAATCCTTACCGACCTTTCACTTTAATGCAACTTTCTTCACAATTGGCCTAAATCATCAAGGTTAAAGACACCCATATATTTTAGACCGTTAGTTGACACCCATAGTGTTATGACGTTATCAGTGACAGCAAATACTTGCTAAGTTTCATTAACTCATTCAAAAACACCCGTTAAGAATTTCTACAATAAAATTTCTCATATAGGCACTAAAACACATCTTTGGTACATTAAAATACCTTCATGTATTATCTAAATCAGCAACTCAACTTAATTATACATTCATACCTTGAGAAGGCGTAGAAAATCCTTCCACGACAATCATGTGTTGATCTTAATCCTCTTCTAAAAAATGCACACAACAAATTGCATTACATTTTAGTGTGTGCGATAAGATCATAAAACTGCAAACACTACAAACATGTTGCATTATAGTGAGGATAACAACAAAGTTAGTCATAACATCAAATAAGAAAACTTCAGATTATAACTAAATGGGTGTTTGGGTTATGCTTAGTAAAGGTGATTATTTGCTTATTCAATTATCATAACACAATAAGTTTATGATAAAGCTTTAAGCTTTTTTGAGAATCTTAATAAAAAAAATCCTTGAACTCACAACTAATTCTATCATAGCTTAGTGTGTTTATAGTAAAAACACAAATATTAAATGTAGAACTTTTCACTAAAACATTAAAAAAAAAAATTACTAAAAATTGGTGTGTCTAAAAATAATAATAATAAACCATAAAAAAAAGTTACTAAAAACTATCAGTTAGATAAGACATAAGTCAAAGTTCTATCGAGGTATCTTTCGGATTCAATTCAGAAGCAAAAATAGGTTAACACATAAATCATAAGTATAGAAGAATGGTTGTATCTCACATCCGTTATTACCAACTCAATAACATTATCGCAGTCTAGTAACGTAATAACCCGATTAAAAACTATATATATTTGCTTAATAATTCTCATGTAAATACTTTTAATTTCTTTACAACAGCCAACTATTACGTCTTTTTTTAATTATTATTTTTTAAATGAAACATCATGTCAATGAATAAATTTAGGTTATCACCTACGTTTTTTTTTTTTTTTTTTTTTTTTTTTTTTTTTTTTTTTAAGGGAGACACCTTCTAAATTAAACAATGACTATCTAACCTTTTTCTTTTTCCTTTCCTTTCCTTTTTTTATATATTTATTTTTTTAATCTTAATTAGCTTTGTATAACGTATTTAACTGACAGACATGTTGAGGTTGAGGTTGATATTGTTTTTGTTTTTTGTTTTTTTTTTTAAACTTTAACTATTAATATCATGTTGTACAAAATGTGTTAGTTTAGTAGCACGTAATGAGCGTTGATAAAGTTAAAATATGCTCTATAAAGTTTTAAAAATATTTTTATGGATATCCATATATAAATTTCAAATAACAATTCCATGAGTCGTTGTTATAAGAGAATCGTGTATATTTATTTTCTTATCACATTAACTAGTGCTTACCATTTGATATTTATATACACATTAAAAATAATTTAGCTGTATATAATATTCAAACTCGTATACGCATAAATTAAAGTTTTAAATAGAATAATATGAGTCTTTATTTAAAAAATATTATAGAAAAGTCTAAAACGAACATTAGTTTAAAAAATATTTAACGTGTATTAAAACGAATTCGCATATTTACCAAATTTTGTAATTTTAATGGATGAAAGTCTTAAAAACTAATACTAATACTCATGTAATTTTAAACAAAGTTAATATTATTAAGTATAGGGGGTATAAAGTGTAAGGGGATATTTGGTTATTTTCTAAAGTTATTAAAAAACATGGAGACTTGTAATTTTACACTTAGCTCTATATAATTTATTTAAAATTCAACCACCAAAGTTTTATTAATTACTTCCTCTTTTTTTATATTTTTGTTTTCATAAATTTGACACTTATATTTTTATGCAATTTTTTTCTTAACCAAATTTCTCCATCAAATTTATTAAGTTTGACCAAAATCAATTTAATTTTGACTTTATATTGACCAATCATATTGCTCGATTTCGCCTACGTGGCAAAATCGATCTCTTCTATTGGTCTAATTTTTTTTTGAATAAGAAGGGATTTATTAAAACACTCCGAAATGATGCAATTCTTTTATTATATAAAAGATGGAGCTTGCGCCGGCTTGAAGTGGTGCCCTATCCAGATACAACCCCTAACCGGGTCGTATCAATTGGTGCTTTCATTGGGAGCCGAACGATTCTAGGGTTAAAAAAAAAAAAAAAAAAAAAAAAAAAAAAAAAAAAAAACTGTTCACTGTTCATCTCCCAGATTTTAGTGTTTCATTGTTTTCATCATTCTCATGGATGAAAACACGGTTCGATTATTGCTCCAAGAGCATGCTGATGCGGCTAACCTACTCGTACAACAGCAGGCTGCGACTTTTCAGGAGCAATTGGAAGTATTACGGGCTGAATTGCAAGCTACTCGAGGACTAATCCAGGCTCGTAATGGGGAACGTGGTTATCATGGATCACTGTTACCGCAGTTTATGCGGTTGGACGTTCCTAAATTTACGGGGGTCGATCCAGATAGTTGGATCTTTGCCATCACTGAATACTTTTTGCAGCTTAATACTCCCGCCAATCAACGATTGCGGATTGTGGGTTTTAATTTAGAAGGTGCGGCGGTGGAGTGGTTTCGGTGGATGCAACGGAACGGTTTGATTACCGATTGGGATAGATTTGTGGAGAGTGTTAAAAACCGTTTTGGGCCGTCAAAATATGACGATCGACAAGGGGCTTTATCTAAATTATTACAAACTGGTTCGGTCGCGGACTATGAAAGTGAGTTTGAAAAACTCATGAATAGGGTTACGGATATCTCAGATACCTTGCTCATCTCTTTCTATATATCTGGTCTTAAAATACCTCTACAACGAGAGTTGTTGGTGGCAAAACCAACGTCGCTTGGGGATGCGTTTTCGTTGGCACGTGTCACGGAGATAAGGTTGGAAGATCGAAGTACAGCTTCTATTGATTCCAGGGCCACTGGTATCAATGATGGTAAGCAATACCAACATTCTACATTAGTTATTAGCGCACCTTTATTGCCAACACCTCCTAAACCTATTGTTAACACCAGGTCACCTACCATCCAATGGATTTCTTATGGCTGTTTTGATAACCAAATAGCAGCACCTAAAGATAAGATGAAGATGGATAATGGGGATGTTATGTCTGGAAGTGGGGGGAAATCAAAAGTTGCATGGAAACTGTTGGTAAAAATGCGGGTGCATAGGAGATTGAAAGCTTCTGGTAAGGGAACTATACTTTGTATACATGTAGCCAATCAGGGTAGTATCTGGTCATATGTTTCAATAAGGAAAAAAGATATAGATGTTGATGGTTTTATGAGAAAGTACAAGAGATGGCATTCTTTCCAGGAAACTATGGAGTCTATTGGGTGGCTGGAACAAGATTGTTTGTTCGGACCTCTCTTTGCACAAAGGACGATATGGCATCCTGGAATTACGTAAAAAGAGATTTCAAAGCAACACCTTGAGGACAAGGTGGTTTTTGAAGGAGTGGGGAATGATACGCCTCCTACCATGGATAACTATCTATCTTTTATTTATGTTGCATTCGAGTCGTATTAGGAAATAGTTATGTTAGTCATTATCTAGGAAAGTTATCTTTTATTTTGAGAGTTTATCTTGTATCGACTTGTGATACAAGTTATGGTTTATTCGGTATAAATACCGGATCATCCATCAATGAATAATATAGTTATGTCAAACAAATAATTCTCTTTTCTTCTCTAATCTTCTTAAGGAGCCCGCGCCCGCTTGAAGTGGTGCTTTCATTGAGAGCTCTCGTTGAGAGGGTTTTTGATTAGGGTTTCAATCTTCAAAAAAAAAAAAAAAAAAAAAAAACTGTTCATCGGTACTGTTCATCAGCACTATTCATCCCGGAGTACTGTTCATCGATCACTATTCACGACACTGTTCACGAGTTACTGTTCATCAGGAAATTTTTTTTTCTTCTTCGAGATATTGTTCATGGCATCAGGCAGCATCGAGTGGGACGCACTATCTAAGCTCTTGCAAATGGGTAACATGGCTGAATATCAGAGTGAGTTTGTGGTACTTGCAAATCGAGTAACAGGGATATCTGAATCTTTACTTATATCGTTTTATATCTCCGGACTTAAACTGGATCTACAATGTTTACTCTTGCGGTCAAATCCCAAAACTTTAGACGAAGTTTTTTCATTGACTCGTGCGGCGGAAACACGCTTCGCGAACCTAGATATTTGGGAATTTTTTGAGGTCCAATCCTTTAACTTTGGGAGAAGACTTCTTCAAAGCTCGTATCACCGAGGTTCGTTTTGAGACAATTGCAAAAGAAGAGAAAGAGCATATCGTTGAAAAGAAAATAGATGTCATTCTACCATTAGAGGGTGAATTTGCTTCACCTAAGGCGGCTGAAGAGTCATTGAATGCTGATGAGTATATTGGAGTTGAAGAGGTTGTGGGTGGTGGCGAAGTGCTTAAGGTTGTCGAGGATGAGTTGAGTAGAGTGATATCGACAGTTAAGGATGGAGGTGGTGAATTTGATAGTCGTTTGAATGAAATAAATTTGAATTTAAGCGAGGAATTAGCGGACTCTCAATCTACATATTTTTCCTATCACCTTGAGGGCAAGGTGATTTTTGAAGGAGTGGGGAGCGTTATGGCATGTGTAGCGGAAGACGGAAGAATGATGTTGTGTTATGTCCAAGGCAAAGGAATACGAAAGAAGGAAAAGGTGAAGGCTGCAATTCAAAGAAGATTATGGGATCCCGGATTACGCCAATGTTGCAGGAGGACGGACTGCACAAACGACTCAAGAAGTCCAAACGTATGGCATAAAGATTATGCCATATAATCTATCTTTATTTACATGTCTTTGTTTAGGATTATTTTCATGTTTTTTTAGGAAAGTCGATTAAGAATGTTTTGAGACAACACCTTGAGGGCAAGGTGGTTTTGAAGGAGTGGGGAATGATACGCCTGGGCCCGAGCCCATGGCTTATTTAGGTCTTAGGGTTTACTTTGTCTAATAAATACTCTTGTAATCATTTATTATAATCAATCAATCAAAAGTTAATAAACAAATATCTAGTTCTTCTCTTATATTTTTTAACGGAGCTTGCGCCCGCTTGAAGTGGTGCCCTATCCAGATACAACCCCTAACCAGGTCGTATCAGTATCATTTCCTTTTTTGGTACATAATACATCATCAATAATTGTCGACTATGTCGTTAAAAAAAAGGGTCTAGATTGCGTAGTATTATCTTGTTCCTGACTTCCTGTTGAATGTTTGGGCCATTTACACCCACCACCAAATATCATTATTATGAACATTCGGAGATACACCATTGATTATTACGAAAATGGCAAAATATACATCTATATAAAAAAGAATATGGATTTACACAGTTTTATATTCACAAATATACTATATTTTCAATTTTCTTATGATTTTTATTATGATATAATCATAATTAGAGACATTATTAAAAAAGGCCGTTGATACTCACACTACTCTTTTTTATTCTTGTACCACAATCATGCATATCTCATCTTGTAAAATATGCATTAGGTGTGTAACATTGTGATGAAAGTATAAAAAAAAATGATTTGAGTATCAACCCTTATTAAAAACTATCAGTAAAATTAAAAAGTGTCAATAGGAGTCCAAAGTTGCCTCTATAAGTAAAGGAAAAATGTCTCGGAAAACACGCAGAAAATGAAAACAACCGTAGAAAGTAGAAAATCCCCAAATTTAAAAAATTAAAGGATAACTTTTTGATTAAATAGACTAGTTTTGCAAAATTTTACTACCTGATAAAGAATTAGATTTTTTTTTCTTTTTTTCTTTTTGGTAACCGAAATTTCCGACATTTTGATAGACTAATCCTTTAGGTTTAAGTCCACCGCCACATTCATTCAAACCATGTAAAATCTTTCTTTTTTGGAAATGTTGACATGACCATATCATGTTTGTTTGACACAAGCAAATTGAACTTGAGACCGGCCTGTTGAGTTAGTTATGATAAATTGACAATCATAAACCTTTTATCACTAGACTACATATGAGGAGTTACATTAAAAACTAATTATTTTTATCATTCTCGGCATTAACTCCTTTGTCCATCCTCGATTCTACATGCATCAATCATGAGTCAAGTTACCTTTTTCGTTCAAAATCAACTTTCGTATGACATGAACTTGTTAGGGTTTTATCAGTCAATACTAAAAGTTCCCATACAGTGATATAGATTTCATAAGAACTTGTTTGAACATCAAAAGAATATTAAGGAAGTAGGGACAAGCTAAGTGAACGTATTGATGTAGTATATGCTCAAATACTATTGCACATGTCTTATATGTTCATGGTTACACGTATCGTTTGTTGAGACTTATGTGTATGAAGCACAAAATACAAACTCTTTAAGCTCCAACTAATTGTATATATTATACAGCAATTAGTAAAAGTTGGAGTAGCAATTATATTTGAATTAGTGGTGGATTTGGTTTCATATTAAACAAATAACTTCTCACCATCTTCTTTTAATTTGGGAGTGGGCTTGTTATCACGTTTTTTACTTATGTTATATGGAGATAGCATGCGAGTGCTTGAATGATATACAAAAAAAATCCATTATCCACTGAAAACACATAGCTGTTGTATGCTTCCGTTCTTCTTGTTTTTGTTACCATCATCATGTTGTAATCGTGGGTTGTTGCTATTCATGGATTACGTGTGTAGGACTATATTAATCGTAGGTGCTTAGGCTTGGAGACTCGAGCAACTTATGGAGTGTCGAAAGTACTTTAAAGGACAGGGGTTTGACATCCCGTACGTTTTAAAGAGGAATGATGACGTTGATGCTTGTTGTTGTTTCCTTTGGTTTAGAGTTTTGTGTGATCGGATCAGGCCGGGGTTTAATGCTACTATGTGTGGCATTGTGATGTTATTATGGAATCTCATAATGTTAGTATGGTATTTGTTTGATCTTGATACAATGATTCTTTGAACTCCGTTTGGTTGTCACATGCATCTGTACGAGATATTACTATTTTTCAACATCGTTTTGTGATTGTTATCTTTTATATTATTCTTTTTCCCATTGACTGTTTGGTTTAATTCAAAACTATCATAATGTTTTTGATGACTTATTATCTCAGTTTCAAAAGAAAAGCTAAAAAAGTTAGGCACTCAATATAGGGTTTATCTACCAAATTTATTGATTTATTATTTTTCTTTTTAACGGCGATTGATGTTTTCACTTATTTGTCAAAACCATTAATTTTGACACCAAAGTGTTTGAATTTATTAAAAATCAAATTTGGGGTGGGATTTACCAAATTAACATCCATGTTATCACCCATGATAACATGAATATTTGGTAAGTCTATACTTTACCATAACAAATTTGTGGACGATGAACTATATTATCTGCCTTCTTAAAGAACTACTTGTTAAGTTAAATTTTAAAACTAATATGTCAAGCAAGTTCATATATATTGCGATGATTTCAGATGAGAACGAAATGTTCCTTCATAATATTGTTAACATGCAACACCAAGGTTTTTTACACAAACTGTTGACCAATAATTAAAGATGTATCTTGAACTTGTTTAGAATAAATATATCCTTTTATAATTTATATAAGACAAAAATACACCGTTGGTCTCTAAACTTTACAGAAACCATCGTCATGCACCCTAAGTTTGAAAAATCGTCTTCGTGCGTCCCTCCTCAAGTTTTTTTAGGCCGATTGCGTCCTTTGACCCGTTTTTCGTCAGTCAACGTCGTTGCCTTCCGTTACAATTTGTCTGTAGCACAAGGGTACTATCATCTTTTCGTAATTACGGTATAGCAACTCTTTATTACTTCCACATGTCATATCCCTCTTCCTGCCCCATAAACACCTAAACCGCCTCTTTGTTTCGTCCCAAAACTTTATTTACAAGAATTATCACAATTCACAAACCCTCATAACATGTTATTGTGATATTATTCGTAATTTCAAAACATGAATTTTACTTTATGGAAAGTAAGAAGAGATCCAGGTTATTGAGTAGAGGATACCGTTCTGTACAACGCTGCTAAGAAAAAATATGGTATGTTTTTTTTTTTTTTTTTTTTTTTTTTTTTTTTTTTTTTTTTTTTTCCTATAATCGTTGGAATATCTAGTACTAGTATATTCTAATTCGCTATTAAGGTTTGGTAATGTGGTTTGGTCTATTGATATGTTTCAAGTGGTAGATCTAATATGTTTAGCATGCGGGTTAATCACAATGATGTTTTTAAATACTGGCCTGGTAGAATATACGATGGAGGTATGGAAAGTTTAGTTGATTTGGTTGACGTTGATAGTGTGTCAGTTGAAGAGTGGATGTTCTTATGTATGAATTGGGTTACGACCTAGGTCAAAAAAATTACTATTACTTTGTTAAGCCTGGCAGTAATTTTGACGATGGTTTGTATAGCTTAAGTGAGGCTGCGAATTTAGAAATATTGAAAAATCTTGTTGATGACCATAAGATGATAGAAGTTTATGTTGAAAATGGTAAGACAAGTTTCGATGTTGATGATATGTCACCAAAGTTAATTAGGACAATTATTGCTGAGGTCGATGAATCAAAGAAGAAAGCAGCTCTTGCGATTGTTCCATATTGCTCAAAAAAATTGTTCATAGAAAATATTGTTAAAAAGCCTGTGATAGAGGCTTTAAGTTATGTCAGACAACCACCTTAGGAAATCAATACTTTAATAGAACCTACTGAATTGCTAGAAGTTGAACCCTTGATGACCATACATACACCTATTCAGCATAAGCAAAAAGATAATGTTGGTAGTGCTGAGCATAGCTAAAAAGATAGTCCGGTTAGTGTTAACCATAGCCAGAAAGGTAGTCCTGTAGAGGTATGTGAAACTGAACAAGAGTTTGGTCATCAAGATGAGGAAATACATACACCTATCAACCGTATGCAAAAAGGTAAAGCTATAGACTTCTGTGAGACTGATGAAAAGTTTGGTGACGACAATGTGAGTGAAACAGATTGGTCTGAGAGTGATGTCGTTGTTATTCAGAACATTGACAATGGAAACATAGTTGTTGATGAAGAGAATATTTTTGATGAGCCTGATGTTGATGTTGCTATGTTCAAATTGATTGACACTCCACATATACCCACTATAGGTAGCTCTAGCGAGATACCAGATGATTCTTTTAAGAAAAATGAGATAACATAACTCTTGAATGATGATGAGTTTGCAAGTGGTTATGAGAATGAGGTTGAGTCTGTAATTCGGAAGAAAAAGATGAGGGAATACAAGAAAAAAAAGTTAACTCGGGGACAGCAAGAAGACGCAGAAGTATCTTTTCTTTTGTGGTCAAACTTTTGTAACTGCAAAAGAAGTTAAAGATAAGATCAACCTGCATTCAATACAAACTCGAAGGAAATTGCAACTCGCTAAGAATTACAAACAAAGAATTATGGCTAGGTGTGTCAGAACAATACAAGCATGTGGTACAAGTGGAGGTATTTGACTGGGAACGATACCAAAGAGGAAAACTAGTCCGTTAACTAGAGGCCGCGGAAGGGATGTATATTTGCGATCACAAAAAGAGGAACCAACAGATTGCCCATGGTTGTTGTACGTAGCAAAATATACATATAAAGATGTATGGAGTGTTATAACTTTCAAGGATGAACACAAATGTATGCAATCAAGAGAGGTAAAAGCTTGTGACTACAAGTTTCTCTCAAAGCAAATACTTGACCAAGTTCAATTCAATCCAGATATTCCAATCAAGGCTGTTCAAGATCAACTAACTAAACAGTTTGAAGTCCAAGTGTCTATGCAAAAGGCATTAAGGGCAAAGAACAAGGCATAAATTGAGATTAGGGGTAATCATAAGTGGCAATATACCATTTTAAGGGAATATGTTGATGAGTTGCAGAAAACAAATCCTAATACAACAGTTAGGATAAGTTTGCAAACTACAACAGATCCATCGAGTCCTACGAGAGTTTTCAAGAGAATGTTTTAACAATGTGTGTTTCTGAACTGTGTATGCTACTAAATTGTATGCAGTTGGAAATATATCCATTTTGCATTATTTAAGAAATCATCTCATGTTACTGTGTAGGATTAATTGAGGTTTAAATGTATCCATTTGCCACTTTTTCCAGTTTCTACCCATTGTTGCAACTTCATATATATACTTATAAGTGTTGACTTTAAAAAAGTCAATTACTAGTAAACCAATAAAGGCAGGAATGCCATATTTATAGTCATATCCATGGACCAAACTTGATGAAGTCAAAGCTTTCTAGTAGTAGACCTACATTAACGCTTCCTAAAGACACTAAACAAACTACTGTACATGCATTCTACTTGCTAGAAAGCTTTGCAAAACAAAAAAAACATGTCTTTCTAAAGACATTACACACACAATATGCAAACTAAAATGATGACAATCTAGGAGACTACACACAAGTTCCTCAAAACGACAAAGTTTCTCCTTCTCGAGAAAGAGTTGAGCTACGGCTACTTGGTGAGCAGCCTCTAGCTCAATTGCCCTGTCTTAGGCGTTGACGGCCTCCAATATCTCAGCGATGCGGCTGGCTTCGCATTCTTGTAATGCCTTCTCATTACGGTGAAGGTGCATCCTTAAGTAGAGGATCACCTCCTTTGCTCTTGGTTACATTGGTGGATCATACCACCCATTGAATGGACATGCGGATCCCTAAAAATCAAAAATCAACACAATGACGCTTAAATCCGTAACTTGGAAATAAACTTTTAATAAAAAACAACCATTAGGCTAAAACAATGATTAAACTAAACGTGACATTTTAACTTAGAGCAACCCAACCGTTAACGCACCTCAACCGAACAATCATAATAACGCCTTCCTGCATTCACATTGTTCCAACATGTCCTTAGGACCGCCCACCTTCCACATCCACATCGCGCCATCGTTAAAATTTGATCGGAAATATTTACGATATGATTTGATGATAGAGAGGAGAGTTTAGGGATGAGTGGTGAAATAAGGTTGTTTTTATTAACACCTAATTACTGTAGCACCTGCAGAAACCGCATGCTACATAGCACACGGTATTACGAAAAGACGATAGTACCCTTGTGCTACAAACAAATTGTAATGGAAGGCAACGACGTTGACTGACGAAAAACGGGTCAAAGGACGCGATCGGCCTAAAAAAACTTGAGGAGGGACGCACGGAGACGATTTTTCAAACTTAAAGTACATGGCGTTGGTTTCTGTAAAGTTTAGGGACCAAAGGTGTATTTTTGTCTTTATATAATGTAACCTAGAAAGGTAAACAAAAATTAAAAGGACAAAAGACCCTATAACTGTACTGTTCAACTTTTTTTTTATTTTTTTTTTATTATTATTTTTTTTTTCATAGCATGTACTTGTAAGGGAAAAAGAATATTACATAATGCTGAATCTTTAGTCTACTAAGCTACTACGACTTTGTTGAAGTATACATCAACTACATATTAGTTTTTTTTTTTTTGAAATATTTATTTATTAGTGTCTTAATATGGGAGTGGTTATAATGACCCCCTATATTTTAATCCCAACCCTTCTTATTTTTTGATTTTTTTTATTTTTATAATTTTTTTTATATCAAAAAGCTATAAACATGAAATTGCGGAACAAAAAATATAAAGTTTAATTAGTCAAACGCTTAAAACTATCATAAATACGGAATAGAAACTGACAAAAACTGTGTTGTACTGAAAAAAAATGAAGGACAAGAGGGGGACAAGTAGGGGACATGTGGGCCAGAGGGTTAATATAACACGAATACGGATCCCTTGCAAAGTGAGAAAAATTACAAAGTGTACAAAGCCATTCATAGTGTGACACGTGCCCCCCACTCTAAATTATACATAAAATCCATCCAGGGGTAATTTGGTCTTTTGACCCGTTTTTTCATTTTCACATCAATTTTCAAACGCATATATCTCTTGAACTACAAACTTTTAGAAAAAACCGATTTCACCATAAATTTTAAATTTTGATTCTCTTTAATTTGGTATATATCTTTTTAATTTTTTCTAAACATTTTTTAGACATATTCATTGGGTCACGATTTTCTTGATGTTTTTGCTATTTTCGACCCTATTTTTTACCTTAAAAATTGCCGAATCATAATATACTTAAAATACGAAAGTTGTATATTTTGATTCACTCTTTACCCAGAAATTTCAATCACTCAAATCTGATATGATATGAGTGAGATATCGCACGTTAAAGATGACGTTTTAGTCATATTTGTTGCACACAACGTGTTTGATGAAATGTTTAGCTTAGATTTTTTGTCTTAAAATCGAGTTAAATGCACTTATTTTTGTTCAACAACGCATTATTAATAATTTTATTAATGTAACATTCAAAAAGTGATGTTTTTTAATCATTATATTTTTAAAATATACATTTAGTTCATCAGTTAGGTTATTAGGTTAATTAGTTAGGTTATTAGGTTCATCAGTTAGGTTATATTTTGTTCATCAGTTAAGTTATAGGTTATAGGTTCATCAGTTAGACATTTTGTTCTTCAGTTACTTTGGTTCATCAATTTTTTCAGATTCATCAATTTCATGTTCATCAAATTTGTACAAATGTTTGGGTTCATAAGTTATTGACTAACTGATGAACCTATAAAGGTTCATCAGTTAGGTTATTAGGTTCATCAGTTAGGTTATATTTTGTTTATCAGTTAAGTTATAGGTTATAGGTTCATCAGTTAGACATTTTGTTCATCAGTTACTTTGGTTCATCAATTTTTTCAGATTCATCAATTTCAGGTTCATCAAATTTGATCAAATGTTTGGGTTCATCAGTTACTCGAACCTATAATTATAAGTTCATCAGTTATTGATTAATTATAGGTTCATCAGTTAGGTTCATTGATTTTTTGGTTCATTAATTATAGGTTCATCAGTTAGTTTATCAGTTATTGACTAACTGATGAACCTATAATTATAAGTTCATCAGTTAGGTTCATTAATTTTAGGTTCATCAGTTTGTTTATCAGTTATTGACTAATTAATGAACTTATAATTATTTGTAATGTGTTATGTGTTTAGGTTCATCAATTAGTCAAAAATGTTACCATAAAAACTGATGAACCTAATAACCTAACTGATGAACCTATAACTTAACTGATGAACTAAATGTATATTTTAAAAATATAATGATTAAAAAACTTTACTTTTTGAGTCTTACATTAATAAAATGATTAATAATGCATTGAGAAACAAAAATTATTGCATTTAGCTCAATTTTAACACAAAATATATAAGCTAGACATTTCATCAAACACATTGTGTGCAACAAATATGATTTAAACACCATCTTTAACGTGTGTTATCTTACTCATATGAGATCGGATTTGAGTGATTCAAAAACCTGTGTAAAGAGTGAACAAAAATCTATAACTTTAATGTTTTTAAGTTTTTAACGATTCGACATTTATGAGGGTAAAAAATAGGGCCGAAAATGACAAAAAAAATCAAGAAAATCAAGACCCACTTTATAAGTAAAAAAAAAAGTTTGAAATATTTAACAAGATTTATACCAAATTAAAGATGATTAAATTTTAAAAATTATGGTGAAATCGGTTTTTCGTAAAAGTTTGTCGTTTGAAAGATATTTGCGTTTGAAGTTTTAGGGTGGAATAAAGAAACGTGTTAAAATGACCAAAATGCCACCTAACCGAATTTAAAAAGAAAAAAAAAAAAAAGGAGGGAGTGGGTGGTGGACACTTGGCACATGGTGAGTGTCCCCCACCCACTCCCTCCTTTTTTTCTTATTAAATTCGGTTAG
Source organism: Artemisia argyi (assembly GCA_030686995.1). Lineage (NCBI taxonomy): Eukaryota > Viridiplantae > Streptophyta > Magnoliopsida > Asterales > Asteraceae > Artemisia > Artemisia argyi. The sequence goes on from CM060708.1 coordinate 157,505,108, forward strand.
GGGGCATTTTGGTCCTTTTAATCTATTTTTTTATTTCACCTCAAAACTTCAAACGTAAATAACTTTCAAACGACAAACTTTTATGTAAAACCGATTTCACCATAATTTTTTAAATTCAATTCTCTTTAATTTGGTATGCATTATGATATATGAATCGCAATTTTGTTTTTTCAACTTTTAAAGTGGGTGTTGATTTTTTTAAAAATTTTAGAATTTTTTACTCTAATTTTATCAAGTTTAAAGGCCGAATTTTACAAAACTTAAAACACGAAAGTTGTAGCTCTTCGACCATTATTTTCCTAGAAATTTTAATCACTCAAATCCGATATGATATGAGTTAGATATCGTACGTTAAAGGTGAACAATAACTGATGAACGTTATCAAAAATAACTGATGAACGTTATAAAAAAAATAATTGATGAACGTTATAAAAATAACAGGTGAACAATTAAAAAAAATTGATGAACGTTATTTTTTCGAAAACTTCTGAACAGTATAAAAAGTAACTGATGAACGTTATAAAAAATAACTGATGAATAATATAAAAAATAACTGATGAGCGTTATTTTTTCGAAAACTTCTGAACATTATAAAAAATAACCGATGAACGTTATAAAAAATAACTGATGAACGTTATAAAAAATAACTGATGAATAATATAAAAAATACTACTGATGAACGTTATTGTTTCGAAAACTTCTGAACGTTATAAAAAATAAATGATGAACGTTATAAAAAATAACTGGTGAACAATATTAAAAATAACTTATTAACGTTATTTTTTCGAAAACTCCTGAACATTATAAAAATAACTGATTAACGTTATTAAAAAATAACTGATGAACAATATAAAGAATAAATGATGAACGTTATAAAAAAATAACTGATGAACAATATTAAAAATAACTGATGAACGTTATAAAAAAAATAACTGATGAATGTTGTCAAAAAAAGTGATGAACAATATTTAAAATAACTGATAAACATTATGTTTTTATATAAAAATTGATGAACTGATGAACAATATAACTTGAACCGATGAAAATTGTCAAAAATAACTGATGAACTAAATAAACCGATAACCAAAACTAACTAATGAACCGATGAATATTATCAAAATTAACAACTTTTTTTATTGATTAATAACTTTTTTAATTGATGAGCAGTTTGAGAATTGCTTATTACTCAATTTCACAAGCAATCCCATGCACCCTTTCAAACACAACAGAAAAGCTAATAATGCACATATTTAAATTAAAGCACCTTCATTTCTCTTCTAAAACCAAAAACAAAAAAAACTCACTTCAGAACATAACCAATTATACAATAAAAATCATAATATCTTAAATTAATTTAACCTATGAATACAAAATCACTAATTATTCAATAAAAACAATAACATTATACACTTAACTTCAAATATTTTAATGGGTAAAAAATTAACTAAAATTCAACAACTCTATAAATTCATACTTAAAAACAAAAACCCACTTCAGATAATTCTTGAATAAAAACAAAAACCCACCTCAGATTATGTTCAAAAAGTGGTGACGAAATCAAATCTCAAGACATGGATACCGTCATAAACCACTGCGACACCATAACAACACTGAGAAGAAGAAGCAGCTATTGGTGTTGTGACGGAATCAAATCTCACAAAAAGTGACGTTTCAATCTTGGTTTTGATAATTACGGTGGTGGTGGTGGCAGATTGATGTTTATGACAGATCCACTAGTTGTGATGATGACGCGCCGTCGATGTGGTATTTTGGTAGGAGATCTGGTGAGGGTGGTTGGTGTTGCAACGGTAGTTTCCAGCGTATTTGAAGGTGGTGGCGTCGTTGATATGTGGTGGTGTTAATGGCGGTAGCAGATGTGGTGGTGCGTGTGTGTGTTTTATGGTGTTTTTAGTCTGGTATTTTTTTGATGGTTGGTTAGCAGAGAAAGTTTAATGATGAGGTGAAAATGTGTAATTACAAAGCTGCCCTTAATGAAGAAAAGAAAAAGGGACACGTGTTGTTCTCAAATTACTTTTTACGCTTTTTATTTTTCTTTAGGTGCGATCCCCTACAAAGGGGACTAAAAATACAAATTCTACAAAGGCTAGAAAGCCACTCACCATGTGACAAGTGTCCATGATGCGTGGGAATCGCAACAGGCTTTACCTCTCGAGGGATCTCGACAAGCTTACAACCCCCATCAGGCAGTGTACCTGATCGTTGTAGTATAGTATAGTGACAAGTACCGGGGGATTGATCGTTCAGCTTAGGAATAGTGTCGCTAGGATTAGAAAACCGAATTACTAGTTCTAAAGGTGAGGGATGATTATTTTTGTATTTTTATATTTTTATGAAAGCAAGTAAAATCTCGGGTTTTTGAAGAGTGGGCGGAATTAGTTGCTATTCAACTAACCCAAAGCTAAGATATAAACAAAATAAAATACTGAAAATGAAATTAATCTAAATTATACTAAGGTTGTGAGCAGTAATTGGAGAAATTGTGTTTACTTAGACTTCACTACTCCCTAGACATCTTTTACACGTTAATTACTTGTTATACTTGTATGGATGACGGATTGTATTCCTTAATACCATTCGTGGGGTGGCATACATAACTCCCCAACTCTATGAGCTCTTATCTCCTCCTACACCATGACCCAGCACAACTATAGGGATTGTAAACAGTGGCTCATGCATTAAATACAACCAATAAAGACCTAGTACGCCTCGGTTCATGTTTCTTAAGACGTTCAAGCATGTTACAATTTGGAGATCTGCCAGTTTTCTTAAGCCTAACATATAAAATCATTCATCCAAGACAAGAATAGACAAGTAATCAACACATAATCAACATCTAGGTTTCATTAGATCTAAGCAAACACAAAAGAGATCTAGCCTAGCATAATGGAATTGAGACAAGAACAAGATATAAACAACCAACACATAGACATATTGATTGAATTAGAAGAACACTTATCTCAATTACAATGCAAGGTATCAAGGGTTTGGAACCCTTGAAAAACCTGTAAAAGATACACCAAATTCGTCTTTAGGGTTTCACCAAAACTTCTCTCCCTTTAATGAAAAAACTAGAAAACTATATATAGGAAAATAGGGCTGACGGCGTCAAGACAAGCATGTGACGCCGTCACCTCGCCGCCAAATACTTCCTCGGACGGCCTTGATCTACTTATGACGGCCTATGTGACGCCGTCACCAACCACGGTATTTTATTCTTGGCACTTTGACGCCGTCATAATTACTTTTGACGCCGTCACCAGCTACGGTATTTTATTCTTGATGTCTGACGCCGTCAGGATGTAACTCTTGACGCCGTCACCTAGTGTCTTCAGCATGGAAAATTGATACTTTGCCGTTTTCTTCACTTTTATGCTCCAAAAACGTCCAAAATGGCTTCTTTTCCAGAATTCACTCTCCAAGTACCTAAAATCACAAATGGAACGATTTAGGGCAATATTTGATCAAATAAAGTCGGATTCGGGCTTAAATGACCCCCTAAAAACGGATCATTTTTCGCCTCATCATATACCCTTACACTTGAGATTTGCTTGTCCTCAAACAAATGAGCTTTTATTCTACTCAAAAGACAAGTTATGGGTCATTTAACACTAATATAAAAGTAATTACAACAAATAATCGTTCCACTAAAGACCAATAGACAAGCACGGAGGTCATACACAAGCACCTCGCAAATAGTGTTTAGATACTCACATCTCTCGGGTGTAATAAAGTAATATAACATTATGGAAATGGAAGATATCTCTCACTACCTGTCATAGCAAAATAGATTACCATAGGCTTGAGAAAGGATCAAACCTCCACCACATGGCGTAAGCACCTAGGATAAACTATCAAAGAGGTCTTTTAAAGGGTTGTAACGTTAGGTATAGGGATATGAATTACACGGTTTTGTTGGATAAAGGAAGTTTTACTGGTGGCGAGTTAACAATCTTGATTAATTACATGTACAAGATGGCGTTGCTAAGCCAAGACTAGACTCGACTTAAGCTAACAAATGAAAAATAACAAAAACATAAAATGAACATAGAATAAAAACGGGATGGTAGTCCGTATGTTTTTTCTCTTTTTCTTTTCTATATTTTTTTTTTCTTTTTCTTGATTTTTTCGATTTTTTTTTTATACACTCTTACCCTACCATCCAAAATAATACATCATAGGGGTATGAACGTTCCCCTTACACTTGAATCTTTACATGCTTTACAATTAACTAATCTAATGACTCGGATTAAGAAAATCAAAACACTTGGAGCACTTTTAAGATTAACGTACATATGGGGGTAATAATATGATGTTCTTCCCCATTACACCATAAAATAAGTACTTACCCATGAGTCCCAATCGTCCCAAAACAATATGTACAAGGATATGACTCGACTTAGCAACCATGTAATCAATTAGAAAGTTAACTTAGGGTTTAACAAATAACAATAATGCACTAAAAATGAGCGCATACACGGAAGGCTAAGGCGATTTGGGTGTACATTTAAGTGGGGTGTAACAAATTCTTCCTTTAAGTAAGATGCTTAAAGTTAGAAACGAAAAGATAGGCTCGGAGGGGTGTACTAGGGGTTTCGTGTACTAAAAATGAGTACAACGCTAAAGGTGTGGGAAAAATTAGTTGACTTAACTAGCCAAGTAATATGACTTAAATGGTCAAGTAATTATGATACGGGTTTAACACAAGGGTGATCCTAATGCCTCTTATCATGTAGTAAATCCTACTACACGAATGTAGTCTCACTAGCGGTCTCGGGATGCATCACTAACGCAAGTTCTAGAATCTAAATGCTACTGGTACACTCATAAGCACTAATAGTAAATGCTTTTCCTATCAAATCTAAAGGCGACTCACATTTTTGGGTGGAAAATTTTTCTGAATATACGGTTATGTGATAGTCATACAATCTCCTATCCATGAGACGCTTGCTATGGCTAAAGTTTCACTCCTAAATGTTGTAAAAAATTTTAAATTTGGCGCTAAAATTACACTAACAAGTATTTCTCGTAGTTTTATTACACATCTACTATCAAACAAAGCAAACTCAAGCGAAAGTGCATATGTAAGGTATCATCTTTTTACCCTCCCCTTACACTTAGGATGAACATTGTCCCCAATGTTCAAGTAAAGAATGTAAAAGTGAAAAAGTAAAGAGAATGAAATCAAATACTCCCCTGATTTGCTCGGTATGGATTATAGGTTGGCCAAGTTAAATCTTCCTCCAAGAAAATGAACAATCAAAGCTTCCCTTCCAGAATATAAATCATCTTCTTGTCATACATAACCTGTAAATCCTGACAACAATCGACAAGACAACTGATGAGTGTGTAAATACTCATCATTTTATACCAATCTGAGCTGCCAAAACATACAAAAACACCCAAATATGTATCAAAATACTTAAAATATCTTAGAGGTGTGTTTTATATGTTTCAAACACAAAATATGCAAAAACAAATGAAAAACGTACAAAGTTTGCATAATTGGCAGTTTCAGTCCCTCAAGTTTCATAAATTTGCAAAACTAGTCCCTGGTAAATCAAAACTTGTACAAATGTCATAAAAGGTCCTTGGGATTCATAAGTTGTAAGAAATAGTCCTTTAAAGTTTAAAATCACATATTTACAACTTTGGTCCCTCAACTTTGAAAAATGTCAAAAATAGTCCCTAAGGTTTTGAAAAATGGAAAATGTGAAAAATAAACCTTATACTATTCTAAAAAGACAAAATTGGTCCTTATGATAACTTTTGAGAATTTACAGGTTAAGCCCTTCAAGATTCAGAAAATTACAATAATGGTCCCTGGAGTTTGAGGTATTGACAGAAAAGGTCCCTGGGCATTTAATATGGAAAATTATCATCTTTGGCCCTTGTACTATTCACACTTGTCAAATTATGTCCTCATTATTACTTTTGGAAACTTAAAAGACCAGCCCTCAACTTCTCCCTAATTACAACTTTGGTCCTTGTGATTATCCTAGACTAAAACCAACCGGACCCTATTACTATTTAAACCAAAACAAAACTAAAACTAAACCCACCAAAACCACCCACAGCCCACTCCCCAGCCCATCACCAACAAGCCCAGTCCATACCTGGTTTGACCCCAGTCAACGCGGGTCAAAATACCATCATCCCCTACACTCCACCTCCTCTCCACCTGCTATACCCTCCACCATACTACTCCATCACCACTTGCAACCCACTTTCCACCTCACCCTACCCTCTGTCACCACCTAAACCAAAACCCACTCCCTGGGTTTGTACCAGGGGATGCCACGTGGAAAACCTACATCAACCATCATCCCCAAAACCAGGACACCACCTGGTATCAACCCCCCCCCTTGCACCACTTGAGCCTGCACCACACCCTTATCCTATCACTCACCCCAAGAACCCATCACATCCCACCCCCTCCTAGTCTAGGCTCCTCAGTCCCCAATTGCCCATAAAATCTTTTCCCGCCAAATTTAATCAAAGGCTAGGATGAGTTTTCACTCATCCAATGGTGCTGGGAAATGCATAGTGGGACACATGGAAGACATTTGGACGCTATAAAGAGCAAGAGGAGCAGAAGTGAGAAGATATTAGTGTAGCATTAGTAGTAGTTAAACGTAGGTAACTTAATTTAAATTTCCAGTTGTATTTTCAGTTCTAAGGCTTGTAATCAGTTATTTAAATCTAATCAAAACTTTGTTGAATCTTAATTTCAAGTTCAAATTTGAATTCAAGGTATTAGCATTTTTACTTACGATCTCAGATAAACCTTAAAGTTATCAAAAGTTGTTGGTACTAGTCATATGAGCTCACCTAAATCAATTTTTTAAGGTTTTATAAGTTTTCCTAGTAGCTGTAATCAGTTTCTTACATCAATAAAAAATAGTGAAAATACAAGAGAAAAAAAATAAAAATAAGATAAAAAATGGTGCACCTGGGTGATGCAGCTGAGCAAGGATGGAATGGGAGCTTGGTTTAGTGCCCACGGGGGGCATTTAGGTAGTTCTTGGTTCCTGGTTCTCAGACTCCATCTAGCTTGGATGTCAAGTAAGGTTCTCGACATAAGTTTCCCATAAAATCTGTTGAGTGCAAATTGTTGTTGTTAATTGTTCAATTCTGTCTACTTTAGTTTATTATAACTTAGTACCAGTTAGTTAATTAAGTTTGTGTGGAAATTTAATGATTTTCTTAGATAAATCCTTGACAGTCATCTGTTAAGGGAGTGTTTGGTTTTAACTGATGCACTGTGCTCCATTTGGTTTTGGATGTTTCAAATGGTTGAGTCATGATACATTTGGTATATTTAGATTATGCAAGTCATAAAAATCCAGTGCTATTTAGAAAATAGTCAAAATCTCTTTCCATACTCATCACTTGTTCACTGGTGGATTTTGGAAGTGCCACACTCATCTAAACTAGTTCTTTAGTTGTTAAAATAGCTTAAGTAAGTTTCATTGTAGCTTATTACTACAATATTAGTAATTAAATTAAGATCTAATCTCAGAAAAGTCAATATTTAAGTTTTAATCAAAAGTCAAAAGTGCATGCTTCCAGTTTTTTTTACCAAAATTCAAAGATTTAAATAGAATTTTCTGTTTAGAATCATGGCTTGAAACTTGTTTTAAATTGTAGTATGTCAGCTAGTATTTAATATTCCATGGTTCTTTCATTTTTATGAATTTTACACTGCAATTCACAAGCTCCCAAAGTAGCTTGCAGGGGGAGTTCATCCCCTGCACCAGCAGTTACCCAGTTAACCCACCACCTTTGGTGGTGGTTTGTGGCCACCATAGTGGTCCCCACACCAAGGTTTTGGATTTTCCCAACCCCCCTCCTACCTGGCTACCCCTTTTGACCATTAGTTTGACCCCTAGGACTGTGGACCCCACCTAGAATAAGCTCTAAAGTCTGTCCCCCATCTGTGTTTAAATTCAATAGTGCTAAGTGCTTATTTGGTTTGAAACAGTTTAATTGTGCTTATCTCTTGTTATTCTTGGCTTATTCAAGTCTTTCAAGCTTATTGGTACTCACTTTCACCATTGTGGACCCCACCCAAGGCCATTTGACCTTATTTGACCAAACAGTCAACCAAAGTCAACTGTGTAAGTTAAGGGGGTGTTATAGCTTATTTATAAGCTATCTTAAAAAGTGTTTTTACAAAAGTTTGTCATTTTAAGGTGTTTAGTAGTTCTGAAAAAGAAAAATCCAAAAAAATTAGTTTTAAAGTAAGTGATAGTTTCTATTTAATTCAAGTTAAGTTTAATTTTCATTTTTAAATTTTAATTAAGTAACTAGTATTTTTATATTTTTATTAAATACCTCATATATTAAAGTAGTTATAATAAATTTTTCAGATTTTTATTTTGTCATTTAGTGCTAATTAGATTTAATTTTAATTTTCTTTATTATTAATTAATATTAAGTATTAAATAGCTTAATTAGTTTTTATAAGTTTAAATCTAGTTTTTATAATTTTTCTAGTTCTAATATAGTATAATAAGTTTTTAGAAAATAAATTTTAAGATTCTACTGTTCATTTTCTAGTTTTCTTATTTTATTTGTTTAAAATAGACTTAAGTTAATTAAAAGGTAATTAATTAGTTGTTTAATCTTAAAACATAATTTTAGAGTTTTTATAATTTTTTAGGATTCCTGTAATGGTTAAGTAATTTTATAAATTTTATCTTAATTTTCTAAGTTAATTTAGTATTAATATAAATTAAAAGTAGTTTAATTAGTTTAATTAAGTTAAATAGTTTTTAATTAATAACAAAACCACAAAAAGACAAAAACATTTATTTTTATTTTTTATACTTTCTTTAAGTTCTAATTTAGGTTTAGAAAATATTTTTGTTAATTTTTAGTATAATTTAAATCATTTGTCATTTTTAGTTTATTTAAGTTAGATTTTAATTTAGATTTTAAATAGTTTAATTAATTAAATAATAGTTTAATATTATTTTAATCACTTTTATCATTTCTTTTTCATTTTTAATTTTAAGTTTTGAAAAGTGTCAAAAACACCCCCTGTAGTTTCATAATTACCAAAAACCCACTTTTCCAGTCCGATACGTGATCTTAATTGTCAATTTGTGCATATTTCTGCTATCTGATTATTGTGAATATTATATCTGTTTGTCAACACCAAAATAACAGTAGCAATATCATTCCTACATCATCTGGCTACTGTCCTCAGTGCCACTTTCTCATAAACGATTCCAAAAGCACCATTTCAATCTCGTCGGGACTTTAACGACCCGGGAATACACTATACTATCACCGGAGTATTGATTCTAGGCTGTCTTTGACTTGTTGACCTTGGTCAATAATAATCAGACGGTTCGGGACCAATCAAAATTTGGCGCCGCTGCCGGGGAGGTTGTTGCGTGTTTTATAAAATCGTTTTAAGTTTAGTGGTTTTCAAAACCCTTCCTGTAAAAAGTTTTTAAAAACATAATCATATCAAAAACGTTCATTAACACTTTTCCTGAAGTGTTGAGAAACACCAAAAAAATTAAAAACAATCAAAAACAAACTGTGAAGTTAAATTACTTCGTGTTCTTTAAGATTACAACCTGAAACAGTTGGTTTAAGGTAAGTTCTGACATTAAATTGCGAACTGAAGAGGAAACCTATTTACTTCCTCCCGCCAGCCTGCGAGTAATCTTAAAGGGACGATTTCGGTTAACGAATCAGTTCCAAAAATATTCCCAAGTTTTCTGCACGCACACCCATAAGCCTGAATCAGTTTTTCAAATTAATTAATAAACCCATAATAAGTTCCCAAACTTAAGATTAAAACTTGCCTTTATATCCCTGTGAGTGGTGTACCTTTTTCAAAGAAGCCATTCACTTGTGATTGCTGGTTTAAGTTCACTGTGGTTTTGCCTCAAATTTGTTTTGAAAAATTGTTTTTGGAACTTGTGCACTAAGCATGTTTCCTAAAAATACCAAAAATATTCACCTTTACCCTCTCACATCTTTGATTCTTCATACCTACCCCTCTATACACCTTTGATTCTTTCTATGTCTCATCCACACTTTCTGGTTTGCCAATGGTGTGGTAATCCTTATAATGGTGGCAATTGCCCCAGTTGTGGCATGGTAGAGTCAGGAAACGGGTCTGTCTATAACCAGAATCCCTATTCCTACCATGACACGACTGATTCATTCCATCAGTTACCACACCATGAGACTCAACAGTTCTACTGTTGTGAGTACTGTGGTGGTTCACATTACAGTTCTGATTGTCAATCAGGAAACACGCTTGTCTATGAGCAATTTCCTGATAACAATTATAACTCAAGCACATACAATCAGTTTCACTGTTGTGAGTACTGTAGAGGTCCACACTTCAGCTCTGATTGTCAAACGAGGAATCCATTTCCTTGTAACAATTATGACTCTTCGTACCAAGACCAACCTCCACAGTATCAAACTATCCAAGCAACTCCTCCAATCCAGCAAGACTTTTTAGAGGTTCTTGAGAAATGTAAAGAACTTAAGGAGGAGTTAGCTAATATTTCACTTCGCCATACTCCAAGCTCTTGTGCATATTGTGGGGGTCCTCACGATGATTTTAAATGTCAACCTTACGGTTTTGACACATCCACATCCCCACAATTTCCTTTCATTCCAAATTCTCGTGGGAAAACTATGGCAGAATTACTTGCTGAAGAACGAGAATCTGGAAAAAGCATGGAAGAGTTATTGGCTGAGCAACGAGCAGCTAAATTTCGTGCTAACATTCGAAATACTGCTCTATTTGATGACTATGATGATGAAGATAACATTGTTATTATTCAAAAAGATTCATCAAGTTCATCAGTTGATATCCCAGCAGTTGAGATTTCATCTCAAACAACTGCTGTCACACCCGAGGTTTCCACTCACTCTCCAAACATGGGGGATGAGCATCTTGACACTGTTCCTTCAAAGGAATCGGACGAATTCATAAAGTCTAGTGTTGAGATCCTTATCCCAATCCCAAGAGAGTCACAGGAAACTTCTGATCATATGTGTGATATTCTTTCCACCCCTAATAATCCAAATGATCAAATTGAGACTGTCTCTGATTCCAGTGATGATTGTTTATCTTATGGAGACATTGAATTTGTTGATGCATCACTTCTCCACTCTGATGTTGACTTTCTTCTTGAAGAGTTCGCTGATGAACTCTCTCATATGGATCCCATCCCACCAAGGGATGAAAATGAAGTCTTTGACTTTAATGCTGATTTGAGAGAGTTAGAATTCTTACTTACTCATGATCCTTCGATTGATCCTACTCAGATCAATCCACTTCCTCCGGAAAGTGTAAATGATCTGGACGAATTCGAGGCTTTTCTTACTGGAGATAGTTCAATTTCATATGAAGTTGATGATAATTATCTTGATCCTGAGGGGGACATTCTTTTTCTAGAAAGTTTGTTAAACGAAGATCCATTTCCCCCCCTCCCACCCAAACAACTTCATAATGAGGAAATCAAATCAGTTGAGGAAACTGATAAATTTCCTGAGATCAAGCTCAAGGACTTGCCTCCTCTACTTGAATATACACTTCTTGAGGAGGAAGTTCTTATCTTAATTGCTATTCAGATCTCTCTTCTTTCCTTCACCTACCAGGTGATTTCTTCTCTTCTTCACTCCTTCGGGAATGAGGATACCATCTTTGATCCCGGCATTTTCATTTACCATTATCTTGAGCCGGGACTATGTCTCATCGGTGTGGAACTTTCACGTGCTTCAAATGTTTATCCAAACATCTTGAATGAAAGTTCTTCCACATCGAGCTTCCCCAAGGACTAATAAATTCGGGGTCGAGTCACGCTAGCGACTCGGTAAACAAAAAAAGAGCATCTTATAGGGTTTTCACCCTAAGTGTGGGGGAGTCCCCCATGCTATGATTACAGAAGTGAAAAACAAAAATGATGTTTTCCACGCTTAGCTTGTAATATTGCCCTTTACGTTCAAAGAGTCGGCATAATAGCCGGGACTTTGAATATTGAGGACAATATTCATGATTAGTGTGGGGGGGTATTCGCTATTCTAGCGAATTTTATCACATTTTACTATCTTATACCCCCGTTTTTGACCAAAAATTTTCAAAAATTTTTCACTTGAGCTCAAAATTTTTTGTGGTAATCAGTCCGCCAAAGTCTAAATGACAAATGGATTGGCTAGTCCAGGAGCAAACGGCTCTTGGTAAAGACATCTCAAATCCGTTGATGGCTGGCAATTTGCAAAAAATTGTATGGTTCCTCAGCTCCCCCGCATCCTCATAAGCAAATGAGCTGGCTAGCCCGCAAGATTATGGCTTGTGGTAAAGGCCGTGGAAAATCCATAATTGGTAATCAGATCACCAAGATGTTGACTATTCCATCAAGAGTTGGCTAGTCCAGAAGCAAACGGCTTTTGGTAAAGACTAATCAAATCCGTTGACAGCTGGTGGTTTGCTCAAAATCACACGGTTATCAGGTGTGCCACAGTTCTTACACCTGGCTACTCCAGAAGTGATGGATTTTGGTAAAGAGTTTAAAATCCATTAGTTTTTCTCAAAAGATTGCTAGGGACTAGCAATAGTTTAGTGTGGGGGATTGATGAGTGTGTAAATACTCATCATTTTATACCAATCTGAGCTGCCAAAACATACAAAAACACCCAAATATGTATCAAAATACTTAAAATATCTTAGAGGTGTGTTTTATATGTTTCAAACACAAAATATGCAAAAACAAATGAAAAACGTACAAAGTTTGCATAATTGGCAGTTTCAGTCCCTCAAGTTTCATAAATTTGCAAAACTAGTCCCTGGTAAATCAAAACTTGTACAAATGTCATAAAAGGTCCTTGGGATTCATAAGTTGTAAGAAATAGTCCTTTAAAGTTTAAAATCACATATTTACAACTTTGGTCCCTCAACTTTGAAAAATGTCAAAAATAGTCCCTAAGGTTTTGAAAAATGGAAAATGTGAAAAATAAACCTTATACTATTCTAAAAAGACAAAATTGGTCCTTATGATAACTTTTGAGAATTTACAGGTTAAGCCCTTCAAGATTCAGAAAATTACAATAATGGTCCCTGGAGTTTGAGGTATTGACAGAAAAGGTCCCTGGGCATTTAATATGGAAAATTATCATCTTTGGCCCTTGTACTATTCACACTTGTCAAATTATGTCCTCATTATTACTTTTGGAAACTTAAAAGACCAGCCCTCAACTTCTCCCTAATTACAACTTTGGTCCTTGTGATTATCCTAGACTAAAACCAACCGGACCCTATTACTATTTAAACCAAAACAAAACTAAAACTAAACCCACCAAAACCACCCACAGCCCACTCCCCAGCCCATCACCAACAAGCCCAGTCCATACCTGGTTTGACCCCAGTCAACGCGGGTCAAAATACCATCATCCCCTACACTCCACCTCCTCTCCACCTGCTATACCCTCCACCATACTACTCCATCACCACTTGCAACCCACTTTCCACCTCACCCTACCCTCTGTCACCACCTAAACCAAAACCCACTCCCTGGGTTTGTACCAGGGGATGCCACGTGGAAAACCTACATCAACCATCATCCCCAAAACCAGGACACCACCTGGTATCAACCCCCCCCCCCCCTTGCACCACTTGAGCCTGCACCACACCCTTATCCTATCACTCACCCCAAGAACCCATCACATCCCACCCCCTCCTAGTCTAGGCTCCTCAGTCCCCAATTGCCCATAAAATCTTTTCCCGCCAAATTTAATCAAAGGCTAGGATGAGTTTTCACTCATCCAATGGTGCTGGGAAATGCATAGTGGGACACATGGAAGACATTTGGACGCTATAAAGAGCAAGAGGAGCAGAAGTGAGAAGATATTAGTGTAGCATTAGTAGTAGTTAAACGTAGGTAACTTAATTTAAATTTCCAGTTGTATTTTCAGTTCTAAGGCTTGTAATCAGTTATTTAAATCTAATCAAAACTTTGTTGAATCTTAATTTCAAGTTCAAATTTGAATTCAAGGTATTAGCATTTTTACTTACGATCTCAGATAAACCTTAAAGTTATCAAAAGTTGTTGGTACTAGTCATATGAGCTCACCTAAATCAATTTTTTAAGTTTTTATAAGTTTTCCTAGTAGCTGTAATCAGTTTCTTACATCAATAAAAAATAGTGAAAATACAAGAGAAAAAAAAATAAAAATAAGATAAAAAATGGTGCACCTGGGTGATGCAGCTGAGCAAGGATGGAATGGGAGCTTGGTTTAGTGCCCACGGGGGGCATTTAGGTAGTTCTTGGTTCCTGGTTCTCAGACTCCATCTAGCTTGGATGTCAAGTAAGGTTCTCGACATAAGTTTCCCATAAAATCTGTTGAGTGCAAATTGTTGTTGTTAATTGTTCAATTCTGTCTACTTTAGTTTATTATAACTTAGTACCAGTTAGTTAATTAAGTTTGTGTGGAAATTTAATGATTTTCTTAGATAAATCCTTGACAGTCATCTGTTAAGGGAGTGTTTGGTTTTAACTGATGCACTGTGCTCCATTTGGTTTTGGATGTTTCAAATGGTTGAGTCATGATACATTTGGTATATTTAGATTATGCAAGTCATAAAAATCCAGTGCTATTTAGAAAATAGTCAAAATCTCTTTCCATACTCATCACTTGTTCACTGGTGGATTTTGGAAGTGCCACACTCATCTAAACTAGTTCTTTAGTTGTTAAAATAGCTTAAGTAAGTTTCATTGTAGCTTATTACTACAATATTAGTAATTAAATTAAGATCTAATCTCAGAAAAGTCAATATTTAAGTTTTAATCAAAAGTCAAAAGTGCATGCTTCCAGTTTTTTTTACCAAAATTCAAAGATTTAAATAGAATTTTCTGTTTAGAATCATGGCTTGAAACTTGTTTTAAATTGTAGTATGTCAGCTAGTATTTAATATTCCATGGTTCTTTCATTTTTATGAATTTTACACTGCAATTCACAAGCTCCCAAAGTAGCTTGCAGGGGGAGTTCATCCCCTGCACCAGCAGTTACCCAGTTAACCCACCACCTTTGGTGGTGGTTTGTGGCCACCATAGTGGTCCCCACACCAAGGTTTTGGATTTTCCCAACCCCCCTCCTACCTGGCTACCCCTTTTGACCATTAGTTTGACCCCTAGGACTGTGGACCCCACCTAGAATAAGCTCTAAAGTCTGTCCCCCATCTGTGTTTAAATTCAATAGTGCTAAGTGCTTATTTGGTTTGAAACAGTTTAATTGTGCTTATCTCTTGTTATTCTTGGCTTATTCAAGTCTTTCAAGCTTATTGGTACTCACTTTCACCATTGTGGACCCCACCCAAGGCCATTTGACCTTATTTGACCAAACAGTCAACCAAAGTCAACTGTGTAAGTTAAGGGGGTGTTATAGCTTATTTATAAGCTATCTTAAAAAGTGTTTTTACAAAAGTTTGTCATTTTAAGGTGTTTAGTAGTTCTGAAAAAGAAAAATCCAAAAAAATTAGTTTTAAAGTAAGTGATAGTTTCTATTTAATTCAAGTTAAGTTTAATTTTCATTTTTAAATTTTAATTAAGTAACTAGTATTTTTATATTTTTATTAAATACCTCATATATTAAAGTAGTTATAATAAATTTTTCAGATTTTTATTTTGTCATTTAGTGCTAATTAGATTTAATTT
The DNA here is from genome assembly GCA_030686995.1 of Artemisia argyi. Classification (NCBI taxonomy): domain Eukaryota; kingdom Viridiplantae; phylum Streptophyta; class Magnoliopsida; order Asterales; family Asteraceae; genus Artemisia; species Artemisia argyi. Next base: position 157,520,818 of record CM060708.1, read on the forward strand.
TAATTTTCTTTATTATTAATTAATATTAAGTATTAAATAGCTTAATTAGTTTTTATAAGTTTAAATCTAGTTTTTATAATTTTTCTAGTTCTAATATAGTATAATAAGTTTTTAGAAAATAAATTTTAAGATTCTACTGTTCATTTTCTAGTTTTTTTATTTTATTTGTTTAAAATAGACTTAAGTTAATTAAAAGGTAATTAATTAGTTGTTTAATCTTAAAACATAATTTTAGAGTTTTTATAATTTTTTAGGATTCCTGTAATGGTTAAGTAATTTTATAAATTTTATCTTAATTTTCTAAGTTAATTTAGTATTAATATAAATTAAAAGTAGTTTAATTAGTTTAATTAAGTTAAATAGTTTTTAATTAATAACAAAACCACAAAAAGACAAAAACATTTATTTTTATTTTTTATACTTTCTTTAAGTTCTAATTTAGGTTTAGAAAATATTTTTGTTAATTTTTAGTATAATTTAAATCATTTGTCATTTTTAGTTTATTTAAGTTAGATTTTAATTTAGATTTTAAATAGTTTAATTAATTAAATAATAGTTTAATATTATTTTAATCACTTTTATCATTTCTTTTTCATTTTTAATTTTAAGTTTTGAAAAGTGTCAAAAACACCCCCTGTAGTTTCATAATTACCAAAAACCCACTTTTCCAGTCCGATACGTGATCTTAATTGTCAATTTGTGCATATTTCTGCTATCTGATTATTGTGAATATTATATCTGTTTGTCAACACCAAAATAACAGTAGCAATATCATTCCTACATCATCTGGCTACTGTCCTCAGTGCCACTTTCTCATAAACGATTCCAAAAGCACCATTTCAATCTCGTCGGGACTTTAACGACCCGGGAATACACTATACTATCACCGGAGTATTGATTCTAGGCTGTCTTTGACTTGTTGACCTTGGTCAATAATAATCAGACGGTTCGGGACCAATCAACAACCTCGCGCAAAATCGGCGGTATCCTATATAAGTTACTAAATCATAGAAAACAAAGTAAGATATAATGCTTGTGGAATGAAGTTTGCAGATTTCCTGGAGATTATAAAACTTAATAATTCACAAAAACCATAAGACTCCGTTAGAAAAACAAAACCGGTAAAATTTCCAGATTTTTAACTCCTGACGCCGTCAAGAGTAATACTCTGACGCCGTCAGAATGGACCTGCAGAAATTCTTATGTTAAGTTTCCGGAAAATTTCTGGAAAAACTTTGTCCTACTTCCTGGAAATCCTGCAAAACTTCATTATGACTCAATACAAGCATTTGACTCTAACAAATACGAATATACATGTCCATTTAATATTGTGGAGAATCATGATCGGTTTGTTTCTTAAAAACATATTTGGGGTTTCCCCTTACACTTATCTTTTGCAAAAATACCTTTAGGTTGAAGTTAAGACTAGGCCAAACAACATAATAAAGTATTTCCACATTTTAATTGAGAAACATGATCAACCAACAATAAAAATAAAACATGCATACGGAAGCAAATAACTATCAAACAAATAAAATCACACAAAACATGGGTTGCCTCCCAAGAAGCGCTTTTCTTTATTTACGAGTCTTGTAGCTAGACTCAAAGTCATTGGTTACTACGTGATTCGGGTGAGTTCCTCGTTGAGGACATCTTTGGGATCAAACTTAGGTTTCAACTTTCTATCGGTTTCCTTAGTATAGTATGACCTTTCAAACTTTTCTCCATCCGGATCATACAAGGTCATTCTAATATGCCATGACCCGTCACCTTCTTTAGGTGGTTTGTCCCACCTCCATTTACACTTATCTCCCTCTCTTTTCCATTTATTCCTTTCTATGTTGATGGGCATTACGCTTAATAACTCAATCATCTTCCTAAAGACTAAGGGGTCCTCAAAGGGGTCTAGCTCCTCATCTCTAGCTATGAGTTGTTCTACCGAATGTGTCTTCTCAACAAAGTCCTTCTCTAGATAGAATGGGCATTGAGGTCCTATAAAGTTCCTTTCTATCCAAGGCCCATACCTAGATGGTCTCCTATTCATCTCCACCCAATACGGTGTTGGTTCCTCATCACAATCATAATTATGCTTCTTAACATCATACACCGACCAAGTATCGCCTTCACCTACCGTTATCTTTGATTCCTTGCAATCTATCATGGCACTAGCGGTTGCTAAAAATCCTCTTCCTACCAATAATGGGCATGTAGTGTCACTAACCATGTCTAGGACGTGAAAATCCGCTAATATAGTTAACTTCCCTACGTGAACAACTACGTCCTTAATCATTCCAACCGGGTGTGCAATACTTCCATCCGCTAGTCCTATCAATACCTCCGTTTCCTCTAACTTTTCTAGCTTAAGAGCGGTGAATAAGGATAGGGGAATCAAGTTGAGGCTTGACCCTAAATCGGCTAATGTGTCGAAAGCTTCGGATCTTCCTATCTTACAAAGCAAAACAAATATACCCGGGTCATCAAGCTTTTTAGGCAACTTATTTTGAACCAAGGCGGTCCCATTTTTGCCTAGCTTACACTTCTCATATTTTTCTAGGAGGGCACTATAGTAGGGAGCACGCGCTAAGACATCAATGACGGGGCGTTCTAGGTGAAGTTCTTTGAATTCATCGTCAAGGTCTTGCGTAAGAGGTGTTTCAACAATGCTTTTGACCGGTTCTATAGTGGGTGTTTTATTTGATTGGTCCTTTTGGGGAACTTGGTTTTGTTTGAAACACGTGCTCGTTGATTTGACTGAGTAATATTGTGGACACGAAGTGGGTGACGAAACTGATGATATGGAATTAACGGTTAGTTTCGGATTCTTGACCGTGTCACTCGGGAGTGCTCCCATTTCTCGGTCATTGAGAACTTTCAACAATGCATCAATTCTAGTGGTCATCTCGCTTTGCTTTTGTTTGAAATCGGCTTCAAACTTAGATATGCGAGCTTCTTGAGATGCCATGAACTTTGACATCAATCCTTCAAAATTGTTGGTACTACCATAGTTGTTAGAAGGATTGTTGTTGAAGGTACGGTTGGATGGTGGACCGTTTGGTTGATAACGATTAGGCGAATTGGAAGAATTGGGTTGATTTTGTCTCCACCTAAGGTTTGGGTGATTTTTCCATGAGGGGTTGTATGAATCACCGTATGTGTTTGGCTCGGGTTTGAAAGTGTACCACTTATCTCCCGCTTCGTCGGTACGCGTGGATGCGTAGTCCGCAAAAGCTGTTCCGGGGAGTTCCACACAATCACGAGTGTCATGGGGACCACTACATAATTCGCTTGAAGAAGTGATTTTGTTCACTTGGCTTGAATGCTTCGGAGCTTCGTAAGATTTCATGAGAAACTTGACTTGGTCCTCAAGTTCCATGATCCTACGGTCGGGAGTGCTAGAATTGTTCGAAGGCAAAGATATTGCCTTGACCGTTTTGTTCAAATCACGGGGATCATTCCAACTTTCGTTGTCATAGAGAGCAAGATCTTCTATGAGTTCCCATGATTGTTCCGCACTAAGATCACGTAGCTTACCACCGGCCGATTGGTCAATGGTTCGCTCGTGGAGATGTCGATATGGTCATAGAAGATTTGGACTTGGAGCCAAAGATCTATGCCATGATGAGGGACTTTTTGGAGTAAGTCCTTGAAACGAGTCCATGCTTCATAAAGAGATTCATTTTGACGTTGTTGGAACATCAAGATGTCATTCCTAAGCTTAGTAGTTCTCCCCGGTGGGAAAAATTGAGCAAGGAAACGAGTGGTGAGATCATCCCATGTGGTGATGGATCCCGCGGGTAAACGCTCAAGCCATTGACTAGCTTGATCCCGTAGAGAGAATTGGAATAGGCGTAAACGGGTAGTCTCTCTAGTTTCAACACCTAGGTCTATGGAATCTACGATTTTGAGGAAGTCCTTAAGGTGTTGGTTTGGATCTTCGGAACGAAGTCCATGGAATGCACATCCGCTTTGCACCAACCGGTTGGTGTCGGATCGCAAGGGGGTCACATTGTCTCCGGTGAGCTCAATGGTGTTTCGGTAGCCTTGGTGGCTAGGTCGGGAATACTCTCCTAAGGTTCGGGGCCTAAGGGGTTCTAATGGTGGGTTTTGTTGTGGTGGGATGATGGGTTCAAAGATGTTACCACCTTTCATGATGTCGGATGGTAAAGAGTTACGAACAAAGGCACGAAGAAATAAGATAGACTAAAGAAGACCTAAAAATAAAAATAAAATCTTACTAGAAAGGAATCTAGCAAGTAGACCTAATAAAAAGAAATCCTAACCTAGACAATAACCATTCCCCGGCAGCAGCGCCAAAAACTTGATGCGTGGGAATCGCAACAGGCTTTACCTCTCGAGGGATCTCGAGAAGCTTACAACCCCCACCAGGCAGTGTACCTGATCGTTGTAGTATAGTATAGTGACAAGTACCGGGGGATTGATCGTTCAGCTTATGAATAGTGTCGCTAGGATTAGAAAACCTAATTACTAGTTCTAAAGGTGAGGGATGATTATTTTTGTATTTTTATATTTTTATGAAAGCAAGTAAAATCTCGGGTTTTGGAAGAGTGGGCGGAATTAGTTGCTATTCAACTAACCCAAAGCTAAGATATAAACAAAATAAAATACTGAAAATGAAATTAATCTAAATTATATTAAGGTTGTGAGCAGTAATTGGAGAAATTGTGTTTACTTAGACTTCACTACTCCCTAGACATCTTTTACACGTTAATTACTTGTTATACTTGTATGGATGACGGATTGTATTCCTTAATACCATTCGTGGGGTGGCATACATAACTCCCCAACTCTATGAGCTCTTATCTCCTCCTACACCATGACCCAGCACAACTATAGGGATTGTAAACAGTGGCTCATGCATTAAATACAACCAATAAAGACCTAGTACGCCTCGGTTCATGTTTCTTAAGACGTTCAAGCATGTTACCATTTGAAGATCTGCCAGTTTTCTTAAGCCTAACATATAAAATCATTCATCCAAGACAAGAATAGACAAGTAATCAACACATAATCAACATCTAGGTTTCATTAGATCTAAGCAAACACAAAAGAGATCTAGCCTAGCATAATGGAATTGAGACAAGAACAAGATATAAACAACCAACACATAGACATATTGATTGAATTAGAAAAACACTTATCTCAATTACAATGCAAGGTATCAAGGGTTTGGAACCCTTGAAAAACCTGTAAAAGATACACCAAATTCGTCTTTAGGGTTTCACCAAAACTTCTCTCCTTTTAATGAAAAAACTAGAAAACTATATATAGGAAAACAGGGCTGACGGCGTCAAGACAAGCATGTGACGCCGTCACCTCGCCGCCAAATACTTCCTCGGACGGCCTTGATCTACTTATGACGGCCTATGTGACGCCGTCACCAACCACGGTATTTTATTCTTGGCACTTTGACGCCGTCATAATTACTTTTGACGCCGTCACCAGCTACGGTATTTTATTCTTGATGTCTGACGCCGTCAGGATGTAACTCTTGACGCCGTCACCTAGTGTCTTCAGCATGGAAAATTGATACTTTGCCGTTTTCTTCACTTTTATGCTCCAAAAACGTCCAAAATGGCTTCTTTTCCAGAATTCACTCTCCAAGTACCTAAAATCACAAAAGGAACGATTTAGGGCAATATTTGATCAAATAAAGTCGGATTCGGGCTTAAATGACCCCCTAAAAACGGATCATTTTTCGCCTCATCAGTCCACCACCCACTCCCTCCCTTTTTTCTTTTTAAATTCTGTTAGGGGGCCTTTTGGTCATTTTAACTCGTTTATTTATTCCACCCTAAAACTTCAAACGCAAATATCTTTCAAACGACAAACTTTTACGAAAAACCGATTTCACCATAATTTTTAAAATTTAGTCCTCTTTAATTTAGTATAAATCTTGTTAAATATTTCAAACTTTTTTTTACATATAAAGTAGGTCTTGATTTTCTTGATTTTTTTTGTCATTTTCGGCTCTATTTTTTACTATCATAAATGTCGAATCGTTAAAAACTTAAAACATGAAAGTTATAGATTTTTGTTCACTCTGTACACAGGTTTTTGAATCACTCAAATCCGATCTCATATGAGTAAGATAACACACGTTAAAGATGGTGTTTAACTCATATTTGTTGCACACAATGTGTTTGATGAAATGTCTAGCTTATATATTTTGTGTTAAAATTGAGCTAAATGCACTAATTTTTGTTTCTCAATGCATTATTAATTATTTTGTTAATGTAAGACTCAAAAAGTAAAGTTTTTTAGTCATTATATTTTTAAAATATACATTTAATTCATCAGTTAGGTTATTAGGTTCATCAGTTAGGTTACTTTGGTTCATCAATTTTTATGGTAACATTTTTGACTAATTGATGAACCTAAACACATAATACATGACAAATAATTATAAGTTTGTCAATTAGTCAATAACTGATAAACAAACTGATGAACCTAAAATTAATGAACCTAACTGATGAACCTATAATTATAGGTTCATCAGTTAGTCAATAACTGATAAACTAACTGACGAACTTATAATTAATGAACCAAAAAATCAATTAACCTAACTGATGAACTTATAATTAGTCAATAACTGATGAATCTATAATTATATGTTCATCAGTTAGTCAATAACTGATGAACCTATAATTATATGTTCATCAGTTAGTCAATAACTGATGAACCTATAATTATAGGTTCATCAGTTAGTCAATAACTGATGAACCCAAACATTTGATCAAATTTGATGAACTTGAAATTGATGAATCTGAAAAAATTGATGAACCAAAGTAACTGATGAATAAAATATTTAACTGATGAACCTGTAACCTATAACTTAACAGATGAACAAAACATAACCTAACTGATGAACCTAATAACCTAACTGATGAACTAAATGTATATTATAAAAATATAATAATTAAAAAACATCACTTTTTGAATGTTACATTAATAAAATTATTAATAATGCGTTGTGGGACAAAAATAAGTGCATTTAACTCGATTTTAAGACAAATTTTAAGCTAAACATTTTATCAAACACGTTGTGTGCAACAAATATGACTAAAACGTCATCTTTAACGTGTGATATCTCACTCATATCATATCGGATTTGAGTGATTGAAATTTCTGGGTAAAGAGTGAATCAAAATCTACAACTTTCGTGTTTTAAGTATATTATGATTCGGTAATTTTTAAGGTAAAAAATAGGGTCAAAAATAGCAAAAACATCAAGAAAATTATGACCCAATGAATATGTCAAAGAAAATGTTTCGAAAAAATTAAAAAGATTTATACCAAATTAAAGATAATCAAATTTTAAAATTTTTGGTGAAATCGGTATTTTCTAAAAGTTTGTCGTTTAAAAGATATATGCGTTTGAAAATTGAGGTGGAAAAGAAAAAACGGGTTAAAAGACCACCCCTGGGCGGATTTTATGTAAAATTTAAAGTGGGGGACACGTGTCACACTATAAATGGCTTTGTACACTTTGTAATTTTTCTCAGTTTGCAAGAGATCCGTAAGTATACGTACAGTGTCATTAATTAGTCCAATTTAATGTTTATGAATGTTGACGGTTTTAGTCCACACTTTATGTAGCTAGCTTGATATCACCGTACGGCCACTCGGCCAGTGCTTTGCAAATTGCCTTTGGTTGGTTGGTGGCAGGGGTCTTACAGTGTCACTGGGGCAATGCCCTTGGTCGATCATCTTAACATATTGATCTGTGTTATTTGTCGTTTGTTGTTAGCCTATGGTTAGGTATATCTTGGCCTAATAGCGCATCAATGTTATTTGTCAGTTGTTAATTATTTATGTAGAGTCAAGTTAAAAGAAATAATTTGGACGTACTCTTTTCGAGCCAATGATTAACTTTCGATAATGATGATGATACAAAGAGTGACATTGGACAACATCCTAGCTACACGGAGTCATCCATTATTCTTCATTACAAGTTCCAGTTGTTAATCACTGAACTCAAATACATGCAAAGACAAATTAAGCAGATGCTTTCTTGAACACAATCTCCAATGGAGTACCCCTAGAAGCAAGATATTTGGTACCATTGTCAACATACGTACTAACGTTAAAGCAACCCTCAGGACCAGCACCACAATCCTTTGGACAAAGTTGAAGCAAGTAGCTTTTCACTTTAGCACTTGTTGGCTTCGGGTACTCAACAACTGGAAAACACGAAACCGCGGTTTCAAAGAACCCATTACTCGATCGTTACAAAGTTAGAAGGTGCACTAGTACAAAGACAATCTCCGGCGTCGACTTTTTTTTAACAGTGCCGACGTCATGACGTCGGCACCATACCTTCTCGACGTCATGTCGTCGGCAGAAACTAGTCGACAGAGCCGCGTCGGCAACGTCCCTACCGACGACAGTGTGGGACCCACATGATTTTTGGTCAGAATGGGGGTGTCCGACATTTTGTTACCGACGTCAGGTCGTCAGTAATGTAATAATTATTTAACGCATTAATTAGATTAACTTAATTTAGTCAACGAAAGTCAAATTTTTTTGTAAATGGTGCCGACGACATATAGTCGGTACCGTTTGAAATTAGTCACCACGTGCGTTATTATGCCGACGACTAGTAGTCGGCACTGTTTGAAAATAGTTAATATGTGTATTATATTTCCGACGACATATAGTCGGTACCGTTTGAAATTAGTCACCATGTGCGTTATTATGCCGACGCCCTGTAGTCGGCACCGTTTGAAAATAGTTAATATGTGTATTATATTTCCGACGACATGTAGTCGGCAAGAAGTTATACTGCAGCTGCCCTGCCCAGATTTTTGCCGCAAAATTGTGCAGCAAAAATCTACCAATTCCAGTTTCATGTCCTGCTCTCATAACAACACATTCCAACACAAAACCATGGCTAAAACGACTATAAAGTTTATAACGGCTAAAACGGTTATATATAACCACTAAACAATTGATAAACTTTACAAAACGGCCATAAACTTTATAACACCCTCAAAATACATCATAAAGTTTACAAAACGGGTGTTATAATCGCTAAACGTAGCTACTATATCTACAAATGTTGCAATATCCTAAGTGTTCAAAGATAATAAGATTGGGGTCGTCCGGACATAGTTCCAAAGACAAAACAACACAAAATAATACCTCTACAGCCCATCGTCGTCATACAGCCCCTCGTCGTCATCCTGATCATCATCAGAACTCCCGCTGCGAGAGCCACTCCCGCTGCCACAGCCACTCTCGCCGCCTGAGCCCTTCGCGGGAGCGCCTGCGCCGCCTCCAGCTGCATGACGAGAACCACTCTGGCTAATAAACGCCTCCCATGTTGGGTTTATCGAGACAAAACGTGTCAACAACTCAAGCTGCTTCTCAGTTTTCTTGGCTTTCTTTCTTTCTTTCTCCTTCTCTTTCTTAGCTTCATCCACTATCGTTTTAAATTCATCAATCTTCTCCTGAGCTTCAGCAAGCTTCCTGTCAAGCTCGGACGTACCTATAAATGAAATAATCAAAATTTAAAAACGGTCATTTCAATACATAAGATTATCCAACTTTAAATACCTATAAACGAAATAATCAAAATTTAAAAACGGTCATTTCAATACATAAGATTATCCAACTTTAAATACCTGTTGGAGCTGGAGGCGGCAAGTCTACCCGTGGCCTCTTCAAGAAGGGTACCACCTTGCCGACGCCGGGTATATGGCCACGCTGCTTGCCCCCGATTACCCGAGCAAATATCTCCTCCTCCGTGAGGCACGGCTCGTCTGCCGGCATATCGGATCTAGGCTCCCGTAGTCGGACCATCTCTTCCTGTGTAGTTGAAAAAAAATGAGAAAATTAATCCTACATATTAGTCGGGTTAATTACTAGATTATGTTTCAATAAATCACTAAGTGCGTGTTTGGGAAAAATAAATAAATAAATAAATAACGATACTTACAAACCGAGCACGAGCCTCGTCCTGCAACCAAACACCATTCTTGAAGTGGGTGGTCCTCGCTGTTCTCGAACTGTATAAATATATACACATGCATATAGGATGAAACAAATTAAAATGACTAATCAAACACCATATATATTTTATTTAGTATAAATACTTTTAATTAATATATTATTAAAATTAAATAATCTTATAAAAATAAAATGTGTCTTACATATTCGTGTCGAGATGCGGCAAATGATTTCGAACCGTGGCGGCTGAGAATCTTGTTCTTCTTTCTATTCTCTTTGTTCACAGCCGATCGTGTCTGGGCCTTCTCCGTCATGTACTGGTCGACATACTTGTTCCACTCAGCCGGCTCCAAGTTCGGAGGAGGATTTCTTCTGATCTCGTCCACTCTCGCAGCCCCACCCTTTCTCGTAAAGTAATCGCGTTTCAGATCATGTTTATTGTCACGGTATCGGGTGGCGAAATATGATGTGAGCGCCGACCGAATGGTCTCCCACTCCGGTCTGGTCTTGTGGCGCTCCAAATTAAACATACGCTGCAATCAAATATAGTTAAAATTAATATAAAGATATAAATAAATAAAAAAATGTTAATAAATGTACACATTCAAATAATTAAATATAGAGATATAAATAAATAAACAAATTTAAATAAATATGCACATTTAAATAAATAAACACGGTAACATAACAATATATATAAAAGGAAAATGAAATAACTGACCCCGACGCTTGGAAGGAAGTTAGCCGTCAGCTCCGGTTCTATATCGTACCAGGAGTCATAGTGTAGCGGCAGCTGTCGAATGAGCTCGCCGACGTAATTGCCAAACCATGCTTGGTTCGGGCCCACATGAGTGTAAGTCCCCTTATCATCAATCTCAAAGTCAATAGACTGTAGGCCACGAAGTCTCACGGCAGCCTTGAGCTTCACATTCTTATTTTCTTCGCGTGGTCGTTGCCTACCGCCATTCTGACCTCCCCTACCCTGCCTCCCCCTGGCCCGACCTCCTCGGCGGGGTCGCCCTGATCCTGCAATTGGAGTGAGTGAAAACGTCATAAAGTAACTTATATAGATATATGTATATATATATATATACACATATATCTATATATATACATAATATGCGTATATACATACATATATATATATATATATATATATATATATATATATATATATATATATATATATATATATATATATATATATATATATATATATATATATGTAATCTAGAAATTCTTACCACTAGCACGGTGCCCGCCCTCAATCTGACGGGTAGGGGAAGGTGGTGGATCATCGGCACCGTCACCACCATGACTCCGTGCAACTGCTGCTGCCATCATTAAAAGTACAAGTTGAGTAACATATAGAAATTCGGGAACAAATTAACATAAGCATGCACACATTCAAATACATACACATTCAAAAGAAATATACACTTTTAAACAATCCATAACAATTTCATTAAAATAAGTGTCGTTTTACAAGTTACATTTTAAGATCAATCTGCACAATCAAAATCACTATCATAAACAACATTAGTCGCAACTTCAACTTCATCATCAGAATTGTTTGCGACTTCATTATCATAATATGCTAAATCATAAGGATCGTCGTCTTCATCATCAATAAAATCATCGTCGTCATCAACAGGAATGATTGGTGGTGGTGCCTCAACTAACGTTGATTCACCATCGATATTTAAGGTTCCAGGTTCCAAATCATTCAAATTAGCAGACAGTTGGAGATCAGATGAGTTGTTGCCATGTATCACATCATCATCGTCTTCTACCACGATGACATCCCAGATTGTGTTATGATTTACTTCTTGGACGACCTTCCAATGGAGTGGTCGTCTGGCAGGATCTTCAAGGTAGAAGACTTGTTTTACTTGTGTTGCGAGAATGTAAGGTTGATCTTCGAACGCATAGCTACATGCCAAAATTTGTGTCATGTTGTTTCTAGTGGTAAAACGTTGGACTCTACGGTTTTTGTTGCTTAAGTCGAACCACTTAACTCGAAACAACACAACTTTGAACTGGGAATATGCGAACTCCAGAATTTCTTCTAGTTGACCATAATACATTTCTCCCTCCTTCTTACAAGGTGAACAAATTCCGCTGTTCTGAGTTGTACATTTTATATCGCGGTTGTGTACGACAAACCTCACACCGTTGACTACGCAAGAGTTGACTGAGATTGGGGTCGGTGATGGTCCACAAGCCAAAGCGAATAAGTCGGGAGTACAGCTTGGGTCATCGGCTATGTAAAGTTTACGGATCTATGAAAAAAGATAAGAATAGATGGAGATGAGTAATAGTCGTTATTTATACATGGAAATACATACAATAAGTTTACCTTCGTCTCAAACCAGCTCGGAAATGCTTGTTGCATGTCGATATTAGGAAATTCGCTGAAAATGTTCATGATATTAGAATAAATCGAAAAGATAACTTGGGAAACAGAAATTTCAAAATATAAACGCATACCTCTCGAACTCGTCCATGTACTTGTCGATCTCAGGACTGTTGTGAAGTACATACCATATCACTCTCTTCATTTCTGGGAGACCTAACTTAATCAATGTCTCTTTACCAGAATTGGTACATAGTGATCAGAACACCTGGAAATCACTGGTTGGGCGAGGACAGTCCTGAGATGCAGCGGGATGATTAAATTTTGTCCCAACACCACGAAAATAACGAGAACAGAACGTTAATGCTTCATCTGCAACATAACCCTCCGCTATTGAACCCTCCGGCTTAGCTTTATTTCGGACATACTTTTTAAGCTTCTTCATGTATCTTTCAAATGGATACATCCACCGGAATGAAACAGGACCGCCTTGAATAGCCTCTTCAGGTAAATGCATAACCAAGTGAATCATAATGTCAAAAAAAGCAGGAGGATATATTTGCTCGAGACTGCACAAAATACTGATCAACTGGTCTTTAGCTTTCACCATGTCTTTCACCATCAAAGTTCGGACGCAAATTTGCTTAAAGAAGAAACAAAGCTCGATCAATGGTGTATAAGTCTGTGCGTCCAAGTATTGCAGAAGTCCATAAGGAAGTAACCGTTGCATCATTATATGACAGTCATGAGACTTCATGCCCGTTATATTGTTATCATCTTTGGCCACTTTTGACTTGAACTTGGATCCGAACCCATCTGGTAGCTTAACTGTTTTGATGTATTGACAGAAGAGTTTTCTTTTATCGGGTGTGAAGGAGTACTTTGCATGAGGCTTCGAGCACTTCCCGTTTTGTTTGTTTCCGAGCCACAACTCCTGTCGAATGCCCAGAGCTTGCAAATCTTGTCTTGCCTTCGCGGTGTCTTTAGATTTGTCATTCATTAACAAGGTGTTCAAGATACTCTCCAACACATTTTTTTCGATATGCATGACATCTAAATTGTGTGGTAGAGAAAGAAAAGACCAATATTCAAGATCGTAGAAGATAGACCGTTTAGTCCAGTTCAGCTCGTCGTCATGATTACGTTTTATCTTCCCACCCCCATAATCCGGATGTTTCCCCGGCACACGTGTGGGCAATTTCGCAAGTTGAGTCAAGATATCAGCCCTGGTATCTTTTCTAGGAGGCTCTCTATGATCGGGTTCACCACTGAATGTAGTATCGTCCCTCCTCCATTTATGGGTTTTTTTTAGGAATCTTCTATGACCAACATAAGCTGTTTTGCTTATCACACGCGTAGCCGGAGTGTCTACTTTGCATGTAGGGCAAGCGTAGTAACCTTGCCCTTGCCAACCAGACAAACTACTTCGAGCAGGAAAATCATTGATGGTCCATAAAAGCATCGCTCTCATGTGGAATTGAGTGCCTGTAGCAACGTCCATAGTCAAGATACCTGGTTTTTTCCATAATTCCACAAGGTCATCAATCAAGGGCTTCAAGTAAACATCGATGTCCTTCGCCGGTGATTTAGGGCCAGGAATCAACAACGTCAACATCAAAGAAGTCTCTTTCATGCATAACCACGGAGGCAAGTTGTATGTTGTTAATATAACCGGCCACATGCTGTAAGTCTGACTAAGGTTTCCGAACGGATTGAAACCATCAGCAGCCAACCCTAATCGAACGTTTCGTGGTTCTATAGCAAAATCCGAATATTTATTGTCAAACTTCTGCCATGCTTTACCATCAACCGGGTGTTGCATCTTACCGTCCGTAGACTTTCCAGTAGCATGCCAAGTCATATGTTTTGCAGTGTGAATAGACTTGTACAAACGTTGTAGTCTAGGAATTATAGGAAAGTAACGCAACACCTTGTTAGGAACTTTCTTCCCCGTTGTTTTATTGTCTTTCCATCTACTCGTTTTGCAAACCGGACAATACTCCAAATCTTCGTCATCAACCCCCCGATATAGAAAGCAATCATTTTCACAAGCATGTATCGACTCGTACCCTAACCCGACCTTTTTAAATGTCTTCTTTATATGATAGTATGACGGTGGGAGATTGTAACCTAACCTGGGCGGAAATACCTCCTAGAGAAATTTTAGCGTTTTGTTAAATGAAGTATCACTCCATTTACCGCTGACCTTGAGATGTGTAAACTTTGCCATAAAATCCAATGTTGTCATAAAGTCACAACCCGGGTACAGAGGCTGGTTGGAACTTGCAAGTAACTCTTCATACTCGTTACGCAGAGGAGGTGTCGCTGCTTGAGTAGGCTCGTTACTTGTCTCGCCAATATTTCCGTGAGTCGGCTCATTATTCGAAGGAATATCAAGAATAGCATTTTGATCATTATTCGGAGGAATATCAAGAATATCATTTAGGCACGCACCCATGTCACTCATCTCACGTTGTGTTGTGTTATCAAGAATAGCATTTTGATCATTATTCGGAGGATCCGGTTCACCGTGATCCTTCCATTGTGTATAAGTTGGGTCCCACCCATTTTGACCTATGTGTTTTTTAAGACCTTCGAGAGATACCCATGGAACATTACAACAACGACGACATGGACATTTTATTTTTCCGGAATTATTCAATAACGGTTTGCAATGATGGAGGAAGGCGGCAAGACCATCAAGAAATTCTTTTGAACCACGATGATCTATACGGGTCCAACTCTTATCAATTATCATAACTGCATTTTTATGATGCAATCGGTTATTATATGCACTTAATTAATGATTACGAGTTGTTTTGTTCACCTAGCGCAACTATGGAAGGCAATCCTAACCCACTCTTTGAATGATTCGTCCCATATATGAATATGTATAACTGATTTACTATTTGAGAAAATTTCGGCAGCATTTCCCCTCAACTCCCCAAATATGTGCATTAAGATGGACATATTCGTAGGAGTAAAGGAGAAACACTGTCGAAATAATCTCAAATAGTAAATCAGTTATACGCATCCATATCCTAAATGAGACAAAACATTCAAAAAGCAGTCCCAAACAGGGGACTTTCCGAAATTAATTTCTAATAAATTAATTCCGGACGGGTTTTCTATAGGATGATTAACTTCGGACGGGGACTTTCCGAAATTAATCACTAAAATCCTAAAACATTCACAAAAGTCTAACAATAGCATATATTTTAAGTTAAACAATTAGAATATAAACAATTATGAAATATAAGCCGAAAACAAAACAATATAAGCCGAAAACCAAACAATTAAAGTTAAACAATTATATAGTTATTAACAAACACACTCTAAATTCACACTATTTTTTTTCTTTCTTTTACTAGTTTAATATTTGCAACCTTCGGAATATCCTACTTAATACATACCTTGGTTGTGTCGTTAAAACCAACCAAAAAACTAACAAAACGCAATATCCTACTTAATACTTAATCCGTAAACTAATACTTAATCACATTTCACAATCCGCAACAATTAATCCCTTTTATATCAAAACCTAATATACTAAACTACAACAAAGCATAAAAATGAATAAAAAAAAAAAAAAGGAATACATACTGTCTCGGCTGTGGTATCGGCTGTGGCTCGGATGTGGTATCGGCTGTGGTATCGGGCTATAATAAAAGAGAGCAACAATTAATATATATCAAAAGTTTAAACAAAAAACTGTTGTCGGCGACATGTCGTCGGGATACCAAAAGTTAATAAAAAAAAAATAAAACGAGGTACATTACCTGCTGTCTTGGTTGTCTCGGCTCTCACCCTCGGCTCTCGCTCTCGGCTCTCACCCTCTTTACCTGTTGTCTTGGATACCAACAAAAAATAAACAAAAATTAAAAAATTACTAAACAAAAAATAAATTAATAATAATAATAACAAAAATTAACAACAATAATAACAATTAAATTAATAATAATAACAAAAATTAACAAAAATTAGAAAAAATTTTACCTGCTGTTGTTGAAGAAAGGAGGGTTGGGGAAGAAGAAGAATTAAACAAAGGAGGGGTTGGGGAAGAATTAAATGAATGAGGAGGAGGAGGAGGTGCACGGTGGTGCTATTGTGTGGAGCTGCGGTGTGGTGTGGTGGTGTACGTGGTGTTGATAATCGCCAGAGGAGGAGGAAGAGGAGGTGGTGTGGTGTGGTGGTGTTGATAATCGCCGGAGGAGGAAGTGGTTGTGGTGTCGGAGGAGGAGGAGGAGTACAATATCGCCGGCGGGGAGGAGATAAAAAAGTTATAAGTTTTTTTTTTCTAAGTGTTGACCCCAGATCTATTTTGTTATATCCTTTAATGTCGTCGGTAAACTAAAAGATATTTGTCGTTTCTAGTTTGGCGGGATGTATGAAATTTTGGTGAAAATTTTGGCGGTTATATTACCGACGACAAGTCGACGGTAATATTATAAATACTTTTTATAAAAGTTAAAAAAAAAATTAAAAATAGTTTTATAAAATAAAAAAAATAAGTAGTTAAATTTTTTATTTATTATAAATACTTTTAGAAAACTAAAATAAAAATAGTTTTATAAAATAAAAAATAAGTAGTTAAATTTTTTATTTATTATAAATACTTTTATAAAATTAAAAATAAAATAAAAATAGTTTTATAAAATAAAAAAATAAGTAGTTAAATTTTTTATTTATTATAAATACTTTTAGAAAATTAAAATAAAAATAGTTTTATAAAATAAAAAATAAGTAGTTAAATTTTTTTATTTATTATAAATACTTTTATAAAATTAAAAAAAAAAATAGTTTTATAGAATAAAAAAAATAAGTAGTTAAATTTTTTATTTATTATAAATACTTTTATAAAATTAAAAAAATAAAATAAAAATAGTTTTATAAAATTAAAAAATAAGTAGTTAAATTTTTTATGGTTATACACTAGATGATTAACGAACGAGCCGAGATATTATGGTTCTACACTAGATGATTAACGAACGAGCCGAGATGTTACGGTTCTACACTAGATGTTTAACGAACGAGTCGAGATGCTATGGTTATACATGAGAGGTTAAACGAACGAGTCGAGATGCAATGGTTATACATGAGATGTTAAACGAACGAGTCGAGATGCAATGGTTATACATGAGATGTTAAATGAACGAGTCGAGATGCAATGGTTATACATGAGAATGGTTATACATGAGATGTTAAACGAACGAGTCGAGATGCAATGGTTATACATAAGATGTTAAACGAACGAGTCGAGATGCAATGGTTATACATGAGATGTTAAACGAACGAGTCGAGATGCAATGGTTATACATGAGATGTTAAACGAACGAGTCGAGATGCAATGGTTATACATGAGATGTTAAACGAACGAGTCGAGATGCAATGGTTATACATGAGATGTTAAACGAACGAGTCGAGATGCTATGGTTATACATGAGATGCAATGGTTTTACCTAACAACTTTTTTTCTACCTAACACCTTATCCTCACAATATAAACACACACACACACACATACTCATCTCACTATATCTATCTCTAGCAGTTTCTGTTTTCTGGCGACACCAACATTTTCCAGCCGCCGGAATCTTTTTCTGGCCACCACCTTTTATCACCTCAACTTGTAGATCGGGCCACACCGGTCACGATTCAACCACTCAACCTCACAACCACAAACATACACTGTTATCATGGTGAAGAAGATGGCAGCATTTGAAGCTTTTCCTTGTCCTTGTGAACGAGGAGACGTAATTCTGCGAGAATCGTGTAAATCTTACTCCCGTGGTAAACTATACTATGCGTGTCCTTTCTCGCAGGTGAACAATTACATATTTTTTCTTTAAATAATTTGGTTAATTAGTTGTTAAAAATAATAGTTTTTACTCTTTAACAGCCTGGGACAGATGACCATGGATGTAATTTTTTTTATGGAAGGAGGAACGACTCGCCAAAATGATGATCGGTTCTCTAGGAGCTTCAACATCAAGCGGTTCTGGATCTGCTCCAAAACGGTGCTCAAACTGTCATGAAAAAAATCTTAGAATAAACTTGCTGGAGGCACAAAAACAGGTGTTGGAGGCACAAAAACAGGTGCTAGAGACAAAATTAAGGGTGCTGGAGGCAAAACTTGACATGGCAACGTATCCCAACCACGACCACGCATGTCAGTCGGATGCAATACTCCGTGACCTTGTAGGTGACATGGATAAATTTCATATGTAGTACTGTTATCGTTGTTATTGCTGTTGTTTGTTGTTGTTGTTGTTGTTGATGTTTTTGATGTTTAATAAAATGTTGTTGTTGTTGTTGTTTAATAAAATGTTGTTGTTGTGGAGCAATAATTAGAACTGAAGGAGCAATAATTATCAAACACAAAGGCAAACTGTTTATTTAAAACAAGCAAGAGTTCTTAACCACATGCATTTTCATACAGACTCAAACTAAACAACTCGACAACCAAACTAAACAACTCAACAACAAAAGGAAACAACTCAAACTAAACAACTCGACAACCAAACGAAACAACTCAAACTAAACAACTCGACAAACAAACGAAACAACTCAAACTAAACAACTCGACAACCAAACGAAACAACTCAAACTAAACAACTCGACAACTAAAACAACAGATCAAACGAAACAACCCGTTTATTTTTTTTTGCGGCTACTTCCCGCTTTACTCGAACTCGCACCATCTTTTCCCTTCCTTGCTCTCATTTCCTTGATATGTGCAAACGTAGCTTCAAGATTTGTGATCCTATTTCCCAGATTATCAAGTTTTGTTTCCAACGTACTTTCAGCTTCGTCGTCACCTCCAACAGCAACAACTTGAGCTTCAGCAGCATCTAGCTCGTCCATGTACTCTTTGTAGTACGGCTTTTTCCTACACCATTCGATAATCTTGTCTCTCATCCACGGTTCAGCATCCTTAAAATCACCATATTCCTCATAAACTGAATGACCAAAAGTTAACATAACTTTATTAAAGAGGAGCTCGTGTGACAAGATTTTTGAGTATTCCTCTTCAACTGTGCAACCACGCCAAGTCATGTGTGCCTTGTAAGAATTGACGATTGAATTATTTGTGAGATGTGTAAAATGAGACGGAAATAATTTTGTGAAAATGTATATGTAGATGTGTAAAATGAGACGGAAATGATTTTGTGAGAATGTATATAGGTAAAAAATGAGACGGGAATATATTTGTTAGGTGATATATAGGCTGAATTTTTGGAGAGATATTCCCGTCGACATGTCGACGGGAACAAAACGCGGGAAAATTCCCGCCCAATTATTGGCTATAATGTACACGCGGTTAAAATAAGTGCCGACGTCATGTCGTCGGCATCGTTAAGGCGGGAAAAAACCCCGCCCAATTATTTGCTATAATTCACAAAAGGGAAAAACCAAAATTTTGACTCAAATTGTTACCGACGTCATGTCGTCGGCGTCGTTAAACTAGGAGCTATTAATTATTAATCATAGGTTAATCCCACGCTAACCACAATTTTTTTGTGTATTTATATATCACCGACGACATGACGTCGGCACGTGTTTTGGTGGTCAAATTCCCGCCTATTTTTTCACCAGGTTTATCAATAGTCAAACATGTTGTTATGATACCGACGACATGACGTCGGTAATATTCTAGATTTAAAATTCAACGCAGCCTTGTCTGGGTCAAGCCAATTTTTTGTCGTTTAGCGTATGGTGCCGACGACATTGAGTCGTCGGCATTGTGCTCGTCGCCTGTTCTCCTGATTCTTGTAGTGGTGGCTTTGCTTCAGCATCATCAATCTTTAGAAACGTCATTCCCTTACATTTACCATTTTAATTGGCCGACTTTTTGGATATTTGGACACCAATAGGATACGATAACCGAAGAAACCTTTGATTATATGCATTGAGTACGAATTTGAAGGAGTCACCTTTGGTAACCTCTTTCGGGTCCTGGATCGCATTGAGTAGACACTTTTTGTTAATTAACTTGACTCCACCACCTTTTGCCCATTCAACTGGACCAATGTAGTAGGGAGCGTCGCCGTTCACGACCTTTTTCCCAGCTAGCAATGTCATAAATGAAGTCATCGGTGGTAGCCGTGGTGACGGAGGAGGAGAATGATTGTGTGGTGAGCATGAAAAGAAGGAAGGGAGCAAAGAAGAGTGATGGCTTAATGTTATGAATTAAGACTCTTATGCTTATTTAGTTATATTTTGGAAGTGCTTTGGTTGGAGCTTGAGTATTGATATTTATAGGGATTAAAGTAATTTAAGTGAAATGAAAAATTAATACTAATGCATTAGGCATATCAAACTTAATTACTCCGTATAATTGTGATTTACGTACTTTGTTCATTGCACGTTTTTCATGCAAACATGCATACAGTCGTCGTTCAACATACACTGCCGGTGATTAGCATGTGTAAGTGGGGCAGTCATACATAGTCACCATTTGTGATGGGCTTCCAATTCACTATTTGTTAATTAGTATTTATAAATATCTAAGTATATTTATACATGTCTAACTTGAATTTTTACCTTTTTAAATATTATGTTTTGGGGCATCCGATTTAGTATATATCAATTAATATAATATATGTCTAAGTATATTTTTTAAATTTTCTATAATAGTTAAGGATTTATGAGATCTCATTTGTAGTTTCGAACCGGACTACTCAAATCAATGGGACCACCTTGTCGACATAGCCAAGTCAACAGTAAATTGGCAAGTAGGGTAGCCCGTTATTTAATTTTGTTGTCTTTAACAATCCTGTCGACTATAGATTTTAAAAGGGATACCCTATTTGGACGGGGTCTACATGGAGGGGCCCACCTATTTTTAGTCAAATGTACAAGCATTAAAGCAGACAGTACAGGCGGCGGCAGCACAAACCTTCCACAAACCCTCCCTATTAGGGGTGTCATATGGGTCGACCCGACCCGACCCGAACCCGACCCGAACCCGATAAGGCCTTATAGGGTCGGGTTGATTCGGGTCCAATATACCTTATCGGGTTATCGGGTCAACCCGATAAACCCGATAGCCTTATAGGGTCGGGTTGCGGGTCTTAATTATTTCGTTATCGGGTTATCGGGTTGACCCGATAACCCGATAAGCTATAATAACCCATTAAAAGTTTTATAATTTTTGAATTTGACCCGATAACCCGATAACCCGAACCCGATAACCCGAACCCGATAGACCCGAACCCGATAACCCGATTTCTTATCAGATCGGGTTGCGGGTTAATTTTTATTTGTCGAAAACCCGATAGACCCGACCCGATAGAGGCTTATCGGGTCGGGTTGACCCGAATGACACCCCTACTCCTTATGGGAGGGTCCTTATAACTCATGCCTTTTAAAAATTATATTATTGCCCTACCATTTTACGTAAGGTGAAAGTTATAATAGAGACAGTTTTTCTAATTTTATTTCGTCTTTATCTAGCTATATATAGCCTTTTCAGAAAGAAGAGAATCTATCTATATGTTTCAGAATTTTACATCTTAAACCAATTATAAGATTAGGCGACAACAAAATGGAGCTCAAATGATGATGATGACCATAGGCACAAAAAAGGTTTAATACATATATATGTGTATTAATTTCTAGTGGTAATCTTTTAATGCTGAGGAATACTTTTATAAAGAATAGACGCGAGAATTATAGTTCTCAGTTAATTTGAGAGTGGTATATATGTTTATTTCACAATTAAGTTCAAAACTTATACGAGATAGTATGGTGCGTTTGGTTTTTAATATGGAATCAAAATGAATATAGGTTTAACATAGTGATTGAATCCGTATATATATTATATATAAACGTCGATATTTGATTTGTAATTTTGATATGGGCATAATTACAAGATGCCCACATATAATTAATGGGTATATTTTCCATTCTTTCAATTTATACCCCTCTACCAAAAATGTGCGTAGTGATATGAAATGATTATTGTATCAAAGCCTTGTTATTTTAGTTAACAAGGTGGGCGCCGATCCGCCGTGTTGCGGCGGGGCATTGTTTAATGTCGTTGATCATTACATCAATGTTTAATGCTTAACAGGTCCAATACGTAATATTTAAAAAGCATAGCTAAAAGTAAAAGAAGATGATCAAGTATTCATGTCTTTTTATAAAAGAAAGCGAGTGAATATAAAATCAAGCTCATGGGTTGGTTAAGCTGAATGAAACTTGAATTGTTATATAAACGTACCCAAGTTAACAATATCTTACGAAGATTAAATACTTGCAGATTTCAACAGTCGAGAAGCCTGGTTGCGCCCTGTCACTTCATTTTGTTATGGTCTTCCAGAAACAACACATCTGCCATCTTCAATGGTTGGACTGTTTGCAGGAATTCCAAAAGGTTAGCTGTTCCGGGTGTTGGTTCAAAAATCCCTCATCGACATGTTGCACACAAAGACAACAACAGACTACAATTATTATAGCCATGAAGAACAGGACACAAACCATGGGCTGCACGGGTCAACGAACCTCATGATTATAATTATGTAGGTCATACATAAGGCGTTTAAGCAATTTATTACCTTTCAGTCAAACAAATGTCCGCCTTTAACTGGCACAGCTTGATTCTCTAGTACTACCTAATTCAAAAAAAAAAAAAAAAAAAAAAAAAAAGTAGTTTTTGTTCTAAGCCGCAGCCGTTGTGGAAGCCCAAAATATACATAATGTCATTTTTCCTGCAACTATGTTTTGACATCTACATTTTGAGATAGATTCGATCACTTTATAGCCTAAATTTTACATTTCATTGTTTCTAATCTTTAGAAACTTAAGCGTCTACAGAAAATCTTGACCATCTAAAGTCACTTTTATAAAACCACAAATATTACTCCGTGTATAGATGACTGATCAAAAACAGAATAATTAAACTGATCAATAACAGATTTACTGGATATACTATTAATGTATTTAGCAAATGATGCTTTTGTCGCACTCTCACATACTTGTAAGAACAACAACGCACCCATAAAATTTTAGTGTAAGTTAAAAACATAATTTAAAGATATAGAGTTTGTACATAAACATACCGTCCTTTTTTTTGCTTGTGTCTCATAGAATCATGAATGTTCACTGAACCCATGTATATAGACGGCTGACTAGAAATGTGTGGACGATAATTGTCGCAAAAAGGGCTAAATTAGATCAGTATGGTTATCTTTCCCATCTACAATAAGCAGTGGCGAAGCTTGGATTTTGTAAGTGGGGGGTCGGGATCTAATTTTTTTTCCCTAAGGCTATATTTCAGGTATACCGAAATTTTTGGGGGGTCGAAACCGAATATACCGAAATTTTTCTACACGAAAACTATATACCCCCTACATCGCAAAAACAATTTCAGGGGGTCGGGCGCCCCCCCCCCCCCCCCCCCCCCCGGCCCCTATGAAGCTTCGCCTCTGACAATAAGGGCCAGGTATCATTATGCTAAACATGACCGCTTCAGCCGTGTCGCCCACTTCAAGCTTTTTCTGCACCACTAAAGTCATAAAGAAGAAAAAGTAAACAAAATAGGTGAATGAAATATTTACTTCGCGCCACAGCTTGGAACCCATTCGGCACCTGAACTGCCTGATCTTCATGACGCATCCAAACAACATGCTTATCGTCAGCTGGTTCACAACCCAAAATCAAAACCCTAAAAAAAACAAAATTTTCAACAAAGACATCAAAAAGCTATAAAAAAGTGAGATTAACCTCCTTCCATCGACTTTATCCATCACTTTATTCCTATCTAGACGGAAAACACTACGTACCAATTTAACGTCCCTCAAATCACTTGTGTATGAATTAACCTGCTCATGTCACAGGTCTGCTAACAAACTTTTAGGGCAGCTTCTACCCAATATTTTCACTACTTTACAAAATCGAACACCTACAAAATGCTTAATAGCTTTTCTAGCCTACTACAAAACAATTATAACTAAGACGCCAATCGAGTAACATACCAGAAAATTTAGACACTCCCATAATCCTTAAAAAGGCGGCACACATGTTATTTGTGTTAGGCGACCTGGAAAACACAGCCGGCTTTTTTTAGTGGAAGAAGAGGTAACAAAATAAATCGTGTCCATTAATAAGAAATTAAAGCTCAAATATCCCTTAATGAACAACAAATACCTTACTCCAATCAACAGTACAACTTACATCAGTAATATCTCCTTTCCGTTCGGCTGGAGTACACCAAATAAGCAAAAACAGGCAGTATTTCCTAAGGAGTTTAAAAGGGCTTTATTTAAAAGCATAATCAATAAGAAGAACCAATCGCAGCCACCCTTAAATTAAGTTGAGGGCAATTGGAAAAAAATAGCAATAAAATTGAAATAACATGTAATAAAGACAATACCCGCCTAAAAACAACCACCATCTTAACCAAGACACCTCCCTAACAACCACCTATTAACAAAACCAAAACCTTTTGAAAAAAAAAACAACAGCAATCCACCAGGTTAAGTTCCATTGATATCCGCAACAAATTGAAAATATGTCTTCCATCAAGGCCTTCATCCTCCACTTTACCGCCACCGCCCTGGATGTACGTGCGTGTGAGAGACCGAAACTGGATAACTATAACTATGGAGTTGATTCGGTTGATATTACAGGTATAAAGACATAAAAAAGAAACGGGCTACGATCTTGGGCCTGGACAACTACACTGGGCTGGGCCATAAAGACGGGAATCAAAACGACAGTATGTGCGTCGTTTCACGACGCCATATTATATATATAGTAATTCTTCACTGAGCTGAACCAAGACACTAGCCACAATAAGTTCCAAAAAGAGATTCAAAGTTGTGGCCCAAAACTAGTGAAGCATCTAGCAGACAGCCCCTTAATTTGAAACTTGAAAGTACGTGAGGCACAACCCAAAAGACCAAACAATAAACAGCCAAACAACAAAAAGGCTTACGTCGTTTAGTTGATTTTGATTCAATCAACCTATGTCAACATGACAACATGTTTGCATAATATTTGAACAAAATCCAACCTTAAATGCGTATCAACTTTGTTTTGAAATGCCCATATCACCATGTTTGTAGCCTTTGATAATCTTCAATATTATTTTATGAAAAAACTAATGCCTGTTTAATTTCAGTTACAAGAATATAATCTTGAACAAAAAACCGATGATATGTAGAATAATTAATCATGCCTTCTTGAACGTAACCTTGAATGGCACACGACTTAAAGCCATAAGTCTTCTTCCATTTTGAGCAATAATAACACCAATATTTCCACAAGCAGTCGCACAATGGTCACACACCTCCGGGCAATATACTAGCTTGTAACCATCTTCGTGCCTTTTTATCTTGAACCAGCTCGTTATTGTTACTAGACCAGCATTTCCCATCGTTCCATTACCTGCTATGATTAGTTCTCGTGCATACCCTTCGAGCATCCAAACATTCGACTGCTTACAAATTTTTGAAACCGAGAATATTATATTAAGATCAGTGGATTCTCTAACAACATGTGTATTAGAGTCCATTGACATGAATATCAATGGTAGGCCAAAATTGAACTCTTGGTCATCTTGGCCTACGTCAAGTGGGCACGAATCATTTCTAGCGGCAGCCAGAGTTAAACCGCCACCATCTTCTCTTGGCAATATGAAGTATTCTATTCCATACACTAGCAAATTTCCATCAATATCGAGAACTGGTTTTGTCGATTGTTGGCTTAAAGAAATCGAGATTGTGGAGAAAAGAACAAGTACTGACAAAAGCTTTTTCATTTTTGTAGTTGCAATATAGCCTTTGTCAAATTTTTGTAGTTGCAACTGTTAAAAGTTACGTATAAATATTAATTAGTAAATGTCTAGTATCGAACCCGAGACCTCGGGATTGCACACTTTACAAACAAGAATAATGTAAATAAATATATATATGTTAAATGTATCGTATATATATATTTATAAACACTTAAGGGACTAAATAATCATTAATATTAAACGTAAGTATTAATTATTATTAAGGGATAAGAGAACGAGGACTAGAGTGTAACTTGGGAGTCAAGAAGGATCTAGAAACACCCCAAGGGTGCCTAGGCCGGTCGAAGCCCACACCATGGGTCGATCCACCCTTGCTTGTGCTCCAAGGAATCACCTAGTATATATACAAGGCCAAGGATTAGGGTTTCACATCTCTTGTGCACACACACAAAACCCTAAAGTTTTCTTGTCCTTGTTTCTTCTCTTGGTCGATCGATCCTCACTCCCATAAGGGTTTTAGGATCGAAATTTTTATAAGCAAATTAAGTGTTTTGTTTACTTGCATCAAACCTTTATTCGTTGGTAGTTTGTGTGTACAAGAACGAGGTAATTACTTACTTTAGTAATTATCAAGAGATCGATAAACAAAACGGTAAGGGGTTTATCATTGATCTAATTGTACAAGAATCAAGGTTTATTTGAAGTGCATCGGGTATGTTTTCTATTTATGTTTTAGTTAATCTTTATACGTGTTATTACTTGATCCTAGCTTCCGCAGTATGTGTACTTTGATTGTCAAACTCTAACAGTGGCATCACGAGCCATGGATAACATGTAATTGATTACTAAAACGTAATAAAAATCGGATCTTTAATTGTTTTAGATACATGTTTTTCTAGGGTTTTCTTTAAATTTTTTTTTAAAAATTTTTGTAACCCTAACCCTAATTTTAAGGGGGGGGTCGATTTCCACTATAAAACCCTAATTAGGGTTTGTGGTTTTCTTGATTATATAATAATCATATAGAAACCCTAGGTCTAAACTGGTTTTTGTGGACATACTTGTGACCTATGTGCTAATTGTTGGGTTAATCCGTGACGAAACATGCATGTTAGTCATGGATCTTGTTTGTTTATTTATGTCACATGTTTTAAATAGATCTAAAATTGGGGAAGACTCCATATATATTAAAATCAATTTATATGCTATGTGGTGTGTATATTATCTTTGGCCTACGCAATTGATTCGTCAATGTATGTGGCTCCACTTCCATTAAGAAGGGAAGGCCTTAGGTGATTACATGCATAATTATACCTAGAATTGATTTTATTAGGATCTTTTAATATGGTTTGCATGTGGCTAATTGTTTCAGGTTTTATTATTAGTTGTTTATTTTCTTTAAATTACTTGTTTTATTGTTTTCTTAATTGTTTGACTTGATGTAAGCAATAAAAAGGGTGATTTTCATAAAAGAAAATAATATGGACTAATAATTTTGAAACCCTAAAGTGATAAAGTAAGAATCTTGCAAGGTCTTATTGACAATCGTGGTCCGATTCGCACGGTAATCAGCTCCCAGTCGAGACTAGCAAAATTCAAACTTTATTACTATTTTGAGATTGAATCCATAAACTTTTGCTTGAATGATGTTTTGTGCAAATATGTTTTTAAAATTAAGTCTTTTAAGATGATATTCATAACCGTGATTTGAAGGCTTAGAAAAGAGCCTTAGAGTCTGCCTTGGTTATCACAATCTTGAATATGTCTTAAACGAATTACTTTTAAAATCATATGTTGTAGAAAGTCATCTTAGGGTTTTGGCATAAACCTCAAGTAAAACTTTGTGTATTAATTTCACGAATTGGATATAAAAAGTTTTTATGAAAACTTATGTTATAAAGATGAGTGCATGCATCTTTGTACATATTTTGATTGACATATCAAAAATAAATACCCTTTATAATTTAAGTTACATGCCATCTACCTATAAGAAACACTTGGAATTTTAATTTAGTAAACGTGAGACCTAGGCTAAATTACTATAACAAGGTAAAATTCTTTTAACGCGTGAGACCATAATTGTAATTTTACAGTTTCTAAGGTAGACGACTTAATTAAGTTGTGCGTGAGACCTAGAACTTAAGGCATGAGATGGGATGAAACATGCTTACAAGGCAAATTGATGAATCAATTTGATGTAATTCCCATAATGATCTAGGAATTGGAAATCTTGTTTGCCAATTATTGTTCGACAGATTACTATCTTTTGTACTTTCACCACTAGCAGATCAACTGATGTGGTGGAACTATGTAAAGTTAGATCCTAGGTTTTCAAGAAAATTTTGGTGGTTATATGAATATAACTAATGGGTATTTTATTTTCTTGAAGATATTTATTATCGAAAATACTAATGTTTGAACTTTTATCTGTAGATATGGCTCAACCCGATACCCCATCTGTGATTTCTGCTTTCAAGAGTCATCTTGAGAGAGAGAAACTGACTGGAAAGAATTTCAATGATTGGTACCGCTCACTTAGAATTGTCTTGAGGTCGACCGGTAAAATGGACTATTTGACCGAAGAATGCCCAGCTGAGCCTGCTGCTTCTGAACCAGAAGCAGTCAAGGCGGCATGGAGGGTGGAACATGCTAAGTTTAATGAGGTTGCTTGTTTAATGCTCACTAGCATGAGTGCTCAATTGCAAAAGAAGTTTGAGTACTTTTTCCCAAAAGATATGCTTGATGTTCTTAGGCAATCTTATGAGAAACCACCAGCAGTTGAATTGTATGATGAATTGGACAAGCTACATAACTGCAAGCATGGTGATGGTAAACCAGTTGAAGATTATGTGACTGAGATGAAGGAATCTTTTGATCAGCTTCACAGAATTGGATTTGGTTACCCTGACAATGTGCAAGTGCACTTGATCAACAGGTCCCTTAACAAGGACTTTGCTGGTTTTGTGCAGAACTTCAATATGCACTGCTCGGGGAAGACAGTATCTGAATTACTCGCATTGCTTATTGAGTATGAGAAAAGTCTACCAGCCAAGGTCAAGAATCCTACCCCGCAAGTGTTGGCAATTCATGGTGGGAGAATCCAGAAGAAATCGCATGTGAACAAAGGCAAAGGGAAGGTTAACAAAGGCAAGCAGGTCATGGCCTATCAACCTGAACCCAAGATGAAGCAACATCAGCCTAAGCAGAAAAAGGTGAATCCACCAAACAAGAAGGATCAGGCATGTCACCATTGTCATGAAAAGGGCCATTGGAAGCGCAATTGTCCTCTCTATATTCATGACTTGCGACTCAAGAAGCAGGGGAATGAAGCTGGTAACCCCAGTTCATCAGGTGCGTTCTTTATGATTGAATTATTCACTCTTACTCCTAAATTGAATTCATGGGTATATGATACGGGATGTGGCATTCATATTTGCAATACCTTGCAGGGGTTTAGAGTTGAGAGAAAGCTGGCCTATGGACAACAATTCTTGCACGTTGGTAACGGAGCGCATGCAGGAGTTGAAGCTATAGGAGTTTATGATTTAGTGTTGCCTTCGGGCTTAGTACTATCTTTAAATAATTGTCATTATGCACCGTCAATTGTTAGAGGTGTAATTTCATTTTCATGTTTGTTGAACCTTGGTTTTGAGCATACTATTTCTAGCAATGGAATTTCGGTTTCTTTAAATGGTGTCTTTGAAATTGATATGAATGATAATGATAAAGCTTTTGTTAAAAATAATTCAATGTATAGCATCAACAATAAGAGAATCAAGAAAGGTCTGGATTCATCTTATCTTTGGCATTGTCGACTTGCTCACATTGGCAAAGATCGCATGAAAAAGCTGCAACATGATGGGCTTTTAGAAAAGATCAATGATGAATCATTTGATAAATGCGAATCTTGCATTGCTGGGAAAATGACTAAGAAACCCTTTAAAAATAGGATTGAAAGGGCGAATGATCTACTTGGTCTTATTCACACAGATGTGTGTGGACCACTTAGACATGTGTCAAGGAGAGGTGCTAGCTACTTCTTAACATTTACGGATGACTACAGCCGTTATGGTTATGTTTATTTACTTAAACATAAACATGAGGTGTTTGAGACATTCAAAGTGTTTAAAGCAGAAGTAGAGTTGCAACTAGGAAAGAAGATTAAAGCTCTTCGATCCGATAGAGGTGGTGAATACCTGAGTCAAGAGTTTATAGATTACTTAGCAAAGGAGGGAATTGTCCAGCACCTTACTTCTCCATATACTCCACAACAAAATGGTGTATCTGAAAGAAGGAATCGTACATTGCAAGATATGATACGATCTATGTTTAATCTAACAACTCTTCCTTACTCGTTTTGGGATTATGCCTTGGAATCTGCAGTTCGCATTTTAAATATGGTTCCAACAAAGAAGGTTGATAAGACTCCATATGAAGTATGGACTGGGAAAGTTCCTAACTTGTCTTATCTAAAGGTCTGGGGTTGTGAGGCGTATGTTAAACGTGACTCAGCAGACAAACTCCAACAAAGATCTGTAAAGTGCATCTTCGTAGGTTACCCTAAGGAAACTATGGGTTACTACTTTTATTACCCAGCTGAAAACAAGGTTTTTGTTGCAAGGTATGGAGACTTCTTAGAAAAGGAGCTCATATCTCAAGAATTCAGTGGGAGAGTATATGATCTGGAAGACGATCATGAAGATGTGACACCTTCTGAAAACACTAGCCAACTTCCTGAAGAACCTGAAAGTTTAGGTCCTCCACCAGAAGTTGAAGTGATTCCCGTTCGCAGATCTTCAAGATCTGTGAAGGCTCCTACACGTCTATGTTTAAACATGGAGTGTGATGACAACTTGATAGGGGATCTTGATGAACCTACAAGTTATAAAGCTGCTATGAATAGTCCAGAAAAGGAAAAATGGCAGGGAGCTATGAATGGGGAAATGCAATCCATGAAAGATAATGAAGTCTGGGAAGAAGTAGACCTACCTCCGGGTGCCAAGCTAGTTGGGAGTAAATGGCTCTACAAGAAGAAGACTGATATGGATGGCATTGTACACACCTATAAGGCCCGTTTGGTAGCTAAAGGCTATACTCAAACTTTAGGTGTTGACTATGAGGAGACCTTTTCTCCTGTAGCTGACATAAGGGCAATTAGGATTCTTATAGCCATAGCCGCTTACTATGACTATGAGATTTGGCAAATGGATGTCAAAACCGCCTTCTTAAATGGTCGCCTAGATGAAGACATCTATATGGCGCAGCCTGAGGGGTTTGTAAATCCAGAATTCCCAGATCGTGTATGCAAGCTTAAGAGATCCATTTATGGATTAAAGCAAGCATCACGACAATGGAATAAAAGATTTGATAGTGAAATTAAGAAGTATGGATTCACTCAAAATCTTGATGAGCCATGTGTATATCACAAAGCTAGTGGGAGTAATGTAATTTTCCTTATATTATATGTCGATGACATATTGATCATGGGGAATGACATTCCAAGTTTACAAAAGGTTAAGGAATATCTTGGAAGTTGTTTTTCTATGAAAGATCTAGGGGAAGCTGCATTTATTCTGGGAATCAAGATATATAGAGATAGATCTCAGCGATTAATTGGATTAAGCCAAAGTGCTTACATTGATAAAATATTGAAGAGATTCAGTATGCAAAATTCCAAGAAAGGATATTTGCCGATGCAAGAGCAACATGGCTTGAGCAACAAAGTTTGTGCTTCAACACCCGAAGAGGTGCAACGCATGAAGAGAGTCCCTTATGCTTCGGCTGTGGGATCTATAATGTATGCGGTAAAAAGCACAAGGCCTGATGTTGCGTTTGCTCAGAATTTAACCAGTCGATATCAGCAGAACCCAGGTGAAAAACACTGGACTGCTGTTAAGAATATTCTTAAGTACCTTAGGGCTACTAAAGAGATGTTCTTAGTATATGGGGGTACTCCATCTGCAGAGCTTGATGTAACAGGTTACTGCGATGCTTCTTGGAAAGGTGATAAAGATGATACGAAGTCTCAGACGGGTTATGTCTTTGTCATTAATGGAGGAGCTGTTGATTGGAGGAGCAAAAAGCAGAGTGTACTGGCGATGTCTGCTACAGAAAGTGAGTATATAGCTGCTTCAGAAGCTGCAATGGAAGCTGTTTGGATTAGGAAGTTTGTTTCAGGGCTTGGGGTTATGCCTTCGATTCAGCGACCTATAAAAATGTATTGTGACAACTCAGCCGCAATTACATTTGCCAATGAACCTGGAATCATGAGAGGCACCAGACATTTCCCGATTAAGCACCACTATGTCAGAGAACAAGTTGAGATAGGTGAAATCGAAATGCTCAAAGTTCACACAGATGAAAACTTAGCTGATCAATTTACAAAGCCTTTACCTGGCACCAAGCTTTACAAGCATGCTGAAGGAATAGGACTTAAATTAGCTGATAGTTTCATGCCCATTTGTGATTAGTATTTGGATAAAGGATGTAATGTACAATTATTAATATTTACTGAAATAAAATATTGGTTATGTTTATTTATTCATTGTCTTATTAATAATATATCCTATATTTGCATGTTTAAGATCCGTGAATAATTTATTATTCTAAATAGTCCGTTGTCGATTAATGATATGGGAATATCATTAAACTAAGACAATTTTGAGTATTGGTTTAGGATATACTTGAAAGTATATTGATGCGTAGTCATACCAATTTCACATGATATTCAATGAATTGAGTATTGGACTTATCCCAACAATATGATTTAAATTTATTGTGAGAATCATATTTAATAGTTATCCTCAGACTTGAGATACCAGATAAGTGTCATGGATGTAGTGCATTTTGTGGAGCAATCTACCGCTTACCGTAATTGGAAGTCATAAGGGTTGTTTTCAGAATGTTGCAAAGTTCATGGGTTATTCTTGTAGTCAAGAGAGAATTCGCTCCTTCTGATTTGTTCAGAAGTTTAATACTGCTGGGCCCCTCGTAGGGTTGACAAAATGTTTGCGTGGCCACGCCCAAAGTCTATCTGGAATACGTTCAGATGTTTTGGTAATTTTGTTCAATCATAAAGAGACGAGAAACAGAATTTAATAAAGAACCTCACATCTTTATTAATGTAGTATTAGAGGCGAAAGGATAATAATAATGATGAATCATTAAAGGTTTTCCAGGAAACCTAGCTCAGGTCGAACTAGGGGCATTGGAGTGTTGCAAGACGCTAACCATTGTCATTTTACTATTAATAGATATACGAGTGGGAGCTGTTAAAAGTTACGTATAAATATTAATTAGTAAATGTCTAGTATCGAACCCGAGACCTCGGGATTGCACACTTTACAAACAAGAATAATGTAAATAAATATATATATGTTAAATGTATCGTATATATATATTTATAAACACTTAAGGGACTAAATAATCATTAATATTAAACGTAAGTATTAATTATTATTAAGGGATAAGAGAACGAGGACTAGAGTGTAACTTGGGAGTCAAGAAGGATCTAGAAACACCCCAAGGGTGCCTAGGCCGGTCGAAGCCCACACCATGGGTCGATCCACCCTTGCTTGTGCTCCAAGGAATCACCTAGTATATATACAAGGCCAAGGATTAGGGTTTCACATCTCTTGTGCACACACACAAAACCCTAAAGTTTTCTTGTCCTTGTTTCTTCTCTTGGTCGATCGATCCTCACTCCCATAAGGGTTTTAGGATCGAAATTTTTATAAGCAAATTAAGTGTTTTGTTTACTTGCATCAAACCTTTATTCGTTGGTAGTTTGTGTGTACAAGAACGAGGTAATTACTTACTTTAGTAATTATCAAGAGATCGATAAACAAAACGGTAAGGGGTTTATCATTGATCTAATTGTACAAGAATCAAGGTTTATTTGAAGTGCATCGGGTATGTTTTCTATTTATGTTTTAGTTAATCTTTATACGTGTTATTACTTGATCCTAGCTTCCGCAGTATGTGTACTTTGATTGTCAAACTCTAACAGCAACCACCACACAGAGACTGCTATTGCAATAAGCTAAGATTATTGAACTGTATGAGGTGTGCTTTAAAATGCATGGGAGTTACTATTATATATAGGAAAAATGTAACCATAAACTACAAGAGAAACAATATTATTTTAATATATATTAATTTATTTTTCTTAGAGGGGTGCTTTATTTTAAGTTAATCACAAATCTAAAGAGTAATAAGACTACTAACGAACAGGGCCGTCCTATAAATTGATGAAATTTTTGAGGGCCCTGAACGAAATTATATAATGAGGCCTTTCGATAAGCAATGTTATATATAAAGTGTCACCATTTATAAGATATAATGCAATTCGTTATCAAAGCGTTCTAACATATTACCCATTTAAGATATTTTACCATATAAACACTCTTTTATTTGTTAAAAATATGTCGACACATGCATATAATTATTAACGGGACAAATTTTGGGGCCTCTTAAAATTTTGAGGCCCTAAGCGGTCGCTCACCTTGCACACTCTCAAAGCCGGCCCTGCTAACGAATAAGGGTTGCATGTGTGGTGGTTGATAACTATTAAATGGCAAATAATTATAAGCTTCACTGCAGTACTAAGACGACAATTTGCTCTAAATAAATTGAAACACTCTACTAGCCACATAACTCGTCCTCGAGTATCCAAATTTTGACTAAATAAAGATTTTTGCATCTCCTTACTATTTTTTTTCTATTTACTTCTGATAATCTTAATAATTCCTGGATAACTTTAAAAAATGATGTCTGGTACTTTCGGCTAGTATTTTATAAAGTTTTGGTTGCATTTTAGTTAAAGAAAAAGCTTGTGATCGATCTTGCTTTGGGCTGTAATTTCTTGCATATATATAGACATGGTTTTTTTTTAATTAAATTGACGCGGTGACAAGACAATAGTATATAGTTTATTATTTTAACATTTAACTTAAACTCAAGTAATTTAAATTAAGCTAATAACTATTGTATAGGCAAAGAAAGTGATCATTAATATTATTGAAAACCAGAGAGAATGAAATAACTGTGTGAAATGTAAAAGATCATTACTGAATTATGAATTGTACAGGACTATTTATAGGCTACATTGTTACATAACTAACACATCTAAGCTATTTGTACAGTACAAGTTTACAAGCTAATGTTTACATTCTATTACATAAAACATGACATCCATCAATCAATAGTTTCATCTTGGGAGGAGTTGCAAGTCTCTGAATACTTTGCACTTGAGCTGTGTTTGGTTCCAAGTCTTGAACTATGAAGGATATTAGAGATAATTGTCTATTGATTGATTGATTACAGGATACATAATACGCATATATACAAGTGATAGAATATTCTAGGAGTCGGGCTTAGGCCCGTAACAAAGTTACAATCTATATGGGCTAGGCTAACACTCCCCCACAGTCGCAGCGGGAGGACAGCGGATGCGGAGGCTGGAGCGAAATTCTTCAAACAGGGTAGATGGCAAGCCTTTCGTGAAAATATATGCATATTGGTAACGTGAGGGAACATGGAGAACCCTAATTTGACCAGTGGCAACCAAGTCACAAACAAAATAGATATCAATCTCTATGTGCTTTGTTCGCTGATGCTGGACCGGATTACATGATAAGTACACTGCACTATTGTCACAGTAGACTAGCGTAGCGGAAGATAAAGGCGTGTGCAGCTCACGAAGTAAATTCCATAACCAACAAGTTTCAGCAACAGCATTTGCAACACCACGGTATTCTGCTTCGGCACTAGAACGAGATAGAGTTGGCTGTCTCTTAGATGACCAAGATAGAAGGTTATTACCAAGGAAAACACAGTAGTCGGAAGTGGATCTCCTAGTAGTGGAGCAACCAGCCCAATCCGCATCAGAATATGCTAGCAGGGATGAAGTAGAAGAAGCAAACAACTGTAACCCATAGTGTAATGTACCCCAGACATACCGCAAAATCCTTTTGAGAGCCGAGAAATGGGGCTCGCGAGGGTCATGCATATGAAGGCAAACCTGCTCAACTGCATAAGATATGTTTGGGCGAGTAAATGTGAGATACTGAAGAGATCCTGCAAGACTCCGATATAAAGTAGGATCAGATACCGGATCACCATCATCCCCCAGTTTAGACTCAGTGTCAACAGGAGTCCAACTGGGATTACAATTAACCATATGTGCTCTCTCCAAAATCTAAATAACATACTTCTTCTGAGATAAGAACAACCCAACCACAAGGGGTGACTCAACGGTAAGAATACCAGCTTTCCAAAGAGGAGGTCAAGGGTTCGAATCCAATGGGGAGAAAATTAATCCCCTTGTGGCCACGGAGGTTCACCTGCGCCGACTCCGGGCTATCCAAAAGGATAGTCGCCGTGGGATTAGTCGGCTCGCAATGTCGAGTCGGAAACCCATGTTACGCCAAAAAAAAAAAGAACAACCCTGAGGAATCACGTGTAACAGAGATACCCAGAAAATAATTAAGTGGACCCAAATCTGTCATAGCAAACTCCTGATGTAAGGATCCAATAATCCGATGCAACAAACTCTTAGAAGAAGCTGTGAGTACAATATCATCAACATATAATAACAGGTAAGCAGTATCCGTCCCCTGCCTGTATATAAATAAAGAAGAGTCACAACGACTATGAGAAAACCCAACCCGAGTGACATAAGATGCAAATCGCTGAAACCATGAAGGATATTAGAGATAATTGGAGATAATTGTCTATTGGTTGATTGATTGATTACAGGATACATGATACGCATATATACAAGTGTTAAAATATTCTAGGAGTCGGGCTTAGGCCCGTAACAAAGTTACAATCTATATGGGCTAGGCTAACAAACTAAACTTGGTGGAGTGTTTGGCGCATCTTTGTCATTCACTTTATCCCCCTTGCAAATTGGCATTGTGTATGGATCACAAATGCCCAATTTGGCCAAACAATTATAGTGTAGATATCTGTTGAGTCCTTTTGTAAGAGTATCTGCAACTTGAAACTTTGAGGATATAAAGAGAGGTGTGATGTGGCTTTGTCTGATCTTGTCTCTCACAAAGTGACAATCAATCTCAACGTGTTTTGTCCTTTGATAATGAATAGGATTATTGGCAAGAGCTATTGTGGAAGCATTGTCACACATTACCAGGGATGGAGTAAGAACCTGAATATGTAAGTCTTTAAGAAGACACTTAAGCCATGAAATTTCACAAGTTGTATCTGCCAAAGCTCTGTATTCTGCCTCAGCGGAGGACCTTGAAACCACTGTTTGCTTTTTAGATTGCCATGAGATGAAACTTTGACCAAGAAACACTGCATAACCTGAGACAGACCTTCTAGTAATTGCACAACTAGCCCAATCACTGTCATAATAGGTTGTGAGTTGTAGAGTGTTATTTGCAGGAAAGAACAAACCTTGCCCTGGACATAGTTTTATGTACCTAAGTACTCTGATAAGGGCATTATAATGTGGTGATCTAGGGCTGTGTGAGAATTGGCTTAAAGTTTGTGCTGCAAATGATAAGTCAGGCCTAGTAATAGTGAGATAGATGAGCTTACCAACCAAAGTTCTGTAGGTGGAAGGATCAGGTAGAAGGTACCCATCTTTGTCATTAAGTTTGATGGTTGTATCTATGGGAGTAGCACAGGGTTTAGAGTT
Organism: Artemisia argyi; assembly: GCA_030686995.1. NCBI lineage: Eukaryota > Viridiplantae > Streptophyta > Magnoliopsida > Asterales > Asteraceae > Artemisia > Artemisia argyi. The sequence goes on from CM060708.1 coordinate 157,558,548, forward strand.
GAGAACACCAGCACACTCCAAAAGATCTAGAGCATATTTCCTTTGACTCATAGCCAAACCAGATGAATTTCTCTGGAGTTCTATACCAAGGTAGTAGTGAAGTGGGCCCAAATCTTTGATACTAAACTTGGTATTGAGGTGATCCTTGATTGTAGAGATGAAGCCAGAATCTTTGCTAACCAAGAGCATGTCATCCACATAAACCAATAGTGAAGTGAGACTACCTTTATGCATAATGGTGAAAAGGGAAGTATCAACCTAACTCTGTGTGAAGCCTAATTGAAGTAGGAAGGTTGCGAGCTTTTCAAACCACTATCTATTAGCCTGCTTGAGTCCAAAAAATGATCTTTTTAGCCTGCAAGCTGTGTTAGGAGGGAACTGTTGTATGTAACCTTGAGGAATTGTCATATATACTTCTTCATTGAGATCACCATGGAGGAAAGCATTGTTAATGTCTAATTGTTCAATTTGCATGCCCTATTGTACAGCTGTAGCAAGTAATGTCCTGACTGTGACCATTTTTGCAACTGGAGCAAATGTCCCCTTGTAATCAATACCCTCATTTTGTGTGAAGGCCTTTGCAACTAACATGGTCTTGTACTTATCAATGCTGTCATTTACATGAAGTTTGATTCTATACACCCATTTGTTGCCAATAGGTACTTTACCAGAAGATAGAAGAGTGAACTCCAATGTATCATTATCTTCAAGGGCTTTGATCTCTTTGTGCATTGCTTCAATCCATTTAGGATTCTTTGATGCTTGAAAGTAGGATTTGGGATCATTTATAGCATTCACATTATTAATGAGGTATCTGTTTTGTGAGGATAAGTTATGATAATTAACATAATGTGAGTGGTGATATCTGGTAGTGACATTAATGAGTGCTTTAGGAAGCTGAACTTGGAATCCTTTGAGGTTGTGAGACAAGGTTTTGGTTCTGGTGGATTGCTTGAGTGGTTGTGGTGGTGGTTCTACAGGTGTTGGTTTAGGTGTTGGTGAAGTAGGAGGTATAATGATGGAATAGGTGTTGGTGGTAAACCGGTGGAGTACTCTAAAGGTGATGTGAGTTAAAAAGGACTATGTGCTCTGATGAGGCGAAAAATGAACCACTTTTAGGGGGTCATTTAAGCCCGTAATTGAATTTATTTGATCAAATATTACCCTAAATCGTTCCTTTTGTGATTTTAGGTACTTTGGGAGTGAAATCTGGAAAAGGAAGCAATTCGGACGTTTTTGGAGCATAAAAGTGAAGAAAACGCCAAAGACTTAATTTTCCAAGCTGAGAACAGTACTTGACGGCGTCCAGAGGAAAACCCTGACGGCGTCAAGAGTAAAAGTGGTGACGACCCAGTGCAAACCTGACGGCGTCACAACAAGGGCGTCAAGAGTTAATTTAGTGACGGCCTGCATAAGGTGTACACATGACGGCGTCAGACCCAGATCTAGGCAGTCCGAGGAACTATTTGGCGGTGAGATGCCGGTGTCAGACATTTGTTCTTGACGCCGTCACCTACTAAACTCTATATATAGTTTTCTATTTTTCATTCATTGGGGAGGAACTTGTGTGGAGAAAACTAGGGCCGAACTTTGTAAAATCTAGGTCATATTTTACAGTATTTTCAAGGGTTTTCACCCCTTGAATCCTTCCATGTGCTATTAAGATAAGTCTTCTCTTAATTTAATCAATATGTCTATGTGTTGGTTGATTATATCTTTTACTTGTCTTGATTTCAACATGCTAGGCTAGATCTATCTTGTGTTTGCTTAGATCTAATGAAACCTAGATGTTAATTATGTGTTGATTACTTGTTTATGGTTGTATTGGATGAATGATTTCAATGTTAGGCTTAAGAAAACTGGCAGATCTCCATTGTGTAACATGCTTGAACGTCTTAGGAAACATGAACCGATGTGTACTAGGTTTTGTTGGTTGTATTTAATGCATGAGTAAATTCTAATGATCCCATGTTAGGAGCTTCTTAGCCGGCTCAACATAGGAGTGAAGTAGGCGCTCCTAGGATTGGGGAAGTAAGTACACCGCCCCATGAATGGTATTTAGGAATACAATCCGTCATCCACGCAACTATAACAAGTAATTAACGTGTAAAAGATATCTAGGGAGTAGTGAAATCTAAGTAAACACAATTCTCCCACATATTGCTCACAACTCTAGTTTAATATAGTTTATTTTCATTTCTAGTATTTTATTTTGATTGCATCTTAGTAATTGGGTTAGTTGACTAGCAACTAATTCCGCCAAACTCCTTCAAACCCGAGATTTTTACTTGCTTTCATAAAATATAAAAAATACAAAAAGAATCATCCCTCATCTCTAGACCTAGTCTTTAGGTTTTCTAATCCTAGCGACACTATTCCTGAGTTGAACGATCAATCCCCCGGTACTTGTCACTATACTATACTACAACGATTAGGTACACTGCCTGGTGGGGGTTGTAAGCTTCTCGAGATCCCTCGAGAGGTAAAGCCTGGTGCAATCCCTACGCATCAAGTTTTTGGCGCCGCTGCCGGGGAATAGTTATTGTCTAGGTTAGAATCTCTTTTTATTAGGTCTACTTGCTAGATTCCTTTCTAGTAAGATTTTATTTTTATTTTTAGGTTCTCTTTAGTCTATCTTATTTCTTCGTGTTTTTGTTCGTAACTCTTTGCCACCCGACATCATGGACGATGGGAACATCTTTGAACCCGTCATCCCACCACAACAAAACCCACCACTAGAACCTCTTAGGCCCCGAACCTTAGGAGAGTATTCCCGACCTAGCCACCAAGGCTAGCGAAACACTATTGAGCTCACCGGAGCCAATGTGACCCCCTTGCGATCCGACACCATCCAGTTGGTTCAAAGCGGATGTGCATTCCATGGACTTCGTTCCGAAGATCCAAACCAACATCTCAAGGACTTCCTTAAAATCGTAGATTCTATAGACCTTGATGTTACAACTAGAGAGTCAACCCGATTACGCCTATTCCAATTCTCTCTACGTGATCAAGCTAGTCAATGGCTTGAACGTTTACCCGCGGGATCCATCACCACATGGGATGATCTCACCACTCGTTTCCTTGCTCAATTTTTCCCACCGGGGAGAACTACCAAGCTTAGAAATGACATCTTGATGTTCCAACAACGTCAAAATGAAACTCTTTATGAAGCATGGACTCGTTTCAAGGACTTACTCTAAAAAGTCCCTCATCATGGCATAGATCTTTGGCTCCAAGTCCAAATCTTCTATGACCATATCGATCTCTCCACAAGGCGAGCCATTGACCAATCGGCCGGTGGTAAGCTACGTGATCTAAGTGCGGAACAATCATGGGAACTCATAGAAGATCTTGCTCTCTATGACAACGAAAGTTGGAATGATCCCCGTGATTTGAACAAAATGGTCAAGGCAATATCCTTGTCTTCGAACAACTCTAGCACTCCCGATCGTAGGATCATGGAACTTTCAGGACCAAGTCAAGTTTCTCATGAAATCTTACGAAGCTCCTAAGCCTTCAAGCCAAGTGAACAAAATCACTTCTTCATGCGAATTATGTAGTGGTCCCCATGACACTCGTGATTGTGTGGAACTCCCCGGAACAGCTTTTGCGGACTACGCATCCTCGCGTACCGACGAAGCGGGAGACAAGTGGTACACTTTCAAACCCGAGCCAAACCCTTACGGTGATTCCTACAACCCCTCTTGGAAAAATCACCCAAACCTTAGGTGGAAACAAAATCAAGCCAATTATTCTAATCCGCCTAATCGTTATCAACCAAACGGTCCACCCTCCAACCGTACTCTCAACAACAATCCTTCTAATAACTATGGTAGTACCAACAATCTTGAAGGATTGATGTCTAAGTTCATGGCATCTCAAGAAGCTCCCATATCCAAGTTTGAAGCCGATTTCAAACAAAAGCAAAGCGAGATGACCACCAAAATTGACGCATTGTTGAAAGTTCTCAATGACCGAGAAATGGGAGCACTCCCAAGCGACACGGTCAAGAATCCGAAACTAAACGTTAATTCCATATCATCAGTTTCGTCACCCACTTCTTGTCCGCAATACTACTCGCTTAAATCAACGAGCACGTGTTTCAAGCAAAACCAAATTCTTCAAAAGGACCAATCGAATAAAACCCCCGATATAAAACCGGTCAAAAGCATAGTTGAAACACCTCCCATGCAAGACCTTGACGATGAATTCAAGGAACTTCACCTTGAACGCCCCGTCATTGTTGTCTTAGCCCATGCTCCCTACTATAGTGCCCTCCTAGAAAAGTATGAGAAGTTTAAACTAGGTAAAAATGGGACCGCCTTCATTCAAAACAAGTTGCCTAAAAAGCTTGATGATCCGGGTATATTTGTTTTGCCTTGTAAGATAGGAAGATCCGAAGCTTTCGACACACTAGCCGATTTAGGGTCAAGCCTCAATTTGATTCCCTTATCCCTTTTCACCACTCTCAAGCTAGGAAAGTTAAAGGAGATGGAGGTATTGATAGGTCTAGTGGATGGGAGTATTGCCCACCCGGTTGGAATGATTAAGGATGTAGTTGTTCACGTAGGGAAGTTAACTATCTTGGCGGATTTTCACGTCCTAGACATGGTTAGTGACACTACATGCCCATTGTTGGTAGGAAGAGGATTTTTAGCCACCGCTAGCGCCATGATAGATTGTAAGGTGTCTAAGATAGCAGTAGGTGAGGGCGACACTTGGTCGGTATACGATGTTAAGAAACATAGCTATGATTGTGAGGATGAACCGACACCACATTGGGTAGAGATGAATAGGAGACCATCTAGATATGGACCTTGGATAGAAAGGAACTTTATAGGACCTCAACGCCCATTCTATTTAGAAAAAGATTTCATCGAAAAGACACATTTGGTGGAACAACTCATAGCTAGAGATGAAGAGCTAGATCCTTTTGAGGACCCCCTAGTCTTTAGGAAGATGATTGAGTTCTTAAGCGTAATGCCTATTAATATAGAGATGAATAAGTGGAAAAGAGAGGGAGATAAGTGTAAATGGCGGTGGGACAAGCCACCTAAAGAAGGTAACGGATCATGGCATATGAAAATGACTTTGTATGATCCGGATGGAGAGAAGTTTGAAAGGTCATACCGTACTAAGAAAACTGATAGGAAGTTAAAACCTAATTTTGATCCCAAAGATGTCCTCAATGAGGAACTCACCCGTATCACGTAGTAACCCATGACCTTGAGTCTAGCTACAAGACTCGTAAATAAAGAAAAGCGCTTCTTGGGAGGCAACCCATGATTTTGTGTGACTTTTATTTTGTTTGTTTGTTATTTGCTTCCGTATGCATGCTTTATTTTTATTGTTGGTAGATCATGTTTCAAAAACTAAATGGTGAAAATACTTTACTTTGTTGTTTGGCTTAGTCTTAACTTCACCCAAAGGTATTTTTGCAAAAGATAAGTGTCAGGGGAAACCCCAAATATGTTTTTAAGAAACAAAACCGATCATGATTCTCCACAATATTAAGTGAACATGTATATTCGTATTTGTTAGAGTCAAATGCTTGTATCGAGTCATAATGATGTTTTGTAGGATTTTCCTGGAAGTAGGACCAAGTTTTTCTAGAAATTTTCCGGAAACTTAACATAAGAATTTCTGCAGGTCACTTCTGACGGCGTCACGAGTTTACTCTTGACGGCGTCACATGTAAAAAATCTGGAAATTTTACCAGTTTTGTTTTTCTAACGGAGTCTTAAAGTTTTTGTTGAATTATTAGTTTTATAATCTCCAGGAAATCTGCAAACATCATTCCACAAGCATTATATCTTATTTTGTTTTCTAGGTTTTATTAGCATATGTAGATTGCCGCCGATTTTATGCGAGGTTGCCTTGTCTGTTTTCTCAGGATTTACAGGTTATGTATGACAAGAAGATGATTTATTTTTCTGGAAGGGAAGCTTTGATTGTTCATTTTCTTGGAGGAAGATTTAACCTGGCCACCTTATTATCCATACCGAGCGTATCAGGGGAGTATTTGATTTCATTTGTTTTACTTATTTCACTTTTACATTCTTTACTTGAACATTGGGGACAATGTTCATCCTAAGTGTAAGGGGAGGGTAAAATGATGATACCTTACAGATACACTTTCGCTTGAGTTTGTTTGTTTGATAGTTGATGTGTAATAAAACTATGAGAAATACTTGTTAGTGTAATTTTAGCGCCAAATTTAAAATTTTTACAATATTTAGGAGTGAAACTTTAGCCATAGCAAGCGTCTCATGGATAGGAGATTGTATGACTAGCACAAAACCGTATCATTCAGAAAAATTTTCCACCCAAATATGTGAGGTTCGCCTTTAGATTTGATAGGAAAAGCATTTACTATTAGTGCTTATGAGTGTACCGATAGCATTTAGATTCTAGAACTAGCGTTAGTGATGCATCCCGAGACTGCAAGTGAGACTACATTCGTGTAGTAGGATTTACTACATGATAAGAGGCATTAGGATCACCCTTGTGTTAAACCCGTATCGTAATTACTTGACCATTTAAGTCATATTACTTGGCTAGTTAAGTCAACTAATTTTTCCCACACCCTTAGCGTTGTACTCATTTTTAGTACACGAAACCCCTAGTACACCCCTCCGAGCCTATCTTTTCGTTTCTAACTTTAAGCATCTTACTTAAAGGAAGAATTTGTTACACCTCACTTAAATGTACAACCAAATCGCCTTAGCCTTCCGTGTATGCACTCATATTTAGTGCATTATTGTTATTTGTTAAACCCTAAGTTAACTATCTAATTGATTACATGGTTGCTAAGTCGAGTCATATCCTTGTACATATTGTTTTGGGACGATTGGGACTCATAGGTAAAGTACTTATTTTATGGAGTAATGGGGAAGAATATCATATTATTACCCCCATATGTACGTTAATCTTAAAAGTACTCCAAGTGTTTTGATTTTCTTAATTCGAGTCATTAGATTAGTTATTTGTAAAGTATGTAAAAATTCAAGTGTAAGGGGAATGATCATTCCCAATGATGTATTATTTTAGATGGTAGGGTAAGAGTGTATGCAAAAAAAAAAAAAAAAAAAAAAAAATCGAAAAATCAAGAAAAAAGAAAAAAAAATAGAAAAAAGAAAAGAGAAAAACATACGGACTACCATCCCGTTTCATTCTATGTTTATTTTATGTTTTTGTTATTTTTCATTTATTAGCTTAAGTCGAGTCTAGTCTTGGCTTAGCAACGCCATATTGTACATGTAATTAACCAAGATTGTTAACTCACCACCAGTAAAGACTGCCTATATCCAACAAAACCGTGTATTCCATATCCCTACACCTAACGTTACAACCCTTTAAAAAGACATCTTTGATAGTTTATCCTAGGTGCTTACGCCATGTGGTAGAGGTTTGATCCTTTCCCAAGCCTATGGTAATCTATTTTGCTATGACAGGTAGTGAGAGATATTTTCCGTTTCCATATTGTAATTTATACTTTATTACACCCGAGAGATGTGAGTATCTAAACACAATTTGTGAGGTGCTAGTGTATGACCTTCGTGCTTGTCTTTGGTCTTTAGTGGAACGATTATTTGTTGTAATTACTTTTATATTAGTGTTAAATGACCCCTAACTTGTATTTTGATTAGAATAAAAGCACATTTGCTTGAGGACAAGCAAATCTCAAGTGTAAGGGTATATGATGAGGCGAAAAATGAACCACTTTTAGGGGGTCATTTAAGCCCGGAATTGAATTTATATGATCAAATATTACCCTAAATCGTTCCTTTTGTGATTTTAGGTACTTTGGGAGTGAAATCTGGAAAAGGAAGCAATTCTGACGTTTTTGGAGCATAAAAGTGAAGAAAACGCCAATGACTTAATTTTCCAAGCTGAGAACAGTACTTGACAGCGTCAAGAGGAAAACCCTGATGGCGTCAAGAGTAAAAGTTGTGACGACCCAGTGCAAACCTGACGGCGTCACAACAAGGGTGTCAAGAGTTAATTTGGTGACGGCCTGTATAAGGTGTACACATGACGTCGTCAGACCCAGATCTAGGCAGTCCGAGGAACTATTTAGCGGCGAGATGACGGCGTCAGACATTTGTTCTTGACGCCGTCACCTACTAAACTCTATATATAGTTTTCTATTTTTCATTCATTGGGGAGGAACTTGTGTGGAGAAAAATAGGGCCGAACTTTGTAAACCCTAGGTCATATTTTACAGTATTTTCAAGGGTTTTCACCCCTTGAATCCTTCCATGTGCTATTAAGATAAGTCTTCTCTTAATTCAATCAATATGTCTATGTGTTGGTTGATTATATCTTTTACTTGTCTTGATTTCAACATGCTAGGCTAGATCTATCTTGTGTTTGCTTAGATCTAATGAAACCTAGATGTTAATTATGTGTTGATTACTTGTTTATGGTTGTATTGGATGAATGATTTCAATGTTAGGCTTAAGAACACTGGCAGATCTCCATTGTGTAACATGCTTGAACGTCTTAGGAAACATGAACCGATGTGTAGTAGGTTTTATTGGTTGTATTTAATGCATGAGTAAATTCTAATGATCCCATGTTAGGAGCTTCTTAGCCGGCTCGACATAGGAGTGAAGTAGGCGCTCATAGGATTGGGGAAGTAAGTACGCCACCCCATGAATGGTATTAAGGAATACAATCCGTCATCCATGCAACTATAACAAGTAATTAACGTGTAAAAGATATCTAGGGAGTAGTGAAATCTAAGTAAACACAATTCTCCCACATATTGCTCACAACTCTAGTTTAATATAGTTTATTTTCATTTCCAGTATTTTATTTTGATTGCATCTTAGTAATTGGGTTAGTTGACTAGCAACTAATTCCGCCAAACTCCTTCAAACCCGAGATTTTTACTTGCTTTCATAAAATATAGAAAACACAAAAAGAATCATCCCTCGTCTCTAGACCTAGTCTTTAGGTTTTCTAATCCTAGCGACACTATTCCTGAGTTGAACGATCAATCCCCCGGTACTTGTCACTATACTATACTACAACGATCAGGTACACTGCCTGGTGGGGGTTGTAAGCTTCTCGAGATCCCTCGAGAGGTAAAGCCTGGTGTAATCCCTACGCATCATGCTCATCAAATGTAACATTTCTGCTAGTTATTGTCTTCGGATGCTTGATGTCATAAAGAATGTATCCTTTTTGGTTTGGTGGATAGCCAAGTAAAACTGTGTGGGTAGCTTTGGGTCTAAATTTGTCAAGTGTATGGTGATAAACAAAGGGTTGGCAACGAATGACCCTTAAATGATCATGGTTGGAGGTGTTTGGTAGAGGATCTCATAAGGACTTTTGTTGTCAATAACTCTTGAGGGAAGTCTGTTTATGAGGTATTTTGTAGTTAAAATATAGTTTTCCCATAGATGAATTGGAAAGTTTTCTAAAAATAGAGATCTCTTGCTAATTTTAGTAATTGTTTGTGCTTCCTTTAAGCTCTTGCATTTTGTTGTGGAGTGTAAGGGCATGAAGTTTGATGGGTTATTCCTTTGGATTGCAAATAAGTTGTGAATTGTGTGTTTAAGAATTCAGTACCATTATCACTTCTTATTGTTTTGATTGAAGAATTGAATTGAGTTGAAATGTATTCATAGAATAATTTGAAAGTTGAGAAAACATGTTGTTTGATTAGCATGAGGTAAGTCTCAGTTGCTCTTGAATGATCATCAACAACAGTGAGAAAATATTTACATCCATTAAAAGTAGAGTGTTTGTAGGAACCCCATACATCTATATGAACAAGTTCAAACAGACTTGAAGCATGAGAATCACTAGAAGGAAATGGTAAAACATGATGCTTGGCTAAAGGACAAATGGAACATTTATTTTCTATGTTACAATTGATTACACGGGAGAGTTCCTTGATCTTCTAAAGTACTTGATAGGATGGATGACCAAATCTAGCATGCCACAATGATGAGGAGCTGGTATGAATCTAAATTGATGGTGTTGAGGTAGTTGGAGAAGGATTGAGTGCATACAGTCCACCATAGAGTGATCCATGAGTAACAGAGCCATCATGGCCCTGAAAGATGTATTGTTTGTGATTAAAAGTGACAGCAGAGTGTGTGGTAGTAGTTATTTTGCTAATAGAGATCAGGTTGTAAGTGAAGGTTGGAATATAGAGTACTCCAGTGAGTGTTAGATTAGGTGTGACATGTACTAATCCAATTGTGTCTACCTTAATTTGATGTCCATTTGGTAAACTAACAAGTATTGGGTGAGTTAATGATTTAAGGTCATCCATTTTGCCTAATGATATGCAAATGTGATTTGAAGCTCCACTGTCTATAATCCAAATATCTAGAATTCCAGAATTGAATGAAGCAATGAAGGTAAATTTACCAGACATGTGAGGAAGTGTAGCTGCAGTGAACTCCTTTGGATTGTTTTGAAGCATCATGAGTACTTGGTTGAGTTGATTTTGTAGCATATCTATTCTATTGTGCATAAATCCATCAGTAGAAGGTTGAATACCAGTGTTTGAGTCAGCATAGTTTGGAGTGGTTAGCAGCTCATCATTTCCAAAGACCATGTGAACTGAAGTTTCCCTGGTGCTTCTTTGTGATGGTGGTACATATTTTGTTGATATAAATAATGTTTAAAAAGGTTATTAATATCTCTCAATAAACCTATGTTTTGATAATCACAAAACTCAAATCAAATTAAGTCAAGATTAAGACGTAAACAAGTATTTGGTAACAAATATTTACCTCTACATCTAATATCACTTAAGGTATGCATAAACTAAGCATCTTATGCATTACATGATCAAAGGAAATTTTGTCTTGAGACATAACATCTTATAAAATGATATAAACATTTTATATATATTTGTAAATCATTTTTGGTAATGCTATATTAAACCACAAAGATATGATTTCAAATTTCCAACCAAAAAGGGCAAATTTTATCTAGAAAAACTTTTCCAACGTTCAGGAGGGCGGCCCCCTTAATTTTACTAGGCTGCCCCCTTAATGATTAAGGGGACCGGCCCCTAATTAAAGGGACCGACACGCTCCAGAACAGTAAATTCTGGCCCTATAAATATTGGATCATTTCACATATTTTTCTCACCTTTTTGCACTATAAACTTTCTGATCCAACCTCCATTTCTAGATCTAAAATCCTTTGATCATATAATTCATATGTCTCTGTTTCCAAGTGATCCAAAGCTTCATCCATTCAAGTGCAAGAAGAAGAACACTCCTCTACATCCATCTAATTGTAGTAGTGTTGTGAATAGCTAGTTTCATATTGTAGTTGTGGTAGATATTTGTAAAAGTGTAAATTTGTTGATTGTAAAAACTAGGTGTGTTGTAAAGTAGTTTAGTAAGTTGTGAACTAGTTGGGCATAGAAGAAGGTGTGAAGTTGTGAAGGTGTGAAGCCTTGAAGAAGTTGTGAAGTTGTGAATAAGGTGTGATGCCTTGAAGAAGTCGTGAGATTGGTTCTAGCTACGATTAGAACTCGACATTTAGCTTAGTGTCGTTAACTCGTGTAAGCCAAGGTGTGTAAGGTTTCTCCACCATAAGGAGTTTGTTGACATAGTGAAGAAAACTCTCGAGTGTGGTACTCGGGGAGTGGAGTAGGGCAAGGAAGGTGTCCTTGTAGCCGAACCACTATAAATTCGCGTGTTGTGGTTTGATCTTTCTAACTATATCTTTTGTTCATTACATTTCAATACTTTCATTACTTGATTAGAATTGCTTATATTGGTTGTCATTTGAATTCACTTGAGATCGAATCAAAAGTTTTTAATAACCTACAAAATATTTTGGTAATAAACTTTTAAAAGGACGTAAAACTATTTAACCCCCCTTCTAGTTTTCCACAATTGGTATCAGAGCCACGTCTAGCAAGATCTTTAAAATATATTGTATTTTAAAACTTGTAACGATCTATGGAATCTGAAAAATATTTAGAAGGGCAATCTATGCAAAGACCACCACTATTTGAAAGTGATGGATTTTTATATTGGAAAAATCGATTCGAAACTTATTTGAAGTCAAAAGATCTAGATCTTTGACATGTTATTACTAATGGTGATTTTTTACCTATTCAAAATAACCCCGAAACTAAGAAAGATGAAATCGTACCTTTTGAAAAACAAAATGATGATTTAAAAAGTAAACTTGCTAAAAATAATGAAGCAAAAATGGTTATTTATAATGCGCTACCACGTAAAGAGTATGAAAGGATCTTTATGTGTGAAACCGCAAAAGAAATTTGGAACTCTTTTGATACGTGGGAATCGCACCAGGCTTTACCTCTCAAGGGATCTTGAGAAGCTTACAACCCCCACCAGGCAGTGTACCTGATCGTTGTAGTATAATATAGTGACAAATACCGGGGGATTGATCGTTCAGCTAGGAATAGTGTCGCTAGGATTAGAAAACCTAAATACTAGTTCTAAAGATGAGAGATGATTATTTTTGTATTTTTATATTTTTTTTAGAAAGCAAGTAAAAATCTCGGGTTTGAAGGATTTGGGCGGAATTAGTTGCTAGTCAACTAACCCAATACTAAAGATGCAATCAAAATAAAATACTAGAAATGAAAATAAACTAAATTAAACTAAGGTTGTGAGCAATAAGTGGAGAGGTTGTGTTTACTTAGATTTTACTACTCCCTAGATATCTTTTACACGTTAATTACTTGTTATAGTTGCGTGGATGACGGATTGTATTCCTTAATACCATTCATGGGGTGGCACACTTAATTCCCCAATCCTATGAGTGCCTACTTCACTCCTATGTCGAGCCTGCTAAGAAGCTCCTAATATGGGATCATTAGAATTTACTCATGCATTAAATACAACCAATAAAACCTAGTGCATGTTAGTTCATGTTTTCTAAGATGTTCAAACATGTTACCATTTGGAGATCTGCCAGTTTTCTTAAGTCTAACATCGAAATCATTCATCCAATACAACCATAAACAAGTAATCAACACATAATTAACATCTAGGTTTCATTAGATCTAAGCAAACACAAGATAGATCTAGCCTAGCATGATGGAATTAAGACAAGAACAAGATATAGACAACCAACACATAGACATATTGATTGAATTAAAAGAACACTTATCTCAATTACACATGAAAAGGTTCGAGGGCTGAGAACCCTTGAAAAACCTGTAAAACTCGTACTAAGTTCGGCCTTAGGGTTTCTCCAAAACTTCTCTCTCTTATGTGAAAAAAATTAGAAAACTATATATATAGGAAATAGGGTCTGACGGCGTCAAGACAAAATCAGTGACGCCGTCAAAATACTTCTCGGACTGCCTTGATCTACTTTTGACGCCGTCATGTGTTATGTGTTTCCAGGCCGTCATGCATCTTACTCTTGACGCCCTACTTCGTGACGCCTTCAATTCTGTACTGGGTCGTCATGGAAATTACTCTTGACGCCGTCAGAAATTCCTTCTTGACGCCGTCACCTACTGTTCCCAGCAAGGAAAATTAAGACTTTGGCATTTTATTCACTTTTATGCTCCAAAAACGTCCGAATTGCTTCCTTTTCCAGATTTCTCTCCCAAAGTACCTAAAATCACAAAAGGAACGATTTATGGTAATATTCGATCAAATAAATTCAATTCCGGGCTTAAATGACCCCCTAAAAGTGGTTCATTTTTCGCCTCATCATATACCCTTACACTTGAGATTTGCTTGTCCTCAAGCAAATGCGCTTTTATTCTACTCAAAATACAAGTTAGGGGTCATTTAACACTAATATAAAAGTAATTACAACAAATAATCGTTCCACTAAAGACCAATAGACAAGCACGGAGGTCATACACAAGCATCTCACAAATAGTGTTTAGATACTCACATCTCTCGGGTGTAATAAAGTATAAATTACAATATGGAAACGGAAAATATCTCTCACTACCTATCATAGCAAAATAGATTACCATAGGCTTGGGAAAGGATCAAACCTCCATCACATGGCGTAAGCACCTAGGATAAACTATCAAAGAGGTCTTTTAAAGGGTTGTAACGTTAGGTGTAGGGATATGAAATATATGGTTTTGTTGGATAAAGGAAGTTTTTACTAGTGGCGAGTTAACAATCTTGGTTAATTACATGTACAATATGGTGTTGCTAAGCCAATACTAGACTCGACTTAAGCTAATAAATGAAAAATAACAAAAACATAAAATAAACATAGAATAAAAATGGATGGTAGTCCGTATGTTTTTTCTCTTTTCTTTTTCTATTTTTTTTTCTTTTTTCTTGATTTTCGATTTTTTTTTTTTTTTTTTTTTTTTTTTTTTTTTTTTTTTTTTGCATACACTCTTACCCTACCATCCAAAATAATACATCATAGGGAATGAACATTCCCCTTACACTTGAATATTTACATACTTTACAATAAACTAATCTAATGACTCGAATTAAGAAAATCAAAACACTTGGAGCACTTTTAAGATTAACGCACATATTGGGGTAATATATGATGTTCTTCCCCATTACTCCATAAAATAAGTACTTACCCATGAGTCCCAATCGTCCCAAAATAATATGTACAAGGATATGACTCGACTTAGCAACCATGTAATCAATTAGATAGTTAACTTAGGGTTTAACAAATAACAATAATGCACTAAAAATGAGCGCATACACGGAAGGCTAAGGCGATTTGGTTGTACATTTAAGTGGTGTGTAACAAATTCTTCCTTTAAGTAAAATGCTTAAAGTTAGAAACGAAAAGATAGACTCGGAGGGGTGTACTAGGGGTTTCGTGTACTAAAAATGAGTACAACGCTAAGGGTGTGGAAAAATTAGTTGACTTAACTAGCCAAGTAATATGACTTAAATGGTCAAGTAATTATGATACGGGTTTAACACAAGGGTGATCCTAATGCCTCTTATCATGTAGTAAATCCTACTACACGAATGTAGTCTCACTAGCGGTCTCGGGATGCATAACTAACGCAAGTTCTAGAATCTAAATGCTACCGGTACACTCATAAGCACTAATACTAAATGTTTTTCCTATCAAATCTAAAGGCGAACCTCACATATTTGGGTGGAAAATTTTTCTGAATATATGGTTATTTGCTAGTCATACAATCTCCTATCCATGAGACACTTGCTATGGCTAAAGTTTCACTCCTAAATGTTGTAAAAAATTTTAAATTTGGTGCTAAAATTGCACTAACAAGTATTTCTCATAGTTTTATTACACACCTACCATTAAACAAAACAAACTCAAGCGAAAGTGTACATGTAAGGTATCATCATTTTACCCTCCCCTTACACTTAAGATGAACATTGTCCCCAATGTTCAACTAAAGAATGTAAAAGTGAAAAAGTAAAAAGAATGAAATCAAATACTCCCCTGATTCGCTCGGTATGGATAATTAGGTGGCCAGGTTAAATCTTCCTCCAAGAAAATGAACAATCAAAGCTTCCCTTCTAGAATATAAATCATCTTCTTGTCATACATAACCTGTGAATCCTGAGAAAACAGACAAGACAACCTCGCATAAAATCGGCGGCAACCTATATAAGTTACTAAATCCTAGAAAACAAAATAAGATATAATGCTTGTGGAATGAAGTTTGCAGATCTCCTGGAGATTATAAAACTTAATAATTCACAAAAACCATAAGACTCCGTTAGAAAAACAAAACTGGTAAAATTTCCAGATTTTTACACGTGACGCCGTCAAGAGTTAACTCGTGACGCCGTCAGAAGTGACCTGCAGAAATTCTTATGTTAAGTTTCAGGAAAATTTCTGGAAAAACTTGGTCTCACTTCCTGGAAAATCCTGCAAAACTTCATTATGACTCAATACAAGCATTTGACTCGAACAAATACGAATATACATGTTCATTTAATATTGTGGAGAATCATGATCGGTTTGTTTCTTAAAAACATATTTGGGGTTTCCCCTTACACTTATCTTTTGCAAAAATACTTTTAGGTGGAGTTAAGACTAGGCCAAAACAACAAAGTAAAGTATTTCCACTATTTAATTGAGAAACATGATCTACCAACAATAAAAATAAAGCATGCATACGGAAGCAAATAACAAACAAACAAAATAAAATCACACAAAACATGGGTTGCCTCCCAAGAAGCGCTTTTCTTTATTTACGAGTCTTGTAGCTAGACTCAAGGTCATGGGTTACTACATAACCTCATCGTTGGTTCCACTCTCTAGGTCGTCTTCTAAACCAGTTTTGTATTCCGGACCTAGTTGTAAGCATTCTTTGTAGAAACCAAGCATCCTACTCTTCACATACTCAACTCCTCTACGTCTATCCTCCTCATTCCTATAATAAGCCACTTGCTTGTGTTCCTTTTCTATATTATAGAGGAGGCGGTATTGCTCAATTTTGTAAGGCATTTGATAGGCAACCTCATCATTTTCTTCCTTGAATCTAACTATCCCTTGAGTCGGGTCATAACTCATCCTAGTGGCCTCAACAAATGGTTTTCCAAATATTACTTGGCTTAGGCAATCATCTATCACCGGACGAGTGTCTTCCACTATCATAAAATTGAGCTCATAGGTGAGATTACCTATAATCACATGCAATCCCTTCACTCTTCCTACAAAATTACTTATCAAATTCCTATTGGGCATCATCCTAAAATCAAGTTGTTTCTTCATCACCCAATTGTAATAAGTCCTAGTCATGATGTTTACGGGGGATCTAAGATCTATGTAAGCTTTCCATATATGCATGTACCCGATATTGCATGGTATGTTAATGTTAGAGGGGTCTCCCATTTTGATAAGGGGTGTGCCAAGGATATATGGTCTCTCGGGACTATCGAATAAATACTTATGGTATTCCCGTTCTTCCTTGGTAGGCATCTTATCAAAGTATTTCTCTATAGCTTCTACTTCCTCTAATTCTTCTCCCTTATTAACCTCAACCTCCCTACTTTCATCCCTAGTCTCGGTTTCTACTCCAACGTCATCCTTGTCACTTTCTTCTATCTCCTTATTTATTGGTTTAGTGGTGAAAACATTGACGAAGTGGACATGTTTGGATGATGAGGGATCCTTAATTTGGATTCCGTTATTGGTGTCCCTAGTGTCCTTCCTAGGTGTGGCTAATGCTTGGTTGTTGAGGGCTTTCAACAAGTTGTCAATCTTGTTGGTCATCTCCATTTGTTGTTGGTTGAATTCGGTTTCAAACCTAGCTATGCGAGCTTCTTGAGATGCCATGAACTTAGACATCAATCCTTCAAGATTGTTGGTACTACCATAATTGTTAGAAGGGTTGTTGTTGAAAGTACGGTTGGAGGGTGGACCGTTTGGTTGGTAACGATTAGGCGGATTGGAAGAATTGGGTTGATTTTGTTTCCACCTAAGGTTTGGGTGATTTTTCCAAGAGGGGTTGTATGAGTCACCGTAAGGGTTTGGGTCGGGCTTGAAAGTGTACCACTTATCTCCCGCTTCGTCGGTACACGTGGATGCGTAGTCCGCAAAAGCTGTTCCGGGGAGTTCCACACAATCACGAGTGTCATGGGGACCACTACATAATTCACATGAAGAAGTGATTTTGTTTATTTGGCTTGAAGGCTTAGGAGCTTCGTAAGATTTCATGAGAAACTTGACTTGGTCCTCAAGTCCCATGATCCTACGGTCGGGGGTGTTAGAGTTGTTCGAAGGCAAAGATATTGCCTTGACCATTTTGTTCAAATCACGGGGATCATTCCAACTTTCGTTGTCATAGAGAGCAAGATCTTCTATGAGTTCCCATGATTGTTCCGCACTTAGATCACGTAGCTTACCACCGGCCGATTGGTCAATGGCTCGCCTCGTGGAGAGATCGATATGGTCATAAAAGATTTGGACTTGGAGCCAAAGATCTATGCCATGATGAGTGACTTTTTGGAGTAAGTCCTTGAAACGAGTCCATGCTTCATAAAGAGATTCATTTTGACGTTGTTGGAACATCAAGATGTCATTTCTAATCTTAGTAGTTCTCCCCGGTGGGAAAAATTGAGCAAGGAAACGAGTGGTGAGATCATCCCATGAGGTGATGGATCCCGTTGGTAAACTCTCAAGCCATTGACTAGCTTGATCCCGTAGAGAGAATTGGAATAGGCGTAATCGGGTTGTCTCTCTAGTTTCAACATCTAGGTCTATGGAATCTACGATTTTAAGGAAGTCCTTAAGATGTTGGTTTGGATCTTCGGAATGAAGTCCATGGAATGCATATCCTCTTTGCACCAACCGGATGGTGTCGGATCGCAAGGGGGTCACATTGGCTCCGGTGAGCTCAATGGTGTTTCGGTAGCCTTGGTGGCTAGGTCGGGAATACTCTCCTAAGGTTCGGGGCCTAAGAGGTTCTAGTGGTGGGTTTTGTTGTGGTGGGATGACGGGTTCAAAGATGTTCCCATCGCCCATGATGTCGGGTGGTGAAGAGTTACGAACAAAAACACAAAGAAATAAGATAGACTAAAGAAACCTAAAAATAAAAATAAAATCTTACTAGAAAGGAATCTAGCAAGTAGACCTAATAAAAAGAGATTCTAACCTAGACAATAACTATTTCCCGGGCTGCGGCGCCAAAAACTTGATACGTGGGAATCGCACCAGGCTTTACCTCTCAAGGGATGTTGAGAAGCTTACAACCCCTACCAGGCAGTGTACCTGATCGTTGTAGTATAGTATAGTGACAAGTACCGGGGGATTGATCGTTCAGCTAGGAATAGTGTCGCTATGATTAGAAAACCTAAATACTAGTTCTAAAGATGAGGGATAATTATTTTTGTATTTTTATATTTTTTTTAGAAAGCAAGTAAAAATCTCGGGTTTGAAGGATTTGGGCGGAATTAGTTGCTAGTCAACTAACCCAATACTAAGGATGCAATCAAAATAAAATACTGGAAATGAAAATAAACTAAATTAAACTAAGGTTGTGAGCAATAAGTGGAGAAGTTGTGTTTACTTAGATTTTACTACTCCCTAGATATCTTTTACATGTTAATTACTTGTTATAGTTGCGTGGATGACGGATTGTATTCCTTAATACCATTCATGGGGTTGCGCACTTAATTCCCTAATCCTATGAGTGCCTACTTCACTCCTATGTCGAGCCGGATAAGAAGCTCCTAACATGGGATCATTAGAATTTACTCATGCATTAAATACAACCAATAAAACCTAGTGCACGTCAGTTCATGTTTCCTAAGACGTTCAAGCATGTTACCATTTGGAGATCTGCCAGTTTTCTTAAGCCTAACATCGAAATCATTCATCCAATACAACCATAAACAAGTAATCAACACATAATTAACATCTAGGTTTCATTAGATCTAAGCAAACACAAGGTAGATCTAGCCTAGCATGATGGAATTAAGACAAGAACAAGATATAGACAACCAACACATAGACATATTGATTGAATTAAAAGAACACTTATCTCAATTACACATGAAAGGGTTCAAGGGCTGAGAACCCTTGAAAAACCAGTAAAACTCGTACTAAGTTCGGCCTTAAGGTTTCTCTAAAACTTCTCTCTCTATGTGAAAAAATTAGAAAACTATATATATAGGAAATAGGGTCTGACGGCGTCAAGACAAAATCGGTGACGCCGTCAAAATACTTCTCGGACTGCCTTGATCTACTTTTGACGCCGTCATGTGTTATGTGTTTCCAGGCCGTCATGCATCTTACTCTTGACGCCCTACTTCGTGACGCCTTCAATTCTGTACTGGGTCGTCATGGAAATTACTCTTGACGCCGTTAGAAATTCCTTCTTGACGCCTTCACCTACTGTTCCCAGCAAAGAAAATTAAGACTTTGGCGTTTTCTTCACTTTTATGCTCCAAAAACGTCCGAATTGCTTCCTTTTCCAGATTTCTCTCCCAAAGTACCTAAAATCACAAAAGGAACGATTTAGGGCAATATTTGATCAAATAAATTCAATTCCGGGCTTAAATGACCCCCTAAAAGTGGTTCATTTTTCACCTCATCATCTTTACTAATAACCCACCAAGGTAATAGTCAAGTCAAAGATAATAAGGTAGATCTACTTGTTCAACAATATGAGCAATTCACGATTCTAGAAGAGGAATCAATTGATAATGCTTTTGCTAGATTTAACACTATCATCACAAGTTTAAAAGCACTTGATGAGAATTTTTCTAGTAAGAATTTTGTTAGGAAGTTTCTTAGGGCTCTTCATCCAAAATGGCGAGCTAAAGTGACGGCTATTGAAGAATCAAAGAATTTGTCAACATTGCAACTTGATGAATTAATTGGAAATCTGAAAGTTTACGAAGTTATCATTAAGAAGGATTCCGAAATGGTCAAAGAAAAACGAGAGCAAAGCAAGTCAATCGCCTTGAAAGCTAGAAAGGAATCTAGTATCGAAGATAGCTCATCTTCCGAAAGTGATGACGAAGAATACGCCATGGCCGTAAGAGATTTCAAGAAATTCTTCAAAAGGCGAGGAAGATTCGTAAAACAACCGCATGATGAAAAGAAAACATTTCAAAAGAGTAAAGATGACAAGAACAACAAGATTGAAAGAAAATGTTTCAAGTGTGGTGATCCAAATCACCTCTTCGGAAAATGTCCAATGATGACAAGAGATCAAAATCAAAGAGCTTTTGTTGGAGGTGCTTGGAGTGATAGTGATGAAGATGAGAAAGAAAAGACAAAAGAAGAAAAGTGTCTTATGGCGAATACATCAAATGAGGTACGTTCCGAAACCGAATATTTTAGTGATGAAAGTTTATCATTAGATGAAAAAGATCTAGATAATGAATATAATAGGCTATGCAAATTAGGACAACTAGTAATGGCCAAAAACAAATCACTAAAATACATAAACAATCAATTGGAAAATGAAGTACTTGAACAAAAAATTAAAATACATCAGCTTGAAAAAGGTAAAGAAATTTTTGAAGAATGTAAATCATGTCAAGTGCTTAAAAGTGAAAACGAAATACTTAGGGAAGAAATTCGCAAACTTGATAAATTTGAAAATAGTAGTCACTCACTTAGTAAAATAATAAGTATTCAAAGAACATCCAGAGATAAAACCGGTTTAGGATTTAACTCAAATGAAGCTTCAACAAGTGAGATTAAAAATGTCAAATTCGAAAATGAACCTAACGAACAAAAATCTCTAAAATCTAATCCTAAGTATATACTTATTAATGATAGAAAAATACCTCCTGCCAACAATGAAGAAGTAAAAGCTTTTTACAAATCATCTTTGAAAAACGAGGTAGGATCTTCTAAATCTAAGACAAGATCTAAAACACCACCACCTAGAAAATCAAATAATCCTAATCCTAGGTCTAAAACACCTAAACCAAGAAGACACCAAAATAGGCAAAACTATAATAACAATAGTAATCAAATGTGGAACTACCAACAAAGCTACAATCCTTGGTGTATACTACCACCTTTCATGCATCCTAGTCAAATGTTAAACATGTTTGGACCAAACAACTTTGGACCAAAGAGACAATGGGGATCGAATGGCTAGATGAACATTCCTTGAGGCAATCTTGAAGTTTCTCTCAACATAGACTTTTTCAAAGTCTATATATCATCCTGATAATTTTGAAGATTTTTTTGAAGACCACCGGGTACGCCATTCTTTCATAACTCATTGCCATGCTTAGATAAATATGCTTTAGTTGATTACATTGTTTGCATAGATATAGCTTGCCTTTTTCTCTCTATTTGTTCGATCATATATATACTTATATTTACATATACTCTTAATACCTAATATATTATATATATATATATATATATATATATATATATATATATATATATATATATATATATATATATATATATATATATATATATATATATATATAAAATTGCTTGCACATAACCTAGATACGTCATTAGTTGACTTTCTAGAACTCCAGGAAATTGTTCTTTATTGAACCCTTTCCTTCCCCCCTCACGTTATTCTATTAAGTACTCTTTTAGGAGACTCATGATGATGAAGGGATATGAGTCAAGTGGACTTTTATCATGCAAGAACGCCTTCGCACGTGAACACTATTGATGAAACAAACTCCTCTCGCCGACTTTATCCTATCTCCGCTACTATCTTTCAAACCTCACCCATCAACCCATCTTTCACTCACACTTATACTTATATATAAATATATATATATACACTTATTCACATATTCCCGAACACACCTCAAACCCTTCATCAACTAAACACTTTGATCATTTTATCCAAAATTGTCAGAGGTATATTTTAATTATCGAAACGGTAATTAAAAATTGTTAAGAATTTTATCATCGTGCCAATAAACGTTTACGTATTTTTGATATATTATAAATCTAATTATATACGTATAAATATTTTTGTTCCAGAAACCAATTCCGCAAAATTTCAAAAATTTCAAAGGCGGCCCCCTTAAAGATTAAGGGGACCGGCTTGTTATCAAGGGAGGTCCCCTTAATGTTTATGGGGACTGGCCATCTGACACTTCCAAATACGTTTTCCACCTTATTTCCATTCCCAAACACTCCATTTGCTCATTCATCTCTTCCCCATTGCTGCTGAGTACGAACCAAAACACCCAAAACCATCAAAATCCTCCACCATATCACCAATCCGAGGTTGTTTCGCAAGGGGCAAACATCAACCAAACATATAACAACATCTTTTGTAAGTTTTTCAACATGCATTTCATCACATTTCATTCAATTTGGTGTCTAATCAATAATTATGCATTTTATTAAAATTTATTTTAATTCGAATTTAAGTGTAATAGAAGCTAGAAATTGAACTACCAAATGCTTCCCATAGGATTAGGAAGATGTATTGCAACTCAAATTTAGTATAACATATCATTTTGTCAAAATCATTAATCGCCCATAAACCCTTGTTGAATTTTATTTTTCAAGAGGCACATTGTTGATATAACTCTTAAAAACTACTTAAAACTTACTACATTACATTGTTTTAACTTTCTAAACAATCAAAACATACTTTTCAATTTGTTATAAAATGGTTCATGAAGACAACATGGGCGTTTGGTTCATGAACAAACTATAAATATATGTAGTTATTTGAAACTTAAAACTAGTTCATAAAACTTGTTAATACTACTAGAATCAATAGACGTCATCAAGATATATAATAAATATATATATTGATGTTTTAGGATATTTTTATCTAGTTAAGGGAGCGTTTGGTTTATCTCGAAAATGATATTTTTGAAGATTAAAATTCGCATTTTAATCTTTTAAACAAGCTTATGTTGTGTCAAACTCTTATGAAATGGAAGATATATAATCTAATATATATCTAGCCTTGTTTCGAAATGAATTATGATATCATACTCTTTGATATTATACATTCTAAACGAGTTTAAAATCAAAATAAAAGGAACATTATAAAACTACTTCATTGAATATTTTTTTTTTTGTGTCGAAGTAGAATTTCGTTCCACATATAGTGCATATAATTATATAAATATATATATATAACATATGCATGATAGTTGTTTTTATATTAATTCTATTTTTGTTGTTATATTATTTAGGTGAAAATGCCTAAGACCACAGTTGGTGATGTCTCCAAAACAAAACAATACATTCCAATTGTCTCTTCTACTCCCGGCATGTCTCCTTCAGTTGCATGTTTCTATCGTCCTATTGAAAATAGAAACATTCACGAAGGACGAATTGTCGATCCATCTTTCTATGAAAATGATCAAACCGAACGAATGTTCACCAATATTCGTTTTGAATGTCTTTTCCAAATCAACGAACCAATCATTCCTCGTTTTGTCCTCGATTTCTATAGCCAAGTGACGGTGCAAACCGATCCCTATGGCAATATCCTCATTTCCTTCATGATTCAAAATCAATTAATCACTCTTACTCTTGCTCAATTTGGTCAAATTCTTAGAATCCCATACAACGGTCAAGCCGTTTTGTCAAATGAATGGGATCTTTCCACTCTTGAAAGAAATCGTCCTCAGGATGGCCCCTACTATTCTGAGATTCCTAGTCCTGAAGACATTCGTCGAATACTTGAACTAGAACGTCGTACGACTAGTCGAGTGATCAAGTCGAAGAATGTCGATATTCATGCCAATCAAATCCTCCTCAAAGAGCTAAGCCAAGATATGAAGAAGTGGGAAGAACTCATTCGAGAGAATACGTTTGGTACTGGTGGTCACCGTGATCATGTCACGGCGAGCATTGCCCACATGCTTTATTGTGTTATTGCTGAAGAGCAATACAATTTGGCTTATCTTTTTATTCATCGAATCATGTCCGCCAAGAACACCCCAAATGCCAATCTTCCTTACGGTATGTTTCTCACATGACTTTATCGTTATGTGATGGAACATTACCCACATCTTTAAAGAGACTACTACGTTCATATCCTTCCTACTTTGAACCAACTTACTCGTGTTCGTACTCGTCGTGCTCGAAGTGACAAAGGAAAATCTCGTGGTCCTTTGTATTCTAGGCCTCGTAGTTCTACATCTCATCGTGATGACGATGATGATGAGGAGGAAAACACCTCACGTGTTAGTACTCCATCCCCCACGACCTTTGTTGAAAATCTTTCCGATATTGATGATACCGAATATCAAATTCCTCTTCCTCATGAACGTACCGATGAGCTTCTCTTCACTCGTCAAACGTCTATCATCAACCGTCAACAACAAATGCATGAAGAACTTCGAGGAGGTTTCAAATCCGTTGGGAAGATGTTTAGGAAGATGCTTGGAAAGAAGAAGAAGTAGAAGATATTGACGTGTTGCTACTTGTTATTATTTGTTTCTTTTAGACATTTGTATAATTTGCTATTTGTCCGATTTATTCGGAAATACTTGTGTTATTTTTTGTTTATCTCTTGAATGATGTTTAGACTTTAATTGTTATCATGCTACTATCTTAATGTTATGCTATGCTTATTTTCAAAATGGATTATAATATGTTTATTTGCATGCAATTTGGTTATATATATATATATATATATATATATATATATATATATATATATATATATATATATATATATATATATATATATATCATCATTCCTAGAGTATATACTTCTAATAGAGCTTGCTGGGAAAACACACTTGAAAAATCACCAAATTCTGCAAATTTTGGGTTTCTGGTCGTCTGGGAAAACACCAGATGGGCGGCCCCCTTAATTCCCTAGGCGGTCCCCATAATCATTAAGGGGGCCGGCATACAATTAAGGGGACCGGCCATCTGGAACTGGATTCACTGTTTTCTTTTGCATCTTGTGAACCCTTTCTCTAATTTCAGCTACCATTTCCCATTTTAACCCAACTGATTTTAGAATCTCATTCAACCATTTCAAATACATACCTAAATCAACCATTTCCATACTATAAATTCCCTCCACAATCACCATTCTTCATCTGATCATTCACCATCTAAATCATCATGACTCCACCAAGCACCTCACACTCTAAAGCCTCCAAGAAACAAAAACTTGTGGTCATCCCCCCAAAACAACTCTTCATTGACTTAACAAATGAAGACAATAAAACCCCATCACCTCCACCCAAATGCTCATCCCCAAGTGCACCTAATGCACCATCTAAAACACCTTCCAGTCATGGAACTTCATCGTCCTCCATACCCTCAACCTCATCAATCAATGACTACATCAACTCACACTTGTCACCACAAGTATCATCACCACTTCCTACACAAGAACCCATGTCCACCCGTCTTACCATCTCACTTTCACCAATAACACCACTTGATGCTCATCTCTCATCTCCACCAATTACACCACCATTCTTTACCAATCCCGTGCCTTGGAGGCTACTTGAATCCCATGGGGATACTTGTCTTTGTTGCATCCATAACCGTATGGTCATCTTTGGCCTTAGAGATGAAATTCAATATATGTTTTCATATATTGAACATTTGCTTACCAACCCACCACCACCACCAACTCCACCATCCTCTCCAATCATTCCTCCACCACAATTCTCACCCATTCCTCCATCATCACCATCATGCTCTCCTAATTAAGCATTTGATATGCTTAGTAAATAAAGCCTCTACCATCCTTTTGCTTGCAAGCTCTATGAAGACCATGTATTCTTGCTATGATGATGTATTTTCCTTGTTGTTAGTTTGTGAACTAGCTTTTCTACTTGTAATCCGAATTGCTACTTGTATGTTGTGTCTTGACACAACCTATTATTTAATATGAATGCTTTCTTTCAAACATGCTTTATTTTTTTTTCTAATCACCTTTTACATGTTTGCATGCATATACTTGTGCTTCTAATATTTGTTTTTTCAAAGCATTCCATAGCTCGTTCTCTTGGTGCCCCCAAACGAGGGGGAGTGCACATCAAGCGGGAGATATCTACCCGTCAATTTTTCACGTTTGAAAATTGTCGGCATAATCTTTTTGATTTTACAAAAAGGGGGAGAAGTAAATATAAACTCACCAAAATACTTGTTTAAAAATTAATTTTTGAGTTAATGAGTTTAAGTTTTGTAATCATCAAAAATGGGAAGATTGTTGATATAAATAATGTTTAAAAAGGTTATTAATATCTCTCAATAAACCTATGTTTTGATAATCACAAAACTCAAATCAAATTAAGTCAAGATTAAGACGTAATCAAGCATTTGGTAACAAATATTTACCTCTACATCTAATATCACTTAAGGTATGCATAAACTAAGCATCTTATGCATTACACGATCAAAGGAAATTTTGTCTTAAGACATAACATCTTATAAAATGATATAAACATTTTATATATATTTGTAAATCATTTTTGGTAATGCTATATTAAACCACAAAGATATGATTTCAAATTTCCAACCAAAAAGGGCAAATTTTATCCAGAAAAACTTTTCCAACGTTCAGGAGGGCGGCCCCCTTAATTTTACTAGGCGCCCCCTTAATGATTAAGGGGACCGGCACGCTCCAGAACAGTAAATTCTGGCCCTATAAATATTGGATCATTTCACACATTTTTCTCACCTTTTTGCACTATAAACTTTCTGATCCAACCTCCATTTCTAGATCTAAAATCCTTTGATCATATAATTCATAAGTCTTTGTTTCTAAGTGATCCAAAGCTTCATCCATTCAAGTGCAAGAAGAAGAACACTCCTCTACATCCATCTAATTGTAGTAGTGTTGTGAATAGCTAGTTTCATATTGTAGTTGTGGTAGATATTTGTAAAAGTGTTGTATAAATTTGTTGATTGTAGAAACTAGGTGTGTTGTAAAGTAGTTTAGTAAGTTGTGAATTAGTTGTGCATAGAAGAATGTGTGAAGTTGTGAAGGTGTGAAGCCTTGAAGAAGTTTTGAAGTTGTGAAGAAGGTGTGAAGCCTTGAAGAAGTCGTGAGATTGGTTCTAGCTACGATTAGAACTCGACATTTAGCTTAGTGTCGTTAACTCGTGTAAGCCAAGGTGTGTAAGGTTTCTCCACCATAAGGAGTTTGTTGACATAGTGAAGAAAACTCTCGAGTGTGGTACTCGGGGAGTGGAGTAGGGCATGGAAGGTGTCCTTGTAGCCGAACCACTATAAATTCGCGTGTTGTGGTTTGATCTTTCTAACTCTATCTTTTCTTCATTACATTTCAATACTTTCATTACTTGATTAGAATTGCTTATATTGGTTGTCATTTTAATTCACTTGAGATCGAATCGAAAGTTTTTAATAACCTACAAAATATTTTGGTAATAAACTTTTAAAAGGACATAAAACTATTCAACCTCCCTTCTAGTTTTCCACATATTTGTTGTGCAAAGGGTGACCAGGTGGATAACCAACCAGCTTGTAACATTCCTCATGATAGTGTCCTTTTTTGTTGCAATTGGTGCAGTAAATTCCCTTTCTGAAGGATGTTCTTTTCACTATGTTGTTGGGAGTTGAATTTTTGATCCTGTTCTGAGTGTTGTTGTTTGAAGAATTGTGTGTTGGAGGCCTATATCTATTGGTGGTTGTGTTCAGAGCAGATGGGGTGAAAACAGTTGGTTTAGGAATATCTCTTTGTTTCTCATCTTGTCTTAGCATATTATATGCTTTTGACACAATTGGTAGTGGTTGAATTAGCAATATTTGCCCTCTTATATTTGTGTAACTTTCATCTAACCCCATCAAAAATTGCATTAACCTTTTCCTTTGATCTCTCTCTCCATTTGTTTTCCCATTAGTATAATCACAAGGACATACACAAGCATATGGAGCCTCTAATGCTTCCAATTCATCCCATTACCCTTTTAACTTGTGATAATAGGATTAAATGGAAGTGTTACCTTGTTTGAGATTAGCAAGATCAGTTGAGACTTGATAGATTCTTTGACCATCTAGTTGTGAGTAATGCTCATTGAGTTCTGACCATAATGCTTGTGCCGTGTTCACAAAATGAAAGTTGTTTCCAATCTGCTGAGACACTCTATTCAATATCCAACATATCACCATCTCATTTTTCCTCTCCCAAAGTGACCAGATTGATGATTTTGTTGTTGGTTCCTCAAATTCTCCGTTAATAAGTTTCAGTTTGTTTCTTGCATTCAATGAAATCATCATTGATCTTTTCCAAGTGCTAAAGTTTTCTGAACCAGTGAGTTTCTTGGAGATGAGTAGAAGACCAGGATGATCATTTTGATGAAAATATAGTGGATGATGTATGGAGTTGATATCATCAGTGTTGAGGGTAGAAGATGATGTGTTTTCACTGGTAGAAGCAGCAAACATGGTGATTTGATGATGCAGAATAGTGGTTCTGTTGAAATTCTTGATTAAAGGTTTTGGCGGGAAATTCTGTTACAATGGTTCTTGAATAATTATGGTGATTTTGATTAATTTTGATGATGAAATTGTGGTATTGTTGATGATTCTGATGAATTTGAAGTGATTTAAGTTGTTTTTGAGTGATATATGATTATTTTGATGGTGGTTTGTGGTGGTTCTAATGATGGTCAAAGTTAGTTAGTGTTGGAGTATGCTCGTGTCATAATAAATAATTATATGGCTTGACATATGTGAGCCTATGGGGTCACACACTTATACACAAAGACACCATTATATATATTGTATTTATCGTATGTACACTATATATACGACTACGTAACTCGGGATCAATAACAGGCTACTAATAACTAAGATAGTACTTAGTTTATTGGATTAGACCAATAATGGGCAAGCCCATTTAGGGCCCCCATGGCAAGCCTAGGTGAGAAAGGAACAAGGGAAATAGTTCAAGGGGTAAAAGGAAGTGATGGAGCTTTTGGAGGGGCTATGTGTAATATGTTAATGATAAGACTAAATATGATTTAGTCTTTGATTTGATGAGATAAACATGGTAACTAACAAAAATGTTTTTCCACTCCTCCTCTCTTGGTTTTGACGGCAAAACAAACACACCCTTCTAGGGTTTGTGTTTTTGATCTCTTGTTTGCTTCATCCATTGTAGATGAATCAAGAATCATGGTTACGTGCTCAAGACTAGCATCGGGTGGTGTTACATGACGTGTAGTGTGGACATAACATAGAGGTGATCTCCATTGATCACTTGGTTTCATTGGTGATTCGTGAATGTTTGTGACAGTCTCCATTCAATTCAACAGATCACGCTACAAAGGTATAATTGTTATTATTGTTATTGATTGATCATATGGCTATATGGGTCCGTGTGGGTGATGTTGTTCCACTGCGTTTATTTGATTCTTATATATTTTATATTCATACATCACCTATAGTTAGGATGATCGGAGTTTGTTATTTTGTGGTAGTTGGTCATCAGAGAGCCAGTTGTGGCTCTGATACCATATTGAAAACCAGAGAGAATGAAGTAACTGTGTGAAATTTAAAAGATTTCATTATTGAATTATGAATTATACATGACTATTTATAGGCTACATTGTTACATAACCAACACATCTAAGCTAGTTGTACAGTACAAGTTTACAAGCTAATGTTTACATTCTATTACATAAAACGTGACATCTATCAATCAAATGTTTCAACTTGGGAGGAGTTGCAAGTCTCTGAATACTTTGCACTTGAGGTGTGTTTGTAATCAAGTCTTGAACTAAACTTGATGGAGTGTTTGTTGGTCCATGTGTATCTAGTTTAGGTGATGATATTGGTGGTGTCGGGTGGACGGCCGGAATAGTAATCGGTCACACCCATGGTGGTGGTGGTGTAGAGAGAGAGAGAGAGAGAGAGAGAGAGAGAGAGAGAGAGAGAGAGAGAGAGAGAAGGAAGAGAGAGTGGTGAGACTAAAGATATTTTATTAAGAGAACACACACCTACTAGTGAAGCTAGTAGGGAGTATTTATACTAGAACATAATATAAGGTTGAGATACCTCCCAACCATTCCTAGGTTAAGTGTAATACCATAACATTCTAAGTCCCCCCCCCCCCCCCCCCCCCCCCCCCCCCGAGACTATACAAGTGTCTCGGGGTGGAATATCTAATCTAGTAAAATACTTATATTTCTGTGTTCCAACAATCTCCCCCTAAATAATGATAGTCTAGATTACTTCAATTAGTGCTGCTGATGATTTTGTGATCTATTTACACTTTCATTTTTTTTTAAGGCAACATGATATATTAATGCTACTAGCAAACAATTACAATACATGGCACCCCAACTCCTCAATCAAGAAAATTAAGGAAACGGAGACCCAAACAAGGACATTACAAAGCCACAGATATAGCAATACAAACCAAAATGGACAAACAATAACGCATGGGATCAAGCAAGTGATCATGATCCCATGAATCAACACGATTACAAGTTAAAAGACGACTATAGTTGACAGTCGTTTTAATTTATTCATACATTTATATAATTCAAAAACAGAAAGTATACGAAGGCATAACTTTAAAGTTGTGGTGATGATAGGAATATTATTATGCCTTCTTGAACATAATCTTGATAGGATAGTTACTTGCACCGAGACGTCTATTTCCGTTTTCGTCAATCGTAACACCAATGACATCACAAACAGGCTTGCAAAAGTCACCACCACATACCCTCGGGCAGAACACAAGCATGTAATCCTGATCAAATTTCCCTATGTAGAACCAATTGTTTATAGTTTCCTGACCAGGGTTTCCTGACACTCCATTGGCCGTTACAATAAATTGTCCCTCGTACTCCTCGAGCATCCAAACGTTCGACTGATTACAAATTGATGAAAACGAGAATATAATGTTAAGATCAGTGGATTCACGAATGACGCCTTTTTTAGGATCCACAGGTGAAAGTTTTAAAGGCAGGTCATTATCAACTTCTAGGTTTGCTTGGACTACATCAAGTGGACATGATTTGTTTCTCGTTGGGGCTAGCGTTACGCCACCACCCATTCCCTGAGATGCAGGCAAGATGTAGTATTCAGTTCCAGACCGGACCAAGTTTCCATCAATGTCGCGAACCTGAT
Source organism: Artemisia argyi (assembly GCA_030686995.1). Taxonomy (NCBI): domain Eukaryota; kingdom Viridiplantae; phylum Streptophyta; class Magnoliopsida; order Asterales; family Asteraceae; genus Artemisia; species Artemisia argyi. The sequence continues at coordinate 157,589,994 of CM060708.1, forward strand.
CGGGTGATTTTACGGCAAAAGAAAGTGAGACTGAGGTGAAAAGAAGAAAAACTAACAATGTTTTCATCATAAGTTGTGTATTGCTATAAAGATTAATTGTGTGTGTGTGTATACTAGGTGTGTTTTGATTGCATGGGATATAACATGTATTTATAAGGAAGAAATGGATGTGATTATGTGAATATGAAAATAGTTGCAGGCGTCACGTAATTGTGTGTACAAGTCGGACATGGAATTATGATTTATACTATTATAATAACCTGGTCCGTATAAGGAGAACAGATATCTTATATTTTTTAAAGTTAACTTTGATCATATTTTATATCTAACGAGTTTTTCAAATGGCTGAAAACCATGTCATCTTAAAGTAATTAGTCGCCCCAAGTTTATAGCCTTCTTCTATAAAAACAACGTGTAAATTTCATTATGCGTCGTCATATATATAATTTTCATTAAATGTTATTTGTAGCTTTCATATGACGATATGATTGCCTATTTAAAGCACTCCCGTTTATAACACGGGTTAAAGTTTAACACAGTGACACATCAACACCACATTAGCTTTAACTTTTTCATCTTAACTCACAAAAAAACGCCCTCAATCATAACTCAATTTAACTCAACTTTTCAAATATTTTCAAATTCAACCCTAAACTAAAACTAATACTTCATTTATTAAAAACCATAACATTCATTCTTAAAATATACTACCTCCGTCCCATAATTATTGTACAGTATTGACTTTCAAAGTCTTTACTTCGCAAGTTTGACCTTAGATATTTTTATTTGTCTTATACGATACTTAATGAAAATTATATTGATGAAAATACATTTAAGACATATTCTATTCATACATTTTTCATCATGTAATATATAATCCAAATAAAAATATATAAGGTCAAAGTTGAGAACTAAAGACTTAAAAAGTCAATAGTGGACAATAATTATTGGACGTAGAGAGTATTACAATACGCACAAAAAAAAAAAAAAAAAAAAAAAATTACAACGGAAAAAAATACATTACGAAATAAAAAAAATACATTACCAAAAAAAAACACACATTACGGGAAAAAAACATTAAAAAAAAAAAAAAAAAAAAAAAAAAAAAAAAAAAAAAACTTATTCAATCTTGATGAGGAGGCAACCCATATTTCTTAATGATTCGGTCTTTTTCCATATTGACCAACGCCACATAATGCGAATCTTTGTCTTTCGTATCGAGCAATAAAAATTCAAACTCCTTCAACCTCATTTGGGTGGCTTGGTTTTCTGCAGGCACCTGATACCCTCTAGCCGCATCTTCACGTTTTGCCCGAAACTCTTGGTGCATTGTCTCCCCGAATTGAGCCGACGAAACAGACCCTCCGGTACTCGTGCCCCCGGTGCTTGTCGTTGTCTCGGATTTTTGTTTCTTCGAATCCCGCTTTTTTCCTATCAGACGCGGTTCTGCATCATGTCCAAACAACGCCTCGTTTGTTTGGCTTGGGACATCACCGGTTAAATCAATCGGATCCGATGAGTCCCATTTTTTATGAGCATGTAAAACACCCCAAGCCGCCTCATTATTAAACGGGGGCCACTTTGTGCTACGCACGATACATTTCTTTCCCCCGTGTGAGGATATCCATATCATTTTCCCCACTTTTTTGATCGCATTGAGAACGTTTGAAACATGCATTGAACTTTGTGCAATAACGGTTCAACGTTTTCCACTTCCCTTGTATGATTTCTTTGCCGCAGTTTTGAAAATTGTGTTTATTAAATTCATTTTGAACCCGTTGCCAAAACGTATCTTTCGATTGAGAAAGATCGACTTGTGAATCCTCGCTAGCGGCCACATAACACTTTGCAAGTAATTTTTCTTCACTTACTTGCCAACGTGTGATGATGCCTTCTTCGTTTCCTTCATCATCGTCGACTGGTTCGGGGTCTTTGTTTTTTTTTGACTTTCGTTTACAACGAGATTTTAATTTCTTTGGTGGAGAGGTAGGTGTTTCGTTAACTTTGTTTGTTTCCATTTGGGAATGTTGGGATTGTTGAGTGAATTGAAGATTTTGGAAATCTGTATTTAGGGTGTTTTGTTGTTGGAAAAGTTCTTGACTCGACATACCGAATTGGTTTGGGTTATCCCAATTCGGATTTGACCATGAACCCGCGTATGGGTTCCCCCACCCACCGAGGAGGTTCATTAACGAGTCGTTGTCGTTGTTGTTGCCTTGTGACATGACATTTTTTTTTTGCTATTAGAAGTGTAGTAGAGAATATAATAAGTTTTTTTTTTTAATTCAAATAACTAGTATCCGTTAAAAAGGGTTAAATGATTTATTATTTTTTTTTATTCTTTTTTTATACACAACTTGCAACTTAACGCCGGGTTAAGCACATAATGCCTCACATTAACGCCGAGATAACGTAGGACCTCGCAATGTTAACGCGAGGTTAACACCGCGTTAAAAACCCCTTAACGGTTTTTTTTTCTCTTTTTTTTTTCTTTTTCTTTTTTTTTTTCTTACACAACTTGCAACTCAAACAACCAAATATGTCTAAAACTCTAAATATAATTGGCTAACATGAGAGGGGGTCAAAAGTTGCTAGAACTATATTGGCAATGCCAATGCATAAAAGCTCCCAAATCGTTTAGTGAAAATAATTAGAGAAGCTTTGATATCGAATTTTACATGATTTCTGTTTGGGGCAACAATTTTTTTCACTCACACGAGATTAAAAAGGCTAGTCTCCCCAACCCGTTAATTAGTTTATAACTACGTATAGTCAAACTCTCTTATTCGTATAATACAAAATTAAAAACCTTAAATAAATAAAAAAACAAAAACAAAAATTAGATTATTTGTTTAATAACAGATAAAAATACATTAGTCAAAAAACTAGAAAAAACCCCATGCGTTGAGATTTTTTTTTTTTTTTTTTTTTTTTTTTTTTTTTTCGTGTAATACAAAATTAGAAACAATAATTTATAAAAAATAATTTATTTGATTTTTAATAAAAGAAAATACTTTAGTTAAAAAATTAGATACAATCCCGTGCATGCACGAGCATTATAACTAGTTAACTTAGGGCATCCACTATAAGAGGTTTATAAAAAGGTTTATAAAATTTGAAGATGTTTACAAATTGAGTCACCATAGTGAGGTGAGGTTTATGATGACAAGGAATGAAATAGGTCTAAGTTTATAGACGTTTTTATTGCAACTAAATACATGTAATTCATTTAATACCTTATTAAATTATAAAGTTTAAACAAGTTTAAGCATAGTGATAATAGATTTATAAAATGAGAAATTTATGAGCATATGACATGGAAATTTTATAAACCTTTTATAGGAGATGCTCAATGATTATTTAGTCACGATTACAAGTTACAAGACGACTATATGACAGCCGTTTTAATTTATTCATACATATATAAAATTTAGAAAAAGCAAGTATACGAAGGTATAACTTTAAAGTTTTGGTGATGATAGAAATGTTTCTATGCCTTCAGCCTTCTTGAAGACAGTACTGAAAGGCAGGTCACTTATAGCGAAACGTCTACCACCGTTCTCGTCAAACTGAACACCAATGTCACCACAAACAGGCCTGCAAAGGTCACATACCGTCGGGCAGAACACAATCTTATAAACCTCATGATGTTTCTCTATCTTGAACCAGTTGCTTATAGTTTCCTGACCAGGGTTTCCTGACACTCCATGGGCCGTTACAATAAGTTGTCCTTCGTACTCCTCGAGCATCCAAACGTTTGACTGAATACAAATTGATGAAGCCGCGAATATAATGTTAAGATCAGTGGATTCACGAATGACGTCTTCTTTGGGATCCACGGGTATAAATTTCAAAGGTAGGCCATTATCAAGGAAAGCTGGGACTACATCAAGTGGACATGATTCGTTTCTCGTTGGGGCTAGCGTTGGGCCACCACCCGGTCGAAAAACAGGCACCATGTTGTATTCAGTTCCAGACAGGACCAAGTTTCCATCAATGTCACGAACTGGATCGGGTGATTCTTGAGCTAAAGAAAGTGAGACTGAGGTGAAAAGAAGGAAAACTAACAATGTCTTCATCTTAAGTTGTGTATTGCTATAAAGATTTATTGTGTGTGTGTATGAGGTGTGTTTTTATTGCATGGGATATAACATGCATTTATAAGGAAGATATGGATATGATTACGTGAATATGAGAATAGTTGCAGGCCGCACGTAGTTGTGTGAACAAGTCGGACAATCCTATATATCAAATTATAAACGTGGAGTTAGATTTATTATAAATTTATAATAACCTGGTCCATATAAGGAGAACAGATATCTTATCTTTTAAATACTTAACTTTGCTCATACATTTTAACTTTGCTCATACATTTTTGTGGTTGTTCTTCACTTGGCCAAAGCATTTAGTTTTTATTTTATTTGATTTTTCATATTGCAACATCTAGCATTTTTCCAATCGTCAAGGTATTTTCAACAAGGTATTTTTATCAAGAAATAAAAAGAAGAATTCTTTTATCATGGCAATGGATCGCAGTTGATTTATTTATGTACAACTTGAAAACACGAAACCGCGTGTTCAAATATCCCATTACTCGTTACAAAGTTAGAAGGTGGCTTTGCTTCAGTATCATCAATCTTTAGAAACGTCATTCACATTTACCATTTTGATTGGCCGACTTTTTGGAGACTTGGACACCAAGAGGATACGATAAGCGAAGAAACGTTGGATTATATGCATTGAGTACGAATAGGAAGGAGTCACCATTGGTAACCTCTTTCGGATCCTGGATCGCATTGAGTGGACACTTTTTGTTAATTTTTTTTGTTTTTTTATTTTTTTATTTTTTTAATTTTTTTTTAGAACCACCTTTTGCCCATTCAACCGGACCGATGTAGTAGGGAACGGTGTTGTTCACGACCTTTTTCCCAGCAATGTGGTAAATGAAGTCATTGGTGGTAGCAGCGGTGACGGAGGAGGAGAATGATTGTGTGATGAGCATGAAAAGAAGGGAGTAAAGAAGAGTGATGGCTTCATGTTATGAATTAAGACTCTTATGCTTATTTAGTTATATTTTGGAAGTGCTTTGGTTGGAGCTTGAGTGTTGATATTTGTAGTGATAAAAGTAATTTAAGTGAAATGAAAAATTAATAGCATATCAAACTTAAGTACTCCGTATAATTCTGGTGTACATACTTTGTTCATTGCACGTTTTTCAAGCAAACATGCATACAGTCGCCGTTCGACATACACTGATTGTGATTAGCATTTGCAATTGGGGTGGCCCCACAGGGCCGCCAGGGCATCCGATTTATATTTGTTCATTAGTATTTATAAATATCTAAATATATTTATACATGTTTAACTTGAATTTTTATAACCCTTTTTATATATTATGTGACGGGGCATCCGATTTAGTATATGTCAATTAGTATTTATACATGTATAACTACATTATGTTTTGAATTTTCCATGATAGTTAAGCTTTTCATGATTTACGGGGCATTATTCGTAGTTTCGAACTGGACCACTCAAATCAATGAGACGGCCCTGTCGACATATCAAGTCAACAGTAAATTGTCAAGTAGGGTAGCCCGTTATTCAATTTTTGCTGTCTTTAACAATCGTGTCGACTAAAGATTTTAAAAATTATACTATTGCACAAAAAATTTAAGTAAGGTGAAAGTATAATAGAAACAGTTTTTCTAATTTTATTTCGTTTTTATCTAGCTATAGCCTTTTCAGAAAGAAGAAAATCACTCTATATATTTCACAATTTTACATCTTCAACCAATAATAAAGATTAGCATAGGCGATTAAAAAATACACAAATGATAATGATGATGATGATCATAGGCACAAAAAAGGTTTAATACATATATATGATGTGTATTAATTTCTAATGGTAAGCGGTCATTTGTTGTACCTAGTAATATTGCTCGTGTTTGGCAATCGGTCATTTGGACATATGCCTACTTCATTTGGAAAGAAAGAAATGCTCGAGTGTTTGGTAATAAGGCTTCAAGTACTAATAAAATTGTTCAAGACATTCAATTAAAAAGCTACGAGTGGATTGTGCGAAGATCTAATTAATAAATTTAAGGAGATAGATTGGCAATAATGGCTACGGGATCCCATAAATATACGTTTACAGTAACAGTGTGGTTTAGGTGCTGCTCAGTTCAGGTTCAATATACTTCTGCGATGACTGTCATTTTGGTACTGTGTGATCTGCATTTTCTATTTCTGAGGGGCCTGCAGTTCCTTGTGGCTTGCATGGTCTAATTTGTTTGCAATTTTCGGATGCTACTGCTATGTCAGTGGCTGGTTAATGCCTTTTGTTTATTGTGAAAATTGGCAGGAGCCGTTTTGAAACCCGCATTACATTAAAAATTATAATTTTGGAATTTTTGAAAAGTTTATTGTGACGAGATGTTTTATGAACGTTGGAATGTGAATTTGATCATACGTTAATTATGAGAATTTGATTATTTATTTATGGTTTGGTTTGTTTCGTTCGTGATGATTTATTTTGAGATCATTATTTTGGCACTACATTGACTCTGGCACTAGGTTAACCTAACAATTTTAATTATTTTAATATTGGTTTGGATATTATTATTTTGGAACGTATCGCGAGGTTTTGATTATTTTTAGAACGAGTTCGGTTTGAGAAAGTTGATTGGTTATTTAAGGTTTCGGGTTTGGCCCGTGTATTTACACCGGGCTACTTAACCCACTACACCCTCACTATTATTATTATTAATAAAAAGATTTTTTTTTTTTTTTTTTTTTTGTAAATTACATAAAATCGTCCTTGTGGATCCGGTTATAGCAACACACCAACACAACACCCTCACCAAATTTCACACACTCTCTCTCTATACTTCATCTCCAACCTCCAAACCCTAGCCGCCCCCTTCAATCGGCTTCCACCACCACACCGCCGCTCCACCACCATCAACACCACCACCAATCAACTCCCCATCACATTTCCTTATTGATCTACATAAACACGCGCCCTAAAACTAATATTTTCACCTCGTTTTATCACAAAAATCATCATCATCTTTATTGTTTTTGAGGTTGCTTCACGATTTGGTCTTGGGAATCAAAGGTAGGACGAGTTTTGACTCGTATTTTGGTGAAAATATGACCAAGGGTCACGGATTTAATTATTTTTTTCGGATCTATGGTTAAACACATGAAACTCAAGTGGGTTTTTGATAAAACATGATCTAAATCGAGTTTGGTATCCGGGTTGTTGTTTATTTTGATGGGTCGAAGTGAACCCGAGAGCTTGTGCTCTTGGTTTGTATCATTTTCGGTTTCGGTTGTGGATTTTTGATGACTCTTGATCTTGGTGCTCGATTTGTGATGTTTGGTTTTTATTTTTGATGTTTGGTAATACTTGGTTGTGTTTGGTTGACCCTTGTGGTCGTTTGGTATTTGGCCGACACCCCAAAGGGGCTATTTGGGTCGATTTGGCTCGAGCTAGAGCAAGCCGAGACCTAATGGTCTCGGGTGGGACCCACGTGCCTTGTTTCGGGTGTAATATTGACCCGGGTTGACTTGGTAAATCAAGCCGTAAGTGATTATGTTTTCGGTTGTTATTTATACTTGCCGAGTTATTGTTGTTGTCGTGGTTTTTATTTTGACCATGGATTTCTTATTTTGAACTTGAAGTGGTATATTTGGATTTACGAGATATGTTGGAGATGTGTTGTCGAGTGTGGACTTGGGGATCGATTGTGAGACGGTCATTAGATGACGGAGATAGGTTAGTTGGGTGCCGTAGTCGGACCCTCATGTTGTATCACGTGGATATGGGATTGATTTGGACGGAGTTGATTTATTTATTTTGACGTGATTTTTATGTTGGACTTGGACTATGAGCCGAGAGTCATGACTCGGACATGTGACCAAATTCTATGACTCGATAAATATTTAAAAGTCAAACATTAAAAATAATACTCTTAATAATATTATTGATAATATAATCATTTATATATGTATATAGACGTGATAAACGTGTATATATATATATATATATATATATATATATATATATATATATATATATATATATATATATATATATATATATATATATATATATATATATATATATATATATATATATATATATATATATATATATATATATATATATGCGTATATTAATAATAAAACGATCACGAGTAAACGTATAATAATATAACGATAATTCTTATACTATGCAAATAGTGTAATAAATGTCAGAATATTGTTATAAATAAATAACTCGAAATAATGTCGAGAACTAATAAGTCGGGAGAGTAATAAATAAAAACATAACGGTTTTTATAAATTTAGAAACTTATCGAGTTATACGAGTTGTGGTTATTTGAAGTCCAAGTGGGCTTTATATTGTGACTTTTGTGTTGTCACGTATATATGACGATTAATATAAACATTTTCTATAGCAAGTGACGCATTTAATAGACGGATTAGATCGAGTTATTTGATGATATAAAATGAGTATATTAATGGGCATTGTATCCCACGACGCCCATAGGTTGTGGTATATGTTTTAGGGTAATAAATTACTATGTATCTCGTGGAATTTGGCCGATTCGACGATATATATAGAGAATTTATTGGACTACGATATATACCAAATAGAATTCTTTGTGCTATGTGCTTTAGGTTGGGTATAATTTTGGAACGATATATTACGTAAATAAATATGGGGGATTATCAAATCGACGGATTTGATAAACTTCGATGATTTATTTAAATAATATATTGGGCTAATATTAGACCTATAGTTGGTTTATTATTTCGTTTGTTGTGGCTTTTTGGTTTGAGTTGTGTCGACCCTCCACCCATATGGATACCAAACGTCGAATTTCAAATTAATATGAAGATAATTCGAGAAATGGATATTTTTGTAAAGTAAAACGGAATACGTTCGGGAATGGGTGATTGGGTCTAAACCGTCAGATATAATTGACCAAGGTCAACTAGTCAAAAACAGCTTAGAATCAATACTCCGGTGATAGTATAGTGTTTCCCCGGGTCGTTAAAGTCCCAGCGAGATTGAAATGGTGTCGTTTGAAATCGTTTATGAGAAAGTGGCACTGAGGACAGTAGCCAGATGATGTGGAGTTGATATTGCTACTGTTATTTTGGAATTTTTACACAGATATAATATTCACAAAAATCAGATATACAATTATATGCACGTATTCACAATTCAGATTTACGCAATCGGACTGAAAAAGTGGGATTTTGGTATTTATCAAACTACAGAGGGTGCTTTTGACACTTTTTGAAACTTAAAATTTAAAAATGAAAATGAAATTATAAAAGTGATTAAAATATTATTTAAATATTATTTAATTAATAAAACTATTTAAAAACTAAATTAAAATCTAATTTAAATTAACTAATAATTATAACTATTACAAATTAAACTAAAAAGTTGCAAAAACAATTTCTAAACTTAAATTAGAACTTGAAGAAAGTATAAAAAATAAAAATAAAAATAAATATTTTTGTCTTTTTATGGGTTTTTTATAAATTAAAAACTATTTAACTTAATTAAACTAATTAAACTACTTTTAATTAATATTAATACTAAATTAAATTAGAAAATTAAGAGAAAATTTATAAAATTACTTAACCATCACAGGAATCCTACAAAATTATAAAAACTCTAAAAATTAAGTTTTAATATTAATCCACTAATTATTTACCTTTTAATTACTTTAATTCTAATTTAAACAATTAAAATAAGAAAAATGGAAAATGAACAGTAGAATTCAAAAATAAATTTTCTAAAAGTCTATTATACTATATTAGAGCTAGGAAAAATATAAAAACTAAGTTTTACTTTATGAAAACTAAATATGATATTTAATACTTAATATTAATTAATAATTAAGAAATTTAAAATTAAATCTAATAAATACTAAATGGCAGAATAAAAATCTAAAAAATTTACTAAAATTACTTTACTATATAAGGTAATTAATAAAAATACAAAAACACTAAGTACTTAATTAAAATCTAAAAATGAAAATTAAAATTAAGTTGAATTAAATAGAAACTATCACTTATTTTAAATTGGTTTTTTCTTGGATTTTCTTTTACAAACCTACTTAACTACTGAATTAAATGAGAAATGTTTGTAAACACACTTTTAAAATCAGCTTATAAATAAGCAGTAGCACCCCCTAAACTTAAGCAGTTTGACTTTGGTTGACTGTGTGGTCAAATAAGCTCAGTTGACTGATGGTGGGGTCCACAATGATTGAAATGGGTGCAAACAAGCTCAACAATCTCAAATAAGCCAGAAACAACAAGACTTAAGCACAAATAAGCTGAATGAGTTCAAATAAGCACTTTAGCAAATCTGAGTTTCACTCAGTTATGGGACAGACTTAATGGGCTAAACTAGGTGGGGTACACTCGGTCTTAGGTCAAACCAAGGGTCAATGTATGTACCCTGGTAGGAGGGGGTTCAACGGGACCAAGTTTGGCAAGTGGGGTCCACTGAGGTGGGCTGCAGCCACCACTTAAGGTGGTGGTGTGGGTGAGGTCTGTGTGCACAGGGCAGAATCTTGCCCTGCAACTCACTTTGGGAGTCTGTGGGAGCTTGTAGAAAAATTGCAAAAATAAAACCAATGTAGGACTCAAAAGTTGAGGTGGTAGTGTATCACTACAACAAGTTTCAGCTTCCCAATTAAAGTATATAAATCACAAATAATCTTGGAGTTTTTCCAAAAACCTGAGATAGAACTTTTGACTTTTTTAAGAACACACCAAGTTTGACTTTGGTGAGATTTGTTTGAGCTCAGATGATTATTAATGATGTATTAACCTATAAAGAGACTAAATCTAACAAGTTAATCAACCTTTAAACTGATTTGTGGTGATCTTGATTGTCAAATCTTAACAGTGCACAACTAATGGTGAGATCAAAAGTGAACTTGACTTTTTTACAAAGGGACAATGGATTTTATGATGCACTTAACCTGTTACAACCTAATATGATGTGTTTCAACAAAGAGCAACAACAAAAACAACCCTGATCCCAGAGATGACAGCAAATCCAAACACCCCTTAATGAGGACTGTTTTATGAATTTTAGAACAGATGATCACAAGGGTTTGTAAATTTTGAGCCCTGATTGCTGATTATGCCTAAGTAACTTTATTTAAGTACTTTAACAACAGGTTACAGCTATAATTATGCAAGTTTAATACTAAAGCTATTTTGGCAGTCCAATCTAAAATCTTAGGTAACTAGTTATTCTAACAAACAAGTGCTGATTATCAAGCTAAAAATTACTTAAGCAATACTCAAACAACACAAACAAGCACAGATTAACAGATGTAAGCAAACAATCAATCAGAAGCTAAACATAGGAATTTTAGTGGAAAATTCAAATGAGCAAATCCTTACAAGGTTACCCTCAGCATGAATAGAGGGTTTTCCTATGATGCCTATCTTTAGATAGGCTATATCCAGCTCCAATCTTGCTCCCAAATGCTTCTTAACACCTGAAATCAAAAACTAAACACAACAGTTGACCATAGTTGACCATTTTTAGATTTTTGATTTTTCTTCTAATATAACTGAGTTTTAAAGTCTCTAAAGCTTTAATAAGCTTATTGGAGCCTATGTGATCCTAACTCAGTCCATGAAACAATCTCAAACACTAGCAGCCTATGATCAAACTAATGTATGAAACTTGAAATTTGCATAAACAAAAGAAATAGAAGAAACTTGTTTATATTAACTTGAAAAGAGTGATAATACACTGAATTGCTTAAAACAAATGCTTAAAAGCTTCTTGTTAAACTACAATTGAGAAATAAGCTTATACGACTAATACTAAACAAAAAAAACTAGCACACTTTCATCTTGCACTCTTCTTCTATTTATAGCCCTTGATTAGGGTTTCTTGGACTTCTCTGATCACTTCCCACCTCTTTCTGATTTCTTTGGTCCACTCAAAAGCTTCCACGTGTTTTTGGCGGGAATCTTTGTAATTTGATTCTGATAGCGTGCAAGGGAGGGGGTGGTGGCATTAAATGCTTGATGTGAGGTAGGTGTAGGGAGGTGTGGGTCTGTGATGATTACTCTACAAGTGGTGGTGGTGGGCTTGGAAACCATGGTGGTATTCTGGTTTGTGGGGGAGAGGGAAAAAGGCGAGGAAGGTGGTGTTTGACCGGGGGTTTTATTAGTTAAGGTTTGTGATGGGCTGGTGAAACTTGGGCCCAAAGAAAAATGGAATGGGTGGGCTGTGGTTTTTGGATTGGACTTATGGAGTAGTATTTATTATTTATGGGATCCGGTTTTGGTTCATGAATTACACAAGGACTAGTTTTGTAATTTTGGAAAAGTTTGAGGTGTGATCTTGGCATGTTTCCAAATTATTTCCAAGGGTATATTATGCCACATTATGAATAGTGTAAGGTCCTGTGATGATTTTTCAATTTTATTTTCACCAGGGATTGAAACCGTCAAACTTTCAAACTTCAGGGACAATTTGTGTAATTTTCACCAAACTTTCCACCAAGGACCAATCTTGTCATAAAAGGTTAGTGCAAGGACAAAATTTGTTTTTCTCCAAGTTTTTCATATCCCAGGGACCATTTTTGACAATTTTCAAAGTTCAGGGACTAAACTTGACATTTTGTGAAACTTTTCACCAAAGGACTTTTTATGTAACTTTTTGATTTATAAGGACCTTTGGTGACTTTTTCAAGTTTTTAGAATGACCAAGGACTAGATTTGACAACTTTTGAAAGTTGGGGGACTGAAACTGCCAATTATGCAAACTTTGTGCGTTTTTCATCTGTTTTTGGTATTTTTGCATTTGAAACATGTAAAACACTTTCCTGGGATATTTTCACTATTTTGATTCATTATTGAGTGTTTTTGGATGTTTTGGCAGCTCAGAAATGGTAAAAATGATGAGTATTTACACACTCATCAATCCTCCACACTAAAACATTGCTAGTCCCTAGCAACCTTTTGAGAAAAACCTGATGGATTTGAGAATCTCTTTACCAAAAGGCATCACTTCTGGAGTAGCCAGGTGTAAGAACTGTGGCACACCTGATAACCGTGTGATTTTGAGCAAACCACCAGCTGTCAACGGATTTGATTAGTCTTTACCAAAAGCCGTTTGCTTCTGGACTAGCCAGCATCATGATGGACTAAGTCAACATCTTGGTGAGCTGATTACCAATTATGGATTTTCCACTGCCTTTACCACAAGCCATAATCTTGCGGGCTAGCCAACTCATTTGCTTATGAGGATACGGGGTAGCTGAGGAACCATACAATTTTTGGCAAATTACCAGCCATCAACGGGTTTGAGATGTCTTTATCAAGAGCCGTTTGCTCCTGGACTAGCCAATCTATTTGTCATTTAGACTTTGGCGGACTGATTACCACAAAAATTTTGAAATAAAGTGAAAAATTTTTGAAAAATTTAGGCCTAAAAATGGGGGTACTTAGAAAGTTTTGTGATAAAATTCGTAAGAATTTTCCCCCCCACACTAGAACTGAATATTGTCCTCAATATTCAAAGTCCCGGCTATTATGCCGAATCTCTGAACGGAAAAAGCTAATATTCAATGCTAACTGTGGAAATATGGATTTTATTTTTCACTTTATTTATCTGTACATACAATCTTTTTTTTCTTTTTTTTTTTTTTTTTTTTTTTTTTTTTTTTTTGAATATGAAACTTATATACATATTTACTTTTCAAATGGCAGGGGACGGCCACTCCCCCACACTAGGGTGGTAGAAAGTAGAAAGAAGTCAGAAATACGGGTGAAAACCCATATATGTTGCTAATTTTTGTTCACCGAGTCACTAGCTTGACTCGATCCCCGAATTCATTGGTCCATGGGGAAAGTTTGGAGATCCGGGACAACCATGGGTGGTATGTCCTCTCCAAAATAATGTTTCAATCTATGACCATTCACTTTGAAGTTGGGACCTTCAGGTTGAGATAACTCAACAGTCCCGTATGGATATACTTTAGCAACAGTGAATGGTCCAGTCCATCGGGTTTTTAATTTCCCCGAGAAGATCTTTAATCTTGAGTTGAAAAGAAGGACCCTGTCACCGACGTTGAAAACGCGGTTCTTAATCTTAGAGTCGTGAATTTTCTTTGTCTTTTCTTTGTAGATCAAAGAGTTCTCGTAGGCTTGATCACGAAGTTCATTTAATTCATTGAGTTGAACCTTACGGTGATCACCCGCTTTATGAAGGTCGTAGTTAGCAAGTTTCAAGGCCCGGTAGGCTTTGTGCTCGAGCTCGATCGGTAAATGACACGCCTTCCCGTATACAAGCTTGTATGGAGTACACCCGATGGGTGTTTTGTAAGCTGTACGGAAGGCCCAAAGTGCATCATCTAGTTTATCCGACCAGGAAGCACGGTTTTCACCTACTGTCCTCTCAAGAATCCTTTTTATACCACGGTTGGAAACCTCCACCTGCCCACTTGTTTGGAGGTGATATGCGGTTGAAAGACGATGAGTAACACCATACTTAAGCATGACTTTTGCAAATTGATCATTGCAAAAGTGAGTACCGTGATCACTAATGATGGCACGTGGAGTTCCAAAACGAGCAAAGAGGGATTTCTAAAATTTCACAACAACTCGGGCATCATTAGTGGGTAAGGCTTTAGCCTCAACCCATTTTGACAAGTAGTCAACAGCCACGAGTATGTATTTGTTTCCACGAGAAGATGGGAATGGCCCCATAAAGTCAATGCCCCAGACATCAAAGATTTCACAAACTTGAATAGCATTTTGTGGCATTTCGTTCTTTTGTGAAATATTCCCGTGACGCTGACAAGCATCACAGGCTTTGACTAACTCGTGGGCATCCTTATAGATCGTGGGCCAATAGAAACCAGAATCAAACACCTTTTTGGCGGTGTAGTTAGGACTATGGTGGCCCCCGGTGGGTCCAGCATGGCAAGCCTTGAGAATATCAGCGGCTTCCTGTCCGTATACACATCGCCTGATGACTTGATCGGCACAGATTTTGAAGAGGAAGGGGTCGTCCCAGAAATAATGTTTGACGTCTTTAAAAAATTTGTTTTTCTGTTGGGACGTCATCCCCTTCACGATGAAGTTACCCGCATGGTAATTTGCAAAGTCGGCAAACCATGGGGTAGTAGAGTCACCACGAAAAGTAACCGCACTGAGTGTCTCGAGAGGGAATGATTCATTTATTTCTTGTTTCTCGGACACATCTTGATGTGGGTTTTCTAATCGTGATAGATGATCAGCAACAAGGTTCTCGACTCCTTTTTTATCACGGATAATGATATCAAATTCCTGAAGGAGGAGAACCCAACAGAGAAGTCTCGGCTTTGCATCTTGCTTTGCAAATAAGTACTTCAAAGCCGAGTAATCCGTATACACCACGCATTTGGTCAGGATCAAGTATGGCCGGAATTTCTCAAAGGCATACACCACATCTAGGAGTTCTTTTTTAGTGGTGGTGTAATGACCTTGAGCCTCGGTCATAGTCTTACTTGCGTAGTGTATAGGCTGAAAGTATTTTTCTTTACGTTGCCCCAAGACCGCACCTATGGCAAAATCACTAGCATCGCACATAAGCTCAAAAGGTAGGTCCCAATCGGGGGCAACAAGAATCGGTGCCTTGGTAAGCTTTTTCTTTAATGTTTCAAAAGCTTCGATGCACTCAGGAGAGAAGATGAAAGGAGCATCCTTCTCGAGGAGATGGGTCATAGGCCGGGCAATCTTAGAAAAATCTTGGATAAACCTACGGTAGAAGCCGGCATGACCCAAAAAGCTCCTAACACCTTTTACGGTGGTGGGATGAGGTAATTTAGCAATGACATCGATTTTGGCTTTGTCAACCTCAATCCCGTTCTTTGAGATTTTATGGCCGAGGACTATGCTCTCTTTAACCATAAAGTGACTCTTCTCCCAGTTGAGACTTAAATTCGTTTCTTTGCAACGTTTAAGCATCTGTTCCAAGTGGGAGAGACAGGTCTGGAATGAATCCCCGATGACTGAAAAGTCATCCATGAATACCTTCATAGTTTTCCCGATCATGTCAGAAAATATAGACATCATGCACCTCTGGAACGTGCCTAGAGCATTACATAAGCCGAAAGGCATACGTCTGTAAGCAAAAGTTCCGTAGGGGCATGTGAAGGTAGTCTTCTCTTGATCCTGGGGATCAATGGGGATTTGGAAGTAACCCGAGAAGCCATCGAGGAAGCAGTAGTATTCATTCCCCGCAAGTCTTTTGAGCATTTGGTCCATAAAAGGGAGAGGAAAATGGTCTTTACGGGTGGCTTCATTTAACTTTCGATAGTCAATACATACTCGCCAACCCGTGACCAAACGAGTTGGAATCAACTCGTTATCCTCGTTGGTGACAACGGTAATGCCACCCTTTTTAGGGACACAATGAATTGGGCTAACCCAAGGACTGCCAGAAATAGGGTAAATCAATCCCGCATCAAGAAGTTTAAGAACTTCTTGTTTGATAACTTCGTGGATTTTTGGATTTACCCTTCTCTGTTATTGCACTGCTGGCTTAAAGTCATCCTCCATTAAGATTTTATGAGTACAAAAGTTCGGGCTTATGCCCTTAATGTCGGAGAGTTTCCAAGCGATTGCTTGTTTATGTGACTTTAGAACCTTTAGGAGTGCTGCCTTTTCCTCAACTTTTAAGTCCTTAGCAATAATGACGGGTAATTTATCATCACCCTCCAGAAATGCATATTCTAGATGAGGAGGTAAGTCCTTGAGCTCAACCTCGGGAAAGTCTTCAGTTATTTCAACATTTTTGACTTCCGCTTTATGAAGTATTTTTGGAGACGGAGAGGGTGACGGATCGTCATTTAACAATCTTTCAAGGAGAAGAATGTCCCCCTCCGGGTCAAGATAGTTTTCATCAACCCCACTTGGGATTGAGCTATCTTGAGCAAGAAAAACCTCGACCTCTTCCAGAAGGAAGTCACTTCCCTCAAACGGAGTGAGGGAAGGGGAAGGGTCGGAAATGATAGGGTCAGTAGAAAGACTGCCACTGGATGAGAAACCAAGGACCTCTTGAGAATACTCCTCAGACGCAACATCAATGATGTCAATTCGGTTAACCGTTTCAGCGTCAGAGTTGGAGGAGTATCTTGAAGTCTGATCAAGACTGAATGTGATGGCCTCGCCAACAACACGTAGAGTGATTTCTTCTTTGAATACATCGATTAAAGCACGACCCATTCTTAAGAATCCCCTCCCGAGAATGAGAGGGACTCGTGGGTCAGCATCGAAATCAACAATCACGAAATCTGCCGGAAAATGGAACTTTCCTACTTTCACGAAGATATCTTCGGCAATGCCGAGAGGACGGAATATAGTACGGTCTTCAAGCTCAAGTGTCATGCAGGTCGGAGTGAGAGCAGGAAGTGAGAGTCTTTTCCAGACTGTGTAAGGCATCAGGTTAATGCTTGCGCCAAGATCGGCCAAGGCAAAGCATTCAACCATCCACGGGAAAATACAAGGAATGAGAAATTTCCCGGGATCTCCAAGCTTTTCGGGAAGCTTTTTCAAGAGCACTGCTGAGCAATGCTCATTAAGAGGAGTTTTTGCCATTTCACAAAGTTTTTCTTTGTTGCTTATCAGATTTTTGATTGTCGAAGCAAACTTAGGCATGAGAAGAAGAGCATCCACGAAGCTAATATCAAAGTGTAATTCTTGGAAAATTTGATAAAATTTTTCCATCTGATGGTTAGCTTTTTCGCGGTTCTTTTGATCATTCAAACGTGAAGGATATGGAATTGATGGCTTAGGATCATTCTTTGGGATTTCATCAGAACTCACAGGGGGATCAAATACAACTTTCGGCTTACGAGCCTGGACTGGGACAACTTGAGGGTGGACGTTGTTGGTACCTCCGTTATTAGTAGGAAGTACCTTGTCCGTAGTAACCTCGAGTTCACGTTCCGCTACCTTAGGAGGAGAAGAAGAGGTAGAAGGAATCGAGGGTCCATTGTATGAAACCCCACTTCAGGTGGTGATCGCTTTGACATTGCCCCTCGGGTTAGCGATCGTGTTGCTCGGTAATGTACCCGGGCCCGAGGGTCGATCATTTAAAGACTTCTTAAGTTCAGAGATCTTGCCGATCAATAACCGATTCGTTTCCTCTTGTGCTTTCATGAATTGTTTTAGCACTTCTTCGGAGGAAGACGAGGGTGGAACAACGTTTTGATTTTGAACAGGAGGATTTTGAACACGGTTGTTTTGAAAATTCCCTTGATTTTGATTGTTGTTACCCTGAAAATTGTTTCTCTGATTGAAATTACCCTGATTGTAATTCCCTTGATTCTGGTTTCTTTGAAAATTTTCTTGAAAACCTTGGTTTTGATTGCCATTTTGAAAATTGTTTTGATTAAACTGGCCTTGATTTTGATTCGGGTTTTGGAAATTTGAGTTTTGACCTTGGTTAAAATTCTGATTTGCGTTACGGTTTTGATTTTGATTAAAACCTGGAGGTCCGAGAAAATTGTTGGAACGATAGCTTAAGAGATTACGGTCCCCTTGCGGTTGGTAAGAATTACCCCCCGTATTGTAGGAACCTTGAACAGCATATACGTTCTCTGGAGGAAAACCAGCAGTAGCTGGACACTCGGAATACAGATGAGGGCCCCCACAAGTTTCACAACTTCGGGCCACGGCTTTTACTTGCTGATTTTGCATCGTTTGGCTTATTCTCAACACAGCCGTAGAAATATCATCCATCTTTTTGGTAAGAGCCATTATTTCAGGATATGATGATGAGGGAGTAACGGAATTACATGACGCATCCCTCTCCGCAAAGGAATCCCAAAAGTTATGGTGGGCAGTCATGTTCTCGATTAAGTCATAGCACTCCTCGGGACGCCTTTTCATAAAGGTCCCACCAGCAGCAACATTGAGAATGTCTCGGTGCCTCAATGTCAGACCATTATAGAAGGTATCTATGATGGTAACTTGCAACATATTGTGGTTAGGGCACCGATCAATAGCTAGCTTATAACGCTCCCAAGCCTCAAAAAGAGACTCATCAGAACGTTGCCGAAAGTTGCTGATATCATTTCGTAACTTGGTAACCATGGATGGTGGAAAATATTTTACTAAAAACTTGGTTACCATTTCATCAAAGGTTTGAATAGAATTCTTTGGAAGTCGGTCAAACCATGCAGTGGCATGATGAGTGAGAGAATAGGGGAAGAGGTACAGCCGAAGGGCATCATCCGTGACACCATGCTGTTTCATGCTTTGGGTGACCGTGAGATATTTGTCAAGATGCTTATTGGCATCGTCACCCGGTAATCCATGAAATTGACACGAATTCTGGATTTGTTGGATCATGTGGTGCTTGAGGCCAAAGTCCGCAGCCTCAATAGTGAGTGGTGCAATAGGCCCACCCCGCCCTTGCATGGTAGGCTGGCACAGCTCCTCCATCGTTCGGAGATCGGGAGCTGGCTCATCCCTGGGAGGGTCAGGGGGTGGTAAAGGTAGTGGTGGCCAAGCGGCCATTTCGGTCTTTGGTTCTTGTGTGTCAGAACGTAGCTCGTGTACATTTTTCTGATGTTTACGTTTTGTTTGTGACCGAGTGCGCATGCACTAAAAACAATTTTTCAAAACAAGATCGAGGCAAAACCACAGTGAACTTAAACCAGAAATCACAAGTGAATGGCTTCTTTGAAAAAGGTACACCACTCACAGGGATATAAAGGCAAGTTTTAATCTTAAGTTTGGGACTTATTATGGGTTTATTAATTAATTTGAAAAACTGCTTTAGGCTTATGGGTGTGTGTGCATAAAACTTGGGAAATATTTTTCGAACTGATTCGTTAACCGAAATCGTCCCTTTAAGATTACTCGCAGGCTGGCGGGAGGAAGTAAATAGGTTTCCTCTTCAGTTCGCAATTTAATGTCAGAACTTACCTTAAACCAACTGTTTCAGGTTGTAATCTTAAAGAACACGAAGTAATTTAACTTCACAGTTTGTTTTCGATTGTTTTTAATTTTTTTGGTGTTTTCAACACTTCAGGTGAAGTGTTAATGAACGCTTTTTTTTTTTTTTTTTTTTTTGATATGATTATATTTTTACAAAAACTTTTTACAAA
This sequence comes from Artemisia argyi, assembly GCA_030686995.1. NCBI lineage: Eukaryota > Viridiplantae > Streptophyta > Magnoliopsida > Asterales > Asteraceae > Artemisia > Artemisia argyi. The sequence continues at coordinate 157,610,165 of CM060708.1, forward strand.
TTTGTGTGAAATTTGTACAGGGAGGGTTTTGAAAACCACTAAACTTAAAACGATTTTATAAAACACGCAACAACCTCCCCGGCAGCGGCGCCAAATTTTGATTGGGTCTAAACCGTCAGATATAATTGACCAAGGTCAACTAGTAAAAAATAGCTTAGAATCAATACTCCGGTGATAGTATAGTGTTTCCCCGGGTCGTTAAAGTCCCATCGAGATTGAAATGGTGTCGTTTGAAATCGTTTATGAGAAAGTGGCACTGAGGACAGTAGCCAGATGATGTGGAGTTGATATTGCTACTGTTATTTTGGTATTTTTACACAGATATAATATTCACAAAAATCAGATATACAATTATATGCACGTATTCACAATTCAGATTTACGCAACCGGACTGAAAAAGTGGGATTTTGGTATTTATCAAACTACAGGGGGTGCTTTTGACACTTTTTGAAACTTAAAATTTAAAAATGAAAATGAAATTATAAAAGTGATTAAAATATTATTTAATTAATAAAACTATTTAAAAACTAAATTAAAATCTAATTTAAATTAACTAATAATTATAACTATTACAAATTAAACTAAAAAGTTGCAAAAACAATTTCTAAACTTAAATTAGAACTTGAAGAAAGTATAAAAAATAAAAATAAATATTTTTGTCTTTTTATGGGTTTTTTATAAATTAAAAACTATTTAACATAATTAAACTAATTAAACTACTTTTAATTAATATTAATACTAAATTAACTTAGAAAATTAAGAGAAAATTTATAAAATTACTTAACCATCACAGCAATCCTACAAAATTATAAAAACTCTAAAAATTAAGTTTTAAGATTAATCCACTAATTATTTACCTTTTAATTACTTTAATTCTAATTTAAACAATTAAAATAAGAAAAACAGAAAATGAACAGTAGAATTCAAAAATATATTTTCTAAAAGTATATTATACTATATTAGAGCTAGGAAAAATATAAAAACTAAGTTTTACTTTATAAAAACTAAATATGATATTTAATACTTAATATTAATTAATAATTAAGAAAACTAAAATTAAATCTAATAAATACTAAATGGCAGAATAAAAATCTAAAAAATTTACTAAAAATACTTTACTATATAAGGTAATTAATAAAAATATAAAAACACTAAGTACTTAATTAAAATCTAAAAATGAAAATTAAAATTAAGTTGAATTAAATAGAAACTATCACTTATTTTAAATTGGTTTTTTCTTAGATTTTCTTTTACAAACCTACTTAACTACTGAAAATGAGAAACTTTTGTAAACACACTTTTAAAATCAGCTTATAAATAAGCAGTAGCACCCCCTAAACTTAAGCAGTTTGACTTTGGTTGACTGTGTGGTCAAATAAGCTCAGTTGACTGATGGTGGGGTCCACAATGATTGAAATGGGTGCAAACAAGCTCAACAATCTCAAATAAGCCAGAAACAACAAGACTTAAGCACAAATAAGCTGAATGAGTTCAAATAAGCACTTTAGCAAATCTGAGTTTCACTCAGTTATGGGACAGACTTAATGGGCTAAACTAGGTGGGGTCTACTGGGTCTTAGGTCAAACCAAGGGTCAATGTATGTACCCTGGTAGGAAGGGGGTTCAACGGGACCAAGTTTGGCAAGTGGGGTCCACTGAGGTGGGCTGCACCCACCACTTAAGGTGGTGGTGTGGGTGAGGTCTGTGTGCACAGGGCATAATCTTGCCCTGCAACTCACTTTGGGAGTCTGTGGGAGCTTGTAGAAAAATTGCAAAAATAAAACCAATGTAGGACTCAAAAGTTGAGGTGGTAGTGTATCACTACAACAAGTTTCAGCTTCTCAATTAAAGTATATAAATCACAAATAATCTTGGAGTTTTTCCAAAAACCTAAGATAGAACTTTTGCCTTTTTTAAGAACACACCAAGTTTGACTTTGGTGAGATTTGTTTGAGCTCAGATGATTATTAATGATGTATTAACCTATAAAGAGACTAAATCTAACAAGTTAATCAACCTTTAAACTGATTTGGGGTGATCTTGATTGTCAAATCTTAACAGTGCACAACTAATGGTGAGATCAAAAGTGAACTTGACTTTTTTACAAAGGGACAATGGATTTTATGATGCACTTAACCTGTTACAACCTAATATGATGTGTTTCAACAAAGAGCAACAACAAAAACAACCCTGATCCCAGAGATGACAGCAAATCCAAACACCCCTTAATGAGGACTGTTTTATGAATTTTAGAACAAATGATCACAAGGGTTTGTAAATTTTGAGCCCTGATTGCTGATTATGCCTAAGTAACTTTATTTAAGTACTTTAACAACAGGTTACAACTATAATTATGCAAGTTTAATACTAAAGCTATTTTGGCAGTCCAATCTAAAATCTTAGGTAACTAGTTATTCTAACAAACAAGTGTTGATTATCAAGCTAAAAATTACTTAAGCAATATTCAAACAACACAAACAAGCACAGATTAACAGATGTAAGCTAACAATCAATCAGAAGCTAAACATAGGAATTTTAGTGGAAAATTCAAATGAGCAAATCCTTACAAGGTTACCCTCAACATGAACAGAGGGTTTTCCTATGATGCCTATCTTTAGATAGGCTATATCCAGCACCAATCTTGCTCCCAAATGCTTCTTAACACCTGAAATAAAAAACTAAACACAACAGTTGACCGTAGTTGACCATTTTTAGATTTTTGATTTTTCTTCTAATATAACTGAGTTTTAAAGTCTCTAAAGCTTTAATAAGCTTATTGGAGCCTATGTGATCCTAACTCAGTCCATGAAACAATCTCAAACACTAGCAGCCTGTGATCAAACTAATGTATGAAACTTGAAATTTGCTTAAACAAAAGAAATAGAAGAAACTTGTTTATATTAACTTGAAAAGAGTGATAATACACTGAATTGCTTAAAACAAATGCTTAAAAGCTTCTTGTTAAACTACAATTGAGAAATAAGCTTATACCACTAATACTAAACTAAAAAAACTAGCACACTTTCATCTTGCACTCTTCTTCTATTTATAGCCCTTGATTAGGGTTTCTTGGACTTCTCTGATCACTTCCCACCTCTTTCTGATTTCTTTGGTCCACTCAAAAGCTTCCACGTGTTTTTGGCGGGAATCTTTGTAATTTGATTCTGATAGCGTGCAAGGGAGGGGGTGGTGGCATTAAATGCTTGATGTGAGGTAGGTGTAGGGAGGTGTGGGTGTGTGATGATTACCCTACAAGTGGTGGTGGTGGGCTTGGAAACCATGGTGGTATTCTGGTTTGTGGGGGAGAGGGAAAAAGGCGAGGAAGGTGGTGTTTGACAGGGGGTTTTATTAGTTAAGGTTTGTGATGGGCTGGTGAAACTTGGGCCCAAAGAAAAATGGAATGGGTGGGCTGTGGTTTTTGGATTGGACTTATGGAGTAGTATTTATTATTTATGGGATCCGGTTTTGGTTCATGAATTACACAAGGACTAGTTTTGTAATTTTGGAAAAGTTTGAGGTGTGATCTTGGCCTGTTTCCAAATTATTTCAAAGGGTATATTATGCCACATTATGAATAATGTAAGGTCCTGTGATGATTTTTCAATTTTATTTTCACCAGGGACTGAAACCGTCAAACTTTCAAACTTCAGGGACCATTTGTGTAATTTTCACCAAACTTTCCACCAAGGACCAATCCTGTCATAAAAGGTTAGTGCAAGGACAAAATTTGTTTTTCTCCAAGTTTTTCATATCCCAGGGACCATTTTTGACAATTTTCAAAGTTCAGGGACTAAACTTGACATTTTGTGAAACTTTTCACCAAAGGACTTTTTATGTAACTTTTTTATTTATAAGGACCTTTGGTGACTTTTTCAAGTTTTTAGAATGAGCAGGGACTAGATTTGACAACTTTAGAAAGTTGGGGGACTGAAACTGCCAATTATGCAAACTTTGTGCATTTTCCATCTGTTTTTGGTATTTTTGCATTTGAAACATGTAAAACATTTTCCTGGAATATTTACACTATTTTGATTCATTATTGAGTGTTTTTGGATGTTTTGGCAGCTCTGAAATGGTAAAAATGATGAGTATTTACACACTCATCAATGGGAATATTTGATTTTCGAGGAAATGATTTTTGAATGAGTTTGATATTGTTAGGAAGTGCCGAGTCTGTAGTTGCCGTTACGTGAGTTGCTTGAGTTTGCTTACGTCTTTCTTCTATCAATTTCTTTTGAGGATTTTCTGGACTTGAGGTGAGTCATAGCCCCACTTTTACTCTTGAACTTTGTTTTCAATTCTTGGGGTGAGAAACGTGCAAATGTTTTATGTGGACTATTATCGCTTTATTTATTTTAAAACTTGCTATGCTTATAGAACTAGGTAGTGTAGAGCATGTCGCATCCCTGCGAATGCATATTGAATTGATTTGTTGAGAAGCATGTCGTATCCTTACGAATGCAGCGCATGTCGTATCCTTACGAATGCAATAACATGTCATATCTTTACGAATGTTGGGCATGTCTCATCCTTGCGAATGTATATTGATTGATTTGGATTGGTTATAGAGCGAGGACTAGACTTGAGCTAGGTAAGCCATTGATTGGATTGATTTGGGCTATAGCGTGCACCTATAGGTTGATTTGATTTGGTTGGACTATTTTGGTTGGATGATTGAGGCCTAGTCTAGCTAGCAAGCATTTTGCGTATATGTTCACTATATTGAATTATGAATTTAAACCTATGATCTCACCAGCGAAAGCTGACTTTTAGCACGTTTTCTTAGGTAATTAAGTGATGCTCTATGGATGCTTGGGATTGGAGGCTTGGCAATGGCACCGGTTATGGATCTATTTTTATAAAACTCTGATAAACTATGATGGACCTATGATTATTTCTTTTGGGCCTTACTTTGGATAATTCTTGGGATAAATGTAAACTTTAAAACCCGTTTTGGTTGTGTTTTTCTTATGTTTACTTTAACTCGTTCTTTCATGACTTTGAATGGATACCAATCCCCGTAGCACCCCGAAAGCTTGTTGAGTCTTCCACTGTATCAAATTTTGGGGGTGTTACAGATTGGTATCAGAGCCAAGGTTATAGAGAACTAGGTAAATGGACACCTAAACTATAACCGATTTTTATAGAAAAGGATCCTCGACCATTGCCCGCCAGCCCGCCAAGCCGAAGCATCATTGTTATTATTGAGGTATTATGAGATTATTGAGATGATTGATAGATTTGGGATTCTTGAGATGATTTGAGGATTTGAGGTTTATTGATTTAGATATATGATGGCGTTTTGAGGAATTATATGCGTTTTGAGGAATTATATGGCTTAATTGTTTTACGAATGGTTTTAGTAATGCGGTATTTTAAATCTTTCTTGGTTATATATGATTTGGGATTATATGGTGATTTTTGATATGGTATTTTGAGTTCGCGGTTTAGTTGTTTTGAAACACTTACACCTACCCTACGCCATTGTCACAGACTATGGCCTCCCGTACGCCCGATGTTGTTGAGGATATTCTGACTGCACCAGTATTTCCAGCACAGTTCACCATGGCTCCTGATGACCCTTACCAGGTTGCCATGCCTTCGGCTACTGTGTCACCGACAGCTTCTACTTCAGCACCACCTGCTGCATCTACGCAGGGACCCTTATCTTCTCTAGGGCTCCCTGGTACATCGAGGCAGCTTACTCTTCATCAGGCTTTGGCTCGTGTGGCTCCATGTTTTGCCCACCGAGCTACGGCACGTATGTCGGTACGCCCTACTTCACCACCATTACAGATAGATGCTCACTCTCTCCTGTCAGAGGCGCCACCTGCATGATTGCGTCGTCGTCCTAGATCACCTACCCCTTCATCACATGGTTCACCTGTTAGGAGACGACGATTGATGATGTACTCTTCCGATGAGGAGGAGGAGGAGTACGAGGGTGAGGATGAGGCTGATGACCCTCAGGAGGCTGAGCAGGGTGATGATGATGACCCTGAGGAGGAGGATGACCCTTAGGAGGAAGAGATGCCTGATGATGATGATTTGTTAGTGCCGCCAGTTCAGGCTGAGGAGCCTGATTCACCTATACATCCGATTGAGCCTGTTTCACCTGATCATCCATTTTTGTTTGAGTTGCCGCCTTGGTAGTCCCGTTGAGTCGGATGCACCTTCTGAGGTTTCTGCTGAGCATGCAGAGTTAGGTGAGACTGGTAGGATGTGGGCTCAGATTACTGCACAGGGCGAGAGAATCTCGCGATTATCTGATCGACTTGAGAGAGTTATTGGAGAGTTTATAGAGGATCTGAGAGTTGATATGACTGTGGTTGTGGGCAGGACGACTGAGATGAGGAGAGTTTTGATGGAGGTTCACGAGCATATCGAGAGTTTACAGCGAGGTTTTATTACAGCTCAAGAGGCCGACCGCAAGTTATGGCAAAAGAATGCCGAGCTGGAGAAGGAGGTGGCTAACCTCAAGAGAGACAGCGACACCCATAGTGTGGAGTTAGGATCATTATGGAGAGATCTTGATGGTTTGAGGCAGGAGTTGAGGAGCCTCCGCCAGCAGCGTGGGTAGATGTTGGAGCTATGTTATCTTGTTGCTTTCCTAACCGAGGAGTGTTCGGTTGGAAAAGCTAGTTGCCCTATTTTGGTGTATTTTTGTTGATTATTCGTCTCGTTTGGAACGATTATTATCTTTTGTGTTTTTCGGTAGTTGGAACGATGTTGGATCTTTATTGTATGGTTGATGGTTATTATTATATGGTCTTATGTGGTTTTTGGATATTGTGGAAATTGAGTTCCTATTCGCCTTATTGATGTTTTACAGTGTATTGTTGATATTCTTTCCATGACTTGGCTTCGTTGATTTAATTCTTGTTGAGCATATGATAAGTTCTATCGGAGACTCACGAACTTGTATGATGTTTCAGATCAATGGCCCCACGACGAAACCCTGTTAGAGCTACCAGAACTGGTCCTGCAACGACTACCCCTAGTCGTCGAGGACGCCGCCCTACTCGAAATGTTGAGACCCCTACTCCTGATAACCTGGACACTACTAACCGCAACAACAGGAATCAAAATGTTGATGTTCAGGGAGACAATGATCATGTTCCACTTAATGCACCTACTGTAGATCAAGCAATGATCAACCAACTTGTGGAGCAACGAGTTGTTGAGCTACTAGCTGAGTCAAATCATTCCAACAATTCTGCTGGAACATTTCCACCTGTTCGTGCTAATGGATGTAACTACAAGGAGTTTAAGATCTGTGGACCCGTTGAGTTTGGTGGAACTGAAGGAGTGGTCTACTTGGTCAGGTGGATAGAAAAGACTGAGTCAGTGTTTAATGTCAGTGGTTGTGCGGAGAATACGAAGGTAAAATTTGCTTCTTTTACTTTCAAGGATAAAGCTTTAACTTGGTGGAAAAATTACCGTAACTCGGTTGGGAGTGATGTGGATTATGCTATGACTTGGGAGCAATTTAAGTCTTTGCTGATTCAGACTTACTGCCCAAGGAATGAGATTAAGAAGCTGGAGATTGAGTTCTGGAACCACAAGGTGAAAGGTACCGATATGGCAACTTACATTCGCCGTTATCGAGAGTTAGCCTTGCTTTGTCCCGATATGGTTAGGACTGAGACTCAAAGAATTGAGAGGTATACCGATGGGTTGCCGGTAGATAAAAGGAACGATGTGATTTCTGCTAATCCTGCAAACATTCATGAGGCTATCACTGTTGCTCAACAATTGATGGACTCGTTGGCATTGGAAGAAGCTGAGAAAGACAAGAATGGAAAGAGGAAGAGGGATAATCACTCTAAGGGTAATGATCATCGAAACAAGCGACAAACAACTACTAGAGCTTATGCTATGGGAGATGGAGATAAGAAGAGCTACAATGGAAATGCACCCAAGTGTAACCGATGTTATGGGAATCATTCTGGACGATGTACTGTGGTGTGCAAGAATTGCTCTAAGATGGGACACATAGCTAAGGACTATAGAGCTCAACCCCTTGCTATGGTTCAAGCTACTCCTGAAACTATGAGTACGGCAAATGTTACTTGTTATGGATGTGGAAAGAAGGGACATTATAGGAATGAGTGTAGGGAATCGTGGAACCGAGGGAATCAAGGATCGGGTGGTAATGGGTACAATAATGGAAACCGTGGAGCTGGAGGAAACCGTGGACGACAAGATAATGGGGACCAACGTGTGGAAGCTGGAGCTGCTCATGGAAGAGTGTATGCACTTGGGAACGAGAGAGGAGAAGATCCGAACGTCGTTACTGGTACGTTCCTTCTCAATAATCGTTATGCTTCCATACTATTTGATACTGGTGCCGATAAGAGTTTTGTGTCCACTAAGTTTGCACACCTACTAGAGAAACCCCCGATGGCCTTAGGAATTGGTTATGATGTAGAGTTAGCTAATGGGAACATAGAGAGGATTAAGACTATCATTCGCGGTTGCACGTTAAACTTTCTGAATCGTCCTTTCAACATAGATCTTCTACCCGTCACGTTAGGAAGTTTTGACGTCATTAATTGGTATGGATTGGTTGTCGAAGTATCGTGCTCATATACTTTGCGATGAGAAGATCGTGCGTGTGCCTTACGGCAAGGAGATTCTGAACATACCAGGAGATAGAAAGGATTTGAGAGGCCCATCTAGGTTAGCGGTCATATCTTGCACTAAGTTGCCGAAGCTAATGGAAAAAGGATGTTGCCTTTTCTTAGCTCAAATTTCTGAGAAAGGAGGGAAGGAGAAGAAGGAAAGGTGCATTGGAGATGTGCCTATAGTTCGTGATTTTTCGGATGTGTTTCCCGATGATTTGCCGGGAATCCCGCCTACTAGACAAGTGGAATTTCATATTGAGTTGATACCTGGTGCTGCACCCGTAGCACGAGCGCCTTATCGTCTTGCACCTACTGAACTGGAAGAGTTGTCAAAACAACTAGCGGAGTTAGCCGAAAAAGGATTTATAAGACCAAGTTCTTCGTCTTGGGGAGCCCCGGTCTTATTTGTGAAGAAGAAGGATGGATCGTTTCATATGTGTATTGATTATCGAGAGTTGAACAAGTTAACGATGAAGAATAGATACCCGTTACCGAGGATTGATGATTTGTTCGATCAGCTTCAAGGATCGAGTGTGTATTCGAAGATCGATTTGAGATCGGGATATCATCAGCTTCGAGTTCGCGAGGAAGATATTCCGAAAACGGCTTTCAGAACCCGTTACGGGTATTACGAGTTTCAGGTGATGCCGTTTGGGTTGACTAACGCACCGGCGGTATTCATGGACCTCATGAATCGGGTGTGTAAGCCTTACTTATATAAGTTTATGATTGTGTTCATCGACGATATTCTAATTTATTCGAAGAGTGAGAAAGAGCATGAGGAGCATCTAAGACTTATCTTAGAATTGCTCAGGAAAGAGAAACTATATGCCAAGTTTTCTAAATGTGAATTTTGGATTCCCATGGTACAATTTCTGGGTCATGTGATTGATAGACAAGGAGTTCATGTAGATCCTGCTAAGATTGAAGCGATTAAAGATTGGGCTGCACCTACAACCCCAACAGAAGTTCGTCAATTTTTGGGACTAGCCAGCTATTACCGAAGATTCATTGAGGGATTTTCGAAGATAGCAAAACCATTGACCAAATTGACTCAAAAGAGTGTTAAGTACGAATGGGGAGATAAGGAAGAGGAAGCATTTTAGTTACTTAAGGAGATGTTGTGTAGTGCTCCTATCTTAGCGTTGCCTGAAGGTAACGAGGACTTCGTCGTCTATTGTGACGCTTCTCATAAAGGTTTAGGAGCTGTGTTAATGCAACGAGAGAAAGTGATAGCTTATGCTTCCCGACAGCTTAAGAAGCACGAGAAGAACTACACCACCCATGATTTGGAGTTAGGTGCTGTGGTTTTTGCTTTGAGGATATGGAGACATTACTTGTATGGAACCAAATGTGTAGTGTTTACTGATCACAAAAGTCTACAACACATCTTGAATCAAAAAGAGCTCAACATGAGACAGCGACGTTGGATTGAGTTGCTAAGCGATTATGATTGTGAAATTCGCTACCATCCTGGTAAAGCAAACGTCGTTGCTGATGCTCTTAGTCGAAAGGAGAGAATACCACCATTACGAGTTAGGTCATTAGGAATGACTATCGTATCGCCGTTACCGTCTCAAATATTAGAAGCTCAAACGGAAGCGTTGAAAGCAAAAAAATCGATCTGCTGAGAACATATTTGGGATGGCAGAAAATGAGAAGGTATTTGTTAAGCATTCTGATGGAGTATTATGTTTTGGAGAGCGAAGTTGGGTACCATTGTATGGAGGAATTCGAGAGTTGATTATGCACGAGTCGCATAAGTCAAGATACTCTATTCATCCTGGGTCTGATAAGATGTACCAGGATTTGAAAAAGTTATATTGGTGGCCAAATATGAAGGCAGATATAGCATTGTATGTTAGTAAGTGTTTGACTTGCTCTAAGGTTAAGGCAGAACATCAAAGACCATCAGGCTTATTGATGCAGCCAGAACTCCCATTTTGGAAGTGGGAGCGGATTACGATGGACTTTATTACCAAATTACCAAAGACAGCTACCGGTTGCGACGCTATATAGGTAATTGTGGATCGTTTGACTAAGTCTGCTCATTTCCTGGCGATTAGTGAAGATGATAGTGTTGACAAACTTGCGAGGTTGTATGTGAAGGAGATTATTTCTTGGCATGGAGTTCCGATATCGATTATTTCTGACCGCGATAGCCGCTTTACGTCAGCGTTGTGGCGATCACTTCAAAAGGCTTTGGGGACGAGACTTGATATGAGTACTGCATATCACCCCCAAATCGATGGTCAAAGTGAGAGAACTATTCAGACTTTGGAGGATATGCTTTGTGCATGCATAATAGACTTTGGTAAAGGCTGGGAGAAATATCTACCCCTTGCGGAGTTCTCCTACAACAATTGCTACCACACAAGTCTTAATGCTGCACCGTTTGAAGCTTTATATGGTCGTAAATGTCGTTCACCTATTGGTTGGGCAGAAGTTGGAGATAGCCAACTCACAAGCCCTGAGCTTATTTTGGAAACTACTAAGAAAGTGACTCAAATTCGAGATCGACTGCAAGCAGCTAGAGATAGGCAGAAAAGTTACGCCGATCAGAGGCGTAAACCCCTAGAATTCCAGGTTGGAGACAAAGTGATGCTGAAAGTCTCGCCTTGGAAGGGTGTGATACGTTTTGGGAAACGTGGGAAACTAAATCCCCGCTACATTGGACCATTTCTTATTTTGGAAAGAATTGGGCCCGTAGCATATCGATCGGAATTACCACCGGAAATGAATAAAGTTCATGATGTGTTTCATGTGAGCAATTTGAAGAAGTGTCTTTCGGAGGAAACGCCAGTTATACCAATTAAGGATATTCGTGTGGATGAGAGTTTAAATTTTGTGGAAGAGCCGATTGAGATATTGGATAGACAGATTAAACGACTTAAGAGAAGTCGCATTCCGCTCATCAAAGTTCGTTGGAATTCGCGGCATGGACCGGAATTCACGTGGGAACGTGAGGATGAGTTTCGCAAGAGATATCCGAAGCTTTTTACTTCGTAGATTGGCTGTTCCGAGAGAAACCCGGGACGGGTTCCTTCTGAGGCTGGGAGGATGTGACAACTGGCAAAATAGGGAGCCGTTTTGAAACCCGCATTACATTAAAAATTATAATTTTGGAATTTTTGAAAAGTTTATTGTGACGAGATGTTTTATGAACGTTGGAATGTGAATTTGATCGTACGTTAATTATGAGAATTTGATTATTTATTTATGGTTTGGTTTGGTTCGTTCGTGATGATTTATTTTGAGATCATTATTTTGGCACTACATTGACTCCGGCACTAGGTCAACCTAACAATTTTAATTATTTTAATATTGGTTTGGATATTAATATTTTGGAACGTATCGCGAGGTTTTGATTATTTTTTGAACGAGTTCGATTTGAGAAAGTTGATTGGTTATTTAAGGTTTCGGGTTTGGCCCGTGTATTTACACCGGGCTACTTAACCCACTACACCCTCACTATTATTATTATTATTATTAATAACAAGTTTTTTTTTTCTTTTTTTTTTTTTTTTTTTTTTTTTTTTTTTTTTAGTAAATTACATAAAATCGTCCTTGTGGATCCGGTTATAGCAACACACCAACACAACACCCTCACCAAATTTCACACTCTCTCTTTCTATACTTCATCTGAAACCTCCAAACCCTAGCCGCCCCCTTCAATCGGCCGCCACCACCACACCGCCGCTCCACCACCATCAACACTACCACCAATCAACTCCCCATCACATTTCCTTCTTGATCTACATAAACACGCGCCCTAAAACTAATATTTTCACCTCGTTTTATCACAAAAATCATCATCATCTTTATTGTTTTTGAGGTTGCTTCACGATTTGGTCTTGGGAATCAAAGGTAGGACGAGTTTTGACTCGTATTTTGGTGAAAATGTGACCAAGGGTCACGGATTTAATTATTTTTTTTCGGATCTATGGTTAAACACATGAAACTCAAGTGGGTTTTTGATAAAACATGATCTAAATCGAGTTTGGTATCCGGGTTGTTGCTTATTTTGATGGGTCGAAGTGAACCCGAGAGCTTGTACTCTCGGTCTGTATCATTTTCGGTTTCGGTTGTGGATTTGTGATGATTCTTGATCTTGGTGCTCGATTTGTAATGTTTGATTTTTATTTTTGATGTTTGGTAATACTTGGTTGTGTTTGGTTGACCCTTGTGGTCGTTTGGTATTTGGCCGACACCCCAAAGGGGCTGTTTGGGTCGATTTAGCTCGAGCTAGAGCAAGCCGAGACCTAATGGTCTCGGGTGGGACCCACGTGCCTTGTTTCGAGTGTAATATTGACCCGGGTTGACTTGGTAAATCAACCCGTAAGTGATTATGTTTTCGGTTGTTATTTATACTTGCCGAGTTATTGTTGTTGTCGTGGTTATTATTTTGACCATGGATTTCTTACTTTGAACTTGAAGTGGTATATTTGGATTTACGAGATATGTCGGAGATGTGTTGTCGAGTGTGGACTTGGGGACCGATTGTGAGACGGTCATTAGATGACGGAGATAGGTTAGTTGGGTGCCGTAGTCGGACCCTCATGTTGTAGCACGTGGATATGGGATTGATTTGGACGGAGTTGATTTATTTATTTTGACGTGATTTTTATGTTGGACTTGGACTATGAGCCAAGAGTCATGACTCGGACATGTGACTAAATTTTATGACTCGATAAATATTTAAAAGTTAAATATTAAAAATAATACTCGTAATAATATGATTGATAATATAATCGTTTATATACGTATATAGACGTGATAAACGTATATATATATATATATATATATATATATATATATATATATATATATATATATATATATATATATATATATATATATATATATATATATATATATATATATGCGTATATTAATAATAAAACGATCACGAGTAAACGTATAATAATATAACGATAATTCTTATACTATGCAAATAGTGTAATAAATGTCGGAATATTGTTATAGATAAATAACTCGAAATAATATTGAGAACTAATAAGACGGGAGAGTAATAAATAAAAACATAACGATTTTTATAAATTTAGAAACTTATCGAGTTATACGAGTTGTGGTTATTTGAAGTCCAAGTGGGCTTTATATTGTGACTTTTGTGTGTGTCACGGATATATGACGATTAATATAAACATTTTCTATAGCAAGTGACTTATTTAATCGACGGATTAGATCGAGTTATTTGATGATATAAAATGAGTATATTAATGGGCATTGTATCCCACGACGCCCATAGGTTGTGGTATATGTTTTAGGGTAATAAATTACTATGTATCTCGTGGAATTTGGCCGATTCGACGATATATATAGGGAATTTATTGGACTACGATATATACCATATAGAATTCTTTGTGCTATGTGATTTAGGTTTGTTGTGGCTTTTTGGTTTGAGTTGTGTCGACCCTCCACCCATATGGATACCAAACGTCGAATTTCAAATTAATATGAAGATAATTCGAGAAATGGATATTTTTGGAAAGTAAAACGGAATACGTTCGGGAATGGGAATATTTGATTTTCGAGGAAATGATTTCTGAATGAGTTTGATATTGTTAGGAAGTGTCGAGTCTGTAGTTGCCGTTACGTGAGTTGCTTGAGTTTGCTTACGTCTTTCTTCTATCGATTTCTTTTGAGGATTTTCTGGTCTTGAGGTGAGTCATAGCCCCACTTTTACTCTTGAACTTTGTTTTCATTTCTTGGGGTGAGAAACGTGCAAATGTTTTATGTGGACTATTATCGCTTTATTTATTTTAAAACTTGCTATGCTTATAGAACTAGGTAGTGTAGAGCATGTCGCATCCCTGCGAATGCATATTGAATTGATTTGTTGAGAAGCATGTCGTATCCTTACGAATGCAGCGCATGTCGTATCCTTACGAATGCAATAACATGTCGTATCCTTACGAATGTTGGGGATGTCGCATCCTGCGAATGCATATTGATTGATTTGGATTGGTTATAGAGCGAGGCCTAGACTTGAGCTAGGTAAGCCATTGATTGGATTGATTTGGGCTATAGCGTGCCCCTATAGGTTGATTTGATTTGGTTGGATTATTTTGGTTGGATGATTGAGGCCTAGTCTAGCTAGCAAGCGTTTTGCGTATATGTCTACTATATTGAATTATGAATTTAAACCTATGATCTCACCAGCGAAAGCTGACTTTTAGCACGTTTTCTCAGGTAATTAAGTGATGCTCTATGGATGCTTGGGATTGGAGGCTTGGCAATGGCACCGGTTATGGATCTATTTTTCTAAAACTCTGATAAACTATGGTGGACCTATGTTTATTTCTTTTGGGCCTTACTTTGGATAATTCTTGGGATAAATGTAAACTTTAAAACCCGTTTTGGTTGTGTTTTTCTTATGTTTACTTTAACTCGTTCTTTCATGACTTTGAATGAATACCAATCCCCGTAGCACCCCGAAAGCTTGTTGAGTCTTCCACTGTATCAAATTTTGGGGGTGTTACATTTATGCAATATATGTGGTTTCATGGGAGATAATTGTCTTTTGTGGACCTGTAACATATGATTAGGGCTGGCAATTTTGACACGAAACCTGTTAACACGACACGACACGAGCTGTTCTTAACAGGTTTCATGTTTGACCTTAACAGGTTTCGTGTCTTAACAGGTCAGACCTGTTAAGACCTGTTAATTTTCGTGTCTTAACAGGTCAGACCTGTTAAGACCTGTTAGTGACCTGTTATGATGTTGTATATATAAGTTCCAAAATCCTAACCCTAAATATTATTTGTCCGCCCCCATCTCTAGTCTTTACATCGATTCTCTCTTTTTTTTATCAGCTTATCTCATTCTCTCCCACTAAGATTATTGTCTTCACCGATTCTATAACACTTGTGCTATGTTTTCACCGATTCTATAACACTTGATACTAGTCATAACCGATTATTGTCTTCACCGTCTAAGATTCATCACCAAATTCATCACCATCATCATAACCAAATCACTCAAACACAAACGCAAGTAAATCAAGACAAAGGCTTCAAGAAATCAATGGGGTGTTCTTTTGTTCGAACCTGTGATGGGTTTTTTTTTTTTTTTTTTTTTTTTTTTTTTTTTTTTTTTTTTTGAACAAAGGCTTCAAGAAACCGATCATCTCATCTTTGAATTTTTTTCTTTGATTTTATGGATTTTGCTACTGTTATGTGTGAATATGTCTAGTCTTTTGGTTTCTGTTTTTATTTGGTTTAACTTGATTTTGAAAGGGGCTTCTTTTTTACATCGTTATGAGTGACATGTAGTAAGTTGCCAACAGATCCTATATATGTTATTGGATTTTTTTTCTTTTGTTCGAACAATGGTGATGTTGGTGATGTTCTCAAAAGAAAAAAAATATACATATAGAATCCAATAACAATGGTATAGTGAATTAGTGATGGGTTTGGCTTGGAATAATGGTGATGTTGGTGATGTTCTCGGTGGTGATATGTTTGGATTTGTTGTTCTTGATGTTTTGATGGATTTTTTGTTGCTTGTTCTTGATGGATTTGTTGTTGTTCAGATCCATAATTCCATATCAATAATTCAATATCAATTTAATTTGTTTTTCGCAAAAAATAAATAAATAAAGAAAAGAAAAGAAAAAAATGTAGGACCGTAGAACAACCTAAATCACTATTGAATCAAGCCTAAATCTTAGAGAGAGAAAGTAAGTATAGAGAGAGAGAGAGAGTGGGAACTCTAGTGTGTGAAATAATGACCTTGTTATTACTAAGAGAACCAACCTCAAAATGAGGCCTTACATGTGTATTTATACTTGTAGTCTAAGGCTTCACATATCTTTGACCATATTACATAACTAGCCCTTAGACTTTATACAAGCATGAATAATACACATAAACTTAATAAACTAGCATTTACTAACTATTACATTGATATATTTAACTAACTATTTGACTCAATAAAGATCGTCACTCTTAATCCTAACAATCTCCCCCTAAGGGACAATCATTGAGATCTCTCTTTGATTACATAAATGATCAACACTTCTAATGCTAACAATCTCCCCCTAAGGGTGATCATTGAGATCTCTCTTTTGTGACCTTGATCTTTAATCTTTGAAGCTTGTTCTCTTTGAACGTTGAGTCTTGTTGTGTAATAGTTTTGCTAGTTCCTTTGTTCCAATCATGCTTTGTGCTCTTTCTTGCCTTTGGACAACATCTTTACTCTGTTGTCTTTACGTCTTTTCCAACATGTTCATACTTTGATTGACATTGAATCTTTGTGAAGCTCTCTTTTCTTTGACTTTAACCATTGTTTCTTAAGTTTGTAGATTCTTTGATTTTGACTTAGAAACGTTCTGAACTTTGCTTTGCTTTGATCTTTGAAGAGACCTTTTGATGCGTGGGAATCGCAACAGGCTATACCTCTCGAGGGATCTCGAGAAGCTTACAACCCCCACCAGGCAGTGTGCCTGATCGTTGTAGTATAGTATAGTGACAAGTACCGGAGGATTGATCGTTCAGCTTAGGAATAGTGTCGCTAGGATTTGAAAGCCTAATTACTAGTTCTAAAGGTGAGGGATGATTATTTTTTTGTGTTTTTATATTTTATGGAAAGCAATTAAAATCTCGGGTTTTGGAAGAGTGGGCGAAATTAGTTGCTATTCAACTAACCCAAAACTAAGATGCAATCAAAATAAAATACAGAAAATGAAAATAAACTAATTATACTAAGGTTGTGAGCAGTAATTGGAGAAAATGTGTTTACTTAGATTTCACTACTCCCTAGATATCTTTTACACGTTAATTACTTGTTATAATTGCATGGATGACGGATCGTATTCCTTAATACCATTCATGGGGTGGCATACATAACTCCCCAATTCTATGAGCTCTTATCTCCTCCTACACCATGCCCAGCACAACTATAGGGATTGTAAACAGTGGCTCATGCATTAAATACAACCAATAAAGACCTAGTACGCCTCGGTTCATGTTTCTTAAGACGTTCAAGCATGTTACCATTTGGAGATCTGCCAGTTTTCTTAAGCCTAACATATAAAATCATTCATCTACAACAAGAATAAACAAGTAATCAACACATAATCAATATCTTGGTTTCATTAGATCTAAGCAAACACAAAAGAGATCTAGCCTAGCATAATGGAATTGAGACAAGAACAAGATATAGACAACCAACACATAGACATATTGATTGAATTAGAAGAATACTTATCTCAATTACAATGCAAGGTATCAAGGGTTTGGAACCCTTGAAAAACCTGTAAAAGTTGCACCAAATTCGTCTTTAGGGTTTCTCCAAAACTTCTCTCCTTTAATGTGAAAAACTAGAAAACTATATATAGGAAAATAGGGGTGACGGCGTCAAGAACAAAGGTATGACGCCGTCATCTCGCCGCCAAATACTTCCTAGGACGGCCTTGATCTACTTCTGACGCCGTCAAGGCCTAGGCCGTCACACAAATTACTCTTGACGCCCTGTGTGTGACGCCGTCATCAACTACGGATTTTTATTCTTGGGGTTTTGACGCCGTCAGGACAACTCTTGACGCCTTCATGAACTACGGATTTTAATTCTTGAGGTTTGACGCCGTCAAGAAGAACTCTTGACGCCTTCATGTACTGTTCCCAGCATGAAAAATTGAGACTTTGCCGTTTTCTTCACTTTTATGCTCCAAAAACGTCCAAAATGGCTTCTTTTTCAGAATTCACTCTCCAAGTACCTAAAATCACAAAAGGAACGATTTAGGGCAATATTTGATCAAATAAATTCAGATTCGGGCTTAAATGACCCCCTAAAAGCGGACCATTTTTCGCCTCATCATATACCCTTACACTTGAGATTTGCTTGTCCTCAAGCAAATGCGCTTTTATTCTACTCAAAATACAAGTTAGGGGTCATTTAACACTACTATAAAAGTAATTACAACAAATAATCGTTCCACTAAAGACCAATAGACAAGCACGGAGGTCATACACAAGCACCTCACAAATAGTGTTTAGATACTCACATCTCTCGGGTGTAATAAAGTAATATAACATTATGGAAATGGAAGATATCTCTCACTACCTGTCATAGCAAAATAGATTACCATAGGCTTGGGAAAGGATCAAACCTCCACCACATGGCGTAAGCACCTAGGATAAACTATCAAAGAGGTTTTTTAAAGGGTTGTAACGTTAGGTATAGGGATATGAATTACACGGTTTTGTTGGATAAAGGAAGTTTTACTGGTGGCGAGTTAACAATCTTGGTCAATTACATGTACAATGTGGCGTTGCTAAGCCAAGACTAGACTCGACTTAAGCTAATAAATGAAAAAATAACAAAAACATAAAATGAACATAGAATGAAAAGGGATGGTAGTCCGTATGTTTTTTCTCTTTTTCTCTCTTTTTTTTTATTTTTTTATTTTTTATTTTTTTTTTGCATACATTCTTACCCTACCATCCAAAATAATACATCATAGGGGATGAGAATTCCCCTTACACTTGAATCTTTACATACTTTACAATTAAACTAATCTAATGACTCGAATTAAGAAAATCAAAACACTTGGAGCACTTTTAAGATTAACGCACATATGGGGGTAATAAATGATGTTCTTCCCCATTACTCCATAAACAAGTACTTTACCCATGAGTCCCAATCGTCCCAAAACAATATGTACAAGGATATGACTCGACTTAGCAACCATGTAATCAATTAGAAAGTTAACTTAGGGTTTAACAAATAACAATAATGCACTAAAAATGAGCGCATACACGGAAGGCTAAGGCGATTTGGGTGTACATTTAAGTGGGGTGTAACAAATTCTTCCTTTAAGTAAAATGTTTAAAGTTAGAAACGAAAAGATAGGCTCGGAGGGGTGTACTAGGGGTTTCGTGTACTAAAAATGAGTACAACGCTAATGGTGTGGGAAAAATTAGTTGACTTAACTAGCCAAGTAATATGACTTAAATGGTCAAGTAATTATGATACGGGTTTAACACAAGGGTGATCCTAATGCCTCTTATCATGTAGTAAATCCTACTACATGAATGTAGTCTCACTAGCGGTCTCGGGATGCATGACTAACGCAAGTTCTAGAATCTAAATGCTACCGGTACACTCATAAGCACTAATAGTGAATGCTTTTCCTATCAAATCTAAAGGCGAACCTCACATTTTTGGGTGGAAAATTTTTCTGAATATACGGTTATGTGCTAGTCATACAATCTCCTATCCATAAGACGCTTGCTATGGCTAAAGTTTCACTCCTAAATGTTGTAAAAAATTTTTAATTTGGCGCTAAAATTACACTAACAAGTATTTCTCATAGTTTTATTACACATCTACCATTAAACAAAACAAACTCAAGCGAAAGTGCATATGTAAGGTATCATCTTTTTACCCTCCCCTTACACTTAAGATGAACATTGTCCCCAATGTTCAAGTAAAGAATGTAAAAGTGAAAAAGTAAAGAGAATGAAATCAAATACTCCCCTGATTCGCTCGGTATGGATTATAGGTTGGCCAGGTTAGATCTTCCTCCAAGAAAACGAACAATCAAAGCTTCCCTTCCATAATATAAATCATCTCCTTGTCGAACATAACCTGTAAATCCTGACAAAATAGACAAGACAACCTCGCGTAAAATCGGCGGCATCCTATATAAGTTACTAAATCCTAGAAAACAAAGTAAGATATAATGCTTGTGGAATGAAGTTTGCAGATTTCCTGGAGATTATAAAACTTAATAATTCACAAAAACCATAAGACTCCGTTAGAAAAACAAAACCGGTAAAATTTCCAGATTTTTAACTCCTGATGCCGTCAAGAGTAAACCACTGACGCCGTCAGAATGGACCTGCAGAAATTCTTATGTTAAGTTTCCGGAAAATTTCTGGAAAAACTTGGTCTTACTTCCTGGAAAATCCTGCAAAACTTCATTATGACTCAATACAAGCATTTGACTCTAACAAATACGAATATACATGTTCATTTAATATTGTGGAGAATCATGATCGGTTTGTTTCTTAAAAACATATTTGGGGTTTCCCCTTACACTTATCTTTTGCAAAAATACTTTTAGGTTGGAGTTAAGACTAGGCCAAACAACATAGTAAAGTATTTCCACATTTTAATTTAGAGACATGATCAACCAACAATAAAAATAAAACATGCATATGGAAGCAAATAACAATCAAACAAATAAAATCACACAAAACATGGGTTGCCTCCCAAGAAGCGCTTTTCTTTATTTACGAGTCTTGTAGCTAGACTCAAGGTCAAGGGTTACTACGTGATTCGGGTGAGTTCCTCGTTGAGGACATCTTTGGGATCAAACTTAGGTTTCAACTTTCTATCGGTTTCCTTAGTATGGTATGACCTTTCAAACTTTTCTCCATCCGGATCATACAAGGTCATTCTAATATGCCATGACCCGTCACCTTCTTTAGGTGGCTTGTCCCACCTCCATTTACACTTATCTCCCTCTCTTTTCCATTTATTCCTTTCTATGTTAATGGGCATTACGCTTAATAACTCAATCATCTTCCTAAAGACTAAGGGGTCCTCAAAGGGGTCTAGCTCTTCATCTCTAGCTATGAGTTGTTCTACCGAATGTGTCTTTTCAACAAAGTCTTTTTCTAGATAGAATGGGCATTGAGGTCCTATAAAGTTCCTTTCTATCCAAGGTTCATATCTAGACGGTCTCCTATTCATCTCTACCCAATGCGGTGTTGGTTCATCATCACAATCATAACTATGCTTCTTAACATCATACACCGACCAAGTATCGCCTTCACCTACCGTTATCTTTGATTCCTTGCAATCTATCATGGCACTAGCGGTTGCTAAAAATCCTCTTCCTACCAATAATGGGCATGTAGTGTCACTAACCATGTCTAGGACGTGGAAATCCGCTAATATAGTTGACTTTCCTACGTGAACAACTACATCCTTAATCATTCCAACCGGGTGTGCAATACTCCCATCTGCTAGCCCTATCAATACCTCTGTTTCCTCTAACTTTCCTAGCTTAAGAGCGGTGAATAAGGACAAGGGAATCAAGTTGAGGCTTGACCTTAAATCGGCTAGTGTGTCGAAAGCTTCGGATCTTCCTATCTTACAAGGCAAAACAAATATACCCAGATCATCAAGCTTTTTAGGCAACTTGTTTTGAACGAAGGCGGTCCCATTTTTACCTAGCTTACACTTCTCATATTTTTCTAGGAGGGCACTATAGTAGGGAGCACGCGCTAAGACATCAATGACGGGGCGTTCAAGGTGAAGTTCTTTGGATTCATCGTCAAGGTCTTGCGTAAGAGGTGTTTCAACAATGCTTTTGACCGGCTCTATAGTGGGTGTTTTATTTGATTGGTCCTTTTGGGGAACCTGGTTTTGTTTGAAACACGTGCTCGTTGATTTAACCGAGTAATATTGTGGACACGAAGTGGGTGACGAAACTGAGGATATGGAATTAACGGTTAGTTTCGGATTCTTGACCGTGTCGCTTGGGAGTGCTCCCATTTCTCGGTCATTGAGAACTTTCAACAATGCATCAATTCTAGTGGTCATCTCGCTTTGCTTTTGTTTGAAATCGGCTTCAAATTTAGATATGCGAGCTTCTTGAGATGCCATGAACTTTGACATCAATCCTTCAAGATTGTCGGTACTACCATAGTCGTTAGAAGGATTGTTGTTGAAAGTACGGTTGGATGGTGGACCGTTTGGTTGGTAACGATTAGGCGGATTAGAAGAATTGGGTTGATTTTGTTTCCACCTAAGGTTTGGGTGATTTTTCCAAGAGGGGTTGTATGAATCACCGTAAGTGTTTGGCTCGGGCTTGAAAGTGTACCACTTATCTCCTGCTTCGTCGGTACGCGTGGATGCGTAGTCCGCAAAAGCTGTTCCGGGGAGTTCCACACAATCACGAGTGTCATGGGGAACACTACATAATTCGCATGAAGAAGTGATTTTGTTTACTTGGCTTGAAGGCTTAGGAGCTTCGTAAGATTTCATGAGAAACCTGACTTGGTCCTCAAGTTCCATGATCCTACGGTCGGGAGTGCTAGAATTGTTCGAAGGCAAAGATATTGCCTTGACCATTTTGTTCAAGTCACGGGGATCGTTCCAACTTTCGTTGTCATAGAGAGCAAGATCTTCTATGAGTTCCCATGATTGTTCCGCACTAAGATCACGTAGCTTGCCACCGGCCGATTGGTCAATGGTTCGCCTCGTGGGGATGTCGATATGGTCATAAAAAATTTGGACTTGGAGCCAAAGATCTATGCCATGATGAGGGACTTTTTGGAGTAAGTCCTTGAAACGAGTCCATGCTTTATAAAGAGATTCATTTTGACGTTGTTGGAACATCAAGATGTCATTTCTAAGCTTAGTAGTTCTCCCCGGTGGGAAAAATTGAGCAAGGAAACGAGTGGTGAGATCATCCCATGTGGTGATGGATCCCGCGGGTAAACGCTCAAGCCATTGACTAGCTTGATCCCGTAGAGAGAATTGGAATAGGCGTAATCGGGTAGTCTCTCTAGTTTCAACACCTAGGTCTATGGAATCTACGATTTTGAGAAAGTCCTTAAGATGTTGGTTTGGATCTTCGGAACGAAGTCCATGGAATGCACATCCGCTTTGCACCAACCGGATGGTGTCGGATCGCAAGGGGGTCACATTGGCTCCGGTGAGCTCAATGGTGTTTCGGTAGCCTTGGTGGCTAGGTCGGGAATACTCTCCTAAGGTTCGGGGCCTAAGGGGTTCTAATGGTGGGTTTTGTTGTGGTGGGATGACGGGTTCAAAGATGTTACCACCTTCCATGATGTCGGATGGTAAAGAGTTACGAACAAAGGCACGAAGAAATAAGATAGACTAAAGAAGTAAAAATAAAAAATAAAATCGTACTAGAAAGGAATCTAGCAAGTAGACCTAATAAAAATAAATCCTAACCTAGACAATAACTATTCCCCGGGCTGCGGCGCCAAAAACTTGATGCGTGGGAATCGCAACAGGCTTTACCTCTCGAGGGATCTCGAGAAGTTTACAACCCCCACCAGGCGGTGTACCTGATAGTTGTAGTATAGTATAGTGACAAGTACCGGGGGATTGATCGTTCAGCTTAGGAATAGTGTCGCTGGGATTAGAAAGCCTAATTACTAGTTCTAAAGGTGAGGGATGATTATTTTTTTGTGTTTTTATATTTTATGGAAAGCAATTAAAATCTCGGCTTTTGGAAGAGTGGGCGGAATTAGTTGCTATTCAACTAACCCAAAACTAAGATGCAATCAAAATAAAATACAGAAAATGAAAATAAACTAATTATACTAAGGTTGTGAGCAGTAATTGGAGAAAATGTGTTTACTTAGATTTCACTACTCCCTAGATATCTTTTACACGTTAATTACTTGTTATAATTGCATGGATGACGGATCGTATTCCTTAATACCATTCATGGGGTGGCATACATAACTCCCCAATTCTATGAGCTCTTATCTCCTCCTACACCATGCCCAGCACAACTATAGGGATTGTAAACAGTGGCTCATGCATTAAATACAACCAATAAAGACCTAGTACGCCTCGGTTCATGTTTCTTAAGACGTTCAAGCATGTTACCATTTGGAGATCTGCCAGTTTTCTTAAGCCTAACATATAAAATCATTCATCCACAACAAGAATAAACAAGTAATCAACACATAATCAATATCTTGGTTTCATTAGATCTAAGCAAACACAAAAGAGATCTAGCCTAGCATAATGGAATTGAGACAAGAACAAGATATAGACAACCAACACATAGACATATTGATTGAATTAGAAGAATACTTATCTCAATTACAATGCAAGGTATCAAGGGTTTGGAACCCTTGAAAAACCTGTAAAAGTTGCACCAAATTCGTCTTTAGGGTTTCTCCAAAACTTCTCTCCTTTAATGTGAAAAACTAGAAAACTATATATAGGAAAATAGGGGTGACGGCGTCAAGAACAAAGGTATGACGCCGTCATCTCGCCGCCAAATACTTCCTAGGATGGCCTTGATCTACTTCTGACGCCGTCAAGGCCTAGGCCGTCACACAAATTACTCTTGACGCCCTGTGTGTGACGCCGTCATCAACTACGGATTTTTATTCTTGGGGTTTTGACGCCGTCAGGACAACTCTTGACGCCTTCATGAACTACGGATTTTAATTCTTGAGGTTTGACGCCGTCAAGAAGAACTCTTGATGCCTTCATGTACGGTTCCCAGCATGGAAAATTGAGACTTTGCCGTTTTCTTCACTTTTATGCTCCAAAAACGTCCAAAATGGCTTCTTTTTCAGAATTCACTCTCCAAGTACCTAAAATCACAAAAGGAACGATTTAGGGCAATATTTGATCAAATATATTCAGATTCGGGCTTAAATGACCCCCTAAAAACGGACCATTTTTCGCCTCATCATATACCCTTACACTTGAGATTTGCTTGTCCTCAAGCAAATGCGCTTTTATTCTCCTCAAAATATAAGTTAGGGGTCATTTAACACTAATATAAAAGTAATTACAACAAATAATCGTTCCACTAAAGACCAATAGACAAGCACGGAGGTCATACACAAGCACCTCACAAATAGTGTTTAGATACTCACATCTCTCGGGTGTAATAAAGTAATATAACATTATGGAAATGGAAGATATCTCTCACTACCTGTCATAGCAAAATAGATTACCATAGGCTTGGGAAAGGATCAAACCTCCACCACATGGCGTAAGCACCTAGGATAAACTATCAAAGAGGTTTTTTAAAGGGTTGTAACGTTAGGTATAGGGATATGAATTACACGGTTTTGTTGGATAAAGGAAGTTTTACTGGTGGCGAGTTAACAATCTTGGTCAATTACATGTACAATGTAGCGTTGCTAAGCCAAGACTAGACTCGACTTAAGCTAATAAATGAAAAAATAACAAAAACATAAAATGAACATAGAATGAAAAGGGATGGTAGTCCGTATGTTTTTTCTCTTTTTCTCTCTTTTTTTTTATTTTTTTATTTTTTATTTTTTTTTTTGCATACATTCTTACCCTACCATCCAAAATAATACATCATAGGGGATGAGAATTCCCCTTACACTTGAATCTTTACATACTTTACAATTAAACTAATCTAATGACTCGAATTAAGAAAATCAAAACACTTGGAGCACTTTTAAGATTAACGCACATATGGGGGTAATAAATGATGTTCTTCCCCATTACTCCATAAACAAGTACTTTACCCATGAGTCCCAATCGTCCCAAAACAATATGTACAAGGATATGACTCGACTTAGCAACCATGTAATCAATTAGAAAGTTAACTTAGGGTTTAACAAATAACAATAATGCACTAAAAATGAGCGCATACACGGAAGGCTAAGGCGATTTGGGTGTACATTTAAGTGGGGTGTAACAAATTCTTCCTTTAAGTAAAATGCTTAAAGTTAGAAACGAAAAGATAGGCTCGGAGGGGTGTACTAGGGGTTTCGTGTACTAAAAATGAGTACAACGCTAATGGTGTGGGAAAAATTAGTTGACTTAACTAGCCAAGTAATATGACTTAAATGGTCAAGTAATTATGATACGGGTTTAACACAAGGGTGATCCTAATGCCTCTTATCATGTAGTAAATCCTACTACACGAATGTAGTCTCACTAGCGGTCTCGGGATGCATGACTAACGCAAGTTCTAGAATCTAAATGCTACCGGTACACTCATAAGCACTAATAGTGAATGCTTTTCCTATCAAATCTAAAGGCGAACCTCACATTTTTGGGTGGAAAATTTTTCTGAATATACGGTTATGTGCTAGTCATACAATCTCCTATCCATAAGACGCTTGCTATGGCTAAAGTTTCACTCCTAAATGTTGTAAAAAAAATTTAAATTTTGCGCTAAAATTACACTAACAAGTATTTCTCATAGTTTTATTACACATCTACCATTAAACAAAACAAACTCAAGCGAAAGTGCATATGTAAGGTATCATCTTTTTACCCTCCCCTTACACTTAAGATGAACATTGTCCCCAATGTTCAAGTAAAGAATGTAAAAGTGAAAAAGTAAAGAGAATGAAATCAAATACTCCCCTGATTCACTAGGTATGGATTATAGGTTGGCCAGGTTAGATCTTCCTCCAAGAAAACGAACAATCAAAGCTTCCCTTCCATAATATAAATCATCTCCTTGTCGAACATAACCTATAAATCCTGACAAAATAGACAAGACAACCTCGCGTAAAATCGGCGGCATCCTATATAAGTTACTAAATCCTAGAAAACAAAGTAAGATATAATGCTTGTGGAATGAAGTTTGCAGATTTCCTGGAGATTATAAAACTTAATAATTCACAAAAACCATAAGACTCCGTTAGAAAAACAAAACCGGTAAAATTCCCAGATTTTTAACTCCTGACGCCGTCAAGAGTAAACCGCTGACGCCGTCAGAATGGACCTGCAGAAATTCTTATGTTAAGTTTCCGAAAAATTTCTGGAAAAACTTGGTCTTACTTCCTGGAAAATCCTGCAAAACTTCATTATGAATCAATACAAGCATTTGACTCTAACAAATACGAATATACATGTTCATTTAATATTGTGGAGAATCATGATCGGTTTGTTTCTTAAAAACATATTTGGGGTTTCCCCTTACACTTATCTTTTGCAAAAATACTTTTAGGTTGGAGTTAAGACTAGGCCAAACAACATAGTAAAGTATTTCCACATTTTAATTTAGAGACATGATCAACCAACAATAAAAATAAAACATGCATACGGAAGCAAATAACAATCAAACAAATAAAATCACACAAAACATGGGTTGCCTCCCAAGAAGCGCTTTTCTTTATTTATGAGTCTTGTAGCTAGACTCAAGGTCATGGGTTACTACGTGATTCGGGTGAGTTCCTCGTTGAGGACATCTTTGGGATCAAACTTAGGTTTCAACTTTCTATCGGTTTCCTTAGTATGGTATGACCTTTCAAACTTTTCTCAATCCGGATCATACAAGGTCATTCTAATATGCCATGACCCGTCACCTTCTTTAGGTGGCTTGTCCCACCTCCATTTACACTTATCTCCCTCTCTTTTCCATTTATTCCTTTCTATGTTAATGGGCATTACGCTTAATAACTCAATCATCTTCCTAAAGACTAAGGGGTCCTCAAAGGGGTCTAGCTCTTCATCTCTAGCTATGAGTTGTTCTACCGAATGTGTCTTTTCAACAAAGTCTTTTTCTAGATAGAATGGGCATTGAGGTCCTATAAAGTTCCTTTCTATCCAAGGTCCATATCTAGACGGTCTCCTATTCATCTCTACCCAATGCGGTGTTGGTTCATCATCACAATCATAACTATGCTTCTTAACATCATACACCGACCAAGTATCGCCTTCACCTACCGTTATCTTTGATTCCTTGCAATCTATCATGGCACTAACGGTTGCTAAAAATCTTCTTCCTACCAATAATGGGCATGTAGTGTCACTAACCATGTCTAGGACGTGGAAATCCGCTAATATAGTTAACTTTCCTACGTGAACAACTACATCCTTAATCATTCCAACCGGGTGTGCAATACTCCCATCTGCTAGCCCTATCAATACCTCCATTTCCTCTAACTTTCCTAGCTTAAGAGCGGTGAATAAGGACAAGGGAATCAAGTTGAGGCTTGACCCTAAATCGGCTAGTGTGTTGAAAGCTTCGGATCTTCCTATCTTACAAGGCAAAACAAATATACCCGGATCATCAAGCTTTTTAGGCAACTTGTTTTGAACGAAGGCGGTCCCATTTTTACCTATCTTACACTTCTCATATTTTTCTAGGTGGGCACTATAGTAGGGAGCACGCGCTAAGACATCAATGACGGGGCGTTCAAGGTGAAGTTCTTTGAATTCATCGTCAAGGTCTTGCGTAAGAGGTGTTTCAACAATGCTTTTGACCGGCTCTATAGTGGGTGTTTTATTTGATTGGTCCTTTTGGGGAACCTGGTTTTGTTTGAAACACGTGCTCGTTGATTTAACCGAGTAATATTGTGGACACGAAGTGGGTGACGAAACTGAGGATATGGAATTAACGGTTAGTTTCGGATTCTTGACCGTGTCGCTTGGGAGTGCTCCCATTTCTCGGTCATTGAGATCTTTCAACAATGCATCAATTCTAGTGGTCATCTCGCTTTGCTTTTGTTTGAAATCGGCTTCAAATTTAGATATGCGAGCTTCTTGAGATGCCATGAACTTTGACATCAATCCTTCAAGATTGTCGGTACTACCATAGTTGTTAGAAGGATTGTTGTTGAAAGTACGGTTGGATGGTGGACCGTTTGGTTGGTAACGATTAGGCGGATTGGAAGAATTGGGTTGATTTTGTTTCCACCTAAGGTTTGGGTGATTTTTCCAAGAGGGGTTGTATGAATCACCGTAAGTGTTTGGCTCGGGCTTGAAAGTGTACCACTTATCTCCCGCTTCATCGGTATGCGTGGATGCGTAGTCTGCAAAAGCTGTTGCGGGGAGTTCCACACAATCACAAGTGTCATGGGGACCACTACATAATTCGCATGAAGAAGTGATTTTGTTCACTTGGCTTGAAGGCTTAGGAGCTTCGTAAGATTTCATGAGAAACTTGACTTGGTCCTCAAGTTCCATGATCCTACGGTCGGGAGTGCTAGAATTGTTTGAAGGCAAAGATATTGCCTTGACCGTTTTGTTCAAGCCACGGGGATCGTTCCAACTTTCGTTGTCATAGAGAGCAAGATCTTCTATGAGTTCCCATGATTGTTCCGCACTAAGATCACGTAGCTTGCCACCGGCCGATTGGTCAATGGTTCGCCTCGTGGGGATGTCGATATGGTCATAAAAAATTTGGACTTGGAGCCAAAGATCTATGCCATGATGAGGGACTTTTTGGAGTAAGTCCTTGAAACGAGTCCATGCTTTATAAAGAGATTCATTTTGACGTTGTTGGAACATCAAGATGTCATTTCTAAGCTTAGTAGTTCTCCCCGGTGGGAAAAATTGAGCAAGGAAACGAGTGGTGAGATCATCCCATGTGGTGATGGATCCCGCGGGTAAACGCTCAAGCCATTGACTAGCTTGATCCCGTAGAGAGAATTGGAATAGGCGTAATCGGGTAGTCTCTCTAGTTTCAACACCTAGGTCTACGGAATCTACGATTTTGAGAAAGTCCTTAAGATGTTGGTTTGGATCTTCGGAACGAAGTCCATGGAATGCACATCAGCTTTGCACCAACCGGATGGTGTCGGATCGCATGGGGGTCACATTGGCTCCGGTGAGCTCAATGGTGTTTCGGTAGCCTTGGTGGCTAGGTCGGGAATACTCTCCTAAGGTTCGGGGCCTAAGGGGTTCTAATGGTGGGTTTTGTTGTGGTGGGATGACGGGTTCAAAGATGTTACCACCTTCCATGATGTCGGATGGTAAAGAGTTACGAACAAAGGCACGAAGAAATAAGATAGACTAAAGAAGTAAAAATAAAAAATAAAATCGTACTAGAAAGGAATCTAGCAAGTAGACCTAATAAAAATAAATCCTAACCTAGACAATAACTATTCCCCGGGCTGCGGCGCCAAAAACTTGATGCATGGGAATCGCAACAGGCTTTACCTCTCGAGGGATCTCGAGAAGCTTACAACCCCCACCAGGCGGTGTACCTGATAGTTGTAGTATAGTATAGTGACAAGTACCGGGGGATTGATCGTTCAGCTTAGGAATAGTGTCGCTAGGATTAGAAAGCCTAATTACTAGTTCTAAAGGTGAGGGATGATTATTTTTTTGGGTTTTTATATTTTATGGAAAGCAATTAAAATCTCGGGTTTTGGAAGAGTGGGCGGAATTAGTTGCTATTCAACTAACCCAAAACTAAGATGCAATCAAAATAAAATACAGAAAATGAAAATAAACTAATTATACTAAGGTTGTGAGCAGTAATTGGAGAAAATGTGTTTACTTAGATTTCACTACTCCCTAGATATCTTTTACACGTTAATTACTTGTTATAATTGCATGGATGACGGATCGTATTCCTTAATACCATTCATGGGGTGGCATACATAACTCCCCAATTCTATGAGCTCTTATCTCCTCCTACACCATGCCCAGCACAACTATAGGGATTGTAAACAGTGGCTCATGCATTAAATACAACCAATAAAGACCTAGTACGCCTCGGTTCATGTTTCTTAAGACGTTCAAGCATGTTACCATTTGGAGATCTGCCAGTTTTCTTAAGCCTAACATATAAAATCATTCATCCACAACAAGAATAAACAAGTAATCAACACATAATCAATATCTTGGTTTCATTAGATCTAAGCAAACACAAAAGAGATCTAGCCTAGCATAATGGAATTGAGACAAGAACAAGATATAGACAACCAACACATAGACATATTGATTGAATTAGAAGAATACTTATCTCAATTACAATGCAAGGTATCAAGGGTTTGGAACCCTTGAAAAACCTGTAAAAGTTGCACCAAATTCGTCTTTAGGGTTTCTCCAAAACTTCTCTCCTTTAATGTGAAAAACTAGAAAACTATATATAGGAAAATAGGGGTGACGGCGTCAAGAACAAAGGTATGACGCCGTCATCTCGCCGCCAAATACTTCCTAGGATGGCCTTGATCTACTTCTGACGCCGTCAAGGCCTAGGCCGTCACACAAATTACTCTTGACGCCCTGTGTGTGACGCCGTCATCAACTACGGATTTTTATTCTTGGGGTTTTGACGCCGTCAGGACAACTCTTGACGCCTTCATGAACTACGGATTTTAATTCTTGAGGTTTGACGCCGTCAAGAAGAACTCTTGACGCCTTCATGTACGGTTCCCAGCATGGAAAATTGAGACTTTGCCGTTTTCTTCACTTTTATGCTCCAAAAACGTCCAAAATGGCTTCTTTTTCAGAATTCACTCTCCAAGTACCTAAAATCACAAAAGGAACGATTTAGGGCAATATTTGATCAAATAAATTCAGATTCGGGCTTAAATGACCCCCTAAAAACGGACCATTTTTCGCCTCATCATATACCCTTACACTTGAGATTTGCTTGTCCTCAAGCAAATGCGCTTTTATTCTCCTCAAAATATAAGTTAGGGGTCATTTAACACTAATATAAAAGTAATTACAACAAATAATCGTTCCACTAAAGACCAATAGACAAGCACGGAGGTCATACACAAGCACCTCACAAATAGTGTTTAGATACTCACATCTCTCGGGTGTAACAAAGTAATATAACATTATGGAAATGGAAGATATCTCTCACTACCTGTCATAGCAAAATAGATTACCATAGGCTTGGGAAAGGATCAAACCTCCACCACATGGCGTAAGCACCTAGGATAAACTATCAAAGAGGTTTTTTAAAGGGTTGTAACGTTAGGTATAGGGATATGAATTACACGGTTTTGTTGGATAAAGGAAGTTTTACTGGTGGCGAGTTAACAATCTTGGTCAATTACATGTACAATGTAGCGTTGCTAAGCCAAGACTAGACTCGACTTAAGCTAATAAATGAAAAAATAACAAAAACATAAAATGAACATAGAATGAAAAGGGATGGTAGTCCGTATGTTTTTTCTCTTTTTCTCTCTTTTTTTTTATTTTTTTATTTTTTATTTTTTTTTTGCATACATTCTTACCCTACCATCCAAAATAATACATCATAGGGGATGAGAATTCCCCTTACACTTGAATCTTTACATACTTTACAATTAAACTAATCTAATGACTCGAATTAAGAAAATCAAAACACTTGGAGCACTTTTAAGATTAACGCACATATGGGGGTAATAAATGATGTTCTTCCCCATTACTCCATAAACAAGTACTTTACCCATGAGTCCCAATCGTCCCAAAACAATATGTACAAGGATATGACTCGACTTAGCAACCATGTAATCAATTAGAAAGTTAACTTAGGGTTTAACAAATAACAATAATGCACTAAAAATGAGCGCATACACGGAAGGCTAAGGCGATTTGGGTGTACATTTAAGTGGGGTGTAACAAATTCTTCCTTTAAGTAAAATGCTTAAAGTTAGAAACGAAAAGATAGGCTCGGAGGGGTGTACTAGGGGTTTCGTGTACTAAAAATGAGTACAACGCTAATGGTGTGGGAAAAATTAGTTGACTTAACTAGCCAAGTAATATGACTTAAATGGTCAAGTAATTATGATACGGGTTTAACACAAGGGTGATCCTAATGCCTCTTATCATGTAGTAAATCCTACTACACGAATGTAGTCTCACTAGCGGTCTCGGGATGCATGACTAACGCAAGTTCTAGAATCTAAATGCTACCGGTACACTCATAAGCACTAATAGTGAATGCTTTTCCTATCAAATCTAAAGGCGAACCTCACATTTTTGGGTGGAAAATTTTTCTGAATATACGGTTATGTGCTAGTCATACAATCTCCTATCCATAAGACGCTTGCTATGGCTAAAGTTTCACTCCTAAATGTTGTAAAAAAAATTTAAATTTTGCGCTAAAATTACACTAACAAGTATTTCTCATAGTTTTATTACACATCTACCATTAAACAAAACAAACTCAAGCGAAAGTGCATATGTAAGGTATCATCTTTTTACCCTCCCCTTACACTTAAGATGAACATTGTCCCCAATGTTCAAGTAAAGAATGTAAAAGTGAAAAAGTAAAGAGAATGAAATCAAATACTCCCCTGATTCACTAGGTATGGATTATAGGTTGGCCAGGTTAGATCTTCCTCCAAGAAAACGAACAATCAAAGCTTCCCTTCCATAATATAAATCATCTCCTTGTCGAACATAACCTATAAATCCTGACAAAATAGACAAGACAACCTCGCGTAAAATCGGCGGCATCCTATATAAGTTACTAAATCCTAGAAAACAAAGTAAGATATAATGCTTGTGGAATGAAGTTTGCAGATTTCCTGGAGATTATAAAACTTAATAATTCACAAAAACCATAAGACTCCGTTAGAAAAACAAAACCGGTAAAATTCCCAGATTTTTAACTCCTGACGCCGTCAAGAGTAAACCGCTGACGCCGTCAGAATGGACCTGCAGAAATTCTTATGTTAAGTTTCCGGAAAATTTCTGGAAAAACTTGGTCTTACTTCCTGGAAAATCCTGCAAAACTTCATTATGAATCAATACAAGCATTTGACTCTAACAAATACGAATATACATGTTCATTTAATATTGTGGAGAATCATGATCGGTTTGTTTCTTAAAAACATATTTGGGGTTTCCCCTTACACTTATCTTTTGCAAAAATACTTTTAGGTTGGAGTTAAGACTAGGCCAAACAACATAGTAAAGTATTTCCACATTTTAATTTAGAGACATGATCAACCAACAATAAAAATAAAACATGCATACGGAAGCAAATAACAATCAAACAAATAAAATCACACAAAACATGGGTTGCCTCCCAAGAAGCGCTTTTCTTTATTTATGAGTCTTGTAGCTAGACTCAAGGTCATGGGTTACTACGTGATTCGGGTGAGTTCCTCGTTGAGGACATCTTTGGGATCAAACTTAGGTTTCAACTTTCTATCGGTTTCCTTAGTATGGTATGACCTTTCAAACTTTTCTCAATCCGGATCATACAAGGTCATTCTAATATGCCATGACCCGTCACCTTCTTTAGGTGGCTTGTCCCACCTCCATTTACACTTATCTCCCTCTCTTTTCCATTTATTCCTTTCTATGTTAATGGGCATTACGCTTAATAACTCAATCATCTTCCTAAAGACTAAGGGGTCCTCAAAGGGGTCTAGCTCTTCATCTCTAGCTATGAGTTGTTCTACCGAATGTGTCTTTTCAACAAAGTCTTTTTCTAGATAGAATGGGCATTGAGGTCCTATAAAGTTCCTTTCTATCCAAGGTCCATATCTAGACGGTCTCCTATTCATCTCTACCCAATGCGGTGTTGGTTCATCATCACAATCATAACTATGCTTCTTAACATCATACACCGACCAAGTATCGCCTTCACCTACCGTTATCTTTGATTCCTTGCAATCTATCATGGCACTAACGGTTGCTAAAAATCCTCTTCCTACCAATAATGGGCATGTAGTGTCACTAACCATGTCTAGGACGTGGAAATCCGCTAATATAGTTAACTTTCCTACGTGAACAACTACATCCTTAATCATTCCAACCGGGTGTGCAATACTCCCATCTGCTAGCCCTATCAATACCTCCATTTCCTCTAACTTTCCTAGCTTAAGAGCGGTGAATAAGGACAAGGGAATCAAGTTGAGGCTTGACCCTAAATCGGCTAGTGTGTTGAAAGCTTCGGATCTTCCTATCTTACAAGGCAAAACAAATATACCCGGATCATCAAGCTTTTTAGGCAACTTGTTTTGAACGAAGGCGGTCCCATTTTTACCTATCTTACACTTCTCATATTTTTCTAGGTGGGCACTATAGTAGGGAGCACGCGCTAAGACATCAATGACGGGGCGTTCAAGGTGAAGTTCTTTGAATTCATCGTCAAGGTCTTGCGTAAGAGGTGTTTCAACAATGCTTTTGACCGGCTCTATAGTGGGTGTTTTATTTGATTGGTCCTTTTGGGGAACCTGGTTTTGTTTGAAACACGTGCTCGTTGATTTAACCGAGTAATATTGTGGACACGAAGTGGGTGACGAAACTGAGGATATGGAATTAACGGTTAGTTTCGGATTCTTGACCGTGTCGCTTGGGAGTGCTCCCATTTCTCGGTCATTGAGATCTTTCAACAATGCATCAATTCTAGTGGTCATCTCGCTTTGCTTTTGTTTGAAATCGGCTTCAAATTTAGATATGCGAGCTTCTTGAGATGCCATGAACTTTGACATCAATCCTTCAAGATTGTCGGTACTACCATAGTTGTTAGAAGGATTGTTGTTGAAAGTACGGTTGGATGGTGGACCGTTTGGTTGGTAACGATTAGGCGGATTGGAAGAATTGGGTTGATTTTGTTTCCACCTAAGGTTTGGGTGATTTTTCCAAGAGGGGTTGTATGAATCACCGTAAGTGTTTGGCTCGAGCTTGAAAGTGTACCACTTATCTCCCGCTTCATCGGTATGCGTGGATGCGTAGTCTGCAAAAGCTGTTGCGGGGAGTTCCACACAATCACAAGTGTCATGGGGACCACTACATAATTCGCATGAAGAAGTGATTTTGTTCACTTGGCTTGAAGGCTTAGGAGCTTCGTAAGATTTCATGAGAAACTTGACTTGGTCCTCAAGTTCCATGATCCAACGGTCGGGAGTGCTAGAATTGTTTGAAGGCAAAGATATTGCCTTGACCGTTTTGTTCAAGCCACGGGGATCGTTCCAACTTTCGTTGTCATAGAGAGCAAGATCTTCTATGAGTTCCCATGATTGTTCCGCACTAAGATCACGTAGCTTGCCACCGGCCGATTGGTCAATGGTTCGCCTCGTGGGGATGTCGATATGGTCATAAAAAATTTGGACTTGGAGCCAAAGATCTATGCCATGATGAGGGACTTTTTGGAGTAAGTCCTTGAAACGAGTCCATGCTTTATAAAGAGATTCATTTTGACGTTGTTGGAACATCAAGATGTCATTTCTAAGCTTAGTAGTTCTCCCCGGTGGGAAAAATTGAGCAAGGAAACGAGTGGTGAGATCATCCCATGTGGTGATGGATCCCGCGGGTAAACGCTCAAGCCATTGACTAGCTTGATCCCGTAGAGAGAATTGGAATAGGCGTAATCGGGTAGTCTCTCTAGTTTCAACACCTAGGTCTATGGAATCTACGATTTTGAGAAAGTCCTTAAGATGTTGGTTTGGATCTTCGGAACGAAGTCCATGGAATGCACATCCGCTTTGCACCAACCGGATGGTGTCGGATCGCAAGGGGGTCACATTGGCTCCGGTGAGCTCAATGGTGTTTCGGTAGCCTTGGTGGCTAGGTCGGGAATACTCTCCTAAGGTCCGGGGCCTAAGGGGTTCTAATGGTGGGTTTTGTTGTGGTGGGATGACGGGTTCAAAGATGTTACCACCTTCCATGATGTCGGATGGTAAAGAGTTACGAACAAAGGCACGAAGAAATAAGATAGACTAAAGAAGTAAAAATAAAAAATAAAATCGTACTAGAAAGGAATCTAGCAAGTAGACCTAATAAAAATAAATCCTAACCTAGACAATAACTATTCCCCGGGCTGCGGCGCCAAAAACTTGATGCGTGGGAATCGCAACAGGCTTTACCTCTCGAGGGATCTCGAGAAGCTTACAACCCCCACCAGGCAGTGTACCTGATCGTTGTAGTATAGTATAGTGACAAGTACCGGGGGATTGATCGTTCAGCTTAGGAATCGTGTCGCTAGGATTAGAAAGCCTAATTACTAGTTCTAAAGGTGAGGGATGATTATTTTTTTGTGTTTTGATATTTTATGGAAAGCAATTAAAATCTCGGGTTCTGGAAGAGTGGGCGGAATTAGTTGCTATTCAACTAACCCAAAACTAAGATGCAATCAAAATAAAATACAGAAAATGAAAATAAACTAATTATACTAAGGTTGTGAGCAGTAATTGGAGAAAATGTGTTTACTTAGATTTCACTACTCCCTAGATATCTTTTATACGTTAATTACTTGTTATAATTGCATGGATGACGGATCATATTCCTTAATACCATTCATGGGGTGGCATACATAACTCCCCAATTCTATGAGCTCTTATCTCCTCCTACACCATGCCCAGCACAACTATAGGGATTGTAAACAGTGGCTCATGCATTAAATACAACCAATAAAGACCTAGTACGCCTCGGTTCATGTTTCTTAAGACGTTCAAGCATGTTACCATTTGGAGATCTGCCAGTTTTCTTAAGCCTAACATATAAAATCATTCATCCACAACAAGAATAAACAAGTAATCAACACATAATCAATATCTAGGTTTCATTAGATCTAAGCAAACACAAAAGAGATCTAGTCTAGCATAATGGAATTGAGACAAGAACAAGATATAGACAACCAACACATAGACATATTGATTGAATTAGAAGAATACTTATCTTAATTACAATGCAAGGTATCAAGGGTTTGGAACCCTTGAAAAACCTGTAAAAGTTGCACCAAATTCGTCTTTAGGGTTTCTCCAAAACTTCTCTCCTTTAATGTGAAAAACTAGAAAACTATATATAGGAAAATAGGGGTGACGGCGTCAAGAACAAAGGTATGATGCCGTCATCTCGCCGCCAAATACTTCCTCGGACGGCCTCGATCTACTTCTGACGCCGTCAAGGCCTAGGCCGTCACACAAATTACTCTTGACGCCCTGTGTGTGACGCCGTCATCAACTACGGATTTTTATTCTTGGGGTTTTGACGCCGTCAGGACAACTCTTGACGCCTTCATGAACTACGGATTTTAATTCTTGAGGTTTGACGCCGTCAAGAAGAACTCTTGACACCTTCATGTACTGTTCCCAGCATGGAAAATTAAGACTTTGCCGTTTTCTTCACTTTTATGCTCCAAAAACGTCCAAAATGGCTTCTTTTCCAGAATTCACTCTCCAATTACCTAAAATCACAAAAGGAACGATTTAGGGCAATATTTGATCAAATAAATTCGGATTCGGGCTTAAATGACCCCCTAAAAACGGACCATTTTTCGCCTCATCACCTTTGCAGGGTATGAGCATGTGGATCTTTGAGTGATGGTAACGGTCTTTCTCCAAGGAACATTCATGAGTACCTGCATAAAACAGTTAGCAATAAAGTATCCGGTACTTACAGGTTCGGAATTAGAGATCATCAACAGCATAGTGTGAAGACTCCTTCTAACCCTTACCAAGGCCGTTCCTGAATCAGATACCCCTGAGAGGGCTTACAAGATCCACCGAAGTACATCAATGATTCAGGTGAGTTGCTGGAGATCACCCCACAACTGTAGACCGTTTGAGACATAGTAACCATCATGATAGATAAGGCAAGATCCGTAGATATCAAAAAGACTCTTACAACTTGTGTCCTTTTTGGCGAACACAAGTGTATTCATAGGAAGTGTATCCTAAGAGATCTTTTTAATGAATCTCATGGCTCTAGACTCAATAAGTGCATAATTTGGTTTTCCTATGCGGAGACTAGGGAGGGGTCTCCTGCTTTAATATCAACCATCTCTAAGAGATAAGTCGATAGATTACACCGGTTCCCCGTGAGAATGAAACAAGCTCTTTTAAGAGAACTTGAGTGGATAGAAGGTTAAGTGCAGTGCGTCACTGGGTCCATGACGTCTTGTCTTCAATACCGGTGTCACCTTAGTAACAACCAGTAGCATATGAGTTGAACCCGGTTTCTGCCCTAAGGTTGAACATTTGGAGGGCTATTTCTTTTCACCCTTTTCATAACTTTTCCTTTTAATTCTTCAACCCCTTCTTTCTCCTTTCATTCTTATCTCCTTTTTTTCAAATCATACCTAAGGACTTCTAATTCTAATCTATTGGATTTGTCCTTGGGTAGATCCCTCCGGCTCTGGCGGATCATAGGACGGTTTTACCTAACCTTAGTCACCTTATAACTTCATGACTATCCTATTGTTGCCATGAAACCATTTATGAAAATCTCTCAAAGTGTTTATGCTAAAAAAAAACATACTTTGTTAACACTT
Organism: Artemisia argyi; assembly: GCA_030686995.1. Classification (NCBI taxonomy): domain Eukaryota; kingdom Viridiplantae; phylum Streptophyta; class Magnoliopsida; order Asterales; family Asteraceae; genus Artemisia; species Artemisia argyi. The sequence goes on from CM060708.1 coordinate 157,649,443, forward strand.
CGAGAGTTTTGCATTTCAATTGAAGGACTCCCCCTTCACATGTGCTCATGGATTTTTAAGAAATTTGCACATGCGTGAGGAGTTTGCACTTTTGAATTGATTCACTTTCAATGAACACAACCGATTCGAGACACGCTTACATCACTAGTTAGACTAGCTTGAAGTTATTACCCGGCCTGGTCATATCCACAGAAAGTTTCTCGAAACGGTACATTTCTACTAAGACAAATCCTTTTCGAGACACGCTTACGTGGCTAGTTAAAGAGTTCCATTGTCAGCTTTTAGGTGACAACTAGCTCTAGTAACTAACTTGATGTTATTACCCGTCGAGGATAAGTCTTTTCGATTACTAACTTTTGTTGTTTCGTCAATTCTTGGGTCATTTATGAGTCGAGCTCTTTTGAGATTCAAGACGATCACATTTTAATCACTTCTTCTCCCCCTCTAAAATAGCATATCGATGGTATTTTTGATACCAATTGATTAAAACCTTTTCTTTTTGGATAGCTTATGGGAGAAATGGATGTTTGTTCATTCCGTATTTGTTTCCTTTAAGCATGATCATTTTGGAACAACTTTATATTACTCCCCCTCAAAAATAGAACATTTTGATTAAATAAAAGCTTTTAAGGATTTGAGGGAGTAATATCTTGAGCTAAAAAGTTTTGATAACCTTTTGAAATATTTTGAAAAATTTTGCTCAGAAAATTAAGAAGACTTTGATAAGCTTTTTGGTGAGAAGTCTTCTTATCTTTTAGGATTGTCGCACAGAAATGTACAACAGGGTCCTTTCTTTGAAAATCTCGGGTTATACACTGTTATGTGTGCATAAGCCATTATGTTTTTAGGATAAGTGCTAAAAAATTATTTAAAACCTTTGTTTTGATTTAAGCACTTTCCTTTCTTTGAAGAACGAGTCCTTAGCTGAAATACTAAGAAGTCATTATGTTTTTGGATTAGACAACAGCTTTTGGAACCCATTTAAGCACGGCGCCAATGGGTTTACCATATTTTGAAATCCATTTGAAAGTTGTGTCAATCCGAGACAAAGAAGTTAAATTCCAACGAGGACTGAAATCCGGTGTTTCATTTTGAAATAAAGTTCGTGGAATCAACGGTGATTTAAAACTCTTTTGCTTTTGAAACTTGTTTGAGAAACCCGATGTCTCTCTTGGAGTTTTAAAACTTGAAGAAGAAGTTTTTCATCCATTGTTGAAACTCGGTGTTTCATTTCGAAAATTCGTTTTTGAGATGAATGGAAATCTTCCAGAATTGGGATTTTTCAAAGCATAGTCATTCCTTTGTTGTAGCGGAAGCATTTCAGAGTATGAATAATTCAAATGTTTTGAACGGCTTTGCTTTGGTTTCCACACTGGCTTTACCGGAGTAAAACGAGAGTATGGAGTTTGAAAACCTTGATTCTTTTCAATATGAGCACTTGCATTTGAAACCTTTTGAGGAGTAAATGTTTCAAAAAAATTAGGTCTCTTTGAAAATTTCCTTCCTTTTTGCAAAGAATAGGTTGTAAACTGAGAAACCTTTTTCAAAAATGGTTTGGAAGATTCACCCGTGTAAACCTTCTCCGAAACACTTACTTGTGGTTTAGACTCGTTTGAAACTTGAAATTTTCCTTTTGACCGGTTAAGAACATCAAACTTCGCTTTTAATGCATTGTATGACGTTCTCAAATCATTGTATTCTTTTTGAAGAGAAAGATAATCTGATGATGCCAGTTTTTCTTGCAAAGAAGCATTTTGATTTTCAAGATGTGCAAAATATTTTTCATATTTGTCTGTTTCGATTGAAAAATCATTTTTGGCATCACCAAAATCCTTGGTTTGTTGTGCAATCGTTTTTTCCAATTCAACAATTTTTTTTGAAGCACAGACTTTTCTTTTTCAAAAAGATGATTTGGTGTGATCTGAGAGTCAGATTTGTTTAAAGTTTGATTCTGAACTCTTGACCGCTTGATTGAATCGAACAAGTTTTTGTAAGTCTGTTTCAAATGCTCATTTTCTTTTTGTAATGATGCCACAGCATGTTCCAATTCAAGATTTTTTGTATCAAGTTCGTCTAAATCAAACTTGATATTGGTATCATCACAATTTTCTTCAAAAATCTTTTCTTTTTCTTTAAGCACTGATGTCAAAGAGATTTCAGAAGACATTTTCTCATTCTTCTCTTGCAGTTTAAGTTGGAAAGAGATACTTTGTGCTTCGAGTTTTGCAATATGTTTCTCAAACTGAGCTGTTCTTTTTGACAATTCTTCTTTGACATCAGTTGCTTCTTTTGAAAGCTCGGTGATTTTCATTTTGAGACAGAGATTTTCAGATTTCAAGGAAGATGTTTGTTCAAAATTCTCATTCTCATACTCATGGCGGACAGATGCTGACTTGAACGACTCTATTTGATTTGTGAAAAATTCTTTTTGGATGTCCAGAATTAAGCATTTTTCATCAAATTCGTCTTCAAGAGAGTGAACGTACTTTAGATCTTCTCTCATTTCAGTTACAAGATGTTTTTCAAAGTACTCAAAGCATAAGTTGATATCTTTCACACGAGGTTCAATTTCTTCTTTCAAAATCTTTTTGACTTCTAGCTTAAGGCTTACATCTGATGAAAGAGGATTAGAGAAAACACTGTTTGTGATGTTTTCTTGCTTAAACCAAATGACCTTTAACGTTTGCTCAATGTGATGTTTAAGATTATAAAATTGTTTCCTTGCTCTATTTTGCCATAAATAACATCATAGGTAGCAAGTTGAGCTTCTTTGAAAAAGCTTTTCACATTTGTGTCTTTTCTTTTGAAAGGTTCTTTTGGTATATCTGTCAATTGTAGACAACAATACACAAAGCCATGATACGAGAGTGGGTTTTTTGTTTGTTTTACTTTCAAACGTTTTTCCTCTTCAGATTTTAAAATATCTTGAGACTCAAACAAAAGATCATCTGACAATTCTTTTCCCATATCATTAGCATTATACAAAATAGGTGTCAACTTTTGCACTTTGTTTAAAAAACAAGGTTTTTCATTTTCCACATTAGCATTATGCACAAAACCAATCCCAGATGTTTGTTTCTCAACCTCCTCATCTTTAATAGGCAGCATGTTGATAGTCTGAGAAGTCTGTCCCAATTTTCGAAGTTTGTTTTCAAGATCGTTTGTTCGTTTCAAAAACTCTTGGTTTTCATTCTCAAGTTTTGTATTTACAATCTCAAAATTTGATGTGGTTTTCTGAAGCTTTGAATTTTCACTTTTTAAATCATTGTTCTCTTTTAAAAGAGCTTGAACCTTTCTGTTGTTAACAACCATTTGAGCATCCAGATTTTGAATAGAACGTTTTTCACGAAGAACGGCTTCTCTATAACCAACTTCAAGTTCTTCATTTCTTTTTAAAAGTGGTTTGACAGACTCTCCATACATTTCAAACTTTTGAGCTTGAGATTTAAGGTTTGAGTTTTCAAATTCAAGTTCAGCTTTTCTTTTTGTTACATTTTGAAAACCTTTTTCCATTTCTTTAAATCTCTCAAGCTCTTTTGTCAATAAGACATTCGTTTGCTTAGCTTTACGATTGTCCTCTTTGCACTTTTCAAGTTCATGTTTGAAATTATTGATAAATGAAGCAAAAAAGGTACGATCTTGTTCATAAGAAGATCCATCCTGGGCAGGCTCACCTCTATTAGGATCCATATCTGGAGTATCAAAAGTGATATTACTATCATTTTGTTCCACCACATAAGTGTCACTAATAAACTCAGGATGCTCAGGATGTGTCTGATCATGAGCAAACATATTCTCAAGTATATCAACATTATCATGAGCATGTGAATGTTTTACCGTAGCCAATATCTCTGTGTCTGATGAAGGTCTGATATGATCATCTTCGGTGTCCCAAACAGCTTCATTCTTTTGTGTACCATCAATATCTAAATCATAGCTAGGACTGCTACTTTCAACCTGCTGTTCTGAAGATGAATCACTTCCCGTGAAAATCAAGCTATCATCTGATGCATCACCCTCATTGACGGTTTCCTCTTCATTTTGAACATCTTTCTCTGTCTCTTTTTCAATCACCTCAGTTTCCTTTAACTGCATCTCTCTTTCAATTAGCTCTCTTTCTTTAAATTGCATTTCTTTTTCAATCTGCTCTCTTTCCCATTTCAGCTTCTCAATTTCATTTAACTCAGCTTCCTCAGCATCAAGTATCTTTTCGAGTTCATCCATTTGATTTATGCATTGAGTTCTGAAGGTCGAATAGCTTACCCAAAATCTTTTATAAAACGCATCGATAAACTCTGTCTGGTTCATTATCCAAGGGTTAAATATTCTCTGAAACTGAGTTTGGATGACTTTAAGAGATTCTTTGCAGTTATGCATATGAAGTTCTTCTTCATTAAGTAGTTTTCAAGTTTTTTCAGGTTTTGGATGAGTTCTTGTTGGAAATGATGAAATTGGACTCTAACGTAGTATTCAAATGCCTCATCGAACCTTATTTCTAAACCATAAATATTGATGACCTTCTCTACATATGACTTGAACATTGTAAACACTTTCTTTGAATCTCTCTCTTGGATTTGCATTTTTATTTCCATTGTTTAAACGATGTGTGATAAAGTTGATCTTAGGATATTTTAAGATAACAAAGGTTGTTGTTTGAAGATTAGATGTTTTTGGCGAATTTTGAAAAACGTATATGGTAGATTTTAGTGATTTCGAATTTTCCCACCAAAAAATATTTTGAGAAATCTTCTCCCTCAAAATTTGAAAATCACGTTGAAATGCAATTCTAAGGTTACCAGAAAAATTTGAGTAATAAAAATTTTGACGCCAAATTTTACCGAAAAAATTTGAATTTTGGCCTAAAAATTTGAATTTCGGGCCAAAATTTTCAACCTTATACCAAAATTTAAATCTCGCGTAAAAATTGAACGTTTAGTGTCCTGTAAAAAATAAATTTTACTCAAATTCGATAAGCTCGGTAAGCTCAGAAGTTCAAACTCGGTAAGTCCTTGACACTTTCAAACTCGATAAGCTCAGATGTTCAAACTCGGTAAGTACTTGACACTTTCAAACTCGATAAGCTCAGATGTTCAAACTCGGTAAGTCCCTAACTCGGTAATTTGGTATAATTTGGGCAGAGTTTCCCCTAGTTAGTTACCACACATAACCTTACTCGATAAACGATAAGGCAATGGCTAACTCGCCAATAAGAGACTTAACTCGATACAATATGGAAGCAAACTCGCTGAAACCCAAAGTTAACTCGAAAGTGTGAGACCTTAACTCGGTAACTATTCTAACTCGATAGAAATTGTGCTAACTCGCAGAAACTTTCAAACTCGCTAAAAAAAACCTCCAAACTAACTCGACAGAAGTATTTCAAACTCGCAAAAATTATTTTCAAACTCGAAAATAATTTTTCTAACTCGAAACTATTTTTCTAACTCGACAGAAAAAAATTTCTAACTCGAAAATATATTTTATTTTAAACTCGAAAATAATTTTTCAAACTCGAAAATGGCGATAAACAGTACAGATCCGAGATTTTTTGCCCAAAAAAAATGATTTTTCACCCAAAAACAACCTAAAATTATCCCTAGGCTCTCTGATACCACTTGTAGGACCGTAGAACAACCTAAATCACTATTGAATCATGCCTAAATCTTAGAGAGAGAAAGTAAGTATAGAGAGAGAGTGAGTGGGAACTCTAGTATGTGAAATAATGACCTTGTTATTACTAAGAGAACCAACCTCAAAATGAGGCCTTACATGTGTATTTATACTTGTAGTCTAGGGCTTCACATATCTTTGATCATATTACATAACTAGCCCTTAGACTTTATACAAGCATGAATAATAAACATAAACTTAATAAACTAGCATTTACTAACTATTACATTGATATATTTAACTAACTATTTGGCTCAATAAAGATCGTCACTTTTAATCCTAACAAAAAAGAAACCCTAAACATATTAACAGGTTCTTAACAGGTCTTAACAGGTTAACCTGTTTATTTTCGTGTCGTGTTCGTGTTTGAGAAAAATGACACGATAAGTTAACAGGTCGTGTTCTCGTTTGACCTTAACAGGTTCGTGTAACCTATTATGCCAGCCCTACATATGATTGCAGTGAGTATTCAGGGAAGTTTCATCAATAGTTCTTGTGAGATGGTTGTGTAAGAAGTTAATGCCTCGTTTTGTATTCCTTTTTCCCATTTGGGGTTCTATTTATATATTTTGTTGCCTTTTAAAAAAAAGAAAAAAAAAAGAAAATCTAATGGTAATCTTTTAATGCGGAGGAATACATCTTAATAATAATAATTTAAAAAAAAAAAAAAAAAAAAAAAAAAAAAAAAAAAAAAAACGCGAGAATTATAGTTCTCAGTTAATTTAAGAGTGGTATATATGTTTATTAATTTCTCAATTAAGTTCAAAACTTATACTAGATAGTATGGTGCGTTTGGTTTGTAATATGGAATCAAAATAAGAGTAAATTACACCGTTCGTCCCTGTTGTTTGTTCCAAATCACTACTGTAGTCCCTGATTTATTTTTTTTGCTTTTTTGATCCTTATGGTTTACATATTGCACGTTATCAGTCCCTATCACTAACTGTCGTTATCTTCTCCGTTAGGAGACAATTGTCCAGTGGCAACGTTAGTCCATTAACCAAACGATTATTTGCAACGTTAGTCCTTTATACTAACGACCGTTACTAATTAACTCAAATTTTGGCTTTCTTAAAAAAAAATTCTACGCGGTTTTTGCCCTTTTTCATGCGTTTTCTTAGTTTTTGTCCGTTTTTATACGCTTTCGTCCATTTTTATACGTTTTCATCTGTTTTTCTTACGTTTTCATTCGTTTTTATTCATTTTCTTACGTTGTCATACTGTTCTATCCATTTTTACACGTTTTTGTCTGTTTTTCCCCGTTTCATGCGTTTTCTTATGCTTTCGTCCGTTTTTATACGTTTCGTCCATTTTTATACTTTTTTGTCTTTCTATATACGTTTTCGTCTATTCTTATTACGTTTTCCTTCGTTTTTATCCGTTTTCTTACGTTGTCATATGGTTTTATCCGTTTTTCTAAGTTTTTTAATGTATACTTTTGCTCCATTTTTTACGTTTTTCTCCGCATTTCTTACGTTTTCATATGTTTTCATCCGTTTTATATGGTTTCATCCGTTTTTATACATTTTCGCTCGTTTGCTTACGTTTTCACCCGTTTTCTTATGTTTCTATACATTTTCTTACGTTTTTGTCCGTTTTATACATTTTTGTCCGTTTGTATACGTTTTCGTCTGTTTTAATACACTTTTCTTGCGTTTCAATACGTTTTTATCCATTTTTATCTATTTTCATATGTTTTTATACACTTTCATCCGTAAAAAAACGTAATAAAACAAAAGAAAACATATATAAAATGATGAAAACGTATAAAAACGGAAAAAACGAATAAAACCCAAGAAAAATGTATAAAACAGATGAAAACGTATATAAAAGGAAGAAAACATATAAAAATAGATGAAAGCGTATACAAACAGATAAAAAAGTAAGAAAAACGAACAAAAGTGTAAAAATAGGAGGAACACGTATAAAAACATATAAAAACGGATAAAACCATATGAAAACGTATAAAAACGGATAAAATGTATGAAAACATAAGAAAAACAGACGAAAATGTACAAAGAGGGATGAAAATGTTTAAAAACGGACGAAAATGTAAGAAAACGCATGAAAACTGGCGAAAACGTAAGAAAACATGCGAAAACAATAAAAACCAAAATTTGAGTTAATTAGAAATGGCCATTGGTATAAGGGACTAACGTTGCAAATGATTGTTTGGTTAATGGATTAGCTTTGCCACTTGACCATTTGGTTAAAAACGCATGAAAACGTAAGAAAAACAGACGAAAACGTATAAAGACAGACGAAAAGATATAAAAATGGACGAAAACGTATAAAAATGGACAAAAACGTAAGAAAACGCATGAAACAAGGAAAAACAGACAAAAATGTATAACAACGGATAAAACCGTATGACAACGTAAGAAAACGTATAAAAACAAATGAAAACGTATAAAGACGGACGAAAACTAAGAAAATGCATGAAAACGGGCGAAAACGATAAAAACCGCGTAGAAAATAATTTTTTTAAGAAAACTAAAATTTTGAGTTAATTAGTAATAGTTGTTAGTATAAAGGACTAACGTTGCAAATGATCGTTTGGTTAATGGACTAACGTTGCCACTTGACAATTGTCTTCTAACGGAGAAGATAACGACAATTAGTGATAGGGACTGACAGCGTGCAATATGTAAACCATAAGGATCAAAAAAGCAAAAAAAAAAAAAAGATCAGGGACAACGGTAGTGATTTAGAGCAAACCACAGGGACGAACGGTGTAATTTACTCTCAAAATAATATGGGTTTAACATAGTGATTGAATCCGTATGTATATAAACGTCGATATTTAATTTGTAAATTTGATATGGTTATAACTTATAACTACAAGATGCCCGTAGCGATTTTAGTTAATCGGTATATATTCCATTCTTTCATTTAATACCCCTTTATAGGGCTGTAAACAAACCGGACGAACACGAACGGAGCCATGTTCATGTTCGTTCATTTAATTTTAACCGGACAAATAAATGGATACGGACGCGTAAACGGACGAATTTTCTTGTTCATGTTCGTTTATTGAAAAAATGAATTGTTCATGTTCGTTCATTAAGACACTAAACGAACATAAATGAAAATAGACAAACAAGCATAAACTTTATTGAATTCTTCACAATATATTGTTTTATAAGTGTTATTTTGTTTAAACAAACAAAATTTTAAAATTATAAAATTAAAAGATATAATATATGAACATAAATAGATAAATAAACATAAACGAACTTTAACGAACGCCTAATCGGATGTTCACGAACATAAATGAACGAACGAGACGTTTGTTCATGTTCGTTCATTTAACTAAATGAACGTAAAATATTGTTCATGTTCGTTCATTTATTAAATGGACGAACATAAACGAACTTTTTACCGAATAGTTCATTAAAATGTTCACTGAACGTTCAGTTCGTTTACGGCTCTACCCATTTACCAAACATGCACGTAGTGATATGAAATGATCATCATATCAAAGCCTTGTTATTTCAGTCGGTGGCGGCGATTAGCATGTGCAAGTGGTGCAACCGCACCGGGCCCCCCTTTATAAGGGGCCCCCAATTTATTATACATCCATTAATATTTATAGTTTTATATATAAACGTTTTGAATTTTTAGTGTCTTTGTTAAATATTCTATCAAAGTTGAACCGGGTCTCAGACAAAAAATAGAAGACAAACTTTGAGTCACATACAAAAAGAGTAAAAGACTTGGGTTACGGGGGCCTCATTTGTGATTTCGCACCGAGCCTCCCAAATCAATGGGACGGCCCTGAATTTTCAGTTAATTCTTTTTTTTTTTTTTCTTTTTTTTTTCTTAATGGTAAATAGTATTAAGAATTGGCCACAAAAGGCACAAAAACTACAAAAAAGCACAAAGCATAAAACTGTTAGGACACCTCCCTAACTAGTTTACATTGGCTAAGAAACAAAGGCCAATAGCCAACAAAACCAGATTACTACAGATAACAATAACAATAGCAAACAAACTACAAACCAGGAACAATAAAACATGGAAAATACAAAAGAAATAATAATCCATCCTGGAACCTCACAACACAATCCTAGCAGGAAAAAGGGCTCAAACTAAAGTCAACACCATACCATACTCTGAATACATGGAAAAATGCAAAGGGACCAACCAATGCACCTCCAAACATCACCATCTGATGCCAACTCATAGCAAGCTAAACTACTAGGACAATGAAATGAGGATACGATACCATACATTAGAATATAACAGCGCACCAGCAACCCATTCCAAATAGAGAGCACACCAGCAATAATCTCAAAAGCTGCAACATCCAAAACCACCAAAATCACTTCAGGAAAGCATCTAGTAAAGCATCTAGTAGACAGCCCCTTAATTTGAAACTTGAAATTACGTGAGGCGCAACCCAAAGACCAAACAATAAACAGCCAAACAACAAAAAGGCTTACGTCGTTTAGTTGATTTCGATTCAATCAACCTATGTCAACATGACAACATGTTTGTATAATATCTGAACAAAATCCAACCTTATTGAAATGCGTATCAACTTTGTTTTGAAATGCTCATCACCATGTTGCATGTTGTAACCTTTTTATCTTGAACCAGCTTGTTGTTGTTACTAGACCAGCATTTCCCATCGTTCTTACCTGCTATGATTAGTTCTCGTGCATACCCTTCGAGCATCCAAACATTCGACTGCTTACAATTTTTTGAACCCGAGAATATTATATTAGGATCAGTGGATTCTCTAACAACATGTGTATTAGAGTCCATTGGCATGAATATCAATGGTAGGCCAAAATTGAAGCCTCGGTCATCATGGACTATGTCAAGGGGGCACAAATCATTTATAGCGGCAGTCCGTTGGCAATATGAAGTATTATATTCCATACACTAGCAAATTTTGCATCGACGTCGAGAACTGGTTTTATCGATTATATTGTTGGCTTGAAGAAGTCGAGATTGTGGAGAAAAGAACAAATACTAACAAAAAAAAATCATTTATGTAGCTGCAATATAGCCTTTGTCAAGTGTTTGAGGTGTGCTTTAAAATGCATGGGAGTCGCATAAACTACAAGAGAAACAATGTTATTTTAATATATAATAATTTATTTTTCTTAGAGGGGTGCTTTAATTTAAGTTAATCACAAATCTAAAGAGTAATAAGACGACTAACGAATAAGGGTTGCATGTGTGGTGGTTGGTAACCATTAAATGGCAAATAATTATACGCTCTAAATAAATTGAAACACTCTACTAGCCACATATATAACTCGTCGTCGAGTATCCAAATTTTAACTAAATAAAGATTTTTGCATCTCCTAACTTTATTTATTTATTTATTTGTTTGTTTACTTTTGATAATCTTACTAATTCTTGGATAACTTAAAAAAATAACGTTTGGTACTTTCGGCTAGTATTTTATAAAGTTTTGGTTGCATTTTAGCAATCTTTTTTAGCATTGAATTATAATTTTTAGTTAAAGAAAAAGCTTGTGATCGATCTTGCGTTGGGCTGTAATTTCTTGCATATATATAGTCTTGGTTTTTTTTACCGTAATTAAATGGACGCGGTGACAAGACAATAGTATATAGTTCATTATTCTAACATTTAACTTAAAATCAAGCAATTTAAATTAAGCTAGTAACTATTGTATAGGCAAAGAAAGTGTTAATTAATATTATGCTATGACAAACTTAACCTAGAAAGGCTAATCACTTATAGCTAGATGTTGACTTCCATTCTCCGCAATCTTAACACCAATGTGCTAGCAAACAGGCTTGCAAAAATAGCAGACTGTTGGGCAAAACACAAGCTTGTAATCGTTATCATATTTCTCTATCTTGAACCAGTTGTTCATGGTTTCTGGACTGGGGTTTCCTAAAATTCCATGACCCGTTATGATCATTTGTCCCTCATACTCCTCAAGCATCCACACATTTGACTGATTACACAATGTTGAATTCGAGACTACGATGTTAAGATCTTTGAATTCCCGAATAACTTCTTTCTTGGGGTCCACGGGTGCGAATGTCAATGGTAAGCCATTATCGACTTCTAGATTTGCTTGGACTACGTCAAGTGGGCATGACATGTTTCTCGTCATGGCTAGCGTTAGGCTAACACCCGTGCCTTCGTATATTGGCAAGATGTAGTATTGCGTTCCAGCCCGGAGAATGTTTCCATCCATATCAAAAACTAGATCCGGTTGATGTTGGGCTAAAGCAAACGAGATTGTGGAGATCAGAACAAGTAACAACATTATACTCATTTTGTTGTGTAAATATTGTGTAAATATTAGGTGTGATTTTTGAGTGCATATATATGGGCATTATTGTTAGATTATGGACATTATTTTAGTAGTCGTATGTTAGGATCGTTCGAGATCGTGGGATTGCACACTTTACGTATGAAGAGTAAAAGAATAATTATTTATAAATGTTATATATAATTATTAATAAACACAAAACTAGTAACGACCGTTAGTATTTAACGGAGAATGACTAACGACCGTTAGATGAAGATTAGGAAAGTAATACTTATGAATAATTGGAAACAAGAGAATGTTCCGGAATCCCTTTGGGGATGTGATACCGATCGGCCAAAAGGGGTTCTCCACCTCCTTTGTGCCTTGAGCTCCAAGTATTCATTAGTATATAAACAAACCCAAGATTCATTGTTTTCTCATAACTTGTACACACACATCTTGGTGTTTTTTTCCTTCTCTTGTCCCTAAATCGATTCAATCTTAAAACCCTTTAAGGGATTCGATTTTCATAAGCTAAAAGGTTTTGTGTTTAATTTACTTGCATAGACTTTTACTTGAATTAGTACGTGTGTACAAGAACACGATTCAAACACAATATTGTTTGATTCTTGGATTGAATTACAAAAGAGGTAAGGGGTAATTCTTATAATCCACATAAACCCTAATTAGGGTTCTTGAATTGAAGATTGCAATTTATTCTTGTTTGGGCTAGAATCACAAAGGTATGTTTACTATTTACTATTGATTAATTAATTCCATGTTGTATGATCTTGTTATAACGCTTCCGCTATGCTCTCTTGATGTGTTTGGTTTATTTTATATGATTGTCATGAAATCATAATTCCAACAGTGGCATCTAGAGCTGTTATAATGTGTAATTAATTATCGAAACGCATAAAAATTGAATCTTGATTCGTTTAATTGCATGTTTTTAGGGTTTTTCGATTCCTAACCCTAATTTTTTTTGGTCGATTGACCTATTAGGGTTTTTTTTTTTTTTTTTTTTTTTTTTTTTTTTTTTTTTTTTTTAATATGATTAGAAACCCTAGGATGTCATATAATTGGTTATGCGTTTTAGTAAACGATCTTGGTGCAATATGTTAATTGTTAAGCATAATCCATGAAAAGTGCATGCTTGCGTGGATTTTATTTTGTGATAATTTAAATGGTTTAAATTGGATATATGGATTCATTGTTAAGTTATATTGAAACATGTAAATTTATTAATAGATGTCGAATTGGGGAAGACTCCAATATTAAGTAATCAATTATTTGCTATGTGGTATTTGTTTAGTTTTGCCTTACGCAATCGATTTATCGATGTATGTGACTCTTTTTTCTTTGAATAAGAAAGCCTTAATTGAATAAATGCATTATACACCTAGACTTGATTATTAATAGGAATATTGAATAAGATTTGCATGTTGCTACATGTTTTATACATATTTAATTGTTATGTTATGTATATGTTTATTTGGTTGTTTATTTTTTATTATATATTACTTGTTTTTGTTTTTTATTATGTTAGACATGTTTATAAACTAAAAGGGTAATTTTGAATAGAAAAATAATATGGACTAAATAAATGGTGAAATTATTTTGGTTTTAAGAGTTTAAGTTTCAAAGGATTGGTTGATTGATGTTTTTGTACATAATGGTTAACTAGGCCTGACCGAAGTTTACACACTACAAGATGGGTATAAGGTTGGCTTCGCATTAAATTGTGGCCTTAGATAGACAACATTCTGTCTTAACGCTCGTTTGTGTGTAAATTAGACTTACCGAACAACCATTACATGTACACTGTCATCTTAAGGGTGAATTGACCACAATTCCACAATGATTATCCGAAACACTAAGCCTTAGGGCTTATGCAAAAGTACGATATAGTGGATGATAATTGTTGGTAATTTTTTAATTGGTGAACCCGATACCTCAATCAAAACTTTGCTATTTTACTCTTAGTGAATTGGTAATAAAATTGTTTTATAAAACCAATGTTATGAAGTTGTATGCATGCTTCTTCATACATTATTTTGATCACACGTCAAAATTAATACCCTTATAAAATTAAGTCGAATGCCATCTAATTAAGAACACTTGAAGTTGTAATTTACGTCATGTGAGAACTTGGGGAGATTGCAATGGAGAGGTAAATTTCGTAATTTCATTGCTAGCAGATCAACTGATGTAATGGATTTATGAGTTTGCAGTTTTTAAGTTAGACGACTTAAATTGAGTAGAAAGTGAGAGCTTGGACTCAAGGCATTAAGATGGGGATGAAACATGCTTACATTACAAAGGTTTTGTGAATGTAAATTACATAAATCTAGGAATTGGACAAATGTTATGCCAATTATTGTACGACAATTACCTTGTTGAATACTATCATTACTAGCAGATCAACTGATGTAATGGTAGTATGGTACTATGTCAATTGGGATCCTAGCTTTAAGAAAATACTATGGTTTATATGAATATTTACCAATGGGTATTTTATTTTCTTAAAGATCTAATTATCGAAAATACTGAAATTGAATTTTGTAATTCGTTTTAATGTATTAATGCAACGTTCAAACCGTAAACGCACTTTGGGCTTTGGTAAATTGATCTAGTTCTGTTTTCAAACAAATGTTTGATTAAGAAATATTTACTTAAAAGACAAAAGAAGTCTCCTTTCTATGAAAGAAGAGTGAGATACAATCCTATTTCTTTTCATGAATGAAAAGGATAATAGGAATATTAGATATGTCTAAATCCTAATATAACTCATAGCAAATTTTTAATAGTTAAGAAAATTTTGCATATTTTCCATAGAGATTTCATCATCCTTATTCGGTGATTAAATTTTTAATAACAAATATGATATTTGGTTAACATAAAATTATGTATGACATTTTATGAGTTATAATAATTAGAAGCTAGACTAATTACCGCAAAATGGTAAAAGACAAACTAGTTTATTGATCTAGTTGTTTTGACTATTTAAAAGGTTCTACATACATTGTAGGATGGTAGACCTCTTAAGGAAGAAATTGCATGCCCAATTTTTCAAGTTAATAGCATTTGGTGGATAGTCCATCATTTACGTAGTAGAATACAATCTTTAGTGCATAAGTAATTGTTACGTATGAACATTCAAAGGTGTATGAAAGTTAAAAGCACACTATTTTCTTTCACTGGATATGAAACATTTACAATGTTGTCAAATTCAGTGGGAGTATTGTGTACTTATTACTGAATAAGGAATTATTGTAATGATCTTTAATTCAGTGGGAGTTACAAGCTTTGACACCTTGGTAGCTAAAGATAATTACTTTCCAAGTGTAGACACTCATACTTTTAAGGATAGTCTTGTACGTTTCTTTACTAGACATTGTTGTTCTACATCTACTTGTTATGCTAAAATCTGTGACACAATTATATTGATCACAAAAACAAATGCATGGCGTGTTGTTTATCAACTATATGAGGTTGTTCCATGCACAAGTGGGAGAAATGTTATCTTTAATGTGTGCAAGAAACAACTCATAAAGATATGATTTAATGGATTCTCTTGACTGAAAGGTAAGAGAATTACATTCTAATATGAATTATACTAATCTAATTCAAGAAACACTTGGTGTTACAATTTATGTTATGTGAGAGCTTAACTAGATTGCAACAACAAGGTGAATTTCATATTTTTATTACTAGCAGATCAACTGATATAATTGAACTATGAGAATTTGCAGGTTCTAAATTAGATACCTATTAGAACATGTGTCAATATGATATCAAGACTACTTTAATTTGTATATTTATGAATTCATGGAATGACATAAATTAATAAAGTAATCTAATGCTGCTTCAATATGAATATTTATGTGTCCTTGGAATGACATAAATAAATGAAGACATAATGTTGTTTACATTATTGTGAAGTAATAAATTAACTTGAAATTACTATTGAAACCAAGATATGGTGTTCATAATTACTTTAGTTAAACATGTTTATGTTTCATTGTAAAGATATAAATATAAAGTCTTTTAATTGTTATAAGACTTATAATAAAGTAAGACGTTATCTTGTTATGTGTTTTAATTAAGACATATACATGAAGTCATTAAATTGTTAAATGACTTATAACGTATAGTGAGATTATAACAGTTTATGTTTTCTTGTAAAGACATGGACATGAAGTGACTTTGTAAAGGTACTTGTGTTATAAAGCATGTAATTGGCTTGAAAATTATTATACCATTAAAATGAATTAGTTGGTAAATAGACAAGCCAAAAGACAATATGATTATCTTAAATATTGTTAGATTGTCTTACAATATTAATACTAATGAAATACCAAATGTTTATGGTATGTTCAGTTAGGAAAATCAAACTCTAGTTATATTGTTTGATTAAAGATAACTATGATTTCTTTTATTCCAAAAAGTTATCAAGGTTAGAATATTGAGTATGGCTTGGATATATTTAATAAAACTCCAATCTAGAAGATTAATAAGACATCATCATATGATGGAATGTGATGAATTACATTAAGTCTTAAATTGAAGTTCTAAATTTGTTTAATAGCTTATGAAGAGGTTATTAACAAAGTAAGTCAGGAACTGTCAATATGTATTTGTAATATCCCAAAAGAGAACATTGTATTGTTGCTTTATTTGCTAAGTATTTAAAGATAGTTTTTAAATTACTAAAAGCAAGTGGGAGTTTTGATCTTTAAAAGATAAAATTACAAGATATATAATCTTCTAAAATACACTAGCAAATATCATGATAAAGTTTGACATTTGAATGTTAAATCTCAAGATGATAATAAAGTTTGACATTTAAATGTTAAATCTCAAGATGATGGAATTCTCATTCATAGAATAGCAAAATATCTCGGATATTTGATTAATATGCTGAGGGCTATGATTTACAGGATTATTGTAAACCTGATAATCATTATGATACATTACCAAATATGAAATTGGGTAAAGTATACATGATATGAATGATTAAGATGTTGTCCATAAAGATAATCAATTTTAGAAAATTGGTTTATCTTAATAGTTAGACTAGAAAATGAAGACGAGTTTCTTCAAAGATAAGGTAACCCTTGTGGTTTAAATCTTTGTATAGAAATCATAATATGGACAATATTGTGCACGTATTTAATGCATGTTTTATGACAAGATTATTAATCACACTTAAGCGATTAACAGTGATTGAATATTCTTTTCTAAGTACATTAAATATATATAAAGATTATGATTGTCATATTTATGAAATTGACAATGGAATATCAAAAACTCTTTCTTGAGTGATTACTTGAGCGAGGACAATAAGTAATTAAAAGGAGTTTATGAATTCAAATAAATCTTTGGAAGTGTACAAAGTGCAATAATCCATGGATGGATAAATGCATGCATCTAGAAGATTACTCTTATGTTTAATTATTAAATTCATGTTTTGATTTATAATTATAATAAGATAATTTCTAAATATTCCTAAAAGCTAGTGGGAGTATTATGTTTGATTTCTTAAATCATATATGTTGTAGAACATATAAAAGGTAACATTCCATATAAGTTAAAAGTCAAGTCTTAGTTTGAAATGAAACTTTACTTGAAAGATTTAGAAAATAAGACATACAACCTTGAAATGAATGTTTATTGTAAGAAACATTTGTGGTAAATGAATCTAATATAACATGATATATTATTTAGAAAGTCTAAATAGATATGTATAACATGAATAAAATCTAAGTATGACTCAAAGATTTTTCATGAACATCATGTTTTGTTGTATCATGCTTGATTACAAGATGATTTAGCAATATTAATATCTAATTAAAAGGTTATTAGATAACTTGTGTAATATTCTAAAAAGAATATGTTTGATTATAGAATCACATCCGAAATCTGGAACAGCTTCCAAATTCTATAGATGAATAATTTTTCAATTGTTGTGAAAATTGTCATAGCCAACAAACTTGAAAGTTTTAAGGGCATCAAACATTACACAATAGATATTAATGTTTACGGAAAGTTTTAATAGCATATTGTTGTTTGCATACAATAAGGCTAATGAAATTGAGATGACACTCAATACTAGTTATGATAAGGATTTCATCCTTGGCTATTACTAGTTATGCTTACTAAAAGCATAGTTGCATTATACATTAAGAGAATAAGAATACTTTAAACTTTAAAATGTTTGAAAGTTTAATTATCATAAATTGGTGATTAAGGATGTCACACATTTTATGAAATATTATATGGCATTATCAATATAGTTGAGTATGCACATACAAGAATTTCACTAGTTGAATTCTTGAAATAAGTATTCTTAAAATTCTGATAGATCAAAGTTGGATGATTTATGCCTTGTCAACAAGTATGAATGTCATTACTTGAGACATAATTCATCAACAAGAGTCATCATTCATTGATCTATTTAGTATTTGGATAAGGGATGTTAAATAATTATTATAATAAATTAAAATACATGGTATGTTTAATTTATAATATATTGTATCCTATATTTGTATGTTTAATCTATGAATAAATGTTATTCTAAATTGTCCGTTGTCAGTTAATAATATGAGAATATTATTAAATTAAGATAAAACTGAAGGTTGGTATAATATACTTAAAGTATATTGATGCGTAGTCATACCATTTCAGATGATATTCAATGATACCGAATATAGGACTTATCCCAACTACATGATGTTACTTTATGGATTTTTTTATTAAGTAAATTATGAGAAGTTATCCTCAGACTTGAGATGCAAGATAAGTGTCATGAATGTAGTACATTTTTGTGGAACAACTTAACGCTATACGTAACTGGTAGTCATAAGGGTTGTTTTCGGAAATGTTACAAAATTTGTGGGTTTTGCTTGTAATCAAGATAGAATTTGTTCCTTCAAATTTATTTTTAGAGTTTAATACTGTTGGGCCCCTCATAGGGTTGGTAAGATGCATGTGCGGCCGCACCCAAGATCTTCCCTGAATATGTTCAAAAAATTTGGTAATCTTGATCAATCATAAACAATGAGAAACAGAATGGTTAATTAAGGAATGACTTTAATCCATATCCTTATTAACGTGGTATTAGAAACAAAAGGATAATAATAATGAGAAATCATTAAAAGGTTTTTTCAGGAGCCTTACTCGAGATCGTACTAGAGGCATCGGCGTGTTGCAAGACGCTAACCGGTGTGATTACACTATTAAAATATGTCCAAGTGGGAGTTGTTAGATTATGGACATTATTTTAGTAGTCGTATGTTAGGATCGAACTCAAGATCGTGGGATTGCACACTTTACGTATGAAAAGTAAAAGAATAATTATTTATAAATGTTATATATAATTATTAATAAACACAAAACAAGTAACGATCGTTAGTATTTAACGGAGAATGACTAACGACCGTTAGATGAAGATTAGGAAAGTAATACTTATGAATAATTGGAAACAAGAGAAGGTTCCGGAATCCCTTTGGGGATGTGATACCGATCGGCCAAAAGGGGTTCTCCACCTCCTTTGTGCCTTGAGCTCCAAGTATTCATTAGTATATAAACAAACCCAAGATTCATTGTTTTCTCATAACTTGTACACACACATCTTGGTGTTTTTCTCCTTCTCTTGTCCCTAAATCGATTCAATCTTAAAACCCTTTAAGGGATTCGATTTTCATAAGCTAAAAGGTTTTGTGTTTAATTTACTTGCATAGACTTTTACTTGAATTAGTACGTGTGTACAAGAACACGATTCAAACACAATATTGTTTGATTCTTGGATTGAATTACAAAAGAGGTAAGGGGTAATTCTTATAATCCACATAAACCCTAATTAGGGTTCTTGAATTGAAAATTGCAATTGATTCTTGTTTGGGCTAGAATCACAAAGGTATGTTTACTATTTACTATTGATTAATTAATTGCATGTTGTATGATCTTGTTATAACGCTTCCGCTATGCTCTCTTGATGTGTTTGGTTTATTTTATATGATTGTCATGATATCATAATTCCAACAATTATAACTGTATATAGTGCGAAGATACATGAAACGGATTTTTGAAAGACCCTAGAGAGAAATAATCTTATATCTTAATTACTAATTACTAATGTGAAGAGTATTGGTAGACTATGTTACGAGTCACAAACAATTAAAGTATCGTGAAATGTATTGATATAATGGTGGTCTTAACATGACTTTGACTTTGAATCAATACACTTAGAGCAACTGTAAAGCAGATTTGAACAACTTGGCTTATTGTGATAAATGCTTTTCTAATGACTTTTAGGATAGCTTGGTAAAGACTAAAGTTGAAGAAAAAATGAGACAAGTCATTCTCTTAAATGAAGACTAGTTGAGAAAGTTTGTAAAGCTTTTGGAAAGCTTTTGTGTAGTGGAGAAGGTTTGTAATTTTTTTTTTTTTTTTTTTTTTATTATATTTTTTTTTTCATATATTAAAGTTATTAAAAAGTTAATTGTGCTAAATGCATTAAGTTTTTAAAAACTTGATACATTGTTAATGCTCAATCTTATAACAGTTCACACTTTACACGTAGTTTTTATTGTTGATCAAGTGTGTACTACAAGGTTATATAATTAGCAAAATGATTAGAAGGATTTAACATTGTTTAACTCTTGTTTATTCATTAATTCTAACATAGCGCCAAATATTTTATTTGCCATGTGATTCTCCATAGGTTCCCATGCACCTTAGCTTGCTATAAAAGGTTCCTTGAAATATCACCCGAAATGACCAAACCATGGATACATTCATGATTTAAGAATGATTAGATGATTGGTCGTGCATAGCGACGATGATATATAGTAGCGTTGTAAAACCTCGCGAAAATTCGTATAATTAACTTCGGTTAATTATATAAATAATCCTTGTCATTATTGTAATTACCATTTTTACGGGGAAATTTAAAATTTTCTTTGTATATTAAAATGGTCATGATTATGATATTATCAAATTCGTCAAACGACAAAACAAGTTCTCGACAAAATTAACAAAATATTTATTTAACTAAACCTAATTAATAAAACTAATTACTAAAACTAATTTCTAAACCTAACGGGCCCTTAATCCCCCTAAGCCCAACCGGCCCACACCAAAACCCAAATTCAATATTAATAATACACAATAGATCGACTAAGGCAGCTCCAAATCGTCTCGTTTATTTCTAATTTTTGCACACGACCTAAGTATATTTTTGCCCATCCTCGTTAAGCTCCTAGCCAACTATTAGTGTGTCGGATCTCACGTTCACACGTTGAGTTTTGATACGTTTTTACGAGGCAAAGTATTTGGCTATGAATCGATCCAAATGATTTATGAATTATTCAATTCTTATCCGTTTTAATCCTCGTTTGTTTCTAAATGATCCTAATAATGTTTCTAAGATGATTTTATGCTCAAATGTCCAATATGATCATGTATATACAAGTATTAAGCGATTTGGTAAATCGTTTATGTATATATGGTTGTGTCGACATGCATGAATGAATCACCACAAACATATTCCTTCATTCAAGCTCTCACATCCCATTTTATATCAATTAAAAATCGTCCTTGAAGCCATAGGTACTGACATGGTATAGTAACTTTTGTTTACTTGAGTCGTTTAACACCATACGATTCTTTTCGAATGGTAATATATACGAACCATGCATGCACTTGGTTTCCTCCATTCTCAAACACTTCTCATAAACGTTCTTTCCTCAAAACTACTCCTACAAACTTATAAGTCGAAGGTTATATTGGTTGGAACTCAAGAAAAGAAATCGGGTTTTAATATATATATATAACGTTTGGGTTATATATTGGAAACGTGATATTCTTGTGCTCAATCCTATCACTCTCGATCTTAATCACCTCTAAGGTGTTTGTAAGTCGTTTTCAACCTTTCTCAATCCATTTCATACGTTAAATATTAATCATGCATAATATCTATATTTGTTTCATCGTCTATCATTTTAGTATATTTATACACGTACATATTTGTTTTTAGAACACGAAACGTGACTAGCCTCTATCTTGGTAGGCCTAGGAGTCACGTAGCACACTTGTTTCACCTTTATTTTCATGTTACATGCATTCTACGAATCCATTTCAAACCAAGTCACATGTATAAAATTTATTGAAAACACTTACTAAATATTTCAAGTTTTTCAAAATAATAAATCGATCCAATCACTCTACAAAAGCATCGTATAACTTTCAATTTCACGTAACAAGTACCCAATATTTTTGCTGACCTAATAGATCACTAGAAAACTATTAGTTTCATGTACACGACTTATAAAAATATTCACGTTTTGACACCCTAATCGAGCCAAAGTAAATCGACACCAACCAGATTTTTCAAATTAAAACTTATATAAAAACCTTAAGTTTTGTCGAGTGGGCTTAAAACAAGGCCCAATAAGACTTTGCGTTTTAACAGTCCACTGGGCTCATAAAATATATTTTTAAAATCACAAAGTAAGCCCAAGTTCAAGCCCAAAAGAATTTTCATGCCCTCGCCTCTAAAATTTTAAATGGGCTTTAGTTTGGTTCGAATTAAGGCCCATAAGCTAAATAAATAAGCTTTTTATGAAATAAGCAGTGGAGTTAAGCTTAAAATTTTAAAAGAAGCTAAGGAAATTTTTATAAAATTTTTATAACCACTTATGCAAAAATTGGACTAAAAATGTAACGCGACGACACATATAGGGACTAAATGTGAAAACTGTGAAAACCAAGGACTAAAAATGTAGAAACAGAAAGAAAGGATAAAAATTGATAATATAATATTGTTACAAGCTTAGATTGTAATATTGGACATGTAGTGGACTATAATTGTAAAAATATATAAAAAGGACTAACGGTGTGACGCTAACGCCGTTAGTATAAAAATTGTAAAATTGGAAAAAGGACAAGAACTACATATAATCTATTTGACATTCTTATTTTATTTTATATTTTACGGCAACCCTCATGTCATATGTATTTTTATTATGTTTATATATATATTATTTATTTTTACGTTAACTATATATATAACGATACTTAAAAGGTTAATATTTTTACTTATGAATTAAAAAGGTAAAACTACGAAGGATATTTTAAATAAAGTATTTTATCATATCATGCATGACATAATAATTTCACTGCACATCATCTATTCGTCATCATGAATAAATCTTATTCGTTATTCGTTCGTATTTACCAAATAGTATTTGGTAATATTCTCTGATAAATTTATTTATCAGGTTCCGTATCAAAGACGTTTCTATAATCGTTCCCATAAATCTCGTTCTACTTTACTTTTCATCATTTTCAAATCAATCCAGGTGAGTCATAGCCCCATTTCCAATAATTGTTTTTAACTCATTGGGGGAGATACATGCTTACATATACTTTGATAACTTGATAAGTATATGAAATAAAATAAAATACATGATTCAAATCAATTTCCTAATTGATATTAAAATAATATAAATTGTGATTTAAAATATGTTAATATTTCCAATGTGATTATTGTGGTATATATGTGAAATATATAGTTATTGAAGAATTATTTGACTGAAATATTGTTATTCATATGAAAATGTTCTCAATTCGATTATTGTGGTATGTGATATAAATGTGTTACTGGCAAAATATTCAAATTGAATTTCTGATACTCAAACGATACTATTTTCAAATTGAATTTTGGATACTCAAAAGATGATATTTTCAAACTGAATTTCTGATACTTCAACGATGGTATTTTCAAACTGAATTTCTGATACTCAAATGATAATATTTTCAAACTGAATTTCTGATACTCAAACGATGGTATTTTCAAAATGAATTTCTGATACTCAAACGATACTGTTTTCAAATTGATTACTGTGATACGATACTTGATTTCATGATGTTATGCTAAATGAGCCCATAGGTCCTTGATATTGCCTAAGTTAGCTTATCGCCATATAGTCCCTCAATCATGAGCCATTAATCACCGTAACGTGAGCGCGAATATAGTGAACAGATTCGAAACCTGTTTTGGATTGACCACCGATCCCACTAATACTTGACGAAATGCCATTATGCATGTGGTTAGTCGTATTAGTCGTGATACACTATATTTGAGACAAGTAGGAATTGGCAAATCACATACGAATAGAGGGCAAAATCTGTCATTGATTTGATAGAACACCCCTTCTGTTAACGTCTTGCATGTCATGAGGCTTGGTGCAATATCTATAAAGGAAATATATATGTTTTCAACATATATTTAGATACAGCTGTATAGGTTTGGCCATACGTGAATTGTTTATCTGATTGAATTAGTATCATGAGTTTCCAGCTCATGTTAAGATTATTGATGATTTATTAAAGATGATTGAATATTTATATGATTTATTTGTGATTATATTCGATACATGTTTCGTTACTGTTTGTATTTTATTAATACCAAATATTCCTGAAATCTAACAAAATAAAGGGTTTTTCCTAAAACTCTATGAACTCACCAACCTTTGTGTTGACACTTTTAAGCATGTGTATCTCAGGTAATTTAACGGAGCAGGACAAGACACGGAGTGGGCATTTATTACTCTGATAAATTAAAATTGTGTAAAAATCAAATTTGTCATTTTTACAAGTCTTTATATCTTTTCATAAGATTTTAAATCAAATGGTTCATCTTTTATCAGAATTATTATTTAAATGACAAATAACTTTCAAAATGTTTCTTTTAAACCGTTTTATTGGTTAAAACTTCGATCCTCACCGTAACACCCAAATTACTTTTTCGTTGCGACAAACTTTAAAAATGGAGGTATTACAGATTGGTATCAGAGCTACAGTTATAGAGAATTAAATGTTTTCAAACATTAAAACTATAACTTCATTTTCAAAATAATGATTTTACACCATAATATTTTATGCCCTCCGTGTCTGCAGACTGCCGTGCTCCATACTTTATTTGTTGAGATTATCGTACATGCTTAATAGTTACTCATATACAATTATTATTTCATCTGTACTGTTATATCTTTAACATACAAAATACTCATAAAATATTATTCTTGGGTTACTACTGTAGCATGTTTTCAGGAACGCCCGTGAATATCAATTCTACTCTCCATAATACTAATACCTCATCAATCAATAAAAATTCTCCAAATAATGAAGATCCTTACGTACAAATAATAAAATCCCAACCTAATATAGATCTAAATCCGAGATCACCTCCGTTGTCACCTATTCGTTCACCGTTACGTCAAAGAATCCGGAGAGCTACCAAATCATATGAAAATTTGATTGGTGGCCAGGTAACGTTCGAAGTTGGACAAGGTTCGAGCCAAGCGATATCATGGACGAATGTTGAATCAATTTCTCCGTTACCTTATACTTCAGATTCTACAAAACCTAATTCTCCAAATAATTTATCTTCACCTAACTCTCCCGACTACGGTATAAGTACTCCTGAATCAATATGGAATCTTATTTATCGACATGCCGGCATATTGGATGCTCACACTGAACAGCTAAAAGGGTTACAACCAACTCAATTTGAATGGTACGACCGTAACCTTAACGCATTGTTCAAGAGGGCTGATGCTGGGAGGCGAACAATATGTGAGATAGGGATAAAGATTAATGAAATAAAGGATAACACCAACCAGGAACTTGGAAATTTGGACTCCAGGGTTCGTTGTGCAAGAAGAGAACACGGTCAAACACATGTAAGAATTGAAGATATTGAGAGAACCCTATGGATGGCCAGAGATGCAGCCAGAAACCAGGGTCAAAAGATTGCCGCATTAGAGAGTATGTTGGCAAACCAAATGAATATGTGTCAAGAACGTTTCTCAAACATGGAAGCTGCACAACTTGAGCTTGAGAAAGAAATTAGATATTTACGTCAGAGATGTAACTAATCTTAAGTTACAAGTTTTCCTTGTTGTTCCTAATAAACCAAATAGACTTGGTTAATATTTCTTGTAATGTTCAATAATTCTGAAACCTAAGAACGTGAAATCAAAACATATTGTATAATAACATCCTTTCTGTTATACATATATGTTGTGAATCAATCTTTTCTTCCGTATAAATCATGCATGTAATGAATCCCCATATTTCATGCAAAAATCTCATCATTTGTTATTTCTATAATAACCAAATGATTCTATACAGATCAATGGAGTATTAGTAAAAGATCTTGTATCGTTTATCTTGCAAAGACAATCGGTCAAGTTATTAATATTCTGTTTACATCTGTAATATTATTCAAATCTACCGTAAGATTTCTTACAAATAATTAAGAATTCTTAAAAAATTTCATAATTAACCTAAAACTTTAAGAATCGTCTAAATACCAATTTTTGAAAGTGGAATTAAAGAATGAAGAAAAGATAATTAAACTTCATTTGAAATAGACAAGTTGGATTGTTCCTTAGTAATCCCATATCAAGAGTTGATCATTAATAAAATGATACAACAAAGACATCTTGAAATTAGATTACAGTAGGGAGTCAATTCAGTCTATTATAAATGAAATAATTAACTTCATTATTTAAAATTTTCTGATATTATATGGATTCTAATGTTGAGTTTCATTTATGTTTACAGAAAATGGACAACATGAACAATGCATATCAATCATCATCAGAAATTTCCATGACTCCTGGAGCTATCCAGAAATTGGTAAATGACATAGTGTCGGTGGTACTAGAAGGGACTACCTTAGTTTATCCGAGAAGAGAGACGGGTATACTTGGTAATCAAAACCCTGCAAATTTCATGAAGTATAGACCACCTCACTTAAATATTCAAGAAGGAATGATCAACCCTACCATCAACCATCATCAAGGAATTAGGCATGGAATGTTATCAAATGAAAATCATCAGAAGAGGAAATTACCTGACACAGGAACCGTCAATCCCGTCTACTGCAACATCTTCAATGCTCAAGATCGTTATCGCAAACATCTAGAAAACCGTATAAAGTATCAACATCAGCTGGGAATCAATCAGATAGCTAATAGAAATTGTCTTGTCGCACCTGTTTCTGGAAGTGGTTATCTTGGAACTCTACCCTGGTGTCAAAAATGCAACCTGCATCACATCGGAAAATGTAGGGTTAGATGCATGAAATGTCAGAAATTAGGTCATCAGACAATTAGCTGCAGGACTAAGGAAGTGAAAGTACAACCAACAACCATTGTATGTCACGGATGTGGTAGACATGGTCATCATGTGAAACGATGTCCAAACTACAATGTTAATTGGAAAGCCAAGACCTTTACAAGAAAATGAAGAATCTTTAAAGACCTTGATAGTATCAAGGGAATGGCAACTAGATTGTAACAGATGAATAAATTCCTGTTGAAGATAAATAAAATCTAGTTTAAAATTTCCTAAGTTGTATTTCTTTCCTGTATTTCACTTCAAGTTACTATGGATGTAACTTAAACAATAATCTTTCTACTGTATCGAAAAATCTCCCTTGTAATATTTCCATAATAATAATAATCCAAGTTAATTTTAATTTCTGTCTCATCTACCAAATAACAATATACAATAATTACTCCATAAATTTTTGAATTATAATATGAATCCTAAAATTTTCCACTTTATTTCAACAAGAAATTACGTGTTATATCATAAAAATAGCACGTTGAACACCATCTAAAACAATTTATATAAATATACGATTGAACCAAACATCACATCATTTGGTCCTCAATTATACATAACCTGATCAACTATGTATAATTTATGAAGAATTTTGTTATGAAAGGAACAATGATATTTATAAATTATTTAATAACAATCTTCATTCAAACACAAGATAAAAAGCTAAAATAAATTGTTCATAATACATTGAACAACCCATAATAAATACCTATCATATGTCATCACCACTATGATAGAAATCAACAAAAGTATAATTAAGAAAAACACCAATAATTCACAACAACTAATAAAAGACATCAATAACGAAAATATTTATTTAAAATCCATAAAAATTAATACATAAACAAATAATTAGCATCGGAAGTGCTATCGTTACAATTATTGCAACACAAACAAAGGAATCTTCAATAGGTTGATCCGCAATGACAAATAAGACTTCCACCAACAAAACAATAGCAAGAGCCACCACAGGATGAATCACTTTAATTATGCTGAAAAATAAATATAAACCAAATATTAAAAATAATAATGAGACAAATTCTTAAAAATAAAATGAGTTTTATTCATTATTCGTTACAAATATATAAAAACATAACAAGAACTTAATCCAAAACAACCCTAGCTTAAGATTTTACCCCCAGATCTTGTCGACGGTAATAGCAAGGATGGTCAGGGGTACGACAAACATCAAGATCGCAACCAAGAATCCAAAGTCTTCATCCGGAACGTACGCCAAGTAGATAGCGGCAAGGACGACGTACACAATCGCTAAGATGGTTATGAGATGCGGCATTTTGATGGAAAATGAGAAGAAAGTGATTAATGGAAGGAGTGGAAATTGGTAGTGGTATATATAGGTTAGAAGGTGACCATTGGGCACTATTCCCAACCGTTAGGGCACTATTTACTAGCCGTTATTTCACTATTCATGACCACTAATTTCAAATATTCACAACCCTTAAATACTTCAGTTACCTTATCTTGTTGGGTACAAGTAAATCTAACTGAATCCCGTTTCCGTAGTTTTAGGAATAAAAATCTCCCGACAACCTCTGTTCAAAAATTCCTTACTCAAGTAATCACATTAAATTTGAATTTCGGGACGAAATTCAGAATGACATGTGGGTACTGTAAAACCTCGCGAAAATTCGTATAATTAACTTCGGTTAATTATATAAATAATCCTTGTCATTATTGTAATTACCATTTTTACGGGGAAATTTAAAATTTTCTTTGTATATTAAAATGGTCATGATTACGATATTGTCAAATTCGTCATACGACAAAACAAGTTCTCGACAAAATTAACAAAATATTTATTTAACTAAACCTAATTAATAAAACTAATTACTAAAACTAATTTCTAAACCTGACGGGCCCTTAATCCCCCTAAGCCCAACCGGCCCACACCAAAACCCAAATTCAATAATAGTAATACACAATAGATCGACTAAGGCAGCTCCAAATCGTCTCGTTTATTTCTAATTTTTGCACACGACCTAAGTATATTTTTGCCCATCCTCGTTAAGCTCCTAGCCAACTATTAGTGTGTCGGATCTCACGTTCACACATTGAGTTTTGATACGTTTTTACGAGGCAAAGTATTTGGCTATGAATCAATCCAAATGATTTATGAATTGTTCAATTCTTATCCGTTTTAATCCTCGTTTGTTTCTAAATGATCCTAATAATGTTTCTAAGATGATTTTATGCTCAAATGTCCAATATGATCATGTATATACAAGTATTAAGCGATTTGGTAAATCGTTTATGTATATATGGTTGTGTCGATATGCATGAATGAATCACCACAAACATATTCCTTCATTCAAGCTCTCACATCCCATTTTATATCAATTAAAAATCGTCCTTGAAGCCATAGGTACTGACATGGTATAGTAACTTTTGTTTACTTGAGTCGTTTAACACCATACGATTCTTTTCGAATGGTAATATATACGAACCATGCATGCACTTGGTTTCCTCCATTCTCAAACACTTCTCATAAACGTTCTTTCCTCAAAACTACTCCTACAAACTTATAAGTCGAAGGTTATATTGGTTGGAACTCAAGAAAAGAAATCGGGTTTTAATATATATATAACGTTTGGGTTATATATTGGAAACGTGATATTCTTGTGCTCAATCCTATCACTCTCGATCTTAATCACCTCTAAGGTGTTTGTAAGTAGTTTTCAACCTTTCTCAATCCATTTCATACGTTAAATATTAATCATGCATAATATCTATATTTGTTTCATCGTCTATCATTTTAGTATATTTATACACGTACATATTTGTTTTTAGAATACGAAACGTGACTAGCCTCTATCTTGGTAGGCCTAGGAGTCACGTAGCACACTTGTTTCACCTTTATTTTCATATTACATGCATTCTACGAATCCATTTCAAACCAAGTCACACGTATAAAATTTATTGAAAACACTTAGTAAATATTTCAAGTTTTTCAAAATAATAAATCGATCCAATCACTCTACAAAAGCATCGTATAACTTTCAATTTCACGTAACAAGTACCCAATATTTTTGCTCGACCTAATAGATCACCTAGAAAACTATTAGTTTCATGTACACGACTTATAAAAATATTCACGTTTTGACACCCTAATCGAGCCAAAGTAAATCGACACCAACCAGATTTTTCAAATTAAAACTTATATAAAAACCTTAAGTTTTGTCGAGTGGGCTTAAATCAAGGCCCAATAAGACCTTGCATTTTAACAGTCCACTTGGCTCATAAAATATATTTTTAAAATCACAAAGTAAGCCCAAGTTCGAGCCCAAAAGAATTTTCATGCCCTCGCCTCTAAAATTTTAAATGGGCTTTAGTTTGGTTCGAATTAAGGCCCATAAGCTAAATAAATAAGCTTTTTATGAAATAAGCAGTTGAGTTAAGCTTAAATTTTATAAAAGAAGCAAAAGAAATTTTTATAAAATTTTTATAACCACTTATGCAAAAATTGGACTAAAAATGTAACGCGGCGACACATATAGGGACTAAATGTGAAAACTGTGAAAACCAAGGACTAAAAATGTAGAAACAGAAAGAAAGGATAAAAATTGATAATATAATATTGTTACAAGCTTAGATTGTAATATTGGACATGTAGTGGACTATAATTGTAAATATATATAAAAAGGACTAACGGTGTGACGCTAACGCCGTTAGTATAAAAATTGTAAAATTGGAAAAAGGACAAGAACTACATATAATCTATTTGACATTCTTATTTTATTTTATATTTTACGGCAACCCTCATGTCATATGTATTTTTATTATGTTTATATATATATTATTTATTTTTACGTTAACTATATATATAACGATACTTAAAATGTTAATATTTTTACTTATGAATTAAAAAGGTAAAACTACGAAGGATATTTTAAATAAAGTATTTTATCATATCATGCATGACATAATAATTTCACTGCACATCATCTATTCGTCATCACGAATAAATCTTATTCGTTATTCGTTCGTATTTACCAAATAGTATTTGGTAATATTCTCTGATAAATTTATTTATCAGGTTCTGTATCAAAGACGTTTCTATAATCGTTCCCATAAATCTCGTTCTACTTTACTTTTCATCATTTCCAAATCAATCCAAGTGAGTCATAGCCCCATTTCCAATAATTGTTTTTAACTCATTGGGGGAGATACATGCTTACATATACTTTGATAACTTGATAAGTATATGAAATAAAATAAAATACATGATTCAAATCAATTTCCTAATTGATATTAAAATAATATAAATTGTGATTTAAAATATGTTAATATTTCCAATGTGATTATTGTGGTATGTGAAATATATAGTTATTGAAGAATTATTTGACTGAAATATTCTTATTCATATGAAAATATTCCTGAAATCTAACAAAATAAATGGTTTTTCCTAAAACTCTATGAACTCACCAACCTTTGAAGCATGTGTATCTCAGGTAATTTAACGGAGTAGGACAAGACACGGAGTGTACATTTATTACTCTGATAAATTAAAATGGTGTAAAATCAAATTTGTCATTTTTACAAGTCTTTATATCTTTTCATAAGATTTTAAATCAAATGGTTCATCTTTTATCAGAATTATTATTTAAATGACAAATAACTTTTAAAATGTTTCTTTTAAACCGTTTTATTGGTTAAAACTTCGATCCTCACCGTAACACCCAAATTACTTTTCCGCTGCGACAAACTTTAAAAATGGGGGTGTTACAAGCGTGTAGAGCTGTAAATGAAGTGAACGTTCAGTTATCAATTCATGAACCGTTTGAAAAAAGTTCTTTTATGTTCGTTTGTGTATTAAATAAAGAACATGTACAATACTTAACATTCGTTTTATTAAATGAATGAATATAAAGAATAGTCGTGTCCTTTATCTATGATCGTAAATGCCAGATTATGCGTTTATTGAACGTTTGTTTATGTTCATTTATTTGTTTATATATGTTCGTATAACATATCTTTTAATAGTATATTCTTAAAATTGATTTGTTTAAGTGAAAAAACACTTATTAAATAAAATATTATGTATTATTTAATAAAGTTTATGTATGTTTTTTTACATCATTTACATTCGATCATTTATGCTCACTTAGGGTCCATTTATTGTCTTAATAAACGAACATACATGAATATGAACAACTCACTTTAATAATAAACGAACATCAACAAGAAAATTCGTTCATTTAAGTGTTCGTGTTTTTTTTTTTTTTTTTTTTTCTTGGGAGGGGTGGGGGGTGTTAAAATTAAACGAACGAAAATAAACAAGCTTCATTCATTTTCATCCAGTTTGTTTACAACCTTAGTAACATGAATCTGTGTGTTTGCAACTAGTCGTGTACCTGTGCTTTGTCATGTGTAGCATTGGATATATCTTTTTGAGGTGACATGGTTATATTTAATGAGTTTTGCTAGAATAAGTTAAAAATAAATAAATAAATAAATAAAAAATATTAAAAAATCTACAAAAGAACGGCAAATTGCACAAAAGTGTCCAACTTAGCTCCAATCTCAATTTAAGTTAGTCAACTTTTTTTTCTTCAATTTAATGTACTCAACTTATTTTTTTTATTGCAATATAAGACATATAACGGATTTTTCAGTTATCTTATAATGAAAAAATTACATGTTTCGTCCTTATGGTTTATCCCAAATAACAATCGTAGTCCCTATTTTATTTTAATTAAGCCAGACATCTGATGAGGCGAAAAATGATCCGTTTTTAGGGGGTCATTTAAGCCCGAATCCGAATTTATTTGATCAAATATTGCCCTAAATCGTTCCTTTTGTGATTTTAGGTACTTTGGGAGTGAAATCTGGAAAAGGAAGCAATTCGGACGTTTTTGGAGCATAAAAGTGAAGAAAACGCCAAAGTCTTAATTTTCCATGCTGGGAACAGTGCATGACGGCGTCAAGAGTAGTTTTCTGACGGCGTCAAGAGTAAAATTCCATGACGACCCAGAAGAGTTTTGACGGCGTCATGAAGGTAGGGCGTCAAGAGTAAAAGTCATGACGGCCTGGAAATGAATTGTTCTTGACGGCGTCAAATGTAGATCTAGGCAGTCCGAGGATTGTTTTAGCGGCGAGGTGACGGCGTCACCTATTTGGTCTTGACGCCTCCAGACCCCTTTTTCTATATATAGTTTTCCAATTTTTCATATTTAAAGAGAAGTTTTGGGAGAAACCCTAAGTACGATTTTGGTGTAACTTTACAGGTTTTTCAAGGGTTCCAACCCCTTGATACCTTGCATGATTAATTAAGATAAGTGTTCTTCTAATTCAATCAATATGTCTATGTGTTGGTTGTCTATATCTAGTTCTTGTCTTAATTCTATCATGCTAGGCTAGATCTATCTTGTGTTTGTTTGATCTAATGAAACCTAGATATTGATTATGTGTTGATTACTTGTTTATTCTTGTCTTGGATGAATGATTTATATGTTAGGCTTAAGAAAACTGGTAGATCTCCAATTGGTAACATGCTTGAACGTCTTAAGAAACATGAACCAACGCGCACTAGGTCTTTATTGGTTGTATTTAATGCATGAGCCACTGTTTACAATCCCTATAGTTGTGCGGGGCATGGTGTAGGAGGAGATAAGAGCTCATAGAATTGGGGAGTTATGTGTGCCACCCCATGAATGGTATTAAGGAATACGATCCGTCATCCATGCAATTATAACAAGTAATTAACGTGTAAAAGATATCTAGGGAGTAGTGAAATCTAAGTAAACACATTTTCTCCAATTACTGCTCACAACCTTAGTATAAATTAGTTTATTTTCATTTTTAGTATTTTATTTTGATTGCATCTTAGTATTGGGTTAGTTGACTAGCAACTAATTCCCCCCAAATCCTTCAAACCCGAGATTTTAATTTGCTTTCCATAAAATATAAAAACACAAAAATAATCATCCCTCACCTTTAGAACTAGTATTTAGGCTTTCTAATCCTAGCGACACTATTCCTAAGCTGAACGATCAATCCCCCGGTACTTGTCACTATACTATACTACAACGATCAGGTACACTGCCTGGTGGGGGTTGTAAGCTTCTCGAGATCCCTTGAGAGGTAAATCCTGTTGCGATTCCCACGCATCAAGTTTTTGGCGCCGCAGCCCGGGGAATAGTTATTGTTTAGGTTAGAATTTCTTTTTATTAGGTCTACTTGCTAGATTCCTTTCTAGTAAGATTTTATTTTTATTTTTAGGTCTTCTTTAGTCCATCTCATTTCTTTGTGCTTTTGTTCGTAACTCTTTACCATCTGACATCATGGAAGTTGGTAACATCTTTGAACCCGTCATCTCACCACAACAAAACCCACCATTAGAACCCCTTAGGCCCCTAACCTTAGGAGAGTATTCCCGACCTACCCATCAAGGCTACCGAAACACCATTGAGCTCACCGGAGCCAATGTGACCCCCTTGCGATCCGCCACCATCCGGTTGGTACAAAGCGGATGTGCATTCCATGGACTTCATTCCGAAGATCCAAACCAACATCTTAAGGACTTTCTCAAAATCGTAGATTCCATAGACCTAGGTGTTGAAACTAGAGAGACCACCCGTTTACGCATATTCCAATTCTCTCTACGGGATCAAGCTAGTCAATGGCTTGAGCGTTTACCCGCGGGATCCATCACCACATGGGATGATCTCACCACTCGTTTCCTTGCTCAATTTTTCCCACCGGGGAGAACTACTAAACTTAGAAATGAAATCTTGATGTTCCAACAACGTCAAAATGAATCTCTTTATGAAGCATGGACTCGTTTCAAGGACTTACTTCAAAAAGTCCCTCATCATGGCATAGATCTTTGGCTCCAAGTCCAAATTTTTTATAACCATATCGACATCTCCACGAGGCGAGCCATTGACCAATCGGCCGGTGGTAAGCTACATGATCTTAGTGCGGAACAATCATGGGAACTCATAGAAGATCTTGCTCTCTATGACAACGAAAGTTGGAATGATCCCCGTGATTTGAACAAAACGGTCAAGGCAATATCTTTGCCTTCGAACAATTTTAGCACTCCCGACCGTAGGATCATGGAACTTGAGGACCAAGTCAAGTTTCTCATGAAATCTTACGAAGCTCCTAAGCCTTCAAGCCAAGTGAACAAAATCACTTCTTCATGCGAATTATGTAGTGGTCCCCACGACACTCGTGATTGTGTGGAACTCCCCGGAACAGCTTTTGCGGACTACACATCCACGCGTACCGACGAAGCGGGAGATAAGTGGTACACTTTCAAGCCCGAGCCAAACACTTACGGTGATTCATACAACCCCTCATGGAAAAATCACCCAAACCTTTGGTGGAAACAAAATCAACACAATTCGTCCAACCCACCAAATCGTTACCAACCAAACGGTCCACCATCCAACCGTACTTTCAACAACAATCCTTCTAACAACTATGGTAGTACCAACAATCTTGAAGGATTGATGTCAAAGTTCATGGCATCTCAAGAAGCTCGCATAGCTAGGTTCGAAACCGAATTCAACCAACAATAAACGGAGATGACCAACAAGATTGACAACTTGTTGAAAGCCCTCAACAACCAAGCATTAGCACACCTAGGAAGGACACTAGGGACACCAATAGTGGAATCCAAATTAAGGACCCCTCATCATCTAAACATGTCCACTTTGTCAATGTTGTCACCATTAAGCCGATAGATAAGGAGATAGAGGAGAGTGACAAGGATGAAGTTTGAGTAGAAGCCAAGATTAAGGATGAGAGTAGGGAAGTTGAGAATAACAAGGAAGAGGAATTAGAGGAGGTAGATCCTATAGAAAAATACTTTGATAAGTTGCCCACCGAGGAAGAACGGGAGTACCATAAGGATTTATTCGATAGTCCCGAGAGACCATATATCTTCGGCACACCCCTTATCAAAATGGGAGACCCCTCTAACATTAACATCCCATGCAATATCGGACACATGCATATATGGAAAGCTTACATCGACCCTAGATCCCCCGTTAACATCATGACTAGGACTTATTACAATTGGGTGATGAAGAAGCAACTTGATTTTAGGATGATGCCCGGTAAGAATCTGATAAGTAATTTTGCAGGAAGAGTGAAGGGATTGCATGTAATTATTGGGAATCTCACCTATGAGATCGATTTTATGATAGTGGAAGACATTCGTCCGGTGATAGATGCTTGCCTAAGCCAAGTAATATTCGAAAAACCATTTGTTGAGACCACTAGGATGAGTTATGATCCGACCTTAGGGATAGTTAGATTTAAGGGAGAGAATGATGAGGTTGCCTATCAAATGCCCTACAAGATTGAGCAATACCGCCTTCTCTCTAATTTCGAAAAAGAACACAAGCAAGCGGCTTATTATAGGAATGAGGAGGATAGACATAGAGGAGTAGAATATGTAAAGAATAAGATGCTTGGTTTCTATAAAGAATGCTTACAACTAGGTCCGGAATACAAAACTGGCTTAGAAGACGACCTAGAGAGTGAAACCAATGATGAAGTCACGTAGTAACCCATGACCTTGAGTCTAGCTACAAGACTCGTAAATAAAGAAAAGCGCTTCTTGGAAGGCAACCCATGTTTTGTGTGATTTTATTTGTTTGTTTGTTATTTGCTTCCGTATGCATGCTTAATTTTTATTGTTGGTAGATCATGTTTCTAAACTAAAATGTGGAAATACTTTACTTTGTTGTTTTGGCCTAGTCTTAACTCCACCTAAAAGTATTTTTGCAAAAGATAAGTGTAAGGGAGATCCAAATTTGTTTATAAGAACGAAATTGAGCATGAACCACAACAATAATAAATGGACATGTGTATTAGTACTTGTTAGAGTCAAATGCTTGTATCGAGTCATAATGATGTTTTGCAGGATTTTCCAGGAAGTAGGACGAAGTTTTTCCAAAAATTTTCCGGAAACTTAACATAAGAATTTCTGCAGGTCACTTCTGACGGCGTCACGAGTTTACTCTTGACGGCGTCACGTGTAAAATTCTGGAAATTTTGCTAGTTTTGTTTATACCGGACTCTTAAAATTTTTGTTGATTCTTTAGTTTTATAAACTCCAGGAAGTCTG
Source organism: Artemisia argyi (assembly GCA_030686995.1). Lineage (NCBI taxonomy): Eukaryota > Viridiplantae > Streptophyta > Magnoliopsida > Asterales > Asteraceae > Artemisia > Artemisia argyi. Next base: position 157,686,663 of record CM060708.1, read on the forward strand.
CAAACATTCATTCCACAAGCACTATATCTTTAATTGTTTTGTTTTTATTCCAAAGTCTGGAATTACATCTAGTTGTGAGTTGTCTTTGTTCGGGTTGATGCTTTGGGTTTTTGTCTGTTTTCTCAGGATTTATAGGTTATGTATGACAAGAAGATGATTTATATTTTGGAAGGGAAGCTTTGATTGTTCATTTTCTTGGAGGAAGATTTAACCTGACCACCTTATTATCCTTACCAAGCGAATCAGGGGAGTATTTGATTTCATTCTTTTTACTTATTTCACTTTTACATTCTTTACTTGAACATTGGGGACAATGTTCATCTTAAGTGTAAGGGGAGGGTAAAATGATGATACCTTACATGTACACTTTCGCTTGAGTTTGTTTTGTTTGATGGTAGAGGTGTAATAAAACTACGAGAAATACTTGTTAGTGCAATTTTAGCGCCAAATTTAAAATTTTTTACAACATTTAGGAGTGAAACTTTAGCCATAGCAAGCGTCTCATGGATAGGAGATTGTATGACTAGCACATAACCATATATTCAGAAAAATTTTCCACCCAAATATGTGAGGTTCGCCTTTAGATTTGATAGGAAAAGCATTTACTATTAGTGCTTATGAGTGTACCGGTAGCATTTAGATTCTAGAACTTGCGTTAGTGATGCATCCCGAGACCGCTAGTGAGACTACATTCGTGTAGTAGGATTTACTACATGATAAGAGGCATTAGGATCACCCTTGTGTTAAACCCGTATTATAATTACATGACCATTTAAGTCATATTACTTGGCTAGTTAAGTCAACTAATTTTTCTCACACCCTTAGCGTTGTACTCATTTTTAGTACACGAAACCCCTAGTACACCCCTCCGAGCCTATCTTTTCGTTTCTAACTTTAAGCATTTTACTTAAAGGGAGAATTTGTTACACCCCACTTAAATGTACAACAAATCGCCTTAGCCTTCCGTATATGCGCTCATTTTTAGTGCATTATTGTTATTTGTGAAACCCTAAGTTAACTTTCTAATTGATTACATAGTTGCTAAGTCGAGTCATATCCTTGTACATATTGTTTTGGGACGATTGGGACTCATGGGTAAGTACTTATTTATGGAGTAATGGGGAAGAACATCATATTATTACCCCCATATGTACGTTAATCTTAAAAGTGCTCCAAGTGTTTTAATTTTCTTAATTCGAGTCACCAGATTAGTTGATTGTAAAGTATGTAAAGATTCAAGTGTAAGGGGAATGTTCAATCCCCTATGATGTATTATTTCGGATGGTAGGGTAAGAGTGTATGCAAAAAAAAACAAAAAAGGAAAAAGAAAAAAGAAACATACGGACTACCATCCCGTTTCATTCTATGTTTATTTTATGTTTTTGTTATTTTTCATTTATTAGCATAAGTCGAGTCTAGTCTTGGCTTAGCAACGCCACATTGTACATGTAATTAACCAAGATTGTTAACTCGCCACCAGTAAAACTTCCTTTATCCAACAAAACCGTGTATTTCATATCCCTACACCTAACGTTACAACCCTTTAAAAGACCTCTTTGATAGTTTATCCTAGGTGCTTACGCCATGTGGTGGAGGTTTGATACTTTCCCAAGCCTATGGTAATCTATTTTGCTATGACAGGTAGTGAGAGATATCTTCCGTTTTCATATTGTAATTTACACTTTATTACACCCGAGAGATGTGAGTATCTAAACACTATTTGTGAGGTGCTTGTGTATGACCTCCGTGCTTGTCTATTGGTCTTTAGTGGAATGATTATTTGTTGTAATTACTTTTATATTAGTGTTAAATGACCCCTAACTTGTATTTTGACTAGAATAAAAGCGCATTTGCTTGAGGACAAGCAAATCTCAAGTGTAAGGGTATATGATGAGGCGAAAAATGATCCGTTTTTAGGGGGTCATTTAAGCCCGGATCCGAATTTATTTGATCAAATATTGCCCTAAATCGTTCCTTTTGTGATTTTAGGTACTTTGGGAGTGAAATCTGGAAAAGGAACCAATTCGGACGTTTTTGGAGCATAAAAGTGAAGAAAACGCCAAAGTCTTAATTTTCCATGCTGGGAACAGTGCATGACGGCGTCAAGAGTAATTTTCTGACGGCGTCAAGAGTAAAATTCCATGACGACCCAGAAGAGTTTTGACGGCATCATGAAGGTAGGGCGTTAAGAGTAAAAGTCATGACGGCCTGGAAATGAATTGTTCTTGACGGCGTCAAATGTAGATCTAGGCAGTCCGAGGATTGTTTTGGCGGCGAGGTGACGGCGTGACCTATTTGGTCTTGACGCCGTCAGACCCCTTTTTCTATATATAGTTTTCTAATTTTTCACATTTAAAGAGAAGTTTTGGGAGAAACCCTAAGTACGATTTTGGTGTAACTTTACAGGTTTTTCAAGGGTTCCAACCCCTTGATACCTTGCATGATTAATTAAGATAAGTGTTCTTCTAATTCAATCAATATGTCTATGTGTTGGTTGTCTATATCTTGTTCTTGTTTTAATTCTATCATGCTAGGCTAGATCTATCTTGTGTTTGCTTAGATCTAATGAAACCTAGATATTGATTATGTGTTGATTACTTGTTTATTTTTGTCTTGGATGAATGATTTATATGTTAGGCTTAAGAAAACTGGCAGATCTCCAATTGGTAACATGCTTGAACGTCTTAAGAAACATGAACCAACGCGCACTAGGTCTTTATTGGTTGTATTTAATGCATGAGCCACTGTTTACAATCCCTATAGTTGTGTTGGGCATGGTGTAGGAGGAGATAAGAGCTCATAGAATTGGGGAGTTATGTGTGCCACCCCATGAATGGTATTAAGGAATACGATCCGTCATCCATGCAATTATAACAAGTAATTAACGTGTAAAAGATATCTAGGGAGTAGTGAAATCTAAGTAAACACATTTTCTCCAATTACTGCTCACAACCTTAGTATAAATTAGTTTATTTTCATTTTTAGTATTTTATTTTGATTGCATCTTAGTATTGGGTTAGTTGAATAGCAACTAATTCCGCCCAAATCCTTCAAACCCGAGATTTTAATTTGCTTTCCATAAAATATAAAAACACAAAAATAATCATCCCTCACCTTTAGAACTAGTATTTAGGCTTTCTAATCCTAGCGACACTATTCCTAAGCTGAACGATCAATCCCCCGGTACTTGTCACTATACTATACTACAACGATCAGGTACACTGCCTGGTGGGGTGTGTAAGATTCTCGAGATCCCTCGAGAGGTAAAGCCTGTTGCGATTCCCACGCATCAACATCCGTTTTAGTCCATTTTTATACATTTTCATAAGTTTTTACTTCCTTTTTACGTAAACAAACAGATGAAAACATAAAAGAAGGGCGAAAACGTAAACAAACAGATGAAAACGTACAAAAATGAACGAAAACGTTTGATGCGTAGGGATTGCACCAGACTTTACCTCTCAAGGGATCTTGAGAAGCTTAGAACCCCCACCAGGCAGTGTACCTGATCGTTGTAGTATAGTATAGTGACAAGTACCGGGGGATTGATCGTTCAGCTAGGAATAGTGTTGCTAGGATTAGAAAACCTAAATACTAGTTCTAAAGGTGTGGGATGATTATTTTTGTATTTTTTATATTTTTTAGAAAGCAAGTAAAAATCTCGGGTTTGAAGGATTTGGGCGGAATTAGTTGCTAGTCAACTAACCCAATACTAAAGATGCAATCAAAATAAAATACTAGAAATGAAAATAAACTAAATTAGCTAAGGTTGTGAGCAATAAGTGGAGAAAATGTGTTTACTTAGATTTCACTACTCCCTAGATATCTTTTACACGTTAATTACTTGTTATAGTTGCGTGGATGACGGATTGTATTCCTTAATACCATTCATGGGGTGGCGCACTTTCCCCAATCCTATGAGTGCCTACTTCACTCCTATGTTGAGCCGGTTAAGAAGCTCCTAACATGGGATCATTAGAATTTACTCATGCATTAAATACAACCAATAAAACCTAGTGCACGTCAGTTCATGTTTCCTAAGACGTTCAAGCATGTTACCATTTGGAGATCTGCCAGTTTTCTTAAGCCTAACATCGAAATCATTCATCCAATACAACCATAAACAAGTAATCAACACATAATTAACATCTAGGTTTCATTAGATCTAAGCACACACAAGATATATCTAGCCTAGCATGATGGAATTAAGACAAGAACAAGATATAGACAACCAACACATAGACATATTGATTGAATTAGAAGAACACTTATCTCAATTACACATGAAAGGGTTCAAGGGCTGAAAACCCTTGAAAAACCTGTAAAGTTCGTACTAAGTTCGGCCTTAGGAAATTGAGGCTGACGGCGTCAAGACCAAATTGGTGACGCCGTCATCTCGCCGCCAAAAGAATTCTCGGACTGCCTTGATCTACTTCTGACGCCGTCACGTTATAACTTTTTCCAAGCCGTCACGTATTTTACTCTTGACGCTCTACCTTGTGACGCTTTCATTTCTGTACTGGGCCGTCATGCAAATTACTCTTGAAGCCGTCAGGATTTTACTCTTGACACCGTCACCTATTGTTCCCAGCAAGGAAAATTAAGTCTTTGGCGTTTTCTTCACTTTTATGCTCCAAAAACGTTTGAATTGCTTCCTTTTCCAGATTTCACTCTCAAAGTACCTAAAATCACAAAAGGAACGATTTAGGGTAATATTTGATCAAATAAATTCAATTCTGGGCTTAAATGACCCCCTAAAAGTTGTTCATTTTTCGCCTCATCATATACCCTTGCACTTGAGATTTGCTTGTCCTCAAGCAAATGCGCTTTTATTCTAGTCAAAATACAAGTTAGGTGTCATTTAACACTAATATAAAAGTAATTACAACAAATAATCATTCCACTAAAGACCAATAGACAAGCACGGAGGTCATACACTAGCACCTCACAAATAGTGTTTAGATACTCACATCTCTCGGGTGTAAAAAAGTATAAATTACAATATGGAAACGGAAGATATCTCTCACTACCTGTCATAGCAAAATAGATTACCATAGGCTTGGGAAAGGATCAAACCTCCACCACATGGCGTAAGCACCTAGGATAAACTATCAAAGAGGTCTTTTAAAGGGTTGTAACGTTAGGTGTAGGGATATGAAATACACGGTTTTGTTGGATAAAGGAAGTTTTTACTGGTGGCGAGTTAACAATCTTGGTTAAGTACATGTACAATATGGCGTTGCTAAGCCAAGACTAGACTCGACTTAAGCTAATAAATGAAAAATAACAAAAACATAAAATGAACATAGAATAAAAAAGGATGGTAATCCGTATCTTTTTTTTTTTTTTTTTTTTTTTTTTTTTTTTTTTTTTTTGCATACACTCTTACCCTACCATCCAAAATAATACATCATAGGGAATGAACATTCCCCTAACACTTGAATCTTTACATACTTTACAATAAACTAATCTACTGACTCGAATTAAGAAAATCAAAACACTTGGAGTACTTTTAAGATTAACATACATATGGGGGTAATATATGATGTTCTTCCCCATTACTCCATAAAATAAGTACTTTACCCATGAGTCCCAATCGTCCCAAAACAATATGTACAAGGATATGACTCGACTTAGCAACCATGTAATCAATTAGATAGTTAACTTAGGGTTTAACAAATAACAATAATGCACTAAAAATGAGCGCATACACGGAAGGCTAAGGCGATTTGGTTGTACATTTAAGTGGGGTGTAATAAATTCTTCCTTTAAGTAAAATGCTTAAAGTTAGAAACAAAAAGATAGGCTCGGAGGGGTGTACTAGGGGTTTCGTGTACTAAAAATGAGTACAACGCTAAGGGTGTGGGAAAAATTAGTTGACTTAACTAGCCAAGTAATATGACTTAAATGGTCAAGTAATTATGATACGGGTTTAACACAAGGGTGATCCTAATGCCTCTTATCATGTAGTAAATCCTATCACACGAATGTAGTCTCACTAGCGGTCTCGGGATGCATCACTAACGCAAGTTCTAGAATCTAAATGCTACCGGTACACTCATAAGCACTAATAGTAAATGCTTTTCCTATCAAATCTAAAGGCGAACCTCACATATTTGGGTGGAAAATTTTTCTGAATATACGGTTATGTGCTAGTCATACAATCTCCTATCCATGAGACGCTTGCTATGGCTAAAGTTTCTCTCCTAAATGTTGTAAAAAAATTTAAATTTGGCTCTAAAATTGCACTAACAAGTATTTCTCATAGTTTTATTACACATCTACTATTAAACAAAACAAACTCAAGCGAAAGTGCATATGTAAGTTATCATCATTTTACCCTCCCCTTACACTTAAGATGAACATTGTCCCCAATGTACAAGTAAAGAATGTAAAAGTGAAAAACTAATAAGAATGAACTCAAATACTCCCCTGATTCGCTCGGTATGGATAATAAGGTGGCCAGGTTAAATCTTCCTCCAAGAAAACGAACAATCAAAGCTTCCCTTCCAGAATAAAAATCATCTTCTTGTCATACATAACCTGTAAATCCTGAGAAAATAGACAAAACAACCTCGCATAAAATTGGCGGCAATCTATATAAGTTATTAAATACCAGAAAACAAAATAAGATATAATGCTTGTGGAATGAATGTTGCAGATTTCCTGGAGATTATAAAACTTAATAATTCACAAAAACCGTAAGACTCCGTTAGAAAAACAAAACTGGTAAAATTTCCATATTTTTACACGTGACGCCGTCAAGAGTAATCTCGTGACGCCGTCAGAAGTGATCTGCAGAAATTCTTATGTTAAGTTTCCGGAAAATTTCTGGAAAAACTTGGTCCTACTTCCTGGAAAATCCTGCAAAACTTCATTATGACTCAATACAAGCATTTGACTCTAACAAATACGAATATACATGTTCATTTAATATTGTGGAGAATCATGATCTGTTTGTTTCTTAAAAACATATTTGGGGTTTCCCCTTACACTTATCTTTTGCAAAAATACTTTTAGGTGGAGTTAAAACTAGGCCAAAACAACAAAGTAAAGTATTTCCACTATTTAATTTAGACACATGATTTACCAACAATAAAAATAAAGCATGCATACGGAAGCAAATAACAAACAAACAAAATAAAATCACACAAAGCATGGGTTGCCTCCCAAGAAGCACTGTTGTTTATTTATGAGTCTTGTAGCTAGACTCAAGGTCATGGGTTACTACGTGACCTCATTGTTGGTTTCACTCTCTAGGTCGTCTTCTAAACCAGTTTTGTATTCCGGACCTAGTTGCAAGCATTCTTTGTAGAAACCAAGCATCCTATTCTTCACATACTCTACTCCTCTACGTCTATCCTCCTCATTCCTATAATAAGCCGCTTGCTTGTGTTCCTTTTCTATATTGGAGAGAAGGCGGTATTGCTCAATCTTGTAGGGCATTTGATAGGCAACCTCATCATTTTCTTCCTTGAATCTAACTATCCCTAGAGTCGGGTCATAACTCATCCTAGTGGCCTTAACAAATGGTTTTCCAAATATTATTTGGCTTAGGCAAGCATCTATCACCGGACGAGTGTCTTCCACTATCATAAAATCGATCTCATAAGTGAGATTGCCTATAATCACATGTAATCCCTTCACTCTTCCTGCAAAATTACTTATCAGATTCGTATTGGGCATCATCCTAAAATCAAGTTGTTTCTTCATCACCCAATTGTAATAAGTCCTAGTCATGATGTTTACGGGGGATCTAGGGTCGATGTAAGCTTTCCATATATGCATGTGCCCGATATTGCATGGTATGTTAATGTTAGAGGGGTCTCTCATTTTGATAAGGGGTGTGCCAAGGATATATGGTCTCTCGGGACTATCGAATAAATCCTTATGGTATTCCCGTTCTTCCTTGGTGGGCATCTTATCAAAGTATTTCTCTATAGTTTCTACTTCCTCTAACTCCTTTTCCTTATTAACCTCAACTTCCCTACTTTCATCCCTAGTTTCGGTTTCTACTCCAACTTCATCCTTGTCACTTTCTTCTATCTCCTTATCTATTGGCTTAATGGTGACAACATTGACAAAGTGGACATGTTTAGATGATGAGGGGTCCTTAATTTGGATTCCATTATTAGTATCCCTAGTGTCCTTCCTAGGTGTAGTTAACGCTTGGTTGTTGAGGGCTTTCAACAAGTTGTCAATCTTGTTGGTCATCTCCGTTTGTTGTTGGTTGAATTCGGTTTCAAACCTAGCTATGCGAGCTTCTTGAGATGCCATGAACTTCGACATCAATCTTTCAAGATTGTTGGTACTACCATAGTTGTTAGAATGATTGTTGTTGAAATTCGGTTGGAGGGTGGACCGTTTGGTTGGTAACGATTAGGCGGATTGGAAGAATGGGGTTGATTTTGTTTCCACCTAAGGTTTGGGTGATTTTTCCAAGAGGGGTTGTATGAATCACCGTAAGGGTTTGGCTCGGGCTTGAAAGTGTACCACTTATCTCCCGCTTCGTCGGTACGCGTGGATGCGTAGTCCGCAAAAGCTGTTCCGGGGAGTTCCACACAATCACGAGTGTCATGGGGACCACTACATAATTCGCATAAAGAAGTGATTTTGTTCACTTGGCTTGAAGGCTTAGGAGTTTCGTAAGATTTCATGAGAAACTTGACTTGGTCCTCAAGTTCCATGATCCTACGGTTGGGGGTGCTAGAGTTGTTCGAAGGCAAAGATATTGCCTTGACCGTTTTGTTCAAATCACGGGGGTCATTCCTGTAACATCCGAGATTTTTTTTCCTAGATCTTTTTAATTAATTTTGGTTATCAAAGTATTTGAATGAATTAGCTTTATATTTTTGAATAATATGTGTTACATAAGATGAAGTTAGTTTGATAAATCATGAACCTTTGTGTGGGTTCAACAAAGACATAGATAGAGAGTAGAGGGTGTTATGATGTAAATTGCCTTAAGATTTCATGATGTGCCGTATATTTAGTCGTGATAAGTATTAGCAATATACAGTCTTGATCTTTTCCATATCTTTTGGAACTGATTTTCCAATATAAGCACGACTATCATTGAGATTTTAGCACCTTCAATCAACCCTAATTAGTATCGTTGTGTGAGGGTGAACAGAAAAGGAATTTATAGTAGCCTGTTTGTTAAAGTTCTACCATAGTTATTCAAGGTAATATCTGATTCATACTTCAAGCTATTTTTACGTTTAGCATCAGTAAAATATAGAAGAAAGGGACAAATTGGTTTCATTCCTGAACGTCATAAATATATTAGGGATCATTAGGTCGTGTTATCTTACTGGTTATGATAGATATTGGGTCTAACCGTTTCGGTTTCGAGGATAAAACGATGTAAAACTAATTACGAGTAGTATGACATCAGTTAAATAAATACTTCTAGAATCTAGCAAACGTCTATAGTGTTTTGACGTATTCATATGTGCATGAAAATACAATAAGAAAATGAGACATGAGCATACTACTTTAAACATTTAAACGATTTATATAAAAGGTCAGAATGATTCTATGGTTACTGATTAGATATATTGTTCAAGAAAAGTGAGGGAAGTTTAACATATAGGAGTATGTAGGGAGTTGTTAATGTTGTCTTGTATCATTTGTTTATCTAGGTTACGGAACGATTAAACTATTCGACTAGATACAAGATTTACTATCGATCCGGATTGAGGTGAGTACAATGTTTACGAAAACCGGGTACATGCCAAAATATTATTTTTAGAGTCTTACTTGTATCATGACTGTTTATATACTTGTTTGCTCTAAATTATGAATTGTTTGAAAGATTATATGCATGCGCGTTTGGTGATTATTATGAATTATTGAAATATTTATATGTCATGAATTATATGAAATATACGAGTTGCATGAAAGCTTATTATGATCCCATAGAATATAGGTTGCGTTATGATCAATAAGTCATCTACAAAAGAAAAAGATACTAAGAAAGATAATAAATAAATATCAAAGATAAAGATAAATATTATTGGTGTAAAGATCATGACCGGGCTTGGTGTGAGGTGGCACATGACTATTCTAGAAGGTCTTGTGCAACATGGTGTGTGGTTCGCTACACACTGGAGAGCGGTACGTGGCATACGGGGGTCCACATACTAGTAGTACTGCTCGAAGTTAGAGGGAGGAGCCTAAGACCAGATATGGGCATCCGTTTGTACCTTTGACGTAACGATTATGTTGGAATTACATTTATGTGTTTCCATATAGTCTGTTGTAGTAGGCGTTCCCCCATCGATTATTCGTGTCGCGGTGTAACCCCTCGTTGTATACGGATAGTCAATGGACACCCTACGTGGTAAAGATTATTGGTGACAAAGATTAAAGATTAATGAACAATGAATAATATTTTTATAGTTGGCCTTAAGAAATATCATGTAGTCGCTATGTACATCATTTGTGAATGAATATAGTTTATGAATATGATATTGTTGCTTTAAATGATTTTGTGTCGTTTTGTTATTATAAAACCTTTGTGCTCGCCAGGCTTTATCGCCTGACACTTGTTTTTCTTTTGGGCATGTATTCCGTGTAGGTAGTGAAGAAGGATGCCTTAGCTACGTGAGTGATGACCTGGGTAGATTGCCATGAATAAAGAGTTTGAAACTAGATTTAGATAGTTAGACATTTATTATATTGTCACTTATTTTATAGTAACGACAAGTAACACCTTTTGTAAATTGGTTTTTATTTTTATTTAAATAATGTATTTTTGGGATTTCCGCTGCTAAATAAAGAAAAGTTTGATAAACACTATTTTTGAAATTAGGGTGTTACAAGTTGGTATGCAGAGCCTAGGTTTAAGCGAACTAGGTACATTAAGTAGGTACTTAGACTTAAACTGCGAATAGTGAATGTGATGACGAGCAAAGACATAGGTGGGTTAGGATGAGTGTGCAATGCCTAAAGTAAGATATAAACTCTATTAGGTGCTGGTAAGACTTAAATTTAGATCATGTGTTTATATTTAACTACTTGCATACTTTATTTCTATGAAAACGTGATTTATAAGAAAAGCTTATATATGCCTAGCCTTGTCTGACTTTTGAAATGGTGGATATAATGACTGTAATGAGAATATAAATAACGCACATAGATTGAATTAATTCTTAAAAATACATTTGTGGCAAGTGTATGCATTAGAACTGTTAAGTCTACTCAGTGGAAGATAAGAATTTAAGGATGTGTAAATGTATGACTAGTGGAGCTTAAGTGGGGTTGGGGAGTAAGAAAAGCCTGGAGTAGGATTGCTTAGTATTTATGTACTTTTACGAAAGTGTTTGACTTATGATGATAAGTTGTTAGTTAGTTAATTATGTAATTAAAATGAATGGTTACATGATAAAGAAATATTTGCTTGCAAAGTACATTAAAAGACTACTGAATAAAAGGAGTTTGATTAGATTTTTAATCTCTATAGTTGGTATAGTATTAATATCCTTCTTATGAAAAGATACAAATAAGGATGAATGAGAATATAAATTTGGTGGGCAATATAAGTGTATAGAGATTGGGTCAGGCAGATGATGAAGCTGTTAGCCATAATGTCATATGTCCATATGAAATTATAGTGAGAGTTTTTTTTTGTGTGTAACGACCGTGATGTGAGTCAACAATTAAGGAAACCAATATATCTGACTTTAAGCGCGGCATGTAGAGTATAGTTAGTTCGACTTATGGTTTATAAGTTTATTGTTGTGTGACCTAGGTATAGTTATGGCAAACACGAGGAGATCAAATTTGAATCAGGCGGGAATTCGACGGGACGGAGAAGAAGCTAGTGTGACTGCACCTAATGAAACACAAAATGCTGGGGCAAGACCAATTCAACGACCACCTAGGGCACCTAGCCAACAAAACGAGTATGATGAGGGTCACGAGATACTTCGAGTGGTAGACGATGTGAATGCGAATGTGAATAGAAATGGTAGTAATGGGCGGGCCGACTCAATTGCCCACTCTAGGTCTCGTGCAGGAAGCTCGAGGAGTCAAAATAGTGTTGCTCGAATTGAGGCTTTGGAAGAAGAATTAAGGGAGAGGGATGCTATGATTGATGAGATGAGACAAGCAATGATTGCTGGTGGCTTATTACCGAATAGAAACTTCGTGAATCGTCATAGGGAAGACGAGGCTGAAAGTGACCTTAACCGTTATGAGGATGGCTTGGAAAACCACACAAGACGGCACAACAACCGCGTGGGAAGTACTTTTGAAACCTTTATGAAGTGTAAACTCCCTAATTTTAAGGGAAGCACTGATCCACAAGTGTGTTTTCAATGGTTTTTAAAGATGGATCAAACATTTGATTCGGGAGTGTTTACTGAGGCTCAGCGTGTTAGCTATGCCATTCGGATGCTTGAGGGTTCGGCTTTGCAGTGGTGGAATTCAGTGAGTAGGACTCTCTCGACTAGTGTTAGGGCAAGCTTGACTTGGGAGGCATTTTCAAACAAAGTCAAAACTAAATATTGTAGCCGCGGTGCGATTTAAAGGATTGAAAGGGACTTCTTGAATTTGAAGAAAGGCAACATGAATATTGATCAGTACAACACAGCTTTCACTGAGAAATTACAATTTGCAAACAAGTTGTGTCCAGATGAGGAGTCAAAAGTGGCTCGTTATGTAGAGGGGCTACCTTATGAGTATCGCACTTCAGTTCAAAGCAAGACCACACTTGAGGCAGCTATGGAGGAAAGTAAATTCATTGAAGATGACATTGCCATTAAGAATCAAGAGTTAGGAAAAGTTGGAGAGAAGAGGAAATCAGAGGGGCACACAGGATCTTCTAAGATGTTCAAAGGGAATTCAAACAACAAAAAGTACGACAACAACAATGAGGAAAAGAAATGTGTTGAGTGTAACTCGAGGCATACCGGAGAGTGCACTTTGGAGACAAAAAGATGTTTTCGTTGTGGAAAGAAGGGACACGTTGGTCAAGATTGCACGAGTAAAGAGCCCATGTGTTACAGCTGCAAGGAAATGGGACACATAAGCACCAACTGCCCTAATAAGAAATCAGGAAACACAAGTGGCACGAATACGAGAAAAGATGACTTACCACGTCCTAAGGCTCGTGCATTTCACATGACTGCAGAAGAAGAGAAAGAGAATAAAGAATCTGGAGAAGAAAATGAGACATATGCGACTTATGCTAATCGAGCTTGAGGATTTCATATGGTAATAAGAACAAGAATGGATAATCACTAAGATAGTTTAGTTATTTAAGCTTAGATTACGAGGACGTAATCCTTTTTTGAGGAGGGATGAATTGTAACATCCGAGATTTTTTTTCCTAGATCTTTTTAATTAATTTTGGTTATCAAAGTATTTGAATGAATTAGCTTTATATTTTTGAATAATATGTGTTACATAAGATGAAGTTAGTTTGATAAATCATGAACCTTTGTGTGGGTTCAACAAAGACATAGATAGAGAGTAGAGGGTGTTATGATGTAAATTGCCTTAAGATTTCATGATGTGCCGTATATTTAGTCGTGATAAGTATTAGCAATATACAGTCTTGATCTTTTCCATATCTTTTGGAACTGATTTTCCAATATAAGCACGACTATCATTGAGATTTTAGCACCTTCAATCAACCCTAATTAGTATCGTTGTGTGAGGGTGAACAGAAAAGGAATTTATAGTAGCCTGTTTGTTAAAGTTCTACCATAGTTATTCAAGGTAATATCTGATTCATACTTCAAGCTGTTTTTACGTTTAGCATCAGTAAAATATAGAAGAAAGGGACAAATTGGTTTCATTCCTGAACGTCATAAATATATTAGGGATCATTAGGTCGTGTTATCTTACTGGTTATGATAGATATTGGGTCTAACCGTTTCGGTTTCGAGGATAAAACGATGTAAAACTAATTACGAGTAGTATGACATCAGTTAAATAAATACTTCTAGAATCTAGCAAACGTCTATAGTGTTTTGACGTATTCATATGTGCATGAAAATACAATAAGAAGATGAGACATGAGCATACTACTTTAAACATTTAAACGATTTATATAAAAGGTCAGAATGATTCTATGGTTACTGATTAGATATATTGTTCAAGAAAAGTGAGGGAAGTTTAACATATAGGAGTATGTAGGGAGTTGTTAATGTTGTCTTGTATCATTTGTTTATCTAGGTTACGGAACGATTAAACTATTCGACTAGATACAAGATTTACTATCGATCCGGATTGAGGTGAGTACAATGTTTACGAAAACCGGGTACATGCCAAAATATTATTTTTAGAGTCTTACTTGTATCATGACTGTTTATATACTTGTTTGCTCTAAATTATGAATTGTTTGAAAGATTATATGCATGCGCGTTTGGTGATTATTATGAATTATTGAAATATTTATATGTCATGAATTATATGAAATATACGAGTTGCATGAAAGCTTATTATGATCCCATAGAATATAGGTTGCGTTATGATCAATAAGTCATCTACAAAAGAAAAAGATACTAAGAAAGATAATAAATAAATATCAAAGATAAAGATAAATATTATTCGTGTAAAGATCATGACCGGGCTTGGTGTGAGGTGGCGCATGACTATTCTAGAAGGTCTTGTGCAACATGGTGTGTGGTTCGCTACACACTGGAGAGCGGTACGTGGCATACGGGGGTCCACATACTAGTAGTACTGCTCGAAGTTAGAGGGAGGAACCTAAGACCAGATATGGGCATCCGTTTGTACCTTTGACGTAACGATTATTTTGGAATTACATTTATGTGTTTCCATATAGTCGGTTGTAGTAGGCGTTCCCCCATCGATTATTCGTGTCGCGGTGTAACCCCTCGTTGTATACGGATAGTCAATGGACACCCTACGTGGTAAAGATTATTGGTGACAAAGATTAAAGATTAATGAACAATGAATAATATTTTTATAGTTGGCCTTAAGAAATATCATGTAGTCGCTATGTACATCATTTGTGAATGAATATAGTTTATGAATATGATATTGTTGCTTTAAATGATTTTGTGTCGTTTTGTTATTATAAAACCTTTGTGCTCGCCAGGCTTTATCGCCTGACACTTGTTTTTCTTTTGGGCATGTATTCCGTGTAGGTAGTGAAGAAGGATGCCTTAGCTACGTGAGTGATGACCTGGGTAGATTGCCATGAATAAAGAGTTTGAAACTAGATTTAGATAGTTAGACATTTATTATATTGTCACTTATTTTATAGTAACGACAAGTAACACCTTTTGTAAATTGGTTTTTATTTTTATTTAAATAATGTATTTTTGGGATTTCCGCTGCTAAATAAAGAAAAGTTTGATAAACGCTATTTTTGAAATTAGGTTGTTACAATTCCAACTTTCGTTGTCATAGAGAGCAAGACCTTCTATGAGTTCCCATGATTGTTCCGCACTTAGATCACGTAGCTTACCACCGGCCGATTGGTCAATGGCTCGCCTCATGGAGAGATCGATATGGTCATAAAAGATTTGGACTTGGAGCCAAAGATCTATGCCATGATGAGGGACTTTTTGGAGTAAGTCCTTGAAACGAGTCCATGCTTCATAAAGAGATTCATTTTGACGTTGTTGGAACATCAAGATGTCATTTCTAAGCTTAGTAGTTCTCCCCGGTGGGAAAAATTGAGCAAGGAAACGAGTGGTGAGATCATCCCATGTGGTGATGGATCCCGCGGGTAAACGCTCAAGCCATTGACTAGCTTGATCCCGTAGAGAGAATTGGAATAGGCGTAATCGGGTTGTCTCTCTAGTTTCAACATCTAGGTCTATGGAATCTACGATTTTAAAGAAGTCCTTAAGATGTTGGTTTGGGTTTTCGGAACGAAGTCCATGGAACGCACATCCGCTTTGTACCAACCGGATGGTGTCGGATCGCAAGGGGGTCACATTGGCTCCGGTGAGCTCAATAGTGTTTCGGTAGCCTTGGTGGCAAGGTCGGGAATACTCTACTAAGGTTCGGGGCCTAAGGGGTTCTAGTGGTGGGTTTTGTTGTAGTGGGATGACGGGTTCAAAGATGTTCCCGTCGTCCCTGATGTCGGGTGATGAAGAGTTACAAACAAAAACACAAAGAAATAAGATAGATTAAAGAAACCTAAAAATAAAAATAAAATCTTACTAGAAAGGAATCTAGCAAGTAGACCTAATAAAAAGAGATTCTAACCTAGACAATAACTATTCCCTGGGCTGCGGCGCCAAAAACTTGATGCGTAGGGATTGCACCAGGCTTTACCTCTCAAGGGATCTTGAGAAGCTTACAACCCCCACCAGGCAGTGTACCTGATCGTTGTAGTATAGTATAGTGACAAGTACCGGGGGATTGATCGTTCAGCTAGGAATAGTCTCGCTAGGATTAGAAAACCTAAATTGTAAAACCCACAAATTCCATAATAAGTGAAATTACTAAAATGCACTTGATATTTAAAAATTTCAATAAAACACTTATAAACACCAAATAAATCACAAACACTTAATAATTGACAACCTATGACGTATGATAATTTTTATATATGAACATTATAATATTATAGATGCCATAAAAATACTTGACACATTTATTTTGTTGGAATTTGGCCGAAATACATTTTTGTGTAAACATTTTAATGATTTAAATGCATAAATTAAAGATAATAGCATGATATACATGGAAATGGTTTTCAAATCAGTTTATGGGCCGAAAATCACTCAACCCCCCTCCCTATACATGGATTCAATTTAATTTCCACACTTTATACATTTTTCAAAACCCTAAAAACACCACAAAAATCCCAAACGACGGCTCATACCTCTTGGGGGTTCTTGAATAATTTTCGTGGGTTCTCTCATACCCAAGGAAGGTTAGAAAAATAGTGGGTGTGGCTGGGATAGCTTGGTTCGAAGGTTGGAGTTTTAGTTGTCCAATTATTCCAAACCGAGAAGAAAGAATTGTTCTGCTCCTTCTCACTCGTTAATTCTTCAACAAGGTAATTTTTATATGTTCTAAGATTAATATGAGACGTGGGAAAAATATCCATGCACTCCAGAAAAATCGTTTGAATTAAAACACAATCAAAAACCCTAAAAACAAGGAAAATTGATAATCGGCTACATATATTTTTCTAGGCCTTGTTCATATTTTTTTGATTCTTATACATGTTTATATTACTCATATAAAATAGATTAAAAATTATTTGAAGCTTGGAAATCGTTGTGGGAATTATTTTGTTTTTACCGATGTGAAGAAAAATTGAAAAGGGATCGATTTGCCTATTAAACTAGTGTTTCTTATTTTTTCTGTTTCATTTATGATATTATTGATTGAAAATTTATGTTTTAGGGTTTTGTAAAAATTAGGGTTAAGGGTGTGTAAATTAAATATATACCGATTGCACTTTTTGATATATATAAGGGGGTGTTTGGTAATTTATTAAACCTAAGGGTTATTTTTGTTAATTATAAAAGTACATGGGAAATCAGTATAAATTCAGTATGGGGGTGTGTTGTGTGATTTTGATAATTAAAGGGTGTAAATTGTAAATTAAATATGAAAAGGGGCGAATTGAAATTATATAAATGCAAGGGTTTGTCTTGGAAACTTATATAAATATAAAGGGTGATTTGTATAAATTATAAAAAATGGTAGAAAGTGTAAGTTTTGTAATTAAAAGGATTTTATTGTAATTTATATAATTAAAAAGGTATAATTTGTATTTGATTTAAATGGAGGGACTATTATTGTAATTAAATGAATTTCGACTTGAATTGATATAAGAGGGACTAAAATTGACATTTTATGATACTTGATGGATTTATGTGGTTATGTGATTAATTATGTGATTTATATATTAATTTGATAATTAAAAGGTTTAAGTTATAAATATGATAACTAGAGGGACTAAAAATGTAAATATGGGTAATTATGCATATCTCGACCTAAAATAACTTGAGGGACTGAAATTGTCATTTTTGTATAGTTGTGATGCTTATGTGATAATTTTATTAATTAAAGGTTTAATTATGGTAACTTGAATAATTAAGGGATTAAATTGTAACTTTGGAAACTAAAGGGTGTAAAGTGTAAAATTGACATATTTGGCATCCTTGAATTATGTTTATGTATTACAATGTGAATATCATCACTTGTGACCCCTAACTTGTTATATTGACACTTTTTACCCTAAAACATGTTCGGTGATCTAACGAAACCCTAATCTCAGAAAATGACTATAAAATGAAATCCGTGATGCATGAGGCTATGAAACTTGATATGGTATTAAAACTAACCTATAAGAATATTCTAACATTGGAAAACTTGCTAAATTGGGTAATCTGCTAATTATGGAAAGTTTCTAAAAATTGGAAGATAACTAAAAGAGGTAACTTATGTGAAATGAACTCGTCTTGATTCGTATCCACTTCCTTCTAGGTTCGGTGAAGCGGGAATGACCTTTCTCTTTTCGTTTGATCTCAGTTTGTTTGACTCGGCTAAGGTACAGATATTTCGTACTCTTTCAGCAAGAGTACAACTTTATTTCTCTCTCATGACTTTCTCCCTCTCCTTATATTATTGCACCTTGATATTGAACTTTGATTGACCCATTGTTATTGGTCCTTTGACCTACCTCTTGATATTGACCTATGATCTATTGATAATGACCTTTGGGTATTTGAACCTTTGGATATTGGACCTTTGATAATAAACCTTGATATTCAACCTTCACAATAAACTTTTGAAACTAAACTTTGATATTGAACCATTGATATTGAACCTTGACCACTTGACCTTCAGTATTTACCCGGGGTATTACTTGTTGTGGAGTAGCCACAACCATAGCATTGATGCACCAATGTTATGTACTCTAGCGTAGTTGGAGAGATGTACTACGCCGTCCCCGATCTACTATTGACTACTACTTTGATTGTGATTGTTATTGGCCTACGGGGGCGTATGGATGCATCCTAGATTTGTATTGTATTGTATTGATTGATTGATTGATTGATTGATTATTGAAGCTACTACATTGTATTGGTGACTGGGTATGCGTGCATTGCAACCCCTCACATATTGAGAGTTGATCACTTCATATTGGGCTACTATTGTATTGTATTGTATTGATTGGCCTTGGGTAAAATACTGAAAACTTACATACACTATACTTTACACTTAACCATGTCATCTTTTGATTACCCTCTTGGATACCACATGTAATCCTATCTTCATATCCCTTTGATTAATTCCTAACTCTATTATATCGGTTGTTATTTTGTTTATATCTGTTCACTGAGCTTTTTATGCTCAGCCGCGTTTTCTTTTCCATGCGGCAGGCACTTAAGCTAGGATGCGGGGTTAAACTTTGGGGATGAGAGAGTGTGGACCAACCTTAAAGTTCCTTTAAATAATGGACTTTGTTTTATTATTGCATTTTCCTTATTTTGGAATTCATTTGTAACCCTTGTACTCATTTTATTGTTAAAGTATTTAGCTTGTGTTTTGCTCTGTTGGACACTATTTATTGTGATATTTTTACCCTTGACGGGTTGGGGTGTTACATAAATACTAGTTCTAAAGGTGAGGGATGATTATTTTTGTATTATATATATTTTTTAGAAAGCAAGTAAAAATCTCGGGTTTGAAGGATTTGGGCGGAATTAGTTGCTAGTCAACTAACCCAATACTAAAGATGCAATCAAAATAAAATACTAGAAATGAAAATAAACTAAATTAACTAAGGTTGTGAGCAATAAGTGGAGAAATTGTGTTTACTTAGATTTCACTACTCCCTAAATATCTTTTACACGTTAATTACTTGTTATAGTTGCGTGGATGACGGATTGTATTCCTTAATACCATTCATGGGGTGGCTCACTTAATTCCCCAATCCTATGAGTGCCTACTTCACTCCTATGTCGAGCCGGCTAAGAAGCTCCTAACATGGGATCATTAGAATTTACTCATGCATTAAATACAACCAATAAAACCTAGTGCACGCCAGTTCATGTTTCCTAAGACGTTCAAGCATGTTACCATTTGGAGATCTGCCAGTTTTCTTAAGCCTAACATCGAAATCATTCATCCAATACAACCATAAACAAGTAATCAACACATAATTAACATCTAGGTTTCATTAGATCTAAGCAAACACAAGATAGATCTAGCCTAGCATGATAGAATTAAGACAAGAACAAGATATAGACAACCAACACATAGACATATTGATTGAATTAGAAGAACACTTATCTCAATTACACATGAAAGGGTTCAAGGGCTGAAAACCCTTGAAAAACCTGTAAAGTTCGTACTAAGTTCGGCCTTAGGGTTTCTCCAAAACTTCTCTTTTTTTATGAATGAAAATTAGAAAACTATATATAGGAAATTGAGGCTGACGACGTCAAGACCAAATTGGTGACGCCGTCATCTCGCCGCCAAAAGAATTCTCGGACTGCCTTGATCTACTTCTGACGCCGTCACGTTATAACTTTTTCCAGGCCGTCACGTATTTTACTCTTGACGCTCTACCTTGTGACGCCTTCATTTCTGTACTGGGCCGTCATGCAAATTACTCTTGACGCCGTCAGGATTTTACTCTTGACGCCGTCTCACCTACTGTTCCCAGCAAGGAAAATTAAGTCTTTGGCGTTTTTCTTCACTTTTATGCTCCAAAAACGTCCGAATTGCTTCCTTTTCCAGATTTCACTCCCAAAGTACCTAAAATCGCAAAAGGAACGATTTAGGGCAATATTTGATCAAATAAATTCAATTCCGAGCTTAAATAACCCCCTAAAAGTGGTTCATTTTTCGCCTCATCAACGTAAAAAAAGAATGAAAAACGTAAAAAATATAAGAACACGTAGAAAAATGGATGAAAACGTAAAAAAAGGCATAAACGTAAAAAAATAGACGAAAACGTAAAACAATGAACGAAAACGTGAAAAACGAGCAAAAACGGACGAAAACATAAAAAAGCAGACAAAAACATTAAAACATGAACGAAAACGTAAAAAACAGATGAAAATGTAAAAAAAAGACAAAAAAAAATGAAAAAATAATAAAAACCAAAAAACGTAAAAAAAACAAATAAAAACGTAAAAAAAACAAACAAAAACATAAAAAGAATGGATAAAAACGTAAAAAAGAGAACGAAATTTTAAGAAGACGGGCGAAAACTTTAGAATATGGATGAAAACGTAAAAAAAAGGTCAAAAATGTAAAAAACTGATGAAAACGTAAAAAAATTGACAAAACATATGAAAACTTATAAAAATGGTCTAAAACGTATGTCTCGCGTAATTAAAATGAAATAGGGACTACGTGCATTATTCGGGATAAACCATAGGGACAAAACATGTAATTTTTTCATTATAAGATAACTGAAAACCCCGTTATATATCTTACATTGCAATTAAATATAAGTTTAAGTACAATAAATTGAAGAAAAAATGTAGAGTACCTTAAATTAAAATTGATGCTAAATTAGATATACTTTTGTGCAATTTGCCTACAAAAGAATTTTCATATTTTGATTGGTGTGTTTTTCTATATTTACTCTGTCATCCTTTTAATTAATCCAATTATACATGAACAAGTCATTTTTGTGGATATCTTTTTGTAGATGGTGGTCGTAGCAAATCTCATATTTAATTGCGCACAATTTAAGATAATTGCATATCTTATGATCTTTAGGTGCATGATTTACTTATTTAAAATTGAATGTTAGTACTTGTAATTTCATCATATAAACAAGGGTAAATTGCAAAAATGGTCACTAACGTATCACGAAATAGTAAAAATGGGACCGAATCATAAAGGCATCCAAAAAAGCCACTAACATTACGTAAAAGTGTAAAATAGCCACCGAGAGCTAATTTCCGTTAGTTTCCTCGTTAAGTGCCACGTCACTGAGGGTATTATAGTCATTTTGCTTTAAGAATTAAAATGTACTTTAGTGACTAAATTTACAATTTAAGTTTTATCTTTATTTCACACCCACCACTACCACCACTCTCTACCGCCACCAACACCACCACCACATCACAAACACAGCCACCACCACCACCACCCTCTACTACCACCACCACCACTCTCTATCGCCGAGGAGAGGAGTTTATCATTCCATATAAGCCAAAATGAGTAAGCTGTATTGTTTTACCACTTAAAAACTGAAATCCATGTTATATTGCTTGATTAATATTGTTTACTTTATTGACTCTTCAGTAAGCATTTCGAATAGAATAATCTTCTATTGGCTTTTTCGAGTCTAAACGGTTTATCGTATAAAACTTTGTTATGGGATGTAAGAGTGTTTGATCTCATGCTTATCTACAGTCTTGGACATCTTAGAGAACTTGTTCCACCTTGTATTAAGAAGGTTGCAATATGGCCTTTCTAAAAAAAAGAAGGTTGCAATATGGAGATGCTTTAATTTTGAATGTGGATGGGCTGGTCATGTAAGTAAACTTTAAATTTTATTTCTTCACTCTATTTACTTTACATTGCATATTGAATTTACATTATTTAGTGGTGATTCAGGTCTTGGAAGATGTATATCCCACAAAAGTTAAAGTCAACAGAAATAATCTTTCTAGAAAACCGATAGAAGAGCTTGCGGTTAGAGCCACTATGTGATGAGGTATTTTCTCTATATTTTATGCTCTTCAATTACAAATAGACAATTCTGTAATATAAGTTCTTCATGATGTCTTGGCTACAATTTAGTCAATGTCACTTGTTTCATTTCATTGGTGAAATAAGGAGGGAGTGAGACCCCATATTGTGTTAGCAAACGGATAAGAGAGGACTTTACCATTAGGCTATGGATAAATTGTGTGCTGCAACAATCAAGTATAGGACCTGTAGGATTGGTTTGTATGTATTTCCCGAGGAACAGTTTCGAGGTCTTTATCATATGGTATGCCATAGATGATAAGGTATAAATTTGCATAGTACCCTGAATTCATTGATTCAAAAACACAGATGGCATGCGAGCTCACATTAATCATATTCACAAAGCTTATCGCTATGAGATTATCATGTTGCTTATATGTTGGATTTTGCTATATATAAATATCTTGATCGCTTATAATGTTGTTGTAGTAGGATAAAGGTTGTAACGGGTCACTAGGAATCATATAATGGACCATGGGTACAATGAGTCGGAACCAAGGCTAAGTGGTTCATTTAGCAGTTCGATGAGGATGAACTCTTTTGTTTTATTACGGGGTGGCAGCAACAATGAAATTGATGATGAAAATGATCGCCGATCAGTCTCAGAGGCTGGGGATATTGGACGTAGGGAACTTAGTAAAAGGTATAGTGGTAACACAAGTAGTAGAGAAAATGTGGTAGTTCCTATTCACGGTCATCCTTTTGATGAATTACCTGGATCTCCTGTTTCACCGAGCGTGATCCTACATGACAAAGACCAGAATGAGGTAGGTTTTTCTTTTGCATTTTATTCACATTGTTTCAAATCTCTTTTTGATTAATTTTTGAGGAACTCTGATATCCAGGAGTGCAAAAAAGAGTTACCAATGTTTTTGATGACTATTTCATCTCTTATTCATCTTGCTGCATTTGGAATTCTTGGGGTAATGTGCTGAATCCTAAGCTGCATTTTTGTTTTAGAGTTTGATTTGCCCTTGATTGTAAGAATCAACACGTCTTTTGTTATGCAGGTATTGTCAAGGTACGTATTGGAAAAATTATTTGGTTCTCAAGTGGCTGGTGTCACAAACGCTGATAGCATATTGTACACTGATCTTTTTCCCAATATGGTATCACTATTTCTTTTTATTCACTTTTTCTCTCATTATTACTTTTTTTTCCTCTTTGCTCAACTTTATGTCTTGAATAACAGAAAGACTACCTGTATATATAACAGAAGAATTCCCATTTTAACCTTTATGTATGGTTTAGTAGTTTAGTATTGAATAAAAATCAAATTTCTGCAAAGTGGTTTTCTCTTTGTCTCA
This sequence comes from Artemisia argyi, assembly GCA_030686995.1. Taxonomy (NCBI): domain Eukaryota; kingdom Viridiplantae; phylum Streptophyta; class Magnoliopsida; order Asterales; family Asteraceae; genus Artemisia; species Artemisia argyi. The sequence continues at coordinate 157,710,644 of CM060708.1, forward strand.
TCTTGAAGGTTGGTTCATTCTTGATGGGTTGGTTTGGTCCTATTTTCAAAGGAGATATATCTAGGTTCGCGCCTGAGTTAGCTGTCGGGTTGACAATAGGTTACTTAGGTAGTCTGACCACATTTAGTGGCTGGAACCAGAACATGCTTGAGCTCAGCGTCAACAGTCACTGGGTTTACTCCGTCTTTGGGTTTCTGCTAGGTCTGTTTCTTTTTGCCTATTCCTTCATTATAGGGGTGACCACTGCTTCGTGTTTGAAACATGCTATAAACAAAACAAGCCTATGTTCAAAGTCTGGCTTGTCTCAAGTAAATAATCTTGCGAGTCAAGTTATACTACTAGTGGTGATGATAACGTTGTTTGGGTTGCTATGGTGTGGGAGTGTGGCATTGTTGAAGAAAGATTTTAATGGTGATGTTAGTAAAGTCGATTGTGGTTCGGTTGTGTTGTTGGACAAGTTGCTGTATGGATTGTGGTTCGGTTGTGTAGTGGTAGAGGGTGGTGGTGGCTGTGTTTGTGATGTGGTGGTGGTGGTGGTAGAGGGTCGTGGTGGTGGCGGCGGTAGAGAGTGGTGGTGGTGGTGGGTGTGAAATAAAGATAAAACTTAAATTGCAAATTTAGTCCCTAAAGTACATTTTAATCCTTAAAGCAACGAAATGACTATAATACTCCCAGTGACGTGGAACTTAACGAGGAAACTAACGAAAATTAGCTATCGGTGGCTATTTTACATTTTTACGTAATTTTAGTGGTTTTTTTTGCACGCCTTTATGATTGGGTCTCATTTTTACTATTTCGTGATAAGTTAGTGACCATTATTGCAATTTACCCTATAAACAATTACAAAAATACTTATGGCCACCATATTTGATATACATTCAAATACATTAAAAGAGTAGTCAATGTTTGTCATTAAGCCTGCAATGAATATTTATAACTCATATAATATGTTTCAGTGTGAAGTTTCAAGAATTGCGTGTATACAATGATTGTAATATTTGCTTAAAAGGTAATACCTCTTGTAATTTTAAGACAAAAGAATATATCCATTAATTTTATATACTTGCAAGTATATAAAAGTTAAACAGTCCATCATCTCGCGGTAATATAGAAAATTCCTTATGCCTTCTTGAACCTAACCTTGAAAGGCACATCACTTATAGCCAAACGTCTTTTTCCATTTTCAGCAATTTTGACACCAATATCTCCACAAACAACCTTGCAAAAGTTGCACACTGTCGGGCAAAACACGAGCTTATAATCCTTATCAAACTTCTCGATCTTGAACCAATTGCTTATAGTTTGTGGACCAGGGTTTCCTGACTTTCCATTACCCGTTACTATAAGTTCTCCCACATACCTATCAAGCATCCAAACATTCGACTGAATACAAATTGTTGAAGCTGAGAATATAATGTTAAGATCTGTGGATTCCCGAATGATGCCTTTTTTACGGTTGACCGGTATGAATGCCAATGGGAGGCCCTTAATGACCTCCATATTTTCTTGGACTACATCAAGTGGACATGATTCATTTTTTGTGGCGGCTATTGTTAGGCCGCCACCCCTTCATCGGAATACAGGCAATATGTAGTATTTGGCGTTAGACCGGACCAAGTTCCCATCAATGTCACAAACTTGATCGGGTGATTGTTGGCCTAAAGAAAGTGAGATAGTTGAGAAAAGAAGGATTAGCAATATTGTCATCATGTGCATTGCTATAGAAAGATTACTTGTAATATTTGTTGTGTGCTTTTAGTTGCATGGGAGAATAAGTATTTATAGGCAAAATGGATCGGATAAGACCTAACTCCTTAGGATTTAGTTGCTGGCTGCACGTATTTCTGGTTACAAGTCGTATGATCCGATCTCATGACTTCAATAAATGTGAATGTAAATGGGAAACCTATTGGCTTATAATAAATTGATTTGGTCAAAAACTGGTGGACGCATGTGATGGTGTCCAAGCAGCCAGCAAAACAAATTAAGAGATACGCAAAAAACTAGCTTGACCGAGAGAAGAAAAATTAAATTACTTCTTTCTCAAAGCTCAGCTAGAACTAATACTTCGTATGTTTGTTTATATGAATAGCAATTTTTACGATTTGTGTAGTCATGAAGTAGAGCAGGTCGAGTAGTAATTGACCGATAAGTTTTCGGATGGAGCTAAACAAAAACATGAGAAAATTAAAGATGGTTTAATTTATGATGTAGTATATAACTAGTGACCAGTTTAAACATACATAAGCTGTTGCACATGCATTGAAAGCCAGCAATGGGATGGATGTGTTACAAAATAGCATATCCATTCTATGGCGATTAGCCCAATTGTCAGGCACAAAATTTTTAATATCAACCTATGTCTCCAGTTGACCCTATCGGTTTTTTATATTTGCCCGTTGGTTTTAATGTTTCATTTAGTTTCAGTTAACGTGTTAAATGCATTTCATCAGAAGAATTTGCAATTCCGGATTAAAAGAGTCACTTTTGAAAGCCTAAATCATTAAGTTTTTTTGTCTTCAAACCATCTATACACCAGGCTCTTCAAGCTCAGCTCGATCCTAGATTCTTGAATCAGTCTTGCCTCGCAATTCCCTACTTTGATAACAAGGTATCTGGGGGTGATTACTGCAGTTAGGATTGACATTAGGTAGAACAAGATCAATTGGAAGTTTGAATGGGGTAGCTTTGGAAAGGTTGCTTAGAGGTGTGAAAATTGTGATATTGTACAAGATCGGGATGGCTAATCATTGTGAACGGGATAATTATATTGATGTAGGTCTTCGCATATACCAAATGATGACACCACACGGCACACCAAAGGGGGGGGGGGGGGGGGGGGGGGGGGGGAACGTGAACATGGGAATCATAAAAACTAAAGCTGCCCGGTTTAAAATTAACGACTTCTTTAACGATCTAATCTCCTAACGAATTAAGAAGGCCCAGAAAAAACTAACTTGTTACAAGTTGGACTTATGGCACTTGATTCTTTTAACAATTTGGCCTTCAATTCATGTCTGGCTTTTGTGATCTATTTACACTTCGGAAAATTCTTTTAAAACGTATCATACTTGTCTAAAAAATCACTTTTGAGTATCGAACTTTTTTTTTTCCTTAATGAGTTACTAAACTTTCATTTTTTGCATCTTTTACGCACTTTGGAACGTTTTTGCCCCTAAAAATTTTGAAAATCCAGAGGCAAAAATGTCATAAAAATGTCCTAAAATACGTAAAAGAGGCCAAAAATGTAAGTTTAGTACCACAATGACAAAAATAAAAAGTACGTTACTCAAAAGTGATTTTTTTACAAGTATGGTACGTTTTGAAATAATTTTCCCCGCACTTTCATATGGAGGGGCGAATCTAGGAGCTATTGGAATTCGACAAATCTTATTAAATTAACTTAATGTTTATTTAGTCAAGATAACAAGTTACAAGACGACCATATGACAGTCGTTTTAATTTATACATACATATACATATATATAATTTATAAAAAGCAAGTATACGAAGGTATAACTTTAAAGTTGTGGTGATGATAGAAATGTTTTTATGCCTTCAGCCTTCTTGAAGAAATTAATCCTGAAAGGCCAGTCAATTATACCGAGACGTCCGTCAATCTGAGGACCAATGTCACCACAAACAGGCCTGCAAAGGTCACATACCGTCGGGCAGAACACAATCTTGTAAGCCTGATGATATTTCTCTATCTTGAACCAGTTGCTTATAGTTTCCTGACCAGGGTTTCCTGACACTCCATCGGCCGTTACAATAAGTTGTCCCTCGTACTCCTCGACCATCCAAACGTTTGACTGAATACAACTTGATGAAGCCGAGAATATAATGTTAAGATCAGTGGATTCATGAATGACGTCTTCTTTGGGATCCACGGGTTTAAATTTCAAAGGTAGGCTATTATCAAACCATAAAGCTTGGACTACATCAAGTGGACATGATTCGTTTCTCGTTGGGGCTAGAGTTAGGCCACCACCGATTCCCCGAATTGCGGGCAAGATGTAGTATTCAGTTCCAGACCGGACCAAGTTTCCATCCCTGTCGCGAATAGGATCGGGTAATTCTTGGGCTAAAGAAAGTGAGACTGAGGTGAAAAGAAGAAAAACTAACAATGTTTTCATCTTAAGTTATGTATGGATATAAAGGTTTATTGTGTGTGTGTGTTTTTATTGCATGGGATATAACATGTATTTATAAGGAAGATATGGATATGATTACGTGAATATGAGAATAGTTGCAGGCCGCACGTAGTTGTGTGTACAAGTCGGACAATCCTATCACACTATAAACGTGGAGTTATGATTTATTATAAATTTATAATAACCTGGTCCATATAAGGAGAAAAAATATCTTATCTTTTAAATAGTTAACTTTGCTCATACCTTTTTGTACGTGGTTATTGTTCACTTGGCCAAAGCATTTTATTTTATTTAATTTTTCATATTGCATCATCTAGCATTTTTCCGATCGTCAAGGTATTTTTATCAAGAAAAAAAAGTATAAAAAGAAGACTTCTTTTATCATGGCAATGGATCGCAGTTGATTTATTTATGTACAACTTGAAAACACGAAACTTCGCATTCAAAGAGCCCATCACTCGTTACAAAGTTTGAAGGTGGCTTTGCTTCAGGGTCATCAATCTTTAGAAACGTCATTCCCTTACATTTACCATTTTGATTGGCCGACTTTTTGGAGAGTCGAATACCAAGAGAATACGATACGCGAAGAAACTTTTGATTATATGCATTGAGTACGAATGTGAAGGAGTCACCTTTGGTAACCTCTTTCGGGTCCTGGATCGCATTGAGTGGACACGTACTTTTTGTTAATTAACTTGACTCCACCACCTTTTGCCCATTCAACTGGACCAATGTAGTAGGGAACGCCGCCGTTCACGACCTTTTTCCCAGCAATGTCGTAAATGAAGTCATCGGTGGTAGCCGCGGTGACGGAGGAGGAGAATGATTGTGTGGTAGCATGAAAAGAAGGAATGAAGGGAGCAAAGAAGAGTGACGGCTTCATGTTAATTAAGACTATTATGCTTATTTGAGTTATATTTTAGAAGTGCTTTGGTTGGAGCTTCAGGGTTGATATTTATAAGGATAAAAGTACTTTAAGAGAAATGAAAAATTCATACTAATGCATGTCAAACTTAAGTACTCCGTATAATTCTAATTTACATAATTTGTTCATTGCACGTTTTCATGCAAACATGCATACAGTCACCGAGAGATGAGATCCCCATAGATCACTCATTCTCCATAGATCTGATGAACACATCTTAACCATCCATCTCAATATGATCCAAAGGTTGAGATTGTATCTGATAATTACACAACAAGGGCAAAAATGACAATTATAAAAAGCAAAAAAAACAAAAAAAAAAAAAACAATCACGCTTCTTTTTTTTTCCCAAAAAAATAGGGCAAACACACACATGCACACTCTCTCTCCCCAATCCAATTCCGATTCCATAAAAAGCACCCCGATTACATTCCGATTTAACTCGATTTAATGCTGCTGCCGATCCGTCGCCGTCGATCCACCACCATTGATCCGCCGCCGTCATCCGTCATCGACCCGCCGTCATCATCCAATGTCCGCCGTCGATCTAAAAATGGTTAAAATCAGGTAAATTTCTTCAAATAATTTTTGGTCTGAATACTGATTATATCCGGTTGGAAGGATTTCGATAACTTTTGGTCTGAATACTGTTTAGTGCTTGCTAGAATGCTAGCTATTCATTTGCCCTTCATAATCCTCTTCTACATGAACGTATTTGGTTATTGGCTTTGTATTGCAAATTGGGTAAAATGTTAAATGTATGATGTTTCTAGGTAACAGTGAAGCTTGTTGCAACAACTTGTGGTTTGTTAGAAGAATTTTATGCTTATATGTCACTGGTTACTCTAGAAAGCTATATACAAACTGAAATTTGACGGAAACTAACTTTCAACTTAAACTGATTAGAAAATTCAGTTGTAATTGCAACTAATTGCATTGGTCTTATACTACTAATTAAATTTTTAATTAATCAAACGTTATAATATACGTCTTTTTTTCTTTCCGATTTTTGGAACTAGGAGGATTTACAATTTATAGTAACAGACCATAATCCCATATTCTAAATGATTCTTTAGGATGCTAGTCGATTATTTTGGTTTACAATATTATTTACAATGCAGTATGAAGCTAGTGGTTTATATTCAACAACCTGGAGACTTAATTTTTATGGCTAATAAGCCTTTTATGCCGAAGAGACACTATTAAAATCAGAACTTGAAGCAATTCGTGGTTGTAATTGTGCTTGTGCCCATCATTGGATTGTAAGTTCCCGTTTTTCTTTCCCATTGAATTGTACGCAACATGTGATTCATGTCTAAATCACATGTGAAAATCACATGTGATTCTACTACAATCACGTGTGATTTGTGAAACAATCACATGTGATCTAATACAAATGTTTTAAAATCTGTATTCTTATTTTTTTTACCTGTTATTGTGATGTGACCAGCAGCCCACCAGATCCTCAACGGGAATATGAGCTTGATACAACGAACCGACAACCTCAACAAGAATCTGAAACACATACTGATGGGACTGATCGTGCTCTCTGATTCTATTGACTATGAAGAGGAAACATGACCTTAGTTAGAGATTACTGTAAATTGAGTTTTGGTTGGTATTCATTTGAAAACCAAAGCTGATAGTTTTGTTGGTAAAGATGGAACATTTCCTTTGTGATTAGTCATGTACATTCTTAACACAATAGGTATTACGATTTGTTTCTCCGTTCCCATAGGTATTACTAAAGTGGTAGATGGGCTGGTGTTTACAAATTTTTGTTTCTCGAAATCAAGTTGTTTGCTCTTTCTAATGTACTTAACTTCTTTTCAAATTGGGAATCAGTTCAGTACCCGTTGTGTAACCAAATGAAATGATCAAACTGTTCTACAGTGTGATTAACCTCTGTTTTAATTTGTTTATCATTTGGTTTTGCGATTTAATGTGAAGGAATGTGAAAATGGAGAAAAGCAAGTGCAGTTTAAAAAAAATAAAAATCATTAACTGTTATCATCGGTCATACAATCACATGTGATTTTAGTGTAAATCACATGTGATCTGGGTCAAAATCATATGTGATTTTGAAAAATCACATGTGATTCTACTACAATCATATATGATTTTTGAACAAATCATCACTCATACCAAAAGACCATCAGTAATTACCAAACAACTACCATCAACATGTAAACTTAATAAAATGAATAAATGTACATAAATCATCACTCGTATGTACATAAAGTACCTAAAACCTAACCATACAGTTACATTCGGTGATAACGACTTCACAAGTTGAATAAGCTAACACATAAAGTACCTAAAACTTAATCATCTTTCCCTTGAATTTCTTTGACACCTTCTTACTCTCGTCACCTTCAAAATCTTCGTCTGAATCTCTAATAACATCCTTTTTCTCTAAATACGCTTAGACTAGGCCTTCGGCTTAGGCTTTTCTTCAACTTTTTTAACAAATACCTGTAGTTAGCTACATTGAAATATGTAGTTAGTAACATGTAATTTGTTCAAAAATCACATGTGATTCAGAACAAATCACATGTGATTTGTCCTTAACTAATGATAAAATTTATCTTCTGCAACAAAATTATTATACATTGGATTGTAGCTGGTATGCTTTTTGTACCTAGTCTAAATGCTCAAAATCAATACTTAGCTAGAACTCACAGCGTCTTCACTTCAATTAGGAAGAGGGGAAGGCATGCATAGATAAAAGCACTTCTAGAAGTCGAAAAGGGAAAAAACTGACAATTCATAAAAAAGGACGATGCTATCATTCTAAAAGTTCATTTTATGAACAACTACAAGTATAAATGAAGCTATCTTTATGGTACAAACAAACATGCACCTTCCTGGATTTGATCATACAACTGAATTAAGAATAGGAAAACTTCAAATTCATCAAACTTATATTCCTTTGTGAAAGCGCATATCAGGTTCTTACCAACATCTTAGTTGATGTAGACTGTATAGTATCAATTATGTGTTCAACCAAAAATACTAGAAACTTACACATGCTTTGAATCATCTCAGTTAAAAACAATTAGAATAAGCTTTCTTTACAAAATACGGATTTCATATGAAACTCACTACTAGTCAATGAGCTAATATGGGCAAAACAATGCTGTAACAGATTACTAGTCAATGAGCTATGACATATCAACTAACGCGTCGCCTAAACCATATCAACTAACAGATAACTAGTTAATGAGCTAATATGGGCAAAACAATGCAATAACATATCAACTAGTGCCTCGCCTAAACCATATCAACTAACGCAACACATGAAACATACGACATTATAAAATAAGACAGTTAAAAATATCAACTAACGCAGTACCTAAAACATCAACTAACGTAGTGCGTCTGAAACATCAATTAACGCAATAACTAACCTAAACATCAACTAACACATCATGCCTATAACATCACCTAATTTAACAAAATCACTAATAACGCGCCAAGCAAATTCAATAACTAACACAATAATTCAACAACTAACACACTAACCGAATAAAGTGACCCAAACCTGAACCACAACTCAAACTTGATCCACAACCAAAACCACAAACTCACAAATAACTTGACTACCCACGACCCAAGACTTTTTTTTTTTTGGGTAAAAGGCACGACCCAAGACTAACCATGACGCCAACCGCAAATCCCATAAAATATAAACACGTGGGAAAATGTTGACATTAACCGACCGACCATAATTTGACAAATTGCTGGTCGACGCATTGACCCACCTCACCACTAACCAAAGACATGACCCTTGAAACACCTACTCGAAACATGACATAACTTTTACCGGAAGCCACAACCTGAAATCCGTGAACCATACCCTGTCGGACAAAAGAGTATGAAACAGCGGTGGTTGACCTGGTGGTGGTGGTGGTGACTATGCCGATGGTTGATCTGTAGTCGCCGGATCTGTGATAATATTAGATGTTAGTTATGAGTGTCAGAGTGTGTGAGAGTGTGTAAATTAGTGAGAGGAAATAGGTGTGAGTTATGAGGAGGTAAAAAGACTACTCAACCCCTAACTTAAATGACTGAGACGGAGTTTTTATTTTTAATTAATAGAATGTAATTAATATTAGCCATGGATGTGTATACAAATGAAGGGCCCAGATTGTTTCAACGGATCTATGACAAAAAGTGGATCTATATTGAACTTTTGTCCAGTCAGCGATCGACATAGCCAAGTCAACAGTAAATTGACAAGTAGGGTAGCCCATCATTCAATTTTGTTTGTCTTTTACAATCGTGTTGAATATAGATTTTAAAGGTTATACTATTGCGGCACAACAATTTTACGTAAGGTGAAAGTTATAATATAAACAGTTTTTTTCTAATTTTTTTTTTTTTAGTTCCTATGTAATCATAGCCTTTTTAGAAAGAAGAAAATCAATATATATACTCCTTCCGTCTTAAAATAATTGTCTTCATTCGAATTTTTAGAGTTTTAATTTCTCAAATTTGATATTTAATATTTTCTATGTTATATATATATATATATATGGTGACTTTCTTGCGAGAACCATCTTATCTGCGAAAACTGAGAGAATCACCAAAAAACATACATGCACGCTTTTTAAAATAAAATAAAAATACATGCAAATCATCAATAATCGTATGTATCCACCTATGTTCTTCAATATCATCATGAATCCATCTTCGTTTTTCACAAAAACCTTAAACACGACCGAAATATTGTCGTTGCATGCCTTATAAGAATATATATGCGCACTTTCAAAAAAAAATTTGTATTTCCAATTTATTATCAAATTCTTTAGAACAACCATGTTTTTTAAAAGCATATATGTTGTTTTTAGAACATATGTGCAAAAATACAATTATTGAAGGCGTGCATGTATGTTTTTAGTGGTTCTCTCAGTTCTCGCAAATAAAATGGTTATATATATATATATATATATATATACTGCATAAAAATTATACGAATGAAAAATATTTAAAAACCAATTCATTAATATATTTTACATCAATTATTATATAATACAAACAAAAATAGTAAAAATCAAAGATGAAGAAAAAAATACTTTAAAAAAACAAAAGAAGATAATTATTTTAGGACGGAAGGAGTATTTCACAATTTTACATCTTCAACGAATAATAAGATTAGGCGACAACAAAATGAAGCACAAATTATGATGATGATCATAGACAAAAAAAATGTTTAATACATATATATGATGTGTATTAATTTCTAATACAGTAAAACCTCTATAAATTAATACTCGATAAATTAATAACCTCGATAAAATTAATAATTTGGACCTCAATCAATAAAATAATAAGATAATAATTTTTTTGAAACCCCAGTGTATATATATTAGTTCCAACGAAACTATAAATTAATAATTACTAAAAATTCTATATATATGTATATATGTGTGTGAGAGAGATATATTTCAAAATACTAATAATGTTTAGTAAAAAATGAAATTCGTTGTCACTTGTTATTTTTTGTTGAACTTCAAATGTATATTGAGTTTATATCAAAATCTCCTTATTGCTGTAAAGTGTTGGTGTGTTGTTTTCTCGTATTGCACCAAAAAGTGTTAATTTTATTTTAATAAAGTTGAATATGAATTTATAAAATTTTAATTGGAACTTGTTTTTTAAATTTATTTTTAATCTCTAAGGAATATATTACACATGAAAATTTAAAGGTCATATATAAAACCTGATTATTCTAAATGTAATGAACAAGAACACCAGAATGAGAAAGGAAGAGAATTCTTATTATTGAGATGTATTTATAATGTTACAATAGGATGTATTAATAAGAAAACCCTAACTTGTTAATCAAGATTATGATGAATAGACATAAGCCCATAAAGCCCATAATATTTTACAATACTCCTCCTTAGATATTCATTATTCATTATACTTCATAAACTGCCTCATCAAAAACTTTATCAAGAAAAACCCAATGGGATACAAAAACTTGATGAAGGAAAAGAGTGCAGTGTGTATAATGCTCCTCCTCCTCAATTTAATGTGTATATTTCAAGCATCGAATGCTAATCTTCTAAACGAGCTGCTCGTATACTTTTGTTGGCAACAACTTTACAATGAAATCCATCAAATTGACGATGTTATGAGTAAGTCCTGTAAAAATGACAAAAATATATGTGTAGCTTCCAACCTAATATCAAATCAATTTGTTGTAAAGCATACAATGCATGTACAAATATTAAAAGAGAAAAATACAGTCTTGTGATGCATATTAATTACAAAATTGGCATCAAAACCTCAATTGTACTCATATATGGTACTTGAGGACCAATTATTTTTTTGAAACATATGCAAAAAACAATTTATATAATATGCGTCCAAAATCATTTGGATCCATATACGGATTCATTCAACTTTATCAAATAAAGTTATTGAGAACTTTATTAATCGTATCTAGAAGTTGAAGTTGTAAGTCATTCTTGAGACATTACAGATCATTCCTCGTTTAGAGCGAATTAAATACTTCAATATTGATTGTCTCGTAAAATATCAATAAGATAATTACATCCACCTCGAGACAATATGTCTTTTAATAATCAACTTTGTGTTTTTATGAATTTATTTATTCACAACTCATGTCATAAAAGACATAACTTTAGAGCTCTTATTTCGGTTTAGCACAAAAACCGATTTATATCAAATAGATTTTACACATTGACGTGTACGAACTTCATGTTTCAAGACTTTTAGTATTTGCAAGATACTAAGTCCTTTTATGTTGGCCAATCATTTCGTTGAGCGCACATTTGGATATTAATTGACATTTGATCTTCATCATGCATAATAGCAAGCAATATATTGTATGTAGACAAATTTATCGACGTCGTTTATGTTTTGATTCCATATAACTTTAGACATGATATAATTTATTGAGATCTCATTAGCTATTTGAGGTTCTTTGGAACCTTCATGTCTAGTGTCTCTTTATGAGACTATCATGGGGTCTTTTATACCTCAAATAACCATCTTGTTTTCATGCTCCATATTTTTCATCGAGGATTTTATTTGGAATCGATTTGTCTACCATGCTTTAGGCATGTCATAATAAAATAGTGTCCTTGAGGGACAACTTATAATCAGAGCATGAGTAGCTGGAATTTTGTTTTTAGCCAATGTTTATTTATGGCTATTAGATTATCCATTTTAATAATTAATTCATAAAATTTCTTTCAAAGATCAGAATATGATAATTCATTCTGAATTTGCAGCTACTTCTATCCTCCTGAAGGAATTATCCATCTTCTATATCCCATATATGTGCATTTTAAGTGGAGTAATTTGCACAAAAAAAATAAAAATATGATATGTTTGGTTTATAACCAAAACCAATTATAAAAGGGAGGATTTATAATAACATATTGGCATGATGCTAATTTTGTTGTAGTGCATATTATAATATGGACCCATACAACAACACAAGTTTTTCTCTCAGTTTCATTTGATAATTTAGAAGTAATTCATCGCATTTTCATGATGAAATACTTACTCTAGAATGTTAGGCTCGCATTGAGCTATTAATCACGCAAACTTGAGGTTGCGATTTGATGAATGATACATGGGATTGCGCCCTCGCAACAGGTTTTACCTCTCAAGGGATCTTGAGAAGCTTGCAATCCCCACCTGGTAGTGTACCTGATCGTTGTAGTATAGTATAGTGACAAGTACTGGGGGATTGATCGTTCAACTCAGGAATAGTGTCGCTAGGATTAGAAAGCCTACTAAACTAGGTCTAGAGGTGAGGGATGATTCTTTTGTATTTTTTTATATTTTATGAAAGCAAGTGAAATCTCAGGTTTTGAAGGACTGGGCGGAATTAGTTGCTAGCCAACTAACCCAATTACTACAAATGCAATCAAAATAAAATAAAAGAAATGAAAATTAAACTAATTTGCTAATGTGGTGGAAACAATAATGAGAAAAGTTGTGTTTACTTAGATTTCATTACTCCCGAGATATCTTTTACCGGTTGATTAGCTTGTTACAATTGCATGGATGACGGGTTATATTCCTTAATACTACTCGTAGGGCCGTGTACAATATTCCCTAACTCTATAAGATCCTACTTCACTCCTATGTCGAGCCGACTAAAAGCTCCTAACATGGGATCATTAGAATTCACTTATGCATTAAATACAACCAAAAATCGTAGTACACCTCCGATCATGTTTCTTAAGACGTTCAAGCAAGTTACCAATGGAAGTCTGCCAGTTTTCTTAAGCCTAACATCGAATACAATCATCCGTAACAATTATAAACAAACAATTAACCAATAATCAACATCTAGGTTTCACTACATCTAAGCAAACACAATAAAAACCTAGCCTAACATGTTAAAAGAAAGACAAGTATAAGATAGAATCAAACAATACATAGACATATTGAATGATTATTGGAGAACTTATTTTTATTCAAGCATGGAAGAAAGAAGGGTTTGAAACCCCTTAAATATATAGGAAATTCGACCTAGGGTTTATGTTTTTGTATTCCACAATTTGTTCCACCCTTTACAATGAAAAATTGGAAAAATATATATAGACTAAGCATCCTGACGGCGTCATGTGTTGGCTTCTGACACCGTAAACTCGCCGCCAAGTTAAAATTCATATTGCCTAGATCTAGTCTTGACACCTTCATGTGTAATTCTACTCTGGGCCGTCACTTGTATTTGGACCCTGACGGCCTTGGTGACGCCGTCAGGCCAATTACATTGAAAATGTTCTGGGCCGTCCCGTTATAATTTCCACATCCACCTCTTTTGCCACTCTTGACGCCGTCATGTATCAAGGCTTGACGTCGTCAGGTACTGTTCCCAGCAAGGAATTTGAGACTTTGTCGTTTTCTTCACTTTTATGCTTCAAAAATGTCCAAAACGCTTCCTTTTCCAGATTTCTCCTCAAAAGTACCTAAAATGACAAAAGGAACGATCTAGGGCAATAATTGATCAAATAATCACGAATTCGGGCTTAAATGACCCCTTAAGAGCGGTACACTTTTCGCCTCATCAAATACCCTTACACTTGAGATTTGCTTGTCCTCAAGCAAATGCGATTTTATTCTAATCAAAATACAAGTTAGGGGTCATTTAACACTAATATAAAAGTAATTACAACAAATAATCGTTTCACTAAAAACCAAAAACAAGCACGGAGGTCATACACTAGCACCTCACAAATAGTGTTTAGATACTCACATCTCTCGGGTGTAATAAAGTATATATCACAATAAGGAAATGGAAAACATCTCTCACTACCTGTCATAGGAAATAGATTGCCATAGGCCTGGGAAAGGATCAAACCTCCACCACTTGGCGTAAGCACCTAGGATAAACTATCAAAGAGGTCTTTTAAAGGGTTATAACGTTAGGTGTATGGATATGGAAAACACGGTTTTGTTGGATAAAGGCAATATTTACTGGTGGCGAGTTAATTATCTTGGTTAATTACATGTACAATATGGCGTTTCTAAGCCAAGACTCGACTCGACTTAAGCTAATAAATCAAAAATAGCAAAAAGATAAAACTAAACATAAAATGAAACGGGATGGTAGTCCGTTTTTTTTTTTTTTTTTTTTTTTTTTTTTTTTTTTTTTTTTTTTTTTTGTTTTTTTTCATACACTTTTATCCTACCATCCAAAATAATACATCATAGGGAATTTACATCCCCCTTACACTTGATTTTTTACATACTTTACAATAAACTACTCTAATGACTCGAATCAAGATAATCAACACACTTGTAGTACTTTTTAAGATTAACGCACATATGGGGGTAATAATTTGATGTTCTTCCCCATTACTCCATAACACTAGTACTTTACCCATGGGTCCCAATCGTCCCAAAACAATATGTACAAGATATGACTCAACTTAGCAACCATGTAATCAATTAGACAATTAACTAAGGGTTTAAACATGTAACAATAATGCACTTAAGATGAGTGCATACACGGAAGGCTAAGGCAATTTGGTTGCACATTAGGGTGAGTTGTAACAAATTCTTCCTTTAAGTAAAATGCTTAAAGTTAGAAACGAAAATATAGGCTCGGAGGGGTTTACTAGGGTTATCGTGTACTAAAAATAAGTATAACGCTTAGGTGTGGGAAAATTAATTGACTTTGTTAGTCAAGTAATATGACTGAAATGGTCAAGTAATTATGATACGGGTGGTTTAAACACAAGGGCGATCCTAATGCCTCTTATTATGTAGTAAATCCTACTACACGAATGTAGTCTCACTAGCGGTCTAGAGATGTATCACTAACGCAAGTTCTAGAATCTAAATGCTACCGGTACACTCATAAGCACTAATAATGAATGCTTTTCCTATCAAATCTAAAGGCGAACATCACATATTTGGGTGGAAAATTTTTTAAGTGGTACGGTTTTGTGCTAGTCATACAACTTCTATCCATGGGACGCTTGTTAAGGCTAAAGTTTCACTCCTAAATGTTGTAAAAAAATTTAAATTTGGCGCTAAAATTGCACTAACAAGTATTTCTCTTAGTTTTATTACACACCTATTATCAAACAAACCCCCTTACACTTAGCTTTTGCAAAATACCTTTATATGTAATTAAGACGAAGTTAAAAACAAAATAAAGCATTTTCACAATTTACTTTGAAACATGATTTACCAACAATAAAAATAGAACATGCATACGGAAACAAATAAAATCAAATAAATAAAAACACACAAAACACGTAAGACTAATAAAACAACCACAATAATGCGAATCCTAAATGCATAGAAGGAAATAGTAATAAATATCCAATGGTCAACAGAGGCCAAATCCTAAACTATTACAGACCGAATTGTTCAAATCATACAACCAAAGATAAATTGTTCAGAAATCATGACATAACCATAAAAACATCACTGGGGAGGGGGACCAAAGTGGTAATCATAACCAGGAGGGAGATGTCCAGTGTACCCAGATGGTGGATAGTCCTGCTCACGACCGGGGAATGGGTCAATCTGCAAGTGAGGCTCGATGTGATCACGGGTCGATAGATGCTGCATCTGGCGGATCGTGTGATCGTACATCCAATCAAACCTCTGGTCAGTAGTGGCCCTCCAGGCATCCATCTGACCCATCCAGGCCCCCTGATGAGCCTGCCAATCTCCCAGACCCATGTGCCGGTAGTAGTTCGCAGAGCCAATGTTAGCATTAAAAATATGTATTTAGAAGTGATGGTCATTCTCATACATGTAACTTTGTAATGTGTCGTAGATTACAATAGAATAGTCAATGGGCTTATGGTTTGGACTAATCTAATAGGTTATAAGTTATGTATTACAACTAGTCTATACTTAATGTAAAAGCCCAAGTCCATTAGAAAGCCCATGAGGCCTTTCTCTCTAACTATATAAGGCACCTTACCTTTCATTTATAAGGTGTGCTTGTGTGTGTATTGTGTGTGTTTTTAATAAAAGTTCTCTTCATCTTATTACTCTTTTTCATATAATCTAACGCCACACATACTATTCCAAGTCACCATCTTTACTTCATCTAGTGCTTATATTTGTGTTAAAGTTGATATATCTAAGGTCCTACAAGTGGTATCAATCGCCTAACAATGATTTAGGAGTGTTTTTATCAAGTTTTTTGTTAAAAAGTTACACTTTTCATCCATTTTGTGTACTTTTTCTTCAAAAAGTTTTGATTTTAACAAGTTTTGGTGTTAAAGTTGTTGTTTTTATTGAAGCTTTAGTGATTCTAAGTGTTTTGGGAAAGATTTGATCATTAGAAACAAGTGGAAAAAGAGTTTTTGGTTGAAAAAATCGAATTTTTGAAGTTTTCTGGTCACCTTACGCGTAACTTTGGTGAATAGTACGAATCTACAGCTGTGAACAGTACTTTCTGTCCTTTTTACGCATAAGATTTGGTCAAAACCCTTTTCCTACGCGTAACTTTAGTCAAAACCCTTTTCCTACGCGTAACTTTAGTCAAAACCCTCTTTCTACGCATAAGTTGGAAGTCTACGCCTAAATCCTACGCTTAAGTGAAGATTCTACGCCTAAGTCCTACGCAGAAGAGTTTCTACGCCTAAGTTCTACGCATAAGTCAAAACTTACGCCTAAGTTTAATCTTACGCGTAAGTACCTACTTTCTACGCTTAAGTTTCTTCAAAGGTTCTCTCTTCGTGCTACGGTGACTCAGTACTTCCCTGACTTGGATAAGTTTGTGGAATACTTCGACACGGGATATCTTTCAAGCTTGGACAAGTTTGAGAGATCAAATTGGTTGAAAAAACCTTACGCATAAACTCAAAGTTTACGCGTAAAAATCAAAGCTTACGCATAAACATTTTGTTTACGCATAACCTTAATTTTTACGCATAACCTGAAAGTTTACGCATAACTTTTCTTACGCGTAAGATTTGAAGTTAACCATAAGATTCTAAGTTAAGCGTAAGATTCACTGTTTACGCATAAGATTCAAGGTTTACGCGTAAGAATTTGATTTTTTGACAACCAAACTTCAAACGGCCATAACTTTTTGACAACCAAACTTCATTCAAGCCAAGCTTCGAGGCCCAAATCCACTCCGAACGGAAGTTATTGAGGTTTTAAGGTTCCAGATCAAATTTTTCACCATAAAAACTTGCATCAACTTACACTAAACACAACTCCTATTTCGTTGGAACGATCCAAGAATCAACTTTATCCATCTACACTTCATCAATGGCTACTCAGCAAGATATTCATGCAGCCGGTGCGGAAAACCGACCTCCGATGCTCGAAAAAGGTGGATATCTCCCATGGACAAGCCGCATGCTTCGTTACATTAAAACAAAGCCTGATGGTAAATTAATGATCAACTCCATTACAAATGGTCCATTCAAGCCAAGACAAGTTCAAATTGAAGGTAATCCAAATGCAACACCTCCTACTCAACCATTCGTGCGTGAACAAACAGAAGTAGATTACACAGAGGAAGACAAGAAGCAGATCGCCGCGGATGATATGGCAATGCATTTAATCCAACTTGGATTACCATGAGAGATCTTTGTTGCGGTCGACAGTTGTGAAACTGCTTATGCTATGTGGGAACGTGTCAGAAGGATATGTCATGGAACAGAGATTGGACAACAGGACGTTGAGAACAAACTTCTTACGGAATGGGAGAACTTTACATCCACTAAAGGTGAACAGATTGAATCTTACTACACAAGGTTTTGCACTTTGATGAATGAGTTAATCAGAAACAAGTTGACACCTCGAACAATTGCAACAAACATCAAATTCATCAATAACCTTCCAGAAGAATGGGGTCGTTATGTTACAATTGTCAATCAAACAAAGGATTTACATAAGGTGAATTATGATCAACTCTATGACTTTCTGAAGCAAAACCAAGCTGAGGCTAATGAAGTAAGGAAAGAAAGATTGGCAAAGAATCATGATCCTCTCGCATTAATTGCTACTACACCAACACCGCTACCAGTGAACACACAACAACCATCATCATCTTCCACTCACAACTACATGCAACCATCATACATTCAACAACCAACACCGGTCTACCAACAACATTTCTACCCACAGCAACAACAACATGTTATTCCACAACAGCAATACCAACAATTCCAAGAACCAGAATTCACTGAAAATGATGAAGCTACTGCAGCATTGACCCAAGCGTTTGCTTTTCTGTTAAAGGCATTCCATGGACGCTATTCTACACCAACAAACAACAACCAAAGGATTTCATCGAACACTCGCAATAAGCAGATTGCTCAGCCGAGTTTCAATATGGGCAACGGAGGCCAAATGGTTGGAGTTTATGGGAATCAACAAGGATATGCTACTGGAATTAACATGGGGAATCAGAATATGCTGAATGCAAGGAATCAGAATGCAGCAAATCAATATGGTCAGTATGAAGGGAATCAGTTGGGTCAGTTTGTTGGAAATCAGAGGGGTCAGAATGTTGGTAATCAGGCAATGGGTAATCAGAATAGAAATGTTGCAGCTCCAGTAGTTGGGAATTTGGGAAATGTGAATCAGGGTAATCCTGTAAAGTGTTTCAACTGTCAGGGTGTAGGTCATATGGCAAGGAACTGTCCTACTAAGTCGAACAAGAAAGATCTAGCGTACTTGCAGAAAGCATTACTGTTGGCACAAAAGAATGAGGCAGGGTTTCAGTTGAACGCAGAGGAGAATGATTTTATGGCTCTTATGGATGACATGGAAGATATAGAGGATATCGATGCGAACTGCATATTCATGGCGAATCTTCAGGAAGCTAAGTATGACACGGATTCTGATACACTTCCTGTTTATGACACCAATGCACCATCTGAGGTATCAAACTTCAACACATGTCACAATAATGATATATTTGATATGTCTCCTCATGAGGAACAGCATTCTGAGAAGCTTGCACCCACTTATGATACATACCTGGACACGCCAAGTAGCAGCAATACTCTTTCAGCGACTCCAGATGTGAATCATAATGGAGGCTTCGTTTCACAGCATGCTGAGAATGATGAGGAAACACGTGCTTTATTTGAATCATTATTGAATAATTGTCGTATTGAAATTGAGAATGTGAAAAAGGTCAATCGCGATGTTAACGCCGCGAATGTTAAATTGACCGCTGAGCTTGAGAGTTACAAAGAAAACGTTAAAGCTTTTGAATTTCATAAGAAAAGATTGTCTGAATTAGAATCTGGTTATCAAAATTCCGTTTCAAGGGAAAAACAATTGCAACTCAAGTTTGATACACTTGATGTTAATTCTTTCAAAAAGATAAAAGCTTTAAACGCGGAAATTTCTGATTTACAAAACCAACTTTCTAAACAAAAGTCAGCTTATACCAATCTTGAAAAAGAAAGGGACGAGCTGAAAAAGGACTTTGCAAAGAAAGAAGACAAACTTTTGGCTGAAATTGCAGAGTCAGAACACATGATTGCACATTTAGAAGAATTAGTGGTTAAGTCGGGTCAGTCAAGTCAAACAATGAAAATGATTTCAAATCAAACTAATCCGGTTTACCATACGAAACATAAAGTGGCTCTTGGTAACAACACCCCCTGTAATCTCAAGAAAGCTCAGCAATAACAGAATGTTTTGTACAATGGTAATGTGATTTACACCAAACATGATCCTCCCGTCGTTCGGGATTCTGTGCAAATGATAGAACATGTCGAAGAGAGCATTACTAAAATGAAACAAAAGGATTTGAAACCCATTGATTACAACAAATTGAACAAACTTTCGGGAATTACTTTTGTTCCACAAAAAGAACCATCTGTGTTTTCCATAAAACGACCATTCTCAAAAATGTTTTCTAAGAAAGTAATTGTTTCCAAATCTCTTTCAAAAATGGAACAAATTTCCTCTAACAACACTTTTAATACAAGTGAGGCTAGAGAAATTTTGGATGACGTTAAAAAGAGAATTCAGGAACTTCAAAATATTGTTGCTTCTAAAACTACAATCGATATTAACAACTGGCATTCCAGTTTTCATATTGAGCAGAAAAAAGTTTTTGAAAACGAAATTACTATCCCACTGAATAACATCAGTGCGAGGGTAATCCATTTTGAAAAAGCTTTCTTAAAAGAAACGGCCGACTTTGTCAAGGACCACAAATCTCTGGTAAACGAAGCTAATGATACTCGTGAAAACATAAATGTTTTGGAAAACCTAAATGATTCTCTCTTCGAAGCTGTTATGACCACTGACATTATGTCCATCATTTTACAAACATATTTTGTTCACGACGATGAAAGACTGAGAGCTGAGACCTCCGAAATTGTTTCAAAATATGAAAATGCTCTTATAAAGCTTGAAAAAGAAAATGTGTCATATTTTAAACAACTTGATCGCAAAAAGGAAGAATGCAAGTATGACAAATTGTCGTATGAGCGTGCCTTAAAGAACATGAAAGAGCAAAATGATTTTTTGAGGGCTCAGCTTGAAAGTCAAAAAGGAAAGGGTGAGGAAACTAAGTTTGCAAAACCGTCAACTTCGGAGAAACCAAATGCTTCAAACACGGTTCAAAAACCAAAAATGTCAATTTCACGGTTTGCTCCAAAAGTCGATGAGAAAAAGGATTTGACAAAACCAGTCACTCCAACACCCTTGCCTAAGAAAAGTGAAAATGTTCAGATTGTTGATAAAGGAAAAGCGGTTGTCGATTCACCAAAAGTGATAGCACCTGGCCTTTTTAGGATTAGTCCCACTAATGCGTCTGCCTCCACTTCTAAGACAAATGCGTACAAAAAGGATAATTCTAAAGAGTCTAGGAATGCTAAAAAGGACAACAACATAAATCCTAACGCGTGTGCCTTACCTTCAACAGGATTAGAAAGCACCTCTAGGAGCAGCAGACTAAAGCCTAGGAGCAATACAAGGAACAATAGAGTCTCGCCTGTTTCTAAGAGTAGTAGCAAGAATAAAGCTGAAGAAGTAGAAGAACACCCTAGGAATTTATCGCTTTGTAATAAGAGACATGTTTCATCTGAATGTAATGTCGAAAGTACTGTTTCTAAAGCATGTAATGACTCTGTTTGTTTAATATGCAAGAAATGTTTAATTAATGATGTTCATGATGAATGTGTTCCTAAGAATGTGAATGTTACGCCTGAACAGAAGAATGTTCCAAAAAGACCTAGTGCTAGATCCAGATCTATCGAAAGATTAGTTACACGGTTTAGGACTACCACTATTAGTCGAATGCCTAGGAACTACCTTAAGTTTTGTATGTGGATTCCAACGGGTAGAGAGTTCACTCTTAAGGACAGAAAATTAGAAATAACTCAAGCTAAACAAGTAGCAAATGTCTATGAGTGTGATTCTGCTTTTACTCCTAACCCCACGGAACCAAATTCAAAACGGTTTCCAAATCCAAACTCTTCTGTTCTTGGCAGGTTATCGAAATATGTCTTTGGATCGTCGACTCGGGTTGCTCCAAGCACATGACTGGGAATTTAAAGCTGCTGATCAATTTCGTCTGGAAATTCATGGGAACTGTACGCTTTGGAAATGATCATGTAGCAGCTATTCAGGGTTATGGAGATCTTCAATTTGGGAATTTTTTAATCACTCGAGTTTACTACGTCGAAGGGTTGGGACACAACTTGTTTTCAGTCGGGCAGTTTTGTGATGCTGATTTAGAAGTTGCATTCAGGAGAAACACCGTTTTTATTAGAAATTTGGTTGGTGATGATCTCTTAACTGGTAATCGTGGAACAAACTTGTATGCAATCGACATCAACCAAATGGCTTCTACATCACCAATTTGTCTCATGACAAGGGCAACCGAAACTAAGTCCTGGCTGTGGCATAGACGTTTATCCCATCTCAATTTCGACACGATCAACAAGTTAGCCAAAGACAACATCGTCACCGGACTTCCTAAGTTCAAATACACCAAGGAACACCTATGTCCATCATGCGAACAAGGAAAAAGCAAAAGAGCATCATATAAACCCAAAACCGTACCTAGTTCGGAAGCAAGGTTACATATGTTGCACATGGACTTATGTGGCCCAATGAGAGTTGAAAGCATTAATGGGAAGAAGTATATTCTCGTTATTGTTGATGATTATTCAAGATATACTTGGGTAAAGTTTTTGAGATCAAAAGACGAAGCACTAGGCATCATCATCACCTTTCTGAAGCGTATTCAAGTTCTACTTCAAGCTCCAGTAAGGATTGTAAGAACAGATAATGGCACAGAATTCACTAATCAGGAGTTAAGAACCTACCTCGAAGATGTTGAAATTACACATCAAACATCAGTTGTTAGAACTCCACAGCAGAATGGGGTAGTTGAAAGAAGAAACCGAACTCTTGTGGAAGCTGCTCGTACAATGCTGATTTATTCTAGTGCACCACTATTCTTATGGGCTGATGATGTTGCCACTGCTTGTTTCACTCAAAACCGATCCCTAGTACATCCAAGATTCAATAAAACCCCATATGAGCTAGTGAACAATCGAAAACCTGACATCTCTTACCTTCACGTGTTTGGCGCTTTGTGCTATTCGACGAATGATAGAGAAGATCTAGGAAAATTAAAAGCTAAGGGTGATATTGGAATCTTCATTGGATATTCAGAAAACTCAAGGGCATTCAGGGTGTATAATAGAAGAACGAAAAAGATAATGGAGACGATGAATGTGAAGTTTGACGAGATTTCACAAATGGCTTCTGAGAGATACGCTCTAGAACCCGCGCTTAATCCGATGGCTTCTAATCAAAACGGATTAGGACCCGCACCAAACCAGCAGACTTCTGGACACATCAGTTCAGGACTCGTGCCTCAAGGAGCTCAGTCAACAAACACGGATAAACCTTCAGAACAAGAACTGGAAAACTTCTTCGAGTTAATGTTTGATGAATATTATGGTGGAACTTCGACTAATGCATCTCAACAACATTCCGCTGCACCCGCTCAAAACCATCAACCACCACCACCATCACAAGATGTATCTACTACAATCGAAGCTGAAGCACCAACTACCTCAACATCATCTACATCTACTCAAGCCACTCCAGTACTTGAAACTGAACTACCAAGAGTTGATGAGCAAAATCAAAACACAAATTTTCAAGAAGAACCAACAAATAATTCAAACAATGATGCGTTAGAAGAAGAAGAAATATTTGAAAACCCGTTTGCAACAGACTCTGCTGAATCTTCTTCAAGGTTACAAGAACCATCTAACACACATTCGTTACACCCAAGGTACCCTTCTACGTTTCAATGGACAAAAGACCATCCGTTAGTACATGTTATTGGTGATCCTTCAATGCCAGTTCAGACGAGGAGACAATTTGCCACCGATCTCGAATTGTGCATTTACATTTGCTCAATAAGCACCAAAGTACCTAAGAACATTCGGGAAGCAATGGCAGAAAACCCATGGATTGAAGCGATGCAGGAGGAATTTCTTCAATACCTGTTACATGACAGTTGGGAACTTGTTGAACGACCACTTGATAAACGTGTTCTTGACCTCAAGTGGTTGTGGAAGAACAAACTGGATGAGGAAATGACTGTTATTCGCAACAAAGCTCGTCTCGTGGCTAAAGGTTATCCACAAGAAGAAGGGATAGATTTCGAAGAATCATTCGCGCCTGTAGCTAGACTTGAAGCAGTCCGGATTTTCTTAGCCTATGCAGCTCACAAAAACATCACAGTCTATCAGATGGACATTAAGACAGCTTTCTTGAATGGAACTCTGAAAGAAGAAGTGTATGTGAGTCAGCCAGAAGGATTCGTTGATAAAGAACATCCAGACTACGTCTACAAGCTTAAAAAGGCCATTTATGGTTTAAAACAAGCTCCAAGAGCGTGGTATGACGAACTCTCATCTTTCTTGCTCAATAACAATTTCACCAAAGGAACAGTTGATGACACCTTATTTATCAAAAAATTCAAAGATGACATTTTGATTGTTCAGATTTACGTGGACGACTGATGAGTGTCTAAATACTCATCATTTTATACCAATCTGAACTGCCAAAACATACAAAAACACTCAAATATGTATCAAAATACTTAAAATATCTTAAAGGTGTGTTTTATATGTTTTAAATGCAAAATATGAAAAAACAGATGAAAAACGTACAAAGTTTGCATAATTGGCAGTTTCAGTCCCTCAAGTTTCATAAATTGGCAAAACTAGTCCCTGGTCATTCTAAAAACTTGAAAAAGTCATCAAAGGTCCTTTTTAATCATAAAGTTACATATTTAGTCCTTTGGTGCAAAGTTTCATAAAATTACAAGTTTAGTCCCTGTACTTTGGAAATTGACAGAAATGGTCCCTGGGATGTAAAAACTTTGAGAAATTCAATTTTGGTCCTTGTATTACTAATCTTTTGCAGGAATGGTCCTTGGTGTGAAGTTTGGTGAATTTACATAATTGGTCCCTTAAGTTTGAAGATTTGGCATAAATAGTCCCCGGGTATTTAAAAGTGAAAATTATCAAAACATACCCTTATACTATTCACATATGGCAATTATTACCCTTGTGATAAAATTGGAAAAATGCCACAAACAACCCCTCAACTTTATCCAATTTACAACTTTGGTCCTTGTATACTAAATAAACCAAATCCGGACCTTATTATAACTAAAACCCAAAAAACTAAACTAAACCCAATCCATACCACAAACCAAGCCCACCCTTCCTATTTTCCCTGGCCCAAGTACCTTAGCCCAGTCCACCCCCGTTATTTAAATAATACGGGGTCAACACCCTCGGTCAAACCCACAAAACCACCCCAGCTTTACCACTTTCCCTCCCAAACCACCACACCACCTCTGCAACCAATACCACCCTACACCTAGCCTGCCACCTCTCACCCACTATCCCACCACCTCACCACAACCCTCCAAACCCATTTAAACCCTTAAAACCCGCTCCAAGTAATCTACAGTGCCCTGGGGAGACTTTGGCGCCAAGAAAAGATTTAAACGGTTATGATTCATTTGAGCAATCCAAGGGCTAGGAAGTGGTGGGATATGACAAGTGGGTTCCAAAAAACCTCTAAAGTCTTTACAAAAGGCAAGGGAAGCAAAAGAGAAGATGTATTAGTTTAGTCGTAGCTTAATGTAATCGTAGGTAGTGTAGGATAAGTTCTAATTGTTATTCTCAGTTTAAAACACTTGTTCTCAGTTAAATTCATGTACCTTAACCTTTAATTCAAGTTAATTTCAAAGTTCAGTTGATATCTCATTTTATGCATTTTCATAAAAATCTCAAAATTTTCATAAGCTTGTATGTTGTTAATTGTTGTTGCTACTAAATTCTAAAACTCTTCTAAAGCTCTGACAAAGCTTTTGGAAGCTCTTAGATAACTCAAAATTCAGTTTAGAATACAAAACTCAAAAATACAAGAAAAACAAGAAAAATAAATAGAAAATAAAAAATAGAGTGAAGAAAGAAAGAAAGCTGAAGCAGGGTGTGATTTGGAATGATTCTGGGTTAGTAGACTTATGGAAGTCAATAGGAAGTGATCTTGTTTGTTGGTTCTGTGTTTCTCAGCTAAAACTCAAATGTAAGTTAATCTTCATAATTTTGGTTTACCAATATATAGCTTAAACTCTGGTCATTTCTTTGTTTCTTGTATTATTTAGTACTTATTAGTTATAATATAACTTAAAAGTTAATGTTTGTTCATTAGTTTTTTATAAGTTGCTTAGTCTCATAACTTAACTGTCAAATTTATCATAATCTAAATTAGATAAGTTTTGTTGTTAACTTAGGTACTTACAGGTTCATTTAAGTTTATTTTACTTTAATAAATAAATAAAAAGTAATTTCATAATCATTAGTAACCATTTGTTTTAGTAAATCACAAATTAGTCAAGATAAGGGAGTGTTTGGTATTAACTGTTGTATTGTGTTCCTGAGGTAATTGTGTTTTGAAAACTATATAAACTTCATTACTAAGGTCACTTTAGCTCAGTTAAGTCATAAAACTTTAGGTGTTTTAAGTAGAAAGTCAAAATCCATTTCCTTATTCCTTGATAGTTAACTGTCAAGGATTTAAGGTCCACAAAACCTAATATTAGCTTATATCTATTAATTCTAGATTAATTTAGATTAGTCATAGCTTAAAACATCTTAATCAATCAGTAATATAGTTTAGAATTTCATAAAAGTCAAAGTCTCTCAAAATTTCACAAAGTCAAAAAGTCTAAACTGACAAATTGGACAGATTTTCTTTGTGATCCTTAGGGTTTAATATAGATTAGAAATCCAAAGTCTTTGTGGATTTGTGTTATTTAGTTGGTAGTTAACATTTTTCAAAAAGAAAATCTTAGTTTGGATTTCATTTGCTCATTAATAAGCTGCCTCAAAGTTGACCCTTTGAGCAAAAAGCTCCCCTGTGCACAGCTTTACACCCATTTTCTTAAGCTCACTCAGGGCTTAAAAGTGGTCCCCACCCTGAGTTCTTTGGCTTTTTGGGAAGCCAAGCAACACATCAAAAGGGTCCAGTGCTTTTTATTCATTTTCCAGCTTATTTAGCAAGGCTGCATAAGGCCTTTGGTTTGTCTCATTCACTGAGTACATCTGAGTACTCAGTCTACTCACCCTCTTTCACAAGCTCTTCCTGAGCTTGTTAGTGGGCTCCACCTTTAGCTTTTTAGCTTTTTGGGAAGCCAACCAAGCTGAATCAAGGGCTCAGTTCTTATTTTCCTTGCCCTAGCTTATTTGGTAGGGCTGCATAAGCCCTTTTCTTTTGTCCATTTACTGAGTGTATTCTGAGTACTTAGTACTCACCCACCTTCACAAGCTCATACTGAGCTTATTAGTGGGCCCCATTAGTCATAATTAAGTTTTCCCAACCCCCCTCCTACCAGGGATTAGAGATTGACCCTTAGTTTGACCCAAAACCCAGTGGACCCCACTTAATTTTGCTCCCCAAGGTTGTCCCAAATCTGTCTCAGTAACAACAATAAGCAAAAGCTTATTGTTGTTGTGTGGCTTATTTGTTGAGCTTATTTGATTGATACTCACTCATAATAGTTCAAACAACTCATTGGAACCAGAATATACCAAGGTGGGACCCACTTCAGCTCAGTAGAGCTTATTTGCTCATTAAGTCAACTAAAGTCAACTGTCTAGGATAATAGCTTATAACTAGCTTATTATTAAGTTCTAAATTAATTGTTTTTACAAAAGTTAGTTATTTTTAGGTATAAAATAGGTTGGTAAAAGAAAATTCAAGAAAAACAAATATAAAAATAAGTGATAGTTTCTATTTAATATAATTTAATTTTAATTTTCATTTTTATATTTTTACTAAGTAATCTGTATTTTTATATTTTTATTAATTTTATATTATATTAAAGTACTTATAATAATTTTCTCAGAATTTTGTTTTGTCTTTTAGTATTAATTAGAATTAAAAATAGTTTTATTAATAATTAATCAATAAATAGATTATAAATAGCATAATTAGTTTTTACATAGGAACACCTATATTTTATATTTTTCCTAGCTTCTATAAGTCATAAGATAATTTTAGAAATTTTCTTGTGATTTATACTGTTCATTTAATAGTTTTTATAATTTAAATAGTAATTAAATAATAAATAGAATAATAAATAGTAAACTAGTTTAAAAATATATAAAATAAAGTTTTTATAATTTTTTAGGATTCCTGTAATGGTTAATTAGATTTATAAACTTTTTCATAATTTTCTAAGTTAGTTTAATATTATTTGTAATTTAAAATAGTTTAATTAGTATAATTAATATTAATAGTTTTTAATTAATAAAAAGTTCATAAAAAGACAAAAAGATTTATTTTTATTTTTTATACTTTCTTCAAGTTCATTTTAAGTTTTAGAAATTATTTTTATAAATTTTTAGTTTAATTTGTAGTGTTAATAATTTTTAGTTTAATTTAAATTAAGTTTTAAATAAATAGTTAAATAGTTTTTAATTAAATAATTAATAATAAATAATATAATAATCTAAAAAATAGTTTTATTTTTAGTTTAATTTTATTTTAAGTTTAAGTTTATAGAATTTTCATTTTTAACCCTTATAGTTTATTTTTCCTTAAAACTCACCTTTTTCTCAGTACGCAGTCGCGTCTGATTTTAAATTGGTGAACGTTTATACGTTTTAGATAACTAGGTTTTTACGTAATCATTCCATTAGCTTATCTAAGTCATTTTACTTTACAAAACCCTAGTTTACACACACACACACACACACACACACTTTTATACCTTTCCAGTTCACTAATCACAGATTCGTTTATAATAAAACATCGCACACCTCGTTGGGACATTACGACCCGGGAAAACACTGTATTTCACGGAAGCATTTGCCTCGATCTGTTTGACTATTACAGTTGGCCATTCACAAGTGGCTGATCAATAATTATCTGACTGTTTGAGGCAAATCAAAATTTGGCGCCGCTGCCGGGGAGGTTGTGCGCTTATTTTAAACGATTTTGCGTATTAGTGATTTTTGGATATACATCCATTGTATATTTACCATCTTTTAGCCATATTTTTATAAAACAAAACACAAAAATATTTACCTTTACACTCCTACCTATTTGATTCTTCATTTCTCATCCCCTAAACCCTTTGATTCTTTCTATGTCTTATTCTCACCTTCTTGTCTGTCAATGCTGTGGTAGTCCTTATAATGGTGGTAACTGCCCCAGTTGTGGCATGGTAAAGTCAAGAAACGGGTCTGTCTATAACCAGAATCCCTATTCCTACCCTGACATGACTGATTCATTCCACCAGCTTCCACACCATGAGACTCAGCAGTTTAACTGTTGTGAGTACTGGGTGGTTCACACTACAGTTCTGATTGTCAAATTAGGAATCAGTTTGTCTATGAACATGTTCCTGATAACAATTATGACTCAAACACATACGACTCGCAACCACATCAGTTCAACTGTTGTGAGTACTGTGGAGGTCCACACTTTAGCTCTGATTGTCAAACAAAGAATCCATTTCCTTGTAACAATTACGACTATTCGTTTCAAGACCCACCTCCACAATACCAAATGAACCAAGCAACTCCTCAAAACCAGCAAGACCCTTGTTTAGAGGTTCTTGAGAAACTCAAAGATCTTAAGGAGGAGTTGGCTAATATGTCGTCTCACAATGCACAAAGTTTTTCTTGTGTATATTGTGGGGGTCCTCATAATGATGATCAATGTCAACCTTCCGGTTTTGACACATCCACACCCCCACAGTCTCCACTCACTCAATATTCTCGTGATAAATCTATCACGGAATTACTTACTGAAAAACATGCTGCTAGAGACGAAAGAAGCATGGAAGAATTACTAGTCTTAGAACAAGCAGCTATAACACGTACCAAATTTCAAAATGCTGTTTTTCTCGATGAGGATGATGAAAGTGATAATACCTCATCATGTTCATCAGTTGAGACTCCTTCCATGCATATACAGGGAGAAAAGAATATAACTGAATCACCAGCAGTAGAAATAATGGAACTTGTAGACTCCATTACTGCTAGTCCTTCTCAACTCCCTGAGTCTGCTATTATCACACCCAAGGTTCCCACTCACTCTCTGAGCATGGGGGACGAGCATCTTGACACTGTTCCTGCAAAGGAATCGGACGAATTCATAAAGTCTAGTGTTGAGAACCTTGTCTCAATCCCAAGTGAGTCACAGGGAATTCTTGAACATATGTGTGATATCCCTCCCCCTCTTGTCTTCCCAAATGATCATATTGAGATGTTCTCTGATTCTGCTGAGGACAATTCTTTATCTTGTGGAAACATTAGTTATGTGGGGGAATTGCCTTCTGAGCTTGTCAACTCAGAAGAAGAGAATGAGGAAGAAATTATCCAAGACGAAGCTCTTCGTCTTACATTATTAAATGCTAATCTTCTCATTTCTAGAATCGAGGCTTTTAATGAAAAGCCTATTTCATCTCCCATCCCCGTCAAGGATAGTGAGGTTTTGATCAATGATTCTATTCCTGAATTGCAAACGTTCCATTTTGATCAAACGGAAGAGAAGATAAGTGGTATCACCACTTCTCATTCTCATAATTCTCTTCCCGTTTATGAATCATTTACTTTTGAGGAGTTCCCCAATGAACTCACTCAAATCAATCCCGAATACGAATCATTCACCTTTGAGGAGTTCCCCAATGAACTCACTCATATCATATCTCCACCGGAGTATGAAAATTTCTATTTTGATCTAGACATGCCCATAATATGTCTTGATCAAACGAGCTTAAATGAGGAGATTCATGAAACAATGAATGCTCCTATTGAGGAAGAAGAGTTAATCATGATTTTCATCATGACTTTCTTTCTTTTCTTCATATATTCTGTCCCCTATCCTGTTCTTCACTCCTTCGGGAGTGAAGACATTATCTTTGATCCCGGCATTCTCATTTATAAATTATGAGCCGGTTACTTGTCTCATCGGTGTGGAACTTTCACGTGCTTCAAATGTTTATCCAAACATCTTGAATGAAAGTCCGATTGAGATTGTCTCTTCCACTTACTTCCCCATAGATTTTAAATTGCTTTTTCTCCAGGTCTGTTCAGGATTTCTTTATTACAGTTAACCGTTCACAAGCGGTTAGCTTGCGTGATAAACCTGACAGTTTGGGAGAAAAGGAATCAAATACGGGGTCGAGTCAAGCTAGCGACTCGGGAATCAAAAACATTAGCAAAAACATGGGTTTTCACCCGTGTGTAACACCCTAGTGTGGGGGAGATGCCCCGCATGTTGTATATATATATATATATCCTTTAATTAAAAAAAAAATGTACATATAGTGATAGCTTCTATTTAAGAAGTTTTATCTAAAAAAATAATAATAAATTGTATGTATATACAGCTTAAATAAAGGCTATGGAATATTTTCTTCTTACGTTCTAAGTGTTGGTTTAACACCCGGTACTTTGAATATTGAGGACAATATTCAGTTCTAAGTGTGGGGGGAGATTCGTTATTCTAACGAATTTAAACACATGTTCCATCAAGAACCCCCATTTTAGCCAAATTTTAAAATTTTTTCTCACTTAGAACGCAATAAATGGTATCAATCCTCCATGTCTAACCCACAACAGGATTGGCTAATCCAGGAGCAAACGGTTCTTGGTAAAGATAACTCAAACCCGTTTATGGCTTGCAATTTGCCAAAAATTGTATGGTTCCTCAACTCCCCATTATCCTCAAAAGCTAATGAGTTGGCTAGCCCGCAAGATTATGGCTTGTGGTAAAGGCCGTAGAAAATCCATAATTGGTAATCAGCTCACCAAGATGTTGACTATTCCATCAAGAGTTGGCTAGTTCAGAAGCAAACGGCTTCTGGTAAAGACAAATCAAATCCGTTGACAGCTGGTGGTTTGCTAAAAATCACACGGTTATCAGGTGTGCCACAGTTCTTACACCTGGCTACTCCAGAAGTGATGGCTTTTGGTAAAGAGTTTTTCAAATCCATTAAGTTTTTCTCAATAGATTGCTAGGGACTAGCAATAGTTTAGTGTGGGGGATTGATGAGTGTCTAAATACTCATCATTTTATACCAATCTGAACTGCCAAAACATACAAAAACACTCAAATATGTATCAAAATACTTAAAATATCTTAAAGGTGTGTTTTGTATGTTTTAAATGCAAAATATGAAAAAACAGATGAAAAACGTACAAAGTTTGCATAATTGGCAGTTTCAGTCCCTCAAGTTTCATAAATTGGCAAAACTAGTCCTTGGTCATTCTAAAAACTTGAAAAAGTCATCAAAGGTCCTTTTTAATCATAAAGTTACATATTTAGTCCTTTGGTGCAAAGTTTCATAAAATTACAAGTTTAGTCCCTGTACTTTGGAAATTGACAGAAATGGTCCCTGGGATGTAAAAACTTTGAGAAATTCAATTTTGGTCCTTGTATTACTAATCTTTTGCAGGAATGGTCCTTGGTGTGAAGTTTGGTGAATTTACATAATTGGTCCCTTAAGTTTGAAGATTTGGCATAAATAGTCCCCGGGTATTTAAAAGTGAAAATTATCAAAACATACCCTTATACTATTCACATATGGCAATTATTACCCTTGTGATAAAATTGGAAAAATGCCACAAACAACCCCTCAACTTTATCCAATTTACAACTTTG
Organism: Artemisia argyi; assembly: GCA_030686995.1. Lineage (NCBI taxonomy): Eukaryota > Viridiplantae > Streptophyta > Magnoliopsida > Asterales > Asteraceae > Artemisia > Artemisia argyi. The sequence goes on from CM060708.1 coordinate 157,743,398, forward strand.
GTCCTTGTATACTAAATAAACCAAATCCGGACCTTATTATAACTAAAACCCAAAAAACTAAACTAAACCCAATCCATACCACAAACCAAGCCCACCCTTCCTATTTTCCCTGGCCCAAGTACCTTAGCCCAGTCCACCCCCGTTATTTAAATAATACGGGGTCAACACCCTCGGTCAAACCCACAAAACCACCCCAGCTTTACCACTTTCCCTCCCAAACCACCACACCACCTCTGCAACCAATACCACCCTACACCTAGCCTGCCACCTCTCACCCACTATCCCACCACCTCACCACAACCCTCCAAACCCATTTAAACCCTTAAAACCCGCTCCAAGTAATCTACAGTGCCCTGGGGAGACTTTGGCGCCAAGAAAAGATTTAAACGGTTATGATTCATTTGAGCAATCCAAGGGCTAGGAAGTGGTGGGATATGACAAGTGGGTTCCACAAAACCTCTAAAGTCTCTACAAAAGGCAAGGGAAGCAAAAGAGAAGATGTATTAGTTTAGTCGTAGCTTAATGTAATCGTAGGTAGTGTAGGATAAGTTCTAATTGTTATTCTCAGTTTAAAACACTTGTTCTCAGTTAAATTCATGTACCTTAACCTTTAATTCAAGTTAATTTCAAAGTTCAGTTGATATCTCATTTTATGCATTTTCATAAAAATCTCAAAATTTTCATAAGCTTGTATGTTGTTAATTGTTGTTGCTACTAAATTCTAAAACTCTTCTAAAGCTCTGACAAAGCTTTTGGAAGCTCTTAGATAACTCAAAATTCAGTTTAGAATACAAAACTCAAAAATACAAGAAAAACAAGAAAAATAAATAGAAAATAAAAAATAGAGTGAAGAAAGAAAGAAAGCTGAAGCAGGGTGTGATTTGGAATGATTCTGGGTTAGTAGACTTATGGAAGTCAATAGGAAGTGATCTTGTTTGTTGGTTCTGTGTTTCTCAGCTAAAACTCAAATGTAAGTTAATCTTCATAATTTTGGTTTACCAATATATAGCTTAAACTCTGGTCATTTCTTTGTTTCTTGTATTATTTAGTACTTATTAGTTACTCCCTCCGTCCCAAAATAATTGTCCTCATTTGACTTTTTAAAGTCTTAATTTCTCAACTTTGATCTTTAATAATTTTGCTTATGTTATATATTAGTTGATGCAAAATATATGAATTGATTGGTTTTTAAATATTTTTTCATTGGTATAATTTTCATCAATTATTATATAACACATACAAAAATATTTAAGATCAAAGTTGAGAAATTATGACTTTAAAAAGTCAAATGAGGACAATTATTTTGGGACGGAGGTAGTATAATATAACTTAAAAGTTAATGTTTGTTCATTAGTTTTTTATAAGTTGCTTAGTCTCATAACTTAACTGTCAAATTTATCATAATCTAAATTAGATAAGTTTTGTTGTTAACTTAGGTATTTACAGGTTCATTTAAGTTTATTTTACTTTAATAAATAAATAAAAAGTAATTTCATAATCATTAGTAACCATTTGTTTTAGTAAATCACAAATTAGTCAAGATAAGGGAGTGTTTGGTATTAACTGTTGTATTGTGTTCCTGAGGTAATTGTGTTTTGAAAACTATATAAACTTCATTACTAAGGTCACTTTAGCTCAGTTAAGTCATAAAACTTTAGGTGTTTTAAGTAGAAAGTCAAAATCCATTTCCTTATTCCTTGATAGTTAACTGTCAAGGATTTAAGGTCCACAAAACCTAATATTAGCTTATATCTATTAATTCTAGATTAATTTAGATTAGTCATAGCTTAAAACATCTTAATCAATCAGTAATATAGTTTAGAATTTCATAAAAGTCAAAGTCTCTCAAAATTTCACAAAGTCAAAAAGTCTAAACTGACAAATTGGACAGATTTTCTTTGTGATCCTTAGGGTTTAATATAGATTAGAAATCCAAAGTCTTTGTGGATTTGTGTTATTTAGTTGGTAGTTAACATTTTTCAAAAAGAAAATCTTAGTTTGGATTTCATTTGCTCATTAATAAGCTGCCTCAAAGTTGACCCTTTGAGCAAAAAGCTCCCCTGTGCACAGCTTTACACCCATTTTCTTAAGCTCACTCAGGGCTTAAGAGTGGTCCCCACCCTGAGTTCTTTGGCTTTTTGGGAAGCCAAGCAACACATCAAAAGGGTCCAGTGCTTTTTATTCATTTTCCAGCTTATTTAGCAAGGCTGCATAAGGCCTTTGGTTTGTCTCATTCACTGAGTACATCTGAGTACTCAGTCTACTCACCCTCTTTCACAAGCTCTTCCTGAGCTTGTTAGTGGGCTCCACCTTTAGCTTCTTAGCTTTTTGGGAAGCCAACCAAGCTGAATCAAGGGCTCAGTTCTTATTTTCTTTGCCCTAGCTTATTTGGTAGGGCTGCATAAGCCCTTTTCTTTTGTCCATTTACTGAGTGTATTCTGAGTACTTAGTACTCACCCACCTTCACAAGCTCATACTGAGCTTATTAGTGGGCCCCATTAGTCATAATTAAGTTTTCCCAACCCCCCTCCTACCAGGGATTAGAGATTGACCCTTAGTTTGACCCAAAACCCAGTGGACCCCACTTAATTTTGCTCCCCAAGGTTGTCCCAAATCTGTCTCAGTAACAACAATAAGCAAGAGCTTATTGTTGTTGTGTGGCTTATTTGTTGAGCTTATTTGATTGATACTCACTCATAATAGTTCAAACAACTCATTGGAACCAGAATATACCAAGGTGGGACCCACTTCAGCTCAGTAGAGCTTATTTGCTCATTAAGTCAACTAAAGTCAACTGTCTAGGATAATAGCTTATAACTAGCTTATTATTAAGTTCTAAATTAATTGTTTTTATAAAAGTTAGTTATTTTTAGGTATAAAATAGGTTGGTAAAAGAAAATTCAAGAAAAACAAATATAAAAATAAGTGATAGTTTCTATTTAATATAATTTAATTTTAATTTTCATTTTTATATTTTTACTAAGTAATCTGTATTTTTATATTTTTATTAATTTTCTATTATATTAAAGTACTTATAATAATTTTCTCAGAATTTTGTTTTGTCTTTTAGTATTAATTAGAATTAAAAATAGTTTTATTAATAATTAATCAATAAATAGATTATAAATAGCATAATTAGTTTTTACATAGGAACACCTATATTTTATATTTTTCCTAGCTTCTATAAGTCATAAGATAATTTTATAAATTTTCTTGTGATTTATACTGTTCATTTAATAGTTTTTATAATTTAAATAGTTTAAATAGTAATTAAATAATAAATAGAATAATAAATAGTAAACTAGTTTAAAAATATATAAAATAAAGTTTTTATAATTTTTTAGGATTCCTGTAATGGTTAATTAGATTTATAAACTTTTTCATAATTTTCTAAGTTAGTTTAATATTATTTGTAATTTAAAATAGTTTAATTAGTATAATTAATATTAATAGTTTTTAATTAATAAAAAGTTCATAAAAAGACAAAAAGATTTATTTTTATTTTTTATACTTTCTTCAAGTTCATTTTAAGTTTTAGAAATTATTTTTATAAATTTTTAGTTTAATTTGTAGTGTTAATAATTTTTAGTTTAATTTAAATTAAGTTTTAAATAAATAGTTAAATAGTTTTTAATTAAATAATTAATAATAAATAATATAATAATCTAAAAAATAGTTTTATTTTTAGTTTAATTTTATTTTAAGTTTAAGTTTATAGAATTTTCATTTTTAACCCTTATAGTTTATTTTTCCTTAAAACTCACCTTTTTCTCAGTACGCAGTCGCGTCTGATTTTAAATTGGTGAACGTTTATACGTTTTAGATAACTAGGTTTTTACGTAATCATTCCATTAGCTTATCTAAGTCATTTTACTTTACAAAACCCTAGTTTACACACACACACACACACACACACTTTTATACCTTTCCAGTTCACTAATCACAGATTCGTTTATAATAAAACATCGCACACCTCGTTGGGACATTACGACCCGGGAAAACACTGTATTTCACGGAAGCATTTGCCTCGATCTTTTTGACTATTACAGTTGGCCATTCACAAGTGGCTGATCAATAATTATCTGACTGTTTGAGGCAAATCAAAATTTGGCGCCGCTGCCGGGGAGGTTGTGCGCTTATTTTAAACGATTTTGCGTATTAGTGATTTTTGGATATACATCCATTGTATATTTACCATCTTTTAGCCATATTTTTATAAAACAAAACACAAAAATATTTACCTTTACACTCCTACCTATTTGATTCTTCATTTCTCATCCCCTAAACCCTTTGATTCTTTCTATGTCTTATTCTCACCTTCTTGTCTGTCAATGCTGTGGTAGTCCTTATAATGGTGGTAACTGCCCCAGTTGTGGCATGGTAAAGTCAAGAAACGGGTCTGTCTATAACCAGAATCCCTATTCCTACCCTGACATGACTGATTCATTCCACCAGCTTCCACACCATGAGACTCAGCAGTTTAACTGTTGTGAGTACTGGGTGGTTCACACTACAGTTCTGATTGTCAAATTAGGAATCAGTTTGTCTATGAACATGTTCCTGATAACAATTATGACTCAAACACATACGACTCGCAACCACATCAGTTCAACTGTTGTGAGTACTGTGGAGGTCCACACTTTAGCTCTGATTGTCAAACAAAGAATCCATTTCCTTGTAACAATTACGACTATTCGTTTCAAGACCCACCTCCACAATACCAAATGAACCAAGCAACTCCTCAAAACCAGCAAGACCCTTGTTTAGAGGTTCTTGAGAAACTCAAAGATCTTAAGGAGGAGTTGGCTAATATGTCGTCTCACAATGCACAAAGTTTTTCTTGTGTATATTGTGGGGGTCCTCATAATGATGATCAATGTCAACCTTCCGGTTTTGACACATCCACACCCCCACAGTCTCCACTCACTCAATATTCTCGTGATAAATCTATCACGGAATTACTTACTGAAAAACATGCTGCTAGAGACGAAAGAAGCATGGAAGAATTACTAGTCTTAGAACAAGCAGCTATAACACGTACCAAATTTCAAAATGCTGTTTTTCTCGATGAGGATGATGAAAGTGATAATACCTCATCATGTTCATCAGTTGAGACTCCTTCCATGCATATACAGGGAGAAAAGAATATAACTGAATCACCAGCAGTAGAAATAATGGAACTTGTAGACTCCATTACTGCTAGTCCTTCTCAACTCCCTGAGTCTGCTATTATCACACCCAAGGTTCCCACTCACTCTCTGAGCATGGGGGACGAGCATCTTGACACTGTTCCTGCAAAGGAATCGGACGAATTCATAAAGTCTAGTGTTGAGAACCTTGTCTTAATCCCAAGTGAGTCACAGGGAATTCTTGAACATATGTGTGATATCCCTCCCCCTCTTGTCTTCCCAAATGATCATATTGAGATGTTCTCTGATTCTGATGAGGACAATTCTTTATCTTGTGGAAACATTAGTTATGTGGGGGAATTGCCTTCTGAGCTTGTCAACTCAGAAGAAGAGAATGAGGAAGAAATTATCCAAGACGAAGCTCTTCGTCTTACATTATTAAATGCTAATCTTCTCATTTCTAGAATCGAGGCTTTTAATGAAAAGCCTATTTCATCTCCTATCCCCGTCAAGGATAGTGAGGTTTTGATCAATGATTCTATTCCTGAATTGCAAACGTTCCATTTTGATCAAACGGAAGAGAAGATAAGTGGTATCACCACTTCTCATTCTCATAATTCTCTTCCCGTTTATGAATCATTTACTTTTGAGGAGTTCCCCAATGAACTCACTCAAATCAATCCCGAATACGAATCATTCACCTTTGAGGAGTTCCCCAATGAACTCACTCATATCATATCTCCACCGGAGTATGAAAATTTCTATTTTGATCTAGACATGCCCATAATATGTCTTGATCAAACGAGCTTAAATGAGGAGATTCATGAAACAATGAATGCTCCTATTGAGGAAGAAGAGTTAATCATGATTTTCATCATGACTTTCTTTCTTTTCTTCATATATTCTGTCCCCTATCCTGTTCTTCACTCCTTCGGGAGTGAAGACATTATCTTTGATCCCGGCATTCTCATTTATAAATTATGAGCCGGTTACTTGTCTCATCGGTGTGGAACTTTCACGTGCTTCAAATGTTTATCCAAACATCTTGAATGAAAGTCCGATTGAGATTGTCTCTTCCACTTACTTCCCCATAGATTTTAAATTGCTTTTTCTCCAGGTCTGTTCAGGATTTCTTTATTACAGTTAACCGTTCACAAGCGGTTAGCTTGCGTGATAAACCTGACAGTTTGGGAGAAAAGGAATCAAATACGGGGTCGAGTCAAGCTAGCGACTCGGGAATCAAAAACATTAGCAAAAACATGGGTTTTCACCCGTGTGTAACACCCTAGTGTGGGGGAGATGCCCCACATGTTGTATATATATATATATATATCCTTTAATTAAAAAAAAATGTACATATAGTGATAGCTTCTATTTAAGAAGTTTTATCTAAAAAAATAATAATAAATTGTATGTATATACAGCTTAAATAAAGGCTATGGAATATTTTCTTCTTACGTTCTAAGTGTTGGTTTAACACCCGGTACTTTGAATATTGAGGACAATATTCAGTTCTAAGTGTGGGGGGAGATTCGTTATTCTAACGAATTTAAACACATGTTCCATCAAGAACCCCCATTTTAGCCAAATTTTAAAATTTTTTCTCACTTAGAACGCAATAAATGGTATCAATCCTCCATGTCTAACCCACAATAGGATTGGCTAATCCAGGAGCAAACGGTTCTTGGTAAAGATAACTCAAACCCGTTTATGGCTTGCAATTTGCCAAAAATTGTATGGTTCCTCAACTCCCCATTATCCTCAAAAGCTAATGAGTTGGCTAGCCCGCAAGATTATGGCTTGTGGTAAAGGCCGTAGAAAATCCATAATTGGTAATCAGCTCACCAAGATGTTGACTATTCCATCAAGAGTTGGCTAGTTCAGAAGCAAACGGCTTCTGGTAAAGACAAATCAAATCCGTTGACAGCTGGTGGTTTGCTAAAAATCACACGGTTATCAGGTGTGCCACAGTTCTTACACCTGGCTACTCCAGAAGTGATGGCTTTTGGTAAAGAGTTTTTCAAATCCATTAAGTTTTTCTCAATAGATTGCTAGGGACTAGCAATAGTTTAGTGTGGGGGATTGATGAGTGTCTAAATACTCATCATTTTATACCAATCTGAACTGCCAAAACATACAAAAACACTCAAATATGTATCAAAATACTTAAAATATCTTAAAGGTGTGTTTTGTATGTTTTAAATGCAAAATATGAAAAAACAGATGAAAAACGTACAAAGTTTGCATAATTGGCAGTTTCAGTCCCTCAAGTTTCATAAATTGGCAAAACTAGTCCTTGGTCATTCTAAAAACTTGAAAAAGTCATCAAAGGTCCTTTTTAATCATAAAGTTACATATTTAGTCCTTTGGTGCAACGTTTCATAAAATTACAAGTTTAGTCCCTGTACTTTGGAAATTGACAGAAATGGTCCCTGGGATGTAAAAACTTTGAGAAATTCAATTTTGGTCCTTGTATTACTAATCTTTTGCAGGAATGGTCCTTGGTGTGAAGTTTGGTGAATTTACATAATTGGTCCCTTAAGTTTGAAGATTTGGCATAAATAGTCCCCGGGTATTTAAAAGTGAAAATTATCAAAACATACCCTTATACTATTCACATATGGCAATTATTACCCTTGTGATAAAATTGGAAAAATGCCACAAACAACCCCTCAACTTTATCCAATTTACAACTTTGGTCCTTGTATACTAAATAAACCAAATCCGGACCTTATTATAACTAAAACCCAAAAAACTAAACTAAACCCAATCCATACCACAAACCAAGCCCACCCTTCCTATTTTCCCTGGCCCAAGTACCTTAGCCCAGTCCACCCCCGTTATTTAAATAATACGGGGTCAACACCCTCGGTCAAACCCACAAAACCACCCCAGCTTTACCACTTTCCCTCCCAAACCACCACACCACCTCTGCAACCAATACCACCCTACACCTAGCCTGCCACCTCTCACCCACTATCCCACCACCTCACCACAACCCTCCAAACCCATTTAAACCCTTAAAACCCGCTCCAAGTAATCTACAGTGCCCTGGGGAGACTTTGGCGCCAAGAAAAGATTTAAACGGTTATGATTCATTTGAGCAATCCAAGGGCTAGGAAGTGGTGGGATATGACAAGTGGGTTCCACAAAACCTCTAAAGTCTCTACAAAAGGCAAGGGAAGCAAAAGAGAATATGTATTAGTTTAGTCGTAGCTTAATGTAATCGTAGGTAGTGTAGGATAAGTTCTAATTGTTATTCTCAGTTTAAAACACTTGTTCTCAGTTAAATTCATGTACCTTAACCTTTAATTCAAGTTAATTTCAAAGTTCAGTTGATATCTCATTTTATGCATTTTCATAAAAATCTCAAAATTTTCATAAGCTTGTATGTTGTTAATTGTTGTTGCTACTAAATTCTAAAACTCTTCTAAAGCTCTGACAAAGCTTTTGGAAGCTCTTAGATAACTCAAAATTCAGTTTAGAATACAAAACTCAAAAATACAAGAAAAACAAGAAAAATAAATAGAAAATAAAAAATAGAGTGAAGAAAGAAAGAAAGCTGAAGCAGGGTGTGATTTGGAATGATTCTGGGTTAGTAGACTTATGGAAGTCAATAGGAAGTGATCTTGTTTGTTGGTTCTGTGTTTCTCAGCTAAAACTCAAATGTAAGTTAATCTTCATAATTTTGGTTTACCAATATATAGCTTAAACTCTGGTCATTTCTTTGTTTCTTGTATTATTTAGTACTTATTAGTTACTCGTATAATATAACTTAAAAGTTAATGTTTGTTCATTAGTTTTTTATAAGTTGCTTAGTCTCATAACTTAACTGTCAAATTTATCATAATCTAAATTAGATAAGTTTTGTTGTTAACTTAGGTACTTACAGGTTCATTTAAGTTTATTTTACTTTAATAAATAAATAAAAAGTAATTTCATAATCATTAGTAACCATTTGTTTTAGTAAATCACAAATTAGTCAAGATAAGGGAGTGTTTGGTATTAACTGTTGTATTGTGTTCCTGAGGTAATTGTGTTTTGAAAACTATATAAACTTCATTACTAAGGTCACTTTAGCTCAGTTAAGTCATAAAACTTTAGGTGTTTTAAGTAGAAAGTCAAAATCCATTTCCTTATTCCTTGATAGTTAACTGTCAAGGATTTAAGGTCCACAAAACCTAATATTAGCTTATATCTATTAATTCTAGATTAATTTAGATTAGTCATAGCTTAAAACATCTTAATCAATCAGTAATATAGTTTAGAATTTCATAAAAGTCAAAGTCTCTCAAAATTTCACAAAGTCAAAAAGTCTAAACTGACAAATTGGACAGATTTTCTTTGTGATCCTTAGGGTTTAATATAGATTAGAAATCCAAAGTCTTTGTGGATTTGTGTTATTTAGTTGGTAGTTAACATTTTTCAAAAAGAAAATCTTAGTTTGGATTTCATTTGCTCATTAATAAGCTGCCTCAAAGTTGACCCTTTGAGCAAAAAGCTCCCCTGTGCACAGCTTTACACCCATTTTCTTAAGCTCATTCAGGGCTTAAAAGTGGTCCCCACCCTGAGTTCTTTGGCTTTTTGGGAAGCCAAGCAACACATCAAAAGGGTCCAGTGCTTTTTATTCATTTTCCAGCTTATTTAGCAAGGCTGCATAAGGCCTTTGGTTTGTCTCATTCACTGAGTACATCTGAGTACTCAGTCTACTCACCCTCTTTCACAAGCTCTTCCTGAGCTTGTTAGTGGGCTCCACCTTTAGCTTCTTAGCTTTTTGGGAAGCCAACCAAGCTGAATCAAGGGATCAGTTCTTATTTTCCTCGCCCTAGCTTATTTGGTAGGGCTGCATAAGCCCTTTTCTTTTGTCCATTTACTGAGTGTATTCTGAGTACTTAGTACTCACCCACCTTCACAAGCTCATACTGAGCTTATTAGTGGGCCCCATTAGTCATAATTAAGTTTTCCCAACCCCCCTCCTACTAGGGATTAGAGATTGACCCTTAGTTTGACCCAAAACCCAGTGGACCCCACTTAATTTTGCTCCCCAAAGTTGTCCCAAATCTGTCTCAGTAACCACAATAAGCAAGAGCTTATTGTTGTTGTGTGGCTTATTTGTTGAGCTTATTTGATTGATACTCACTCATAATAGTTCAAACAACTCATTGGAACCAGAATATACCAAGGTGGGACCCACTTCAGCTCAGTAGAGCTTATTTGCTCATTAAGTCAACTAAAGTCAACTGTCTAGGATAATAGCTTATAACTAGCTTATTATTAAGTTCTAAATTAATTGATTTTACAAAAGTTAGTTATTTTTAGGTATAAAATAGGTTGGTAAAAGAAAATTCAAGAAAAACAAATATAAAAATAAGTGATAGTTTCTATTTAATATAATTTAATTTTAATTTTCATTTTTATATTTTTACTAAGTAATCTGTATTTTTATATTTTTATTAATTTTCTATTATATTAAAGTACTTATAATAATTTTCTCAGAATTTTGTTTTGTCTTTTAGTATTAATTATAATTAAAAATAGTTTTATTAATAATTAATCAATAAATAGATTATAAATAGCATAATTAGTTTTTACATAGGAACACCTATATTTTATATTTTTCCTAGCTTCTATAAGTCATAAGATAATTTTAGAAATTTTCTTGTGATTTATACTGTTCATTTAATAGTTTTTATTATTTAAATAGTTTAAATAGTAATTAAATAATAAATAGAATAATAAATAGTAAACTAGTTTAAAAATATATAAAATAAAGTTTTTATAATTTTTTAGGATTCCTGTAATGGTTAATTAGATTTATAAACTTTTTCATAATTTTCTAAGTTAGTTTAATATTATTTGTAATTTAAAATAGTTTAATTAGTATAATTAATATTAATAGTTTTTAATTAATAAAAAGTTCATAAAAAGACAAAAAGATTTATTTTTATTTTTTATACTTTCTTCAAGTTCATTTTAAGTTTTGAAATTATTTTTATAAATTTTTAGTTTAACTTGTAGTGTTAATAATTTTTAGTTTAATTTAAATTAAGTTTTAAATAAATAGTTAAATAGTTTTTAATTAAATAATTAATAATAAATAATATAATAATCTAAAAAATAGTTTTATTTTTAGTTTAATTTTATTTTAAGTTTAAGTTTATAGAATTTTCATTTTAACCCTTATAGTTTATTTTTCCTTAAAACTCACATTTTTCTCAGTACGCAGTCGCGTCTGATTTTAAATTGGTGAACGTTTATACGTTTTAGATAACTAGGTTTTTACGTAATCATTCCATTAGCTTATCTAAGTCATTTTACTTTACAAAACCCTAGTTTACACACACACACACACTTTTATACCTTTCCAGTTCACTAATCACAGATTCGTTTATAATAAAACATCGCACACCTCGTTGGGACATTACGACCCGGGAAAACACTGTATTTCACGGAAGCATTTGCCTCGATCTGTTTGACTATTACAGTTGGCCATTCACAAGTGGCTGATCAATAATTATCTGACTGTTTGAGGCGAATCAACGACATTATCTTTGGGTCCACTAATCCGAATCATTCAAAACATTTTGAAAATCTCATGAAAAGCAAATTTGAAAAGTCCATGATGGGGGAACTAAAATTCTTTCTTGGTTTACAAATACATCAATCCCCTCGTGGTATTTTTATCAATCAAGCTAAATATACTATAGAGATTTTGAAAAAACATGGTATGGAAAACTGTGATTCTGTTGGTACACCAATGGTCACTTCACCAAAAATAGGTGCTGATTTGTTTGGCAAACCCATCGATCCGAAAAAATATCGGAGCATGATCGGTTCTCTCATGTACCTAACTGCTAGCCGACCCGATATCCAATTTACTGTTTGTTTGTTAGCACGGTTTCAGGCAAAGCCTACCGAACTTCACCTCAAAGAGGTTAAACGGATCTTTCGGTACCTACGAAGCACCATTAACTTGGGACTTTGGTATCCGAAGGATTCGGAGTTTAATCTAACAGCATTTTCAGATGCAGACCATGCTGGTGATCAAGTTACAGCAAAGAGTACATCAGGTGGAGCACAATTTTTGGGTGAAAAGCTAGTAAGCTGGTCGTCAAAGAAACAGGATTGTACTGCGCTATCAACCGCCGAAGCCGAGTATGTGTCTCTATCTGCGTGTTGTGCCCAAATTCTTTGGATGCGGACACAGCTCACAGATTATGGCTTTACTTTTGACAGAATACCTATGTATTGTGACTCAAAAAGTGCCATAGCCATCTCGTGCAATCCCGTACATCACTCTAAGACGAAGCATATCAAAGTCCGCTACCATTTCATCAAAGAACACGTGGAAGAGGGTACTGTTGAATTATTTTTCGTTAAGACTGATTATCAACTCGCCGATCTATTTACTAAAGCCCTTCCAAAAGAAAGGTTTGACTATTTAGTTCGACGAATTGGCATGCGAAGCCTAACTCCTGAGGAGCTAGATCGTTTTCTCGAATCTTCTTGAAAAATGTTTTCAAAATCGCTTCGCTGTAAATATTTTTGAAAAAACAAAATACAAAATTTGAAAAACCAACAAAAACAAAATACAAAAATATAAAATTTTCAAAAAATACAAAAACAATATAAAATCAAAAAATACAAAAATATTCTTCTCACGACATGTCTCTCGTATAAATCAATATTCTGTACGTCTCTAGAAATGTCATTCAACAATGATACGGACATGTACAGATGCTTGAGCAGGAGTTCTTTTTAATGTTTTTCTAAAACATGTCGTTTCTCAAAAGTTTCTTCACAATGGCTTTCGTATACTTCAGTACGAAACCCGTACTTAAACGATGACTTCTGATTATTTTTCAAATCAAGGACTCGTACGTTCAATGACGAAATCCTTTTCAAAAAAGTTCGAGTCTAAACAAACGAAAAAGATTTCAAACATAAACTCGTTTTTCAAAATAGAAATCTTGAGCACTTTTTCAAGATTCATCAAAAGATTTTTCAAAATCTTTCAAATGAGTCCTCAAGATAACTCCCTCTAAACCCTTAATTGATTTTCAAATGTCCTATCATTAAGGGGGAGTACAAAAACAAAATTGTTCCGAATTCAAGCAAAATGAAATCTGTCTTTCTCTCCAAAAGCTTTTTCTTAATCAGTTGATATAAAAAATATCACGATATGCTATTTTTGAGGGGGAGAAGACATGATTAAAATGTGATCAAAGATGTTTAAAGATTGTGACTGAATCTCATAAGAGCTAGACTCAGAATGTACCAATGAATTGACGAAGCTTAAAATGTCAGTAATCGAAAAGACTTGTCCTGGACGGGTAATAATTTCAAGCTAGTCTAACTAGTGATGTAAGCGTGTCTCAAATAGGACTTGTCTGAGTAGAATGTACCGTATCGAGAGACTTTCTTTGGACTTGACCAGGACGGGTAATAACTTCAAGCTAGTCTAACTAGTGATGTAAGCGTGTCTCGAATCGGTCATGTTCACTGAAAGTGGATCAATTCAAAAAGTGCAAACTCCTCTCGCATGTGCAAATTTCTTAAATATTCATGAGCACATGTGAAGGGGGTGTCCTTCAAAAGAAATGCAAAACTCTCGAAGTGTCAACAATGTGTTTTATTATCATAAACACTTTGAGAGATTTTCACAAAAAGGTTTTATGGCATGTGATCAACAATAGGATAGTCATGGAGTTATAAGGTGACTAAGGTTAGGAAAAACCGTCCTATGATCAGCCAGAGCCGGAGGGATCTACCCAAGGACAAATCCAATAGATTAGAATTAGAAGTCCTTAGGTATGATTGAAAAAAGGAGAAAATGAGAAAGGAGAAAGAAGGGGTTGAAGAATTAAAAAGAAAAGTTATGAAAAAGGGTGAAAAGAAATAGCCCTCCAAATGTTCAACCTTAGGGCAGACACCGGGTACAATTCGTATGCTACTGGTTGTTACTAAGGTGACACCGGTATTGAAGACAAAGACGTCATGGACCCAGTGACGCACTGCACTAAAACCTTCTTAACCACTCAAGTTCTCTTAAAAGAGCTTGTTTCATTCTCACGGGGAACCGGTGTAATCTATCGACCTGTCTCTTAGAGATGGTTGATATTGAAGCAGGAGACATCTCCCTAATCTCCGCATAGGAAACCAAATGTGCACTTATCGAGTCTAGAGCCCTGAGATTCATCAAAAGATCTCATAGGAACACATGATATTTCTACACTGGTTGTTCATCATTAAGGACGCCAGATGTAAACTTAAGAGTCCTACGCAGATCTTAGCAATCTGCCAGAACATTTATGAGAGGATTTACATTTGTGATTCTCAATGATTGAATGGAAATTCCTGCCAGGGTCAACATCAAGCAGCCCTGACAGCAGGTCACTTCGGTAATTCTTTATGGGTTACGCTTAGTGTTCGCGGTGGTTTCAAACGGTCTACAGTCGTGGAGTGATCCCCAGCGACTCACCCAGTCATTGAGCTACTAAGTAGGTCTTGTAAGCTCTCTCGAGAGTATCTGACATGGGAACGGCCTTGGTAAGGGTCAGAAAGAGTCTTCACACTATGCTATTGACGATCTCTAATTCTTATCTGTAAGTACCGGATGTTTTATTGCTAACTATTTATATGCAGGGACACTTCATCTCCATGGCGACAGATTCCACGTGCTCATACATACATCTGGAAGTTAAAGAAAGCTCCCTCAAAGATCTATACAACACAAAGTTCAAAGAAAGATTCTACGCCAAAAAGAAGAATCTACAAAGTATAAAGACTAAGGATCAAAGTGAAAGAAAGGGAACTACGTGCATATGAATATCAAAGTCCAAAGATGTATGAGCATGTTGGATTGGCAAGCAACCACCACAGACGCAGAAGTGACGAAAGGCAGATAACTCCACATCATAAAGGAGCAAAGAACGATGTAAAATCAGTTATCGAAGATCGCAAAGCATGAAGGAACAAAGACTAAAGACTATTCTACAATGACACACAAAGTTAAAGACAAAGAACACGGAAGACCCACTCACGTGGAACATCATTCGAATGACCACCCCTTAGGGGGAGATTGTTAGCATTAAAAATATGTATTTAGAAGTGATGGTCATTCTCATACATGTAACTTTGTAATGTGTCGTAGATTACAATAGAATAGTCAATGGGCTTATGGTTTGGACTAATCTAATAGGTTATAAGTTATGTATTACAACTAGTCTATACTTAATGTAAAAGCCCAAGTCCATTAGAAAGCCCATGAGGCCTTTCTCTCTAACTATATAAGGCACCTTACCTTTCATTTGTAAGGTGTGCTTGTGTATGTATTGTGTGTGTTTTTAATAAAAGTTCTCTTCATCTTATTACTCTTTTTCATATAATCTAACGCCACACATACTATTCCAAGTCACCATCTTTACTTCATCTAGTGCTTATATTTGTGTTAAAGTTGATATATCTAAGGTCCTACAGCCAACCTCATAATCCCCATACTGCTGCTGCTGGGGTGCACCCTCATCATCATCCTCATCATCATCATCAGCAGCAGTCGCTCCCCCTTCAACATACCAAGAAAAGACCCGTCCCCCAACTCCATCACAATACTCATTTGCATGAGGGACTTGGCCTTCACCACCCTGCATGCACCACAATCACACAAGTATCCCATGATATCCGGTACAAGGATCCCATAAGAACGAGCCAGGCGGGTCACAAACTTCCCCCCATAGATCTTATCACCATCCCTCTCCCCTACACTCGTCTTTAGATAACTCGCCACCCAGAATGGGATGTTACAACACACATCCTCTGGAAAAATGGTGTACAGGTAGAAGAGGTCAGAAGCAGTGACGCAGTGAGTGGAGCCGTGGCGTCCTGCTAAACTGTAGGCGATGCATCTGTGGGCTAACCTGACCCTAGGATCCCTAATGGAGGCTGCCTCAGTAGTCGAGGTATACACTCCCTTCCCTATATTTGGCCAAAACATAGCACACCTCAAGTCGTTCCTCATCATCTCACCACCCAAAAATCTCTGCATAAACCCACCCTAAAGTGCCTCATCCTGACTATACAAACCCAATCTCCAGCCAAACTCTGTAACCGAGCAAGTCCTAAGCTCTCCCCCCAGCCTACAGTAAATGGTAGTACCCCCATATCAGTTCTAGCCTCAGCCAAATCAAAATGAAAAGTAGCAAAGAATTCTCGCACCAACTCACTATAAACTGGTTCCCTCATCCTAAACAACCTTTCCCATTGAGGACCGGTAAATGCATCAGTTTGGATCCTTTCAAGAAAAGCATTCTCAAGGCCCTGGGCCCTCAAGAAGTCCCAATCAATCACTGCCCCCCATCAATCTAGTGGTAGAGCAATTCAGCATATCTGG
The DNA here is from genome assembly GCA_030686995.1 of Artemisia argyi. Classification (NCBI taxonomy): domain Eukaryota; kingdom Viridiplantae; phylum Streptophyta; class Magnoliopsida; order Asterales; family Asteraceae; genus Artemisia; species Artemisia argyi. The sequence goes on from CM060708.1 coordinate 157,759,916, forward strand.
TCATAGAGGCATTATCCTCAAACACATCCCAACTATGAACCGTGTCACCCAAGTTCACGCGTTGAGATCTTGAAGAATTCCCTCGGTGTTGTCGGGTGCGCTTGCTCATTTTCCTGGGAAAAGATGGAATGGAATGGAAGTGATTAGAATAAGAGTTCAATGGAGTCAAGCTGTCAGACCCTTCTGACACCGTCAGACCACAAAGCCTGATGCCATCAGACCCAGTAGATATTGAGCCATGCAATTAAGAGGGAAAAATCAATTTTCAAACTCTAAATCCATGAGCCAAACACTCCTTTTCAAAGAAAACATGGGTTGGGGATCAAAAAATTTGTGGTGTGAAATTTTTTTTCGCAATTAACTCATGAACCCTATCAATCACTACTACCCAATTCCTTAATTATGGTTACACAATACCTATAGAAGGGCATTACGAGTTCTAAGAATGAATCAATGTTAGGGTTTCGGATGATGGGGGTTTTTGAAATTGGTGGGTCCTAAGGATAATTGAACGAATAAGGATGAAGAAAAGTTACTTACCACGTGGAGATTGGTCACGAAATATGTTGGATTTGATCTTGAAAGCACGGTGGTGAAGTATCAATTGGATATGGTTTGTGGGGTATGTGTTGAAAATGATGGATATGAGGTTAATATTGCTGAGAATGCGAGGTGACGGCGTCATGAGTGAATTCTGACGCCGTTAGTTGCCCGAATTATGGATACTTTGTGACAATTTCAAGTTTAGTCCATGCACTATTGTTATAGCTAATCAAGGGTATAAAACTATGAATAGCCATTCCCGTTAGTGGAGTCCACCAGGGTCAAACGTTTTGTTACTGTCACGAAATGAGGTGTGGTTATGAATAGGGCTGGTCACAATCCCACTTAGGTCGTAATCCTCATATTGGTAAATAGTGGGTAAGGGAAGGAGTTGTTCCATAGAGGTTTCTAGAGCTGAAGTGTTTTTAAGGTGCACCATTTTCACACCAGGTTTAAAACCAAATGAACGTTTCTTATGCAAATTAGGGAACGTGACTTGCAAACTTCCAACGAAGATGATGTGAAATTTGAAGTTCTTTTCTTCTTGAGGAAGCTCATAGAAGTAAGGGGTAATTGAAGGTGAATCACTTGGAGAAGTATTTTCATTATCCTCTCCGTCACACACCAAAGGAGTTGGGAGTTCAAAGATTTTTCGATTTTCCTCGGTGTGGATTTTTCCCTAATCTTCTCCTTAATTCTTGATATAAATTCATCAGCCAATTCCATAAAAGCATTCCTAGTGTTTCCCATGTGAGTTTCTAAGTGCTGAATCTGTTTCTCCTGATTATTCATGAAGGTTATCATTATCCCTTCGAACTCCTCTTGTCGTGAACGTTCAGGAAAAGTGTATTTGCTAATTGCACTCATATGTCTATCAGGACTCACTTCGGCTTCAACTGCAGGCATTTCAGCTCTCATTAATTCCTTAACCTGCTTCTCGATATTCTCCAATAACTGTTCTTGGGTTGCGTTTACGTAATTTAGATTTCCTTCTTTCAAGAACATCGGATCCTCCCATCCTTCTTCTTCGGATTGTGCTAAACCCTCAAGAACTTCCCAGCACTTATCAACGCTAAGTCTGTTTAGTCTACCATTGGCAGCGTAATCTATGGCCCTTCTCGTTTGTTAATTAACTTTATCATAAATGATTTGAATTTGGAGCCAAGGTTCTATGCCATGATGAGGGACTTTTTGGAGTAAGTCCTTGAAACGAGTCCATGCTTCATAGAAAGTTTCATCTTGACGTTGTTGGAACATCAAGATATCATTTCTAAGCTTGGTAGTTCTCCCTGGTGGGAAAAATTGAGCAAGGAAACGAGAAGTGCGATCATCCCAAGAGGTGACGGATCCCGTGGGTAAACGTTCAAGCCATTGACTAGCTTTGTCACGTAGAGAGAATTGGAATAGACGTAATCGGGTTGACTCTCTAGTTGCAACATCAAGGTCTATGGAATCTATGATTTTTAGGAAATCCTTGAGATGTTGATTAGGATCTTCGAAACGAAGTCCATGGAATGCACATCCGCTTTGCACCAACCGGATGGTGTCGGATCACAAGGGGGATACCTTGGCTCCTTGAGTGTGCTCAATGGTGTTTCGATAGCCTTGGTGGCTAGGACGGGAATACTCTCCTAAAGTTCGGGGTCTAGGAGGTTAGTTTGCTAGTGGTGGGTTTTGTGGGTGGTTTTGTTGTGGTGGGTTGATGGGTTCAAAGATATTACCACCTTCCATAATGTTGGATGGTAAAGGTTACGAACAAAGGAACAAAGAAATAAGATATACTAAAGAAAATCTAAAAATAAAAATAAAAATCTTACTAGAAAAAAATCTAGCAAGTAGACCTAATAAAAAGAAATTCTAACCTAGACAATAACTATTCCCAGGGCTGCAGCGCCAAAAACTTGATACGTGGGATTGCGCCCTCGCAACAGGTTTTACCTCTCAAGGGATCTTAAGAAGCTTGCAATCCCTGCCAGGCATTGTACCTGATCATTATAGTATATTATAGTGACAAGTACCGGGGGATTGATCGTTCAACTCAGGAATAGTGTCGCTAGGATTAGAAAGCCTACTGAATTAGGTCTAGAGGTGAGGGATGATTCTTTTGTATTTTTTTATATTTTATGAAAGCAAGTAAAATCTCGGGTTTTGAAGGCGTGGCCAGAATTAGTTGCTAGCCAACTAACCCAATTACTACAAATGCAATCAAAATAAAATAAAAGAAATGAAAATTAAACTAATTTGTTAATGTGGTGGAAACAATAATGAGAAAAGTTGTGTTTACTTAGATTTCATTACTCCCGAGATATCTTTTACCGGTTGATTAGCTTGTTACAATTGCATGGATGATGGGTTATATTCCTTAATACTACTCGTAGGGCCGTGTACAATATTCCCTAACTCTATAAGATCCTACTTCATTCCTATGTCGAGCCAACTAAAAGCTCCTAACATGGGATCATTAGAATTCACTTATGCATTAAATACAACCAAAAATCATAGTACACCTCCGATCATGTTTCTTAAGACGTTCAAGCAAGTTACCAATGGAAGTCTGCCAGTTTTCTTAAGCCTAACATCGAATACAATCATCCGTAACAATTATAAACAAACAATTAACCAATAATCAACATCTAGGTTTCACTACATCTAAGCAAACACAATAAAAACCTAGCCTAACATGTTAAAAGAAAGACAAGCATAAGATAGAATCAAACAATACATAGACATATTGAATGATTATTGGAGAACTTATTTTTATTCAAACATGGAAGAAAGAAGGGTTTGAAACCCCTTAAATATGCAGGAAATTCGACCTAGGGTTTATGTTTTTGTATTCCACAATTTGTTCCACCTTTTATAATGAAAAATTGGAAAAATATATATAGACTATGCATCCTGACGGCGTCATGTATTGGCTTCTGACACCGTCAACTCGCCGCCAAGTTAAAATTCATATTGCCTAGATCTAGTCTTGACACCTTCATGTGTAATTCTACTCTGGGCCGTCACTTGTATTTGGACCCTGACGGCCTTGGTGACGCCGTCAGGCCAATTACATTGAAAATGTTTTGGGCCGTCACGTTATAATTTCCACATCCACCTCTTTTGCCACTCTTGATGCCGTCATGTATCAAGGCTTGACGTCGTCAGGTACTGTTCCCAACAAGGAATTTGAGACTTTGTTGTTTTCTTCACTTTTATGCTCCAAAAATGTCCAAAACGCTTCCTTTTCCAGATTTCTCCTCAAAAGTACCTAAAATGACAAAAGGAACGATCTAGGGCAATAATTGATCAAATAATTACGAATTCGGGCTTAAATGACCCTTTAAAAGCAGTACACTTTTCGCCTCATCAATGAACATTTAGACGATGCATCGATTTTAAATCTAAATGGTTTATACAATGGATTTGTTTGCTTACATATATCCATTTGTTTTCATTCCTATTAAAATTGAGGAATTTAATCCCCATTCTAGTTGATAAAATAATAATCAACTTTTTTTGAGAGATAATAACATTAGATCGAAGAATCTATTCTTCTATAGCTTTCGCATCATTAATGACTCAAGATGGTGTAACTGGTCATGCCAAAAAAATGTTATAATTATTATTTCTCATAAACTTAAGTTTATGGCAGTGATTAGCTTTTACTAATCTTTATATAATGCATGTCGAGGAAGATATAAAAGAATATAATGTATCTTTAATACTTAACTTCGTTTCTTATGACAATTTTATATTTCTTTTGCGGAGCAAAATGCGCTAGCATAGATTTTTAAATCTATGAATATAGTGTGTAATATCTTTGACACACTTGTATTTCATATACATCACATTGCATTTTTGCATAAATAGCATTTTTGTTTGCTCCTTTCTTATTGTATTTTCGCCTCTACCAGTGGTTTGTCATTGTCTTACTACCTTGACCATAGCATTTACCATGATAAATGATCTTTAACCATTTATCTTACATTATCACATTCACATTTGGGAATGAGGATCTCATATTGATCATTTTATATCATTCACGTGAGGGAATGAACATTTTATGTTGATCATTTTATCACATTCGCTTGAAGGAATGGAGATCTTTATGTTGCAACTTGAGGTTGCCAACCAGTTTCTTTTAACACGACAATATGGAGCAAATGTAGTAAACGGGTTTATCGTGTTTGTTCAAACTTGCTCTTTCTTTTATATCAAAGCATCGTTCTCGATATATAAGTATATTCGAGGCATTAACCATCTCATCGCATTTTATCTTTTCATCATTCAGATGTACTAATTAATATTGCGAAAAATGTGCTCGCATTTGCAAGAATCTCTTGCGTATGATGGTCAAATCTTTCTTTTAGATTTTGACATACATTTAACGGATCTTTCACCGTTATATATTTTCTTTTTAATTCAGATCTAACACTGAAATTGAGAGACCGAACTCGCTTATGTTTTTTTTAATGCAACTTGAGGTGCATACAATCATAGCGAGATTTTTGGGAATATTACTTGCTTTTTGTGTGATAATGTATCCCTGAGATCTTACCATAATATAACAAATCTTTTATCGTTAAGTATTCCCTTTTAAGGCCCTCATAAAGAAGACGAGGTTCTCATAAAATTTCTTTTAGGGTTAAAATAGATCTCAACATCAAAAGTCCACACAAATATGAGGAACAAAAAAATTGATGTTTGAGAACTTCAAATTAGACATATGAACAAAATCAATATTTTTAACATTTCATTTAACTTATTGAAAAAACATATGTGAAAAGCAATCAGTGAAACTTAATTGTAAATTTTTACATATAATAATATATACCAAACACACTGATTTTCACATTAGAAGATATCTTTTAAAAAAAACTATTGTATCATGCTTTTCAAAGAATTTCAAACTACTACATTAGTGTATTCATGTAGTACGCTATATAAGTATATAACGCAAAAATAAAAATAAGAAATAAGTGTAATTCCTTCATATTGTGTCATTAATTGATGATATGTAATTCCTATTAAATCAAACTGAGAAGTTATTTACTACGAGACAGCATGGCCCGTGCGATGCACGGGCTTTGTTTCATATATTCTACCATCGTGTGTCGCACTTGGTTAGCTTATTTTACATAATTGAGTTTGTTGGCTTATAACATTAATACTCACATTCAATGACATGCAACTCAATTTTTATGTATAGTTAGATGAAAAGTTTATCACCAATCAGGCAATCAATAACAAACCTAACAGACATAAAAAAGCCAGGCTTTTAATGTATGCATTGTTGTTTATAAATAGAGAAACAAAGATAGAAATCTTGTTCTATCTATAATTGAATTCAACGGATGCAGTTAAGAACATAGATATTGTTGAGAATAAAAAGAGAAGCTCAAATCAAATGAAATTGCAAAGATATCTTTTCAATGGCTACTTGGAATTGCTTACTTGCTTGCCAACTTGCTTATATGTTGTAGCCTAAATATTATTGTAATACTAAAATAGTGAACTTTGCAATGAAAAACCAATAAACACTCGTAAAGGTAAGTAAAATATAACGGAAATTTGGCCATGACACATGCTAATCATGTTCAAGACATTATACCTTCATCCATAAGTCACTATAGGTCTATTTGTTTACATCATTAACCATTTTATCTGATTATCCATTACATGGGTCTAATCCTCTTTTGTTATACATCATTTTATATGATTGTTGACCAGAGCATATATAATGGTTACATATTATTCCAATATAGTAGATGCACCAGGAAAACCAGTTTTTTACTCCACTTTCAGCTCAAAACAAAATGTGGTAAAACTTTTAAGCCCGAATAAAAAACCCAATCCATATGACACATCCGGTGTATAACTTTTTGAACAACACTAATTGTACTCATATTGACTAACCCTAAACACACATGTACATATTCATCCGCCTCCCTCATCTCTTCTATTGCATACGTAACACACACTGCATCTTCATCTCTCATCTTCTTCAAAATCAACTCACACCGAATCATCTATTCTCAACTTATTATCCATCAAACCATCAAAATCAAACCGAATCAATCAAGCTCAGCCACCATACCTTGACCTTATGTCTTCGTTTATTGCTCATGAAGAATCAAGAAACCATCTTCCAAGGCTTCAAGATCCTTTGGAGGGTCACTGTAGGTTCGACGTGGTTTTTGTTTTTTGATTGTGCTTTTGAACGAAACAAAGAAAGAAAGTAGCATACTTGTTATATTTCTTTCATTATATTCGGAAAAAAAAAAGAAGTTATACTTATTATATATCGGTGATGAATATTTTCTTTCGTTTGCTTAACCTTCGAAGGTCTTGATTTATCTTAGAATAACACGAAAGAAATAAAGCTGAGATCTTGAAATTATGTTTTCATTTTGTTTCGAGTGTTGTTAATGGTTATGTTATTGTTGGTTTGTTTGTGGCTTATTGTTTGGGTGTTGACTGAGGTTGAACGAAGATGGCAATGGAGATGGACTCAGATATTTTGTTATTTATACTCATCAAAACTCATATGAAAAGTCATATTTAAAGACTTGTTAATTATTTTTGAGCAAATGAAAGGATGAGTATTTACACCGTAGATGGTTTGTATACTCGCATTAATGAGGCTTTTTCTTGGGTTTAATGTATGAGTATTAACAGTGAGTTACTTAATGTAATAAAAGCTCCAAGAAGCTTTAAAAGAAGCTCCACAATGGTGTACAATAAGCTCGAGTTGGACGAAATTTATGAGCTTAAACTTCATATTTGAGTTTTTTTGGCTTGTAACATAAATGCTCACATTCAATATGGGAACTCATTTTTTATATATATATATATATATATATATATATATATATATATATATATATATATATATATCATAATACGGACAATAACGACGTTAAAGTAAATAAACAAGACATAAACGAATGCAATAAAGAATTACAAAATTAATAACAATAAAACTTAGTGATTTATATAAATCAAATTGGATCTTGATGTTCCAATATTCTTTTTCAACATAACACAAGGTTATGATTTTGATCTTTATAAAAAGACCATATTAAAACTTGAGGTTATATATATATATATATATATATATATATATATATATATATATATATATATATATATATATATATATATATATATATATATTAAAACTCATAACTTGAAGTTATGATATTTTTTACAGTCATAACATGAGGGTTTTTTTTTTTTTTTTTTTTTTTTTTTTCATATGGATTCTTGAAGAAATGATAGTAGCTCGTTGTTTTATAGGCTTTATCATATTCAGTCGGAAGAGTTTAGGTAAGACTTTCAAAGAGACTCTCAAAAACATTTCTAGTCAATGTTGGGGTCAATTTGGTCAAGGTAGGCTTATTAATAAGCTCTTCCAATAAGCAGTTTTATGCTAATAAGCACTTTTCTGAATTATTTTCTTTTCAAATTTTTTTCCCAAGCTTATTTTAATATTTTAGATTTTCTGTAATTTTTTCAAATTTTCTGAATAGATTTACTATTTTTCTTATTTTATTTTCATTTTTAATACTTTTTAATTACTAAAAAATCCAAAAAAATCAGAAAAAGCCAAGAAAAATCCAAAAATATTTTAGAAGTTTATTTTCATTTATTTTAGAATTTTAGAAATTTATTTTGCATTTTTCCCATTTATTTTGAATTTTAAATTAGATTTAATAGTTTTTAATTCCTAAAAATTACATAAAAAGCCAAAAAAATTTAGTTTTTAGTTTTAAAATTACTTTTTAGTTATTTTATAATTTTCAAAATTTAATTTTCATTTTTCTCACAACTTTTGCATTTTCTTTTAATTTTTAATTTGTATAATTAGTTTTTAATTCATAAAAAACAAATAAAAAGTCAAAAAAATACTTTTCTTTTTCTCAAAATTTTCTTTTATCATTTTTAACTTTTCAAAATTATTTACAAGTCCGTAGAAGTAGTGTAGCTCAAAAGTCGCGGTTTATTTCGTACGTTAACGTTTATTTTACGTTTTAGCGTACGTTTTCGATTTTACGTTACGTTTCTAGTTGCCTTATTTGAAATATGTGCTTAAGTGATTATTTGTGCTTCATTTGTGATTTCATTAGTATAATCTCATTAAAATCACTTTTTACCACTTTCGCGACACGTTTCACGAATCGGAATTGAGAATTTCATTCATCCTTCACACGGACTACGACCTCGGGTTATCCGTATTTCTTTGCGGATCTCTTGAGTAATACTATACTATATATAACTTGATTTTCTCACGAATCAATTTTTGGCGCCGCTGCCAGGGAAGGTTGAAGTGAATTTTTCGTTTTCGTTTTTCGAAATTGTGTTTTGAAAACCTTCCTTGTATATATTTTCTATAAAAACCAAAGAAAAATTAAAAAAATCAAAAACACTTTTCCTAAAGTGTTTTCAAAAATACAAAAAAAAAATAATAAAGTTACAGTCTCGAATCTCCCATTGAAGGGTGGGCGTTGTAAACCAAATAAACTTCCCAATATACTACGCGTGAAATTAATTGCTAATCGGATTACTTTGGATTCTACGACCGAATAAGCGGAAAACACGGAAGCTTTGACATTAAATTGTAAGCTGAAGAGAGATCCATTCTTCTCTCCCGTTTCGTCGCGAGTAGATCTCAAGGAAACGGTTTACAATTAACGTAACGTTTAAAAAAAAAAAAACAAAAGATTAAGTTTTTGAATTTTGCTTTATAAAAAAACAAAAATACAAAAATATTTTCTTTTCAAATTTGTTTTCCTTTTTCTTTTTACTTTGGTTTTCTTTTTAGTGTATGATCACACGTTCACGGTCGAGATTAATCGATAATTCCCTGACCATACCGAACCAACACTATCGTAGACGTCGTAAACCAGCTTATGTACCCGAGTTACGTACTCTTGTTAAAACACCCATCACCGAGATGGCCGATCAACGTATTATGCAAGAATTGCTCCCGTGTCCCACCGAGGGATACGGGGATGCAATTGTTTTACCATCAATCCTTTCCGATAATTTTGAACTTAAAACTGGATTGATTCAACTTACATCAAACCAATTTCACGATTTTGAAAGGGACGATCCTCACGCACACATCCGATGGTTTAATAAGTTAACTTCGACAATGAAATTTAAGGATGTCCCTCACGATGCTATTAAATTGATGTTGTTCCCATTTTCACTTGAGGGTTCAGCCCGGATTTGGCTCGAAAAAGAACCCCCTCGTTCAATTCACACATGGGAAGAACTCGTCTCGAAGTTTGTTAATCATTTCTTTCCTCCGTCCAAAACGACTAATCTTAAGAATGATATAACTAATTTTCAACAACGTTTTGATGAGAACTTTGGTGAGGCATGTGAACGTTTTAAGGATCTACTTCGAAAATGTCCTCACCACGGTTTCTCCGAGTTACACCAAATCGACACGTTTTATAACGCTTTGACTCAAAACGATCAAGATTCTTTAAACGCAGCCGCCGGTGGCAATATCTTGAATCGTACGCCTAGGGATATTTTATCGATCATCGAGAACAAATCTAAGGTTCCGACTTCTCGTAACAAACCGAATGTTTCGAAAGTGACTTCTTTTACTCCTTCTTCTTCTTCGTCGGTCCAATCATCGGAATTGGCCGAACTTACCGACACTATCCGTTGTATGATGAAAGAGTTTAAAGTGCAGAACCAAAAACCTGAGCCCGTTAAAGCCGTTAACGAAAAATGTGTGATTTGTGGTGGACCCCATCCGTATTATGATTGTCAAGCCACCGATGGCCAAGTTTATAATGCTAACGTAGCAGCCGTAAACTACAATCAAAACCAAGATTTTCGTACTCAAAACAACCAAATAGGGCCACCCGGGTTTCCACCCGTGCAAACTCATCAAAACCGTTATCCTTAAAATAACCAAAACCGTGGAACCAATTTCAATCAAAATTATCAAGTCCCTCCACCCCAACAAGTTTATCAACCACCACAACAAGTACAACCTTCTCCTGAGCTTGCTAATTATATGAAAACAAACGATGTTAACATACGAGCTATGCAAAATCAAATCAACAACATGAGGGCTGAACTTAAGAAAGAGATCGATACAACCATGACTCGACAAACGAATGAGCTTAAGCAAATGATGAGCAGTTTTCTTCAAATGAATCAACCGTCGACGTCTGGTACTCTTCCAAGCAACACAATCGCAAACCCGAGGGGCAAGATTAAGGCAATTACGTCACGTAGTGGTGCTTTATATGAACCCACGGTTCCGACTACCTCTTCTTCTCCTTCTCCTAAGGTAGTGGACCGTGAGACCGAGGTGACAAAGGACCCGGTATCTCCTATTAATAACGAAGATAATGAAAACGTCCAACCTCCGGTTGTTCAAACGTCTAAAGATAAAGAAGAAGTCATTTTTGAGAAGAATGTTAAATAAAATCAAAACTGACATATCCATCAAGGTTTAATGATGAAGAGCTCCGTGAAAAATCTAAAAAACAAATGGAAAAGTTTCTTGATATTTTTCAAAAATTGCATTTCGATATCAGTTTCATGGATGCTCTTGTTTACATGCCAAAGTTTGCTTCAACGTTTAAAAATCTCATAAGTAATAAAGAGAAATTGCTTGAATTAGCTGAAACGCCGATAAATGCTCAATGCTCCGCTATTCTTCTCAAAAAGCTTCCCGAGAAGCTTGGAGATTCGGGAAAGTTCCTAATTCCTTGTTCGTTAAAAGATCAAGAGTTTTGCAATGCCCTGGCCGATTCAGGTGCAAGCATTAACCTTATGCCTTTATCAATCTATAAACAACTTGGAATGGGAGAACTTAAACCGACTCGTATGACTTTGGAGCTCGCTAATCGTACGATTACTCATCCGGTCGGAATTGCTGAAGATGTATTTGTTCAAGTTAATTCGTGTACTTTCCCAGCCGACTTTGTTGTTGTGAATTTTGAGGCCGATCCGAGAGTTCCTCTTATACTAGGGAGACCGTTTTTGCGAACCGCAAAAGCCCTAGACGATCATTTTGAAGATACTCTAACTTTACGACATGATAATGACATAATGATTTTTAAAGCCGATGCTTCGAAATCAAAGAAGTATTCTGTCAAAAGCATTGATGTTTGTCTTATTCCTTTGTTGATTTTGTGAAAACTTTCATCTCCGACTCTTCCCCATCATTTCCTCCGACTAAGGAATATGATTCTTTTTGGGAAGAGGTCGATGAATTTCTTGCTATTGAAACGATTCCGATTTCTGAGATTGATGAACTTTACTTTGATTCGGAGGGAGATACGCTTTTTCTTGATAATTTGTTAAACGATGAACCGTCAATCCCTCCGGATAAAGCTAAGAAGAAGATTGAGCTTAAGATTGACGATCCTCTGGAGCCCGAGCTCGAGGAATTTTTACCCGACTTTGAGAGTTTTTTCTTTGATACGACTGAGGAGATTAGTGGCAATCCCACTTATCATCCTGATTTTTCTTATCCGACTTATGAAGCTTTTCATTTTGATACCGATCACTTGGAAGAGACGAGTCGTGGCCAAAGTTGTCAAAATCGCGCCTAAGGCGCGCCTAGGCGCTAAGTCGCACAAGGCGCTAGCCTTGGGGATTTTTTTGACTCGAGGCGCATGACATGCATGACTCCCACAAAAATCGCGCGCTTTTGCGATTTTTGCGCCTTGGAGCCTCGGGCGATTTTTGCGCCTAGGCCATATTTTGCGCCTTGGGACTTTTTTTTTTTTTTTTTTTTTTTTTTTTTTTTTTTTTTTTTTTTAAGATATAATGCATGGGCCTTTTAAGTCATAGGTGAGTATTTATATGATTTCTAAATTTAAATTGATTTTATGTTTATTTTATTGATTGAAATTTTCTTTAAGAAGTTATTTTGTTTCATTAAATATTTTTTTACGACATATTATCATGAAAATGTAGCATTGTGTCTTGAATATTAATATATTGCTTACTTGATATTTTGGGTTAAATTGTGAGCTTTGTTAGATGTAAGCTACAAGTGTAGGACACAAACATATTTAGTCTGATATGGATTTTAATTTCTATATAGGTCATCGAGCAAAAGAGTTGATCCGTTCTAGAAGTGACAACCAATCCATTTTAATATTTATAATGGCAATATGTGTTATGCATTAAGTATTTTAATGTTATTTTGTATTATTTAAGCTACATAAATGGTCACATATGTTATAAAAAATTTAATGTTTTAGTGCGCCTCGCATTCATGAATCCCGCGCCTTGGAATGCGCCTCGACTTGAGGCTCTTTTGCCCCCTTTGCGCCTTAGTGCGCCTTGAGCTTTTCAGAACACTGGTCGTGGCAGTACCACTTCTCATACTTTTATCTCTCTTCCGGAGTATGAGTCATTTTGTTTTAATGAATCTGCATGTGAAATTGAAAATTTTTCTAAATATGAAAGTTTCAGTTTTGATCTTGAAATTGATCATGATCTGGGTGGTGTTCTTAAAAATGAGAATTTGAATGAAAAGTTTATCCCATCCCTCCCACCCGAAAAAGTTTTTAACATGAGCTTGAATGATAAAATTTATAATTCCACAATTATGAAGTTTTCTTTTGATGATAATGAGTTTTTCAAGATGGTTATCATGACCTTCTTGCCATTTGTAACATTTGGTGTGATTTCTCTTATCCGTCACTCCTTAGGGAGTGAGGATGTTGTTTTTGACCCTGGTATCATTTTTAAAAGTTTTCACTATTAAAATACCATTGGTTATCTCATCGGGGTGGAACTTTCTCATAATTCATATGTTTATCCAAATATTTTGAATGAAAGCCTGATGGAGATTATTTTCCATTTGCTCTCCCCAAGGACGACTTAATTCGGGGATCGAGTCAATCTCATGTGACTCGGTAATAAACAACAAGCGCTTCGTGAGAGGCACCCCATGCTTATCCATTTTCATTTTCTTTATTTCTTATTTTCTCTATTAACGTGACGTGGGGGGGGGGGGGCGACTCTTTCCAAACTCGTGTTTTCGTGGTTGTTTGTGAATGTTCAGGAATTTCCCCGAAGTTTGAGGACTCTCGTGCTCGTGGTTTGTCGTTCTCTCCACTCGAGTCTCATCCTTCGCTGCTCTTTTGGAAATCCACCATATCCAAAATCTTATCGACTAACGTTTATCTCTTGGCATACTTAATAAACGGCCTTAGATATTACGTAGACTACCCGTACCCTTAAAACATTGAGGACAATGTTTCACTTTAGTCTGAGGGGGGGGTGAATCTTCGATTCGATTTGACCTGACACTTTCGTCTGAGCTGTTAACTTATGCAACTCCGTTTTCCACCAAAATTTTAAATTTTTGTCACCTCTTTATATGCATTTCAAAAAAAAATAATAAAAAATAAAAAAAATAATAAAAAAATAAAAAATAAATAAATAAATAAATAATGATAATGATATATGGTATAATAATAAGATTTGACACCTTGTTTTGACTTTCCTACCGGCGAGAGTAGAAATAAATGTTTCGACTTGACCGGGCGTGTTGAGCCCTAGCTCGTCTCCCTTAACCAATATAATCAAAAGATTATGGCTAAGCATCCGCGGATCTCATTACTTGGGATTTTAAATTTGCGGAGATTGAGAAATGATAGAGTTTATTTAGAAGTTTCATGCTAAATGTGGAGTAGTTGGATCTCTTTGGAGCCCACGAAAGGTACTTGTGGCCTCCTTGTTCCCACAAACTTGCACACCAATAAAAATAGATCTCTAGGATTAATTAAGTGTATGGGGTTTGGGCAATACTTAGTTTTTTCTCGTTCCCAACAAAATCTCTGCATATGGGGGTTTGGTACACATAGGGGTACTGCCAGTGTTACGGTGAAATAGACTATTGCATCTTGCCAGTTTGCAGCCGATGTTGTGATCTTAGTAAAGGCCGTAGGACTCGGGGTTTGGCATATGATTATGAATATCAATAATAATAGTCCAAAGCCAAATAAAAAGGCAGAGGAATCCAAAGCTATAAAAAGCAGCGGATATAAATCCAAGGTTATAATAAAGCTCTTACATCTTGGCGGCTCAAAAACCGTTGTTGTAAAAGAAATAAAGGACTAAGGACCAAGTATTATTAAAGTGCTTATAATTGTGTAAAAATGCCAAGCTTCGACTCCGGGGGTTTCCCTAATAAAATGCTTCCGTTTCGGGTATCAAACATGGTATGTCTCGGTTGTAAATAAAAAGGTGGACCTCCACAAATCGTGTTAAATCAGAGACCTTCATGTGGACCCGATTTCTGTATGCAGGGGTTTTCGAGGGAAAGTTTGGAAACTACTTAGCGTTCAAATTTTGTGCTCTTATCGGATTAACAAATATCAAAACGATAAAATATGAAGCAATTCATTTCTCACAAATTAAAATCTTGAGATACAAAACTTAGGACATGGGAACAAGAGGTAATGACACAAGTAACTTTTGTGGGTAGTGTTAGCACCTAACTTGTGGATAAACAATGATCTCGATTTTACATTTAGTTTGGGAGCTTGTGAAAAATAAAGATAACGATTTTTATCCGTATGGTCTCTTCTATGTGAGAAGTGTTTCTACTTGTTAACCCTGAAAGTTATCAACAGATAAGAATTGATAATGAAAGTCAAGGCAAACCGTCACATATATAAATGAAAAAGTACAAAAAGAGTAGTTGTAGTGTTATTCATGAAAATCGAAAAACGGAGCGTTTTTGAGAATAAATGATTTTACTATCTCTTTTGAACATCATTGCTACTTTACAACGTCAGTAAAGAGAGGTTTTGAAATTATTTATCTCTTAAGCGTGAGGTAATGACATTGCGTGAGGACATGGCAATACCTTAGTCTGGGGGATTTTGATGTGTGCTTTTTCACACATCTTTTTTAGACCAAAATCAGACCAAATACACCAAATACTAACCAAATATGCCAAGAGAATTGATGAGGCAAAAAATGAACCACTTTTAGGGGGTCATTTAAGCCCAGAATTGAACTTATTTGATCAAATATTGCCCTAAATCGTTCCTTTTGTGATTTTAGAAACTTTGGGAGTGAAATCTGGAAAAGGAAGCAATTCGGACGTTTTTGGAGCATAAAAGTGAAGAAAACGCCAAAGTCTTAATTTTCCTTGCTGGGAACAGTAGGTGACGGCGTCAAGAAGGAATCCTTAACGGCGTCAAGAGCAAATTTCCATGAAGATCTAGTACAGATTTGACGGCGTCACGAAGTAGGGCATCAAGAGTAAAATTCATGACGGCCTGGAAATGCACAATACATGACGGCGTCAAAAGTAGATCAAGGCAGTCCGAGAAGAGTTTTGGCGGCGAGGTGACGGCGTCACAAGATTGGTCTTGACGTCGTCAGACCCTATTTCCTATATATATTTTTCTAATTTTCACACATTAAAAAAAGAGAAGTTTTGGAGAAACCCTAAGTACGAACTTGGTGCGAATTTTACAGTTTTTTCAAGGGTTCTAAGCCCTTGATACCTTTCATGTGTAATTGAGATAAGTATTCTTTTAATTCAATCAATATGTCTATGTGTTGGTTGTCTATATCTTGTTCTTGTCTTAATTCCATCATGCTAGGCTAGATCTATCTTGTGTTTGCTTGGATCTAATGAAACCTAGATGTTAATTATGTGTTGATTACTTGTTTATAATTGTATTGGATGAATGAATTTGATGTTAGGCTTAAGAAAACTGGTAGATCTCCAAATGGTAACATGCTTGAACGTCTTAAGAAACATGAACCGATGTGCACTAGGTCTTTATTGGTTGTATTTAATGCATGAGCCACTGTTTATAATCCCTATGGTTGTGCTGGGCATGGTATAGGAGGAGAAAAGAGCTCATAGAATTGGGGAGTTAAGTGCGCCACCCCATGAATGATATTAAGGAATACAATCCGTCATCCATGCAACTATAACAAGTAATTAACGTGTAAAAGATGTCTAGGGAGTAGTGAAATCTAAGTAAACACATTTTCTCCACTTATTGCTCACAACCTTAGTATAATTTAATTTATTTTCATTTCTAGTATTTTATTTTGATTGCATCTTTAGTATTGGGTTAGTTGACTAGCAACTAATTCCGCCCAAATCCTTCAAACTCGAGATTTTTACTTGCTTTCAAAAAATTATAAAAATGCAAAAATAATCATCCTTCACCTTTAGAACTAGTATTTAGGTTTTCTAATCCTAGCGACACTATTCCTAGATGAACGATCAATCCCTCGGTACTTGTCACTATACTATACTACAACGATCAGGTACACTGCCTGGTGGGGGTTGTAAGCTTCTCAAGATCCCTTGAGAGGTAAAGCCTGGTGCGATTCCCACGTATCAAGTTTTTGGCGCCGCAGCCCGGGGAATAGTTATTATCTAGGTTAGAATCTCTTTTTATTAGGTCTACTTGCTAGATTCCTTTCTAGTAAGATTTTATTTTTATTTTTTTAGGTTTTCTTTAGTCTATCTTTTTCTTTGTGTATTTGTTCGTAATTTCCATTGACTCTTCCGTTCACCATTATGGAGTACGCGAATCCACCATACCACCAACCACAAAGGCCATTCTACCCTATTGACATCTCGAATTTCAAACAATATCGAGATGAACCCATATATGATGCATGGACTCGTTTTAGAAATTTACTCCGAAAATTCCCTCATCATAGTTTCGCTTTAGCATCCCTAACCCGAACCTTTTACTATCGTGTTGGCCAATATGACCAAAAGCGCATTGAGGATTTTGCCAATGGGGCTTTAGGGAATTAAGTGCTGAAGAAGCATGGGATACCATAGAAGAGTGTGCCCAATATTATTATAGGGTAGACAACCCAACAAACGTTAGTACAAGTCAATTGAATATAAATTTCCAGGATCATGAAACAAGTTTGTTTGGGGATGAATATATTAGTGTTGAGATACCTAAGTGGTTGTCATGTAATGCCATAATACAAGCTGAACACATTGGTGACCTTGATGTGATGGAGGATTTAGCCGAACATGATCACATTGATCAAAAAGACCTAGGTCCTATGATCGATGATGATGAATCTCAAGAAACATATGATGAATCTTTTGGGCAATATGTATATAGCAGTCAGAATATTGAGGATGATCCATATGATTCGGACATAGAAGTTGAGATGCCTAAAGAAGTACGTGAGATACTTGGGAAAATGTTAGGGTTGGATTATAATGAAACACATGTTGAGGATATAGGTGATCTTGATAAGATGGATGATAAAGTAGAAAATCCAAGCTCACCAAATACCCCACAAGTCCTACCATCATTTGAGGCATACACACCACCCGTGACTTATTTGGATGAAGTAGATGAGACTTTAGGAATCCCAATTGAGGTAGAACCTTTGAACCAAACACAACTAGAGGATATAGGTTTGAATACTTATAATGATAACCCTACTCTTAGTTCTAGGGAAGTTCCTAGTTTTGATAAACCAGAGCCTCAACCAAAACCGTTACCTAATCTTCCATCCTTATGATTGATCACAAGAAACATTATGGGTTTAAACCGGGTTTATTAGGTCAAGATGGACTCCCAACTAGGAGTCTCTTGAAGTTGATTGAAAATGATCCCTTTCTAGGAGAAAATCTTAATCCACCCATTAACCCGATTAAATTAGGTAAGGTTATGATGATAGGAGCACAACCCTTTGCGCATATAATTCATCCACCACTCTTTTCTCACGTGGCATATTTCCACCCTAAGGGTGTGTATCGCTACTTCCACCCGCACTTAATCCTAAGTGTAGGGAAAACCTCCCCTATTTCTGTTAAATAAGGGTAGAGTCAGGCTCGTGACTCGAACAAAAACAAGCGCTTATTGGGAGGCAACCCATGTTTTGTGTGATTTTATTTTGTTTGTTTGTTATTTGCTTCCGTATACATGCTTTGTTTTTATTGTTGGTAGATCATGTTTCTCAATTAAATAGTGGAAATACTTTACTTTGTTATTTTGGCCTAGTCTTAACTCCACCTAAAGGTATTTTTGCAAAAGATAAGTGTAAGGGGAAACCCCAAATGTGTTTTTAAGAAACAAATCGATCATGATTCTCCACAATATTAAATGAACATGTATATTCGTACTTGTTAGAGTCAAATGCTTGTATTGAGTCATAATGAAGTTTTGCAGGATTTTCCAGGAAGTAGGACCAAGTTTTTCCAGAAATTTTTCGGAAACTTAACATAAGAATTTCTGTAGGTCACTTCTGACGGCGTCACGAGTTAACTCTTGATGGCGTCAAGTGTAAAAATCTGGAAATTTTACCAGTTTGGTTTTTCTAACGGAGTCTTATGGTTTTTGTGAATTATTAAGTTTTATAATCTCCAGGAAATCTGCAAACTTCATTCCACAAGCATTATATCTTATCTTGTTTTCTAGGATTTAGTAACTTATATAGGATGCCGCCGATTTTACGCGAGGTTGTTTTGTCTATTTTCTCACGTTTTACAGGTTATGTATGACAAGAAGATGATTTATATTCTGGAAGGGAAGCTTTGATTGTTCATTTTCTTGGAGGAAGATCTAACCTGGCCACCTTATTATCCATACCGAGCGAATCAGGGGAGTATTTGATTCCATTCTTTTTACTTTTTCATTTTTACATTCTTTACTTGAACATTGGGGACAATGTTCATCTTAAGTGTAAGGGGAGGGTAAAAAGATGATACCTTACATATGCACTTTCGCTTGAGATTGTTTGTTTAATGGTAGATGTGTAATAAAACTATGAGAAATACTTGTTAGTGTAATTTTAGCGCCAAATTTAAAATTTTTTACAACATTTAGGAGTGAAACTTTAGCCATAGCAAGCGTCTTATGGATAGGAGATTGTATGACTAGCACATAACCGTATATTCAAAAAAAATTTCCACCCAAATATGTGAG
Source organism: Artemisia argyi (assembly GCA_030686995.1). Taxonomy (NCBI): domain Eukaryota; kingdom Viridiplantae; phylum Streptophyta; class Magnoliopsida; order Asterales; family Asteraceae; genus Artemisia; species Artemisia argyi. Next base: position 157,779,391 of record CM060708.1, read on the forward strand.
GTTCGCCTTTAGATTTGATAGAAAAAGCATTTACTATTAGTTCTTATGAGTGTACCGGTAGCATGTAGATTCTAGAACTTGCGTTAGTGATACATCCCGAGACCGCTAGTGAGACTACATTCGTGTAGTAGGAGTTACTACATGATAAGAGGCATTAGGATCACCCTTGTGTTAAACCCGTATTATAATTACTTGGCCATTTAAGTCATATTACTTGGCTAGTTAAGTCAACTAATTTCTCCCACACCCTTAGCGTTGTACTCATTTTTAGTACACGAAACCCCTAGTACACCCCTCCGAGCCAATCTTTTCGTTTCTAACTTTAAGCATTTTACTTAAAGGAAGAATTTGTTACACCCCACTTAAATGTACACCCAAATCGCCTTAGCCTTCCGTGTATGCGCTCATTTTTAGTGCATTATTGTTATTTGTTAAACCCTAAGTTAACTATCTAATTGATTACATGGTTGCTAAGTCGAGTCGTATCCTTGTACATATTGTTTTGGGACGATTGGGACTCATGGGTAAAGTACTTATTTATGGAGTAATGGGGAAGAACATCATATTACCCCCATATGTGCGTTAATCTTAAAAGTACTCCAAGTGTTTTGATTTTCTTAATTCGAGTCATTAGATTAGTTTAATGTAAAGTATGTAAAAATTCAAGTGTAAGGGGAATTTTCAACCCCTATGATGTATTATTTTGGATGGTAGGGTAAGAGTGTATGCTAAAAAAAAAAAAAAAAAAAAATAGAAAAAGAAAAGAGAAAAAAACATACGGACTACCATCCCTTTTTATTCTATGTTCATTTTATGTTTTTGTTATTTTTCATTTATTAGCTTAAGTCGAGTCTAGTCTTGGCTTAGCCACGCCACATTGTACATGTAATTAACCAAGATTGTTAACTCGCCACCAGTAAAAACTTCCTTTATCCAACAAAACCGTGTATTTCATATCCCTACACCTAACGTTACAACCCTTTAAAAGACCTCTTTGATAGTTTATCCTAGGTGCTTACGCCATGTGGTGGAGGTTTGATCCTTTCCCAAGCCTATGGTAATCTATTTTGCTATGACAGGTAGTGAGAGATATCTTCCGTTTCCATATTGTAATTTATACTTTATTACACCCGAGAGATGTGAGTATCTAAACACTATTTGTAAGGTGCTTGTGTATGACCTCCGTGCTTGTCTATTGGTCTTTAGTGGAATGATTATTTGTTGTAATTACTTTTATATTAGTGTTAAATGACCCCTAACTTGTATTTTGATTAGAATAAAAGCGCATTTGCTTGAGGACAAGCAAATCTCAAGTGTAAGGGTATATGATGAGGCGAAAAATGAACCACTTTTAAGGGGTCATTTAAGCCCGAAATTGAACTTATTTGATCAAATATTGCCCTAAATCGTTCCTTTTGTGATTTTAGGTACTTTGGGAGTGAAATCTGGAAAAGGAAGCAATTCGGACGTTTTTGGAGCATAAAAGTGAAGAAAACGCCAAAGTCTTAATTTTCCTTGCTGGGAACAGTAGGTGACGGCGTCAAGAAGGATTCCTTGACGGCGTCAAGAGCAAATTTCCATGACGATCCAGTAAAGATTTGACGGCGTCACGAAGTAGGGCGTCAAGAGTAAAATTCATGACGGCCTGGAAATGCACAATACATGACGGCGTCAAAAGTAGATCAAGCAGTCCGAGAAGAGTTTTGGCGGCGAGGTGACGGCGTCACAAGATTGGTCTTGACGCCGTCAGACCCTAGTTCCTATATATATTTTTCTAATTTTCACACATTAAAAAAAGAGAAGTTTTGGAGAAACCCTAAGTACGAACTTGGTGCGAATTTTACAGGTTTTTCAAGGGTTCTAAGGCCTTGATACCTTTCATGTGTAATTGAGATAAGTATTCTTTTAATTCAATCAATATGTCTATGTGTTGGTTGTCTATATCTTGTTCTTGTCTTAATTCCATCATGCTAGGCTAGATCTATCTTGTGTTTGCTTGGATCTAATGAAACCTTATGTGTTGATTACTTGTTTATAATTGTATTGGATGAATGAATTTGATGTTAGGCTTAAGAAAACTGGTAGATCTCCAAATGGTAACATGCTTGAACGTCTTAAGAAACATGAACCGATGTGCACTAGGTCTTTATTGGTTGTATTTAATGCATGAGCCACTGTTTATAATCCCTATGGTTGTACTGGGCATGGTATAGGAGGAGATAAGAGCTCATAGAATTGGGGAGTTAAGTGCGCCACCCCATGAATGATATTAAGGAATACAATCTGTCATCCATGCAACTATAACAAGTAATTAACGTGTAAAAGATGTCTAGGGAGTAGTGAAATCTAAGTAAACACATTTTCTCCACTTATTGCTCACAACCTTAGTATAATTTAGTTTTTTTTTTTCATTTCTAGTATTTTATTTTGATTGCATCTTTAGTATTGGGTTAGTTGACTAGCAACTAATTCCGCCCAAATCCTTCAAACCCGAGATTTTTACTTGCTTTCAAAAAATTATAAAAATACAAAAATAATCATCCTTCACCTTTAGAACTAGTATTTAGGTTTTCTAATCCTAGCAACACTATTCCTAGCTGAACGATCAATCCCCCGGTACTTGTCACTATACTATACTACAACGATCAGGTACACTGTCTGGTGGGGGTTGTAAGCTTCTCAAGATCCCTTGAGAGGTAAAGCCTGGTGCAATTCCCACGTATCAAGAATGTGTGTTTTTGTATTTGTGTATGTGCAGGTACGGATATGTGAAAAATGAACAAAAACGAAGCCAAAACCGACAAAAACGAGCACGAGAATGGAAAAAGGTCAAAAGCCGGAGTCGGGGAAGTCAAATGATCAAAGGAAGCTTAAAAAGTCATTAGAAGTCCTCAGGAATTCATCAAAGTGCAATAATGGTCCCTGGTGAAATGTTTGGAGAAATGACACATTTGGTCCCTGCATTTTTTGGAAAGTACAAAAACGATCCCTTAGAAGAAAAAATAATAATAACAAATGAAGTCATTCAAGAATTAGAGAAAGTTAATTTAAGTCCTTGGAAGAAGTTTGGAAAATTATCAGTTTTGGTCACTTGGATTTTCTGAAATTACAATTTTGATCCTTATGCTTAAAACTTAAATTACAACCGGATCTATACTAATAGCTAGTCCAAAAACCCCTAAAAAGCCCATACAAGAAAAAAATGATGCCCAATACCATTGTCCTAGACCCGACCTGTTTCTTTATACCCGGTCAACCAAATCTCTTAAACCCGGTCAACACACCCCTTTTATATTAAAAACATTTACCAGCCCCCCATTTTACCCCCAAAACCCAGGAACGAAGAACCCTAATACTATTCACCCATGTAAAACCAAAAATGACAGCAATTAAGGGCAAATTGGGCATTCAATAGAGCTTCTAGAAGAGAGCCTGACATGGCAGACCTGCCATGTCAGCTATCCGTGTGAAAGTGCGTGCTAATGATTGGGTGTAAGATGATCTAACAGTTAATGATTAAGGATTGGGGACCAAGGCGCATCTTAGGGCTATTATTCATCCAAAGAAACACAATTCCACATGACTTGATGACATGAGACTGCTAGAAGGATCCAAGGACTCAACCTCAAACGGCTATAAATATCTTCACTCATTCATGTATGCAGTGTGTAGTTTTTGTATTAGTTTTCTTTTACTTTGTTTAATTTTCTGCTTTCAAGTTTATTGTAATTTTCATTTAAATCATTTGTACTCCAAGCTCTTATTAATATAATCCATATTTTTATTTCAGCTTATTGTTTTAATCTTAGCTTATTGTCTTTTAAATTTTAAGTTTAATCTCTTTATTAGTTTAATTTTATACATTAAGTTTCTGCTTTATTTGAAAAATAAAAAAATAAAAAAATAATATATATATATATATATATATATATATATATATATATATATATATATATATATATATATGTATGTATGTATGTATATATATATATATATATATATATATATATATATATATATATATATATATATATATATATATATATATATATATATATATATATATATATATTAAATCAGTTTCAATTTGAAATTCCAAGCTTCATCAAGTTTATTTTAAGTTTATGTAAGCTCACTTATGCTTCCTTATAGCTTAGTGTGAGTTGGTTCATTGAATTGCTTCAAAATTCCATAAGGTCAACCAAAGTCAACTATGAATAGCTTATTCAATAAGCTGAACTTATTTGGAGTAAGAGACAGTTCAAGAGGAGCCATTGGTCTGTCTTAAAGGCAGGCTAGCTAAGTGAACCCCCTCTTTTCATGCTGAGGGGGATTTTTGTTGTAAGTTTCATTTATATTTACTTCTAGTTACATCACTGGTTTAAATAGTAGCTTACATCTTTTTAAGTGTTTAGTTTATGTTTATTTACATTAGTTTGCATCATTGGTAGTATAGTTGTAAACTTGTTTATCATTTGTATTTGAGTTAGTTTTATTGATACTGTTTCATTGTTGGTAAATCTTTGGATTTTGAGTTAAAATTGCTTCTTAGTTATAGACTTTAGATTTTGTGATTCAGTATCATTTGGACCACATATCAGTTACCTTAGTTTGAATTTGGATCAGTTGGATTTGATTTTAGGTTATTATAGTGAAACAGACACATATTAGGGGTGTTTGGTTTAGGCCATTTTGCATGTTCTAGTTGGTTTGTTGTTGCTCTGGTTACACAGATAAGTCACCTTAGGCCTAAATAAGTCAGACATAGCATAAAATTCATTGGTTGAGAGTAAAAAGTCAAATATAGGTTTAATTGGAAAATCTAAGTGTATTTAGGTGTTTATAGTTGATACGTGGGAATCGCACCAGGCTTTACCTCTCAAGGGATCTTGAGAAGCTTACAACCCCCACCAGGCAGTGTACCTGATCGTTGTAGTATAGTATAGTGACAAGTACCGGGGGATTGATCGTTCAGCTAGGAATAGTGTCGCTAGGATTAGAAAACCTTAATACTAGTTCTAAAGGTGAGGGATGATTATTTTTGTATTTTTATATTTTTTTGAAAAGCAAGTAAAAATCTCGGGTTTGAAGGATTTGGGCGGAATTAGTTGCTAGTCAACTAACCCAATACTAAAAATGCAATCAAAATAAAATACTAGAAATGAAAATAAACTAAATTAGCTAAGGTTGTGAGCAATAAGTGGAGAAAATGTGTTTACTTAGATTTCACTACTCCCTAGATATCTTTTACACGTTAATTACTTGTTATAGTTGCGTGGATGACGGATTGTATTCCTTAATACCATTCATGGGGTGGTGCACTTAATTCCCCAATCCTATGAGTGTCTACTTCACTCCTATGTCGAGCCGGCTAAGAAGCTCCTAACATGGGATCATTAGAATTTACTCATGCATTAAATACAACCAATAAAACCTAGTGCACGTAAGTTCATGTTTCCTAAGACGTTCAAGCATGTTAACATTTGGAAGTCTGCCAGTTTTCTTAAGCCTAACATCGAATTCATTCATCCAATACAACTATAAACAAGTAATCAACACATAATTAATATCTAGGTTTCATTAGATCCAAGCAAACACAAGATAGATCTAGCCTAGCATGATGGAATTAAGACAAGAACAAGATATAGACAACCAACACATAGACATATTGATTGAATTAAAAGAATACTTATCTCAATTACACATGAAAGGTATCAAGGGCTTAGAACCCTTGAAAAACCTGTAAAATTCGTACCAAGTTCGTACTTAGAGTTTCTCCAAAACTTCTCTCCTTTTAATGTGAAAATTAGAAAACTATATATAGGAAATAGGGTCTGATGGGGTCAAGACAAATTTTGTGATGCCGTCATCTCGCCGCCAAAATAAATCTCGGACTGCCCTGATCCAGATCTGACGCCGTCAAGTGTTATATGTTTCCAGGCCGTCATGCATTTTCCTCTTGACGCCCTACTTCGTGACGCCTTCAAATCTGTACTGGATCGTCATGGAAATTACTCTTGACGCCGTCACCTACTGTTCCCAGCAAGGAAAATTAAGACTTGGGCGTTTTCTTCACTTTTATGCTCCAAAAACGTCCGAATTGCTTCCTTTTCCAGATTTCTCTCCCAAAGTACCTAAAATCACAAAAAGAACGATTTATGGCAATATTTGATCAAATAAATTCAATTCCGGGCTTAAATGACCCCCTAAAAGTGGTTCATTTTTCGCCTCATCAATAGTTCCTGTCATCTGGGATACATATGTTTATTATTTAAAGTTATATTAATTAAGTGTTAAATAGGGTTATTATAACATATATATTAAGCTTAGATGATCTAAGTTTCATTTTGGTCAAATTAGTATTTCAATAAACAAGTCAACTGATATCAGCTTTTGAGTGCTCACAGGTTGCTGATCTTTGCTCCATTTAGATTAGTAGTTGGCAGTTAGTGTTGGGAATTAAATAATCAGAAGAATCAGCATAAAGGTTTAAGGAAATACATCAAGTACGTTTCTGCTGATAAAGCACAAAGCATGTTTCCACTGATGGATTCTGCTGAAGAAGGTTTCTACTGACAGTGTTTCTGCTGATGGATTCTGCTGATGCTACTATGACTCATACCAACAGCTGTGTAGATAAGTACAGTTTATTCTACTGTCTCATATACAAGAAAAATATCTTTGTTGTAGTCATCAAATTGAACACTCCAAGTGAGTTGTAATCCTAGATACATGTTGTATCTTAATGACTAAACATAATAAGTCATCAACTAGCTAGAATGAAGCTTAGTCATAAGCTAGTAAATTAGATGAGTCATATAGATTGTAAAAAGATCTTTCCTTGGACTATAAAAGGAAAATCTTAGATATGTGTATAGACGCGCGTGTGATAGTGATAGACATATTCATACATAAAACAATAGAACAAAACACAAGATTCAAGGTCTTTGTAACCCTAGTGATAAGTGAAGATCACTCGTATTATTTTGAATAATATTGAATCGTTTGGCAAAATACTTTCATTGTTCTTTGTTAAATAAACACAAGCATCACAGTTCCATTTCCAATATAAACATTCTAAGTGTGGTTAAGTAGATTCCGCATACTTAATCATATTCACTCAAAGTATCATATTTACACATTACAAAGGACCAACACCTCATAGTGTGTAATCACATCAAGTGATCCTCTCAGTTGGTATCAGAGCCACTAGGTTGATACTTTTGATTTAGAAGAAGAAGAAATGGATACATAATCTATTCAAACAAATGTTGCTGCAAAGTTGCCAGTTCTCAAACAGAATGAGTTTGAATTGTGGAGGTTAAGAATAGAACAGTTTTTCCAGGTGCAGGATTACACTCTCTGGGAAATCATTGTAGATGGAAACTCTTTCAAACCCACAACCACTTTATCAACAGTTGAAGGTAGGGAAATTTCAGTTGTTCAAACTATCCCTACAACTGCTGATGAAAGAATAAAGAAGAAGAATGACCTCAAGGCCAGAAGTATGCTGATGATGACCATTCCAAATGACCAACTTATAAACTTCAGCAAATTCAAAGATGCCAAGTCATTATTTGAGGCAATAGTTGCAAGATATGGAGGGAATGAAGCCACCAAGAAGACCCAGAAAACCCTTCTCAAGCAGTAGTTTGAAAATTTCTCATCAACCATGAATGAATCTCTTGACCACATGTTTACAAGGCTACAGAAAATTGTGAGTCAACTTGCTGTTCTTGGGGTTGATATACTTCAAGAAGATTTAAACTCAAAATTTCTGAGAAGCTTACCAGAAGAGTGGGCTATGCATGTTGTTGTTTGGAAGAATAAACCAGACATAGACACTATGGATCTTATGGATTTGTATAGCAACTTTAAAATTGTGGAACAAGAAGTAAAGAAAACTGGTGTCTCTAGTTCATATACTGGGAACATGGCTTTTATGTCATCTCCTAGTATCTCAAACCCAGTTAAAGATGACAAGGTTGATAGTGGAGCTGGTGCTGCTAGTTCATCAAGCAGTACCTTTGGAATATTGAATGAAAAGCCTTGTTGTGCCTTTTTCACAAGTCAGAATAATGGGTCCATGCTTACTCATGAAGATCTCTTAGAAATCAATGATGATGATTTAGAAGAGATGGACCTAAAATGGCAAATTTCTCTTCTTAGCATGAGGGCTAAGAAATTCTATCAGAGGACGGGGAAGAAACTCACCATTAGCAGCAATGATACTGCTGGTTTTGACAAGTCAAAGATAGAATGCTATAACTGTCATATGTTAGGGCACTTCTTAAGAGAATGTAGAAGGCCAAGACAGCAAGATAGCAAGAATAGAGGTTTTGGAAGCAAATCCAAGACAGGGGAATCAACCAATCCAAAGGCTATGGTAGCTATTGATGGATTAGGATTTGATTGGAGCTTTACTGCTGATGAAGAAGAAGAAACTTCTCCTCAGACAGCTCTTATGGCTTTCACCACAGAGGTACAACCTGATAAAGTTTGTTCAAATAATTGTTCTGCTCTTAAAAGTTTAGAAACCTTAACCAAACGTTATGAGAATCAAAGGAAAGAATTAATTGATACAGCTCATAGCTTAACAAATCATAAAAGAGGTATAACTACTCTAGAGGAACAAGTCATACATTTTCGAACAAATGAATCTACCTTTACTGATGTCAAAATTCTTCTTGAAAGAGAAATAATGTTTAAAAATAATGACATTTGTAACTTAAAAGCTGAAGTAGATAGGCTTAGTAAGGCTAAAGAGAATATTCAAATGAGTGTAGAAACACTAGATTATGCATCTAAGGGTGTGACTAACTTAATTGAATGTCAAGTAATTAATAAAGCTAAATCTGGTGTTGGATACAAATCTGTTCCTCCACCATATAGAGGTATTCCTTCACCCCCAGGAATTGACCTAGAACACACAGGATTGCCTGAATTTCAACTACCTGAATTAAAATATGGTGTTCAACCAAAATCTAATGTAGTTGTTAATGAACCATTGAAAGAAAGTGAAAGTTTAAGTAAAACTTCACTTCCTAAGGACAAGGTGTGTTCTTGTAGAAAGTCAGATGTTCCAATCATTAAGGACTCAACATCTGATGATAAAAAGTTTAAACAGGTTATGTCTAAACCTGAAGTGGTTAAGAAAGCAAGAACAAAAGTTCCTAAGATAGTCAAACACAATACTGATAGGCTTAAGACCAATGAAAAACATGTTAGGCAACCAGTAAGATATTTTGAACAATATAGAACTATAAACAAACCCATAGGTAACCAAAGGAATTGGTATAGCCTCAAGTCTCTCCAACACAGAGATAACAAAGTTTGTTACACATGTGGTAGTTTTGAACATCTTGCAGCTTTCTGCAACCAATGGGTATATGGGTATGAAAGTAATTGAGTGAACTACAAAAGGCAAACACCTAAATCTCATTTTCACTCTAATTCTAAAAGATCAAAACCCAAAACAATCACAAAAGCAGTTCCTACTGATAGAGCAAAAACTGTTCCTGCTGAAAGGAAAATGGTTTCTGCTGAAAAACCATATATGACTGTTTACCCAAAATCAACAATTAAGGGTGCAAAAACAACTTTCAAACATGCATCTAATATTGTTCAAAGGCCCATTCAAACAAAAGCAGTGGTCCAAAAACAAGTTTGGAAACCAAAGGATACAACTGCAAAGCCATCAGTTTCTGCTGATTGCCAAACAGTTCATATTACTGCTAAGGGAAACAGGGCAAATGCTGTTAAGGCCTCAGCATGTTGGATTCTTAAATCCAATGTTGCATCAACAATTCTCAAAAGATTACATCCCATTGATGCAAGAGGCGGATCCAAGTCAGAAATGGTTTGGATCCCAAAACAAAACTAATTCCTTTATTTATGTGCAGGGACATTCATCAGCAGATAATGAAGATCAAGGATTCTCAGATAGTGGATGTTCAAGGCACATGACAGGCAACAAGTCTTATCTCTCAAATTTTCAATCAGTAGATGGAGGCTATGTTACCTTTGGAGGAGGAATTGGAGGAAAAATTACTGGTAAAGGTACTATTAAAACCGGTAAACTAGATTTTGAAGATGTGTACTATGTGCAAGAGCTTAAGTATAATCTTTTTAGTGTCTCACAAATGTGTGACAAAAAGAACAAAGTTATCTTTACTGACACTGAATGTCTTGTATTTTCTTCTGATTTTAAGATGCCTGATGAAAGTCAAGCACTTCTTAGAATTCCAAGAAAAGGCAACATGTACAGTGTTGATATGAAGAAGATTGTTCCAAAAGATTCTCTTACTTGTCTTATTGCTAAGGCCACATTGGATGAATCTATGAAATGGCATAGGAGGATTGGTCATATTAACTTCAAAACCATAAATAAGATTGTCAAAGATGGTTTGGTAAGAGGTTTACCTCAAAAACGATTTGAAAATGATCAAACATGCATCGCTTGTCTTAAAGGCAAACAACATAAAGCCACTTGTAAGCCCAAAATTTTTAACTCTATCAATCAATCATTGTTTATGCTGCATATGGACTTATTTGGTCCTACAAATGTTAGAAGTCTGTTGCATAAAAGATATTGTCTAGTTATTACTGATGACTTTAGTAGATTTACATGGGTATTCTTTTTAGGTACTAAGGATGAGACTTCTAGCATCCTTAAGACCTTCATTACAGAGATAGAAAACCTAGTAAGCAAAAGAGTAAAAGTCATTAGATGTGATAATGGGACAGAATTTAAAAATAGAGTTATGGATGATTTCTGCAAAGAAAAAGGTATTAAAAGAGAATTTAGTGTTGCAAGAACTCCACAACAGAATGGAGTTGCTGAAAGGAAAAACAGAACACTAATAGAAGCTGCTAGAACTATGTTAGCTGACTCTAAGTTGCCTATAACTTTTTGGGCAGAAGCAGTCAACACTGCTTGCTATGTTCAAAATAGAGTTTTAGTTGTAAAACCTCACAATAAGACATCATATGAACTTTTTAGAGGTAGAACTCCTGAAATAGGATTTCTCAGACCTTTTGGATGTCATGTGACAATTCTAAATACCTTAGACCATCTTGGAAAGTTTGATGGAAAAGCAGATGAAGGATTCTTAGTTGGATATTCTATAAATAGCAAAGCATTCAGAGTATACAGCATGAAAACTAGAAGAGTAGAAGAAAATCTACATGTGAAGTTTTTGGAAAATAAAACCAATGTAGAAGGTCAAGGTCCCAAATGGCTATTTGATCTTGAAACTCTATCCAAATCAATGAATTATATGCCTTTTGTTGCAGAAACTAATGAATTTTCAGGTTCACAAACTGCTGATGCAACAAATGGAGAAGGATTATTGGAGGAGACAGATCAAGATTATGTGATAATGCCAATATGGACAAATACAAGTGTGGATTCAACTTCAATTAATGGTGAATCTTCTTCTGGAAATTCTAAAGAAGATGTTGAAGATGAATACAAGGAAGAAAGAGCTAAGGAACAAGAGTTTCAAGTCAGAAGTAACACTGATGTTTCTGCTGATAAGCAAATCGTTCCCGCTGATGAGCAAAATGTTTCTGCTGATGGACCATCAGAAGAAACACAAGCAAATCTCTCAGAAGATGAGGTGGATTTCAACAACCTTCCACCTGATTATCAAGTTCTTTCTACTCCACACTCAAGAATTCACAAAGTCCACTCCCTGGACAATGTAATTGGAGATGTACAATCAGGAGTAAAGACAAGACAACAATTGATGTCTTCAGATCAACAAGGGCTTCTTGATGCCCTTTATGCTTCAAAACAGCATGAGTTTTCAAACTCTTGCTTATTTGTATGTTTTCTCTCACAAGATGAACCAAAGAATATTCATAAAGCCCTAGAGAATTCAAGCTGGTTGGAGGCTATGCAAGAGGAGCTTCTTCAGTTTAAGATTCAAAAGGTTTGGGTGCTAGTTGATTTACCAAGTGGTGTTAGAGTAATTGGCACTAGATGGGTTTTTAGGAATAAAAGGGATGAAAGGGGCATAGTGATAAGAAATAAAGCTAGATTAGTAGCTCAAGGGTACACACAAGAAGAAGGGATAGACTATGAAGAAGTTTTTGCTCCAGTAGCAAGGATTGAAGCCATTAGACTCTTTTTGGCTTATGCTTCATTTATGGGATTCACAATTTATCAAATGGATGTCAAGAGTGCTTTCTTATATGGTACTATTGAAGAGGAGGTGTATGTCTCACAACCTCCTGGTTTTGTTGATCCTGACCATCCAGATAAAGTGTACAAGGTTGTGAAAGCTCTATATGGCCTACATCAGGCACCAAGAGCTTGGTATGAAACACTGGCTTCCTACTTAATTTCAAATGGATTTCAAAGAGGCAAGATAGATCAGACACTTTTCACCAAGAAGCATAAAAAGGATCTTTTGCTAGTTCAAGTGTATGTGGATGATATCATCTTTGGATCTACAAGGAAGGAGATGTGTTTGGAGTTTGAGAAGCTTATGCACAATAAGTTTCAGATGAGTTCCATGGGGGAACTTACATTCTTTTTGGGTCTGCAGGTTAAACAATCAAGAGAAGGAATCTTTATTAGTCAAGACAAATATGTTGCAGAGATTCTTAGAAAGTTTCAATTTGCTGATTCCAAAACAGCAAGCACACCAATTGATCCTGAGAAGCCACTTCTTAAAGATATAGAAGGAACTAATGTGGATGTACACACATACAGATCTATGATAGGTTCTTTGATGTATCTTACATCATCAAGACCTGATATCATGTTCTCTGTTTGTGCTTGTGCAAGATATCAAGTAACTCCTAAGGTTTCTCATTTAACAGCAGTCAAGAGAATTTTTAGATATCTCAAGGGTCAACCTAGGTTGGGTCTGTGGTATTCTAAGGAGTCATATTTTGACTTGGTAGCATACTCAGATAGTGATTATGCTGGTGCTAGCTTGGACAGAAAGTCAACAACAGGATGATGTCAATTCCTTGGGTGTAGACTTATCTCATGGCAGTGTAAGAAGCAGACAATGGTGGCTACTTCAACAACTGAAGCTGAATATGTAGCTGCTGCAAATTGTTGTGGTCAAGTTTTATGGCTTCAAAACCAACTTCTTGATTATGGGTACAATTTCTTACATACCATTATTCATATTGATAATAGTAGTACAATTTGCATTATTAAAAATCCAGTGCAACATTCTAAAACAAAACACATTGAAATTAGACATCATTTTATTAGAGATTGCAATGAAAAGAGGTTAATACAAGTAATGAAAATTGCTTCAGAACAAAACTTTGCAGATCTTCTTACAAAAGCTTTTGATGTTGGTAGATTTCAATACTTGGTAGCAGGTATTGGAATGCTTAATCTTTAAAATTTTCAATATAACGTGTTCTTGTATATAGATTTTGTTAATGCATCCAACTTTGTCATCTAAAACTACTATTACCAATTTAAAGTTATTCATACAGTTAGTCCTATACATAATTCTAATTCAAGACAAGTACTTTGTACTTTGTTCTTTTGGTTTTAGACTAATAGTTTCAGGTATGAATGTTTAAGCTGAAAGGCTATTTCAAGTGAAATCTGCTGATCAAAGCTGCTGATCATTGCTGCTGATATAATAGGTTCATGATAGAAAAAGTTTGGGACTTCAAAACTCCTTAAAACTTCTTTCTTGAAATCTGATTATGATGTTTCACATTGAATTGATAAATTAGTTGATCAGTTAATAACTGATACAACTCACTTTCTATCATTTTATACTCTCAAGTATAATGTGACTAATCTACGGATATCTGATAGAAAGAACAGTGAGCAACAGTGAATCTAACACTTGTGTTAGAGGTAACAAATGCCACGAGCTGGAAACCCTGTAAAGAAAGCCTTTTGAATAGGTTTATCTGTACACAGGCAGTTATTTATAACTGAATACATTGGTTCTCACACAACCAGAGGTTGCTTTAAACCGAAATTTAGATTAAGTGTTAGTTACCACACTTAATCCCTTCAAAATGGTTGTAAGCAGTATGATTTTTCATAATACAAACCTATACATACTGCTAAGGAAAAAGTTTCTTAAAAGGATTTTTAAAAGATGACTTTAAAAACCATTAACAGATGGACCATGAGTAAAAAACGTCCATTAAATCACCTCTCATAGGAGTTAACACACCTAGAAGTGATGAGGGCAGAATCTTAAACTCTTAAGGAATTGATGGCTTCATGTACAAATTGTCTGAAAACATGGAATTTGCTAAATCAGATGATATGATATGATTGTGAGAGATCTTCCAAACAGGGGAGGAAATTGCTCAAGAGAGAAATAAATCTCAGGGGATGTTTCAAAAGCTCTTTAAAAGAAGATTATCCAAAGAAAAAGAAGGAAAAGATAAGAGCATACAAGATGATGACATGGTTTCTACTGATAAAGAACAAGAACAAAGCTGATAGGAGAAAGTTATATCTAGATCAAAAGATGAAAGGTTTCAAGTTCAGTTCACTACGTTTGTTCATCTCTTCCAAAGACATGCTGAAAGTTGATTTCTACTTCTTGGAACAAGCATCCAAGATACACAGCATCATTGACTCTTATAATTCTTCAAGTTGAATATTGCACCATCTTTTAGTCCAAGATTGGAGCAAAGAACAGAAAGCTGATGAGTTACAGAGAAAGATATTCAATCACTCAAAAGAGAAGAAAGTTCAGATCAACAGTCTGACAATGAAGTGTTTGAAAGATCTTCATAAAGTCCTCATTTAATTCAGAAAAACATGTTTGAATGTAATTCACATGTTTAGGGGAGGATTGTTGGGAATTAAATAATCAGAAGAATCAGCATAAAGGTTTAAGGAAATACATCAAGTACGTTTCTGCTGATAAAGCACAAAGCATGTTTCCACTGATGGATTCTGCTGAAGAAGGTTTCTACTGACAGTGTTTCTGCTGATGGATTCTGCTGATGCTACTATGACTCATACCAACAGCTGTGTAGATAAGTACAGCTTATTCTACTGTCTCATATACAAGAAAAATATCTTTGTTGTAGTCATCAAATTGAACACTCCAAGTGAGTTGTAATCCTAGATACATGTTGTATCTTAATGACTAAACACAATAAGTCATCAACTAGCTAGAATGAAGCTTAGTCATAAGCTAGTAAATTAGATGAGTCATATAGATTGTAAAAAGATCTTTCCTTGGACTATAAAAGGAAAATCTTAGATATGTGTATAGACGCGCGTGTGATAGTGATAGACATATTCATACAGAAAACAATAGAACAAAACACAAGATTCAAGGTCTTTGTAACCCTAGTGATAAGTGAAGATCACTCGTATTATTTTGAATAATATTGAATCGTTTGGCAAAATACTTTCATTGTTCTTTGTTAAATAAACACAAGCATCACAGTTCCATTTCCAATATAAACATTCTAAGTGTGGTTAAGTAGATTCCGCATACTTAATCATATTCACTCAAAGTATCATATTTACACATTACAAAGGACCAACACCTCATAGTGTGTAGTCACATCAAGTGATCCTCTCAGTTAGTGATAGAGCATTTGCTGTTTTTAGAAACTTAGTGGTACAGAGAGACATTTGCCCCCATAATCTCACATTTATTAGCTTATTTGGACGGATTGATTGCTTAACCTAGTTCACTGTTTGAACCATTACATGCCCTGTGCATCAGTTTTTTGACCAAGTTTCTAGGCTACTTTTAGATTATTTAATTGGTTTGGAAATTAGAACTAGTGGTATTTTTATAATCTCAGATGGTTAGTAGGTTGTTTACCCCCATAAGCTTTCATCTCTGCGCTGATTAACATTGCTTAATAACTTATTAGTTTAGGTAGTTCACAACTAGGAACTGTCATAAGATCAGGGCTGCAACTTGGATTTGTTGATTATTAGTTGAGTTTTATTGATTCTCTGAGCTTATTTACACCTATAGTTGCTATTTCCATTGAGATTGTACCTCAGCTTATTCTGTTTTTGCTTATGCTTATTTCCATTGTGCTTATTACCATCTGATTTTGCCCCATTTCTGTGTTCTGTGCTTCTACTGGTCTCATCTCATTTCATTTGAACATATTTGAATCAAAAACATTTCTGGTCAAATTTGGTCAAGGTTGGCTTATTAATAAGCTCTTCTAATAAGCAGTTTTAAGCTAATAAGCACTTTTCTGAATTATTTTCTTTTCAAAATTTTTTCTCAAGCTTATTTTAATATTTTAGATTTTCTGTAATTTTTTCAAATTTTTCTGAATAGATTTACTATTTTTCTTATTTTATTTTCATTTTTAATCAACTTTTAATACTTTTTAATTACTAAAAAATCCAAAAAAATCAGAAAAATCCAAGAAAAATCCAAAAATATTTTAGAAATTTATTTTCATTTATTTTAGAATTTTAGAAATTTATTTTACATTTTTCCCATTTATTTTGAATTTTAAATTAGATTTAATAGTTTTTAATTACTAAAAATTACATAAAAAGCCAAAAAAATTAGTTTTTAGTTTTAAATTTACTTTTTAGTTATTTTATAATTTTCAAAATTTAATTTTCATTTTTCTCACCACTTTTGCATTTTCTTTTAATTTTTAATTAGTATAATTAGTTTTTAATTCATAAAAAATAAATAAAAAGTCAAAAGAATATTTTTCTTTTTCTCAAAATTTTCTTTTATCATTTTTAACTTTTCAAAATTATGTACAAGTCCGTAGGAGTAGTGTAGCTCAAAAGTCGCGTTTTATTTCGTACGTTAACGTTTATTTTACGTTTTAGCGTACGTTTTCGATTTTACGTTACGTTTCTAGTTGTCTTATGTGAAATACGTGCTTAAGTGATTATTTGTGCTTCATTTGTGATTTCATTAGTATAATCTCATTAAAATCACTTTTTATCACTTTCACGACACGTTTCACGAATCGGAATTGAGAATTCCATTCATCCTTCACACGGACTACGACCTCGGGTTATCCGTATTTCTTTGCGGATCTCTTGAGTAATATTATACTATATATAACTTGATTTTCTCACGAATCAATTTTTATTCTTGTTAATACGAAGCACACATATTAAGAAGAAGAAAAAAAATGCATAGAATAAATCTGTAATATAAAGCATATTAACATCATAACGTAAACTAGCATGGAAAATAAATATGTAATACGAATATGTAATACGAAGCACACATATTAACATCACGTGTACTGTTTAGCATGTTTTAATTTATAAATTGCAATCATGTTTTACCATTACATAATTCATGAAGCTGTATGATAAAACTATAATGAGTACAGTTCTCAAGAAAAAAAAATTATATTACCATACGAATTAACATACATAAGGTTTAATAGTTACCTCTTTTTGGATGAGCAAACTACGTGCTGAAAACGTATTGTAAATGTAATGAACAAGAACACCAGAATGAGAGAGGAAGAGAATTCTTATTATTGAGATGTATTCATAATATTACATGTATTAATAAGAAAACACTAACTTGTTAATCAAGATTATGATGAATAGACATAAGCCCATAAAGACCATAATATTTTACAATACTTATTAAATTAATTAATTATTAATTTATCGATATCTTGCTAAATTAATAAAATATTCCAGTCCCAACACTATTAATTTATAAAGGTTTTACTGTATATGGTAATCTGTTAATGCTGAGGAATACTTTTATGAAGAATAAAAGGGAGAATTATAGTTCTCCGTTAATTTAAGAGTGCTCAATTAAGTTCAAAACTTATACTCAGTACTAGATAGTATGGTGCGTTTGGTTTGTAATATGGAATCAAAATGAATATAGGTTTGACATAGTGATTGAATCCGTATATATATAAACGTCGATATTTGATTTGTAAATTTGATATGGGTATAACTACAAGATGCCCGTAGCGATTTGATAATTAATCGGTATATATTCCGTTCTTTCATTTGATACCCCTTGACCAAACATATACGTAGTGAGATGAAATGATATCAAAGCCTTGTTATTTCAGTTAATTCTTCACTGAGCTGAACCAAGAGACGAGCCACAATAAGATCCAATAGGAGATTCAGAGTTGTGGCCCAAAACTAGTGAAGCATGTAGCAGACATTTGAAACTTAAAAGCAATGTTTTGAAAATCGGGTTCGAAATCGATCCGGTCGAGTCACCGGGCACCGGGTTAACCGGTTCGACCACCAGGTTAACCTGGTTTTCAATTTATTATTTTTTTATTTATTCGACCGAGTCAACCAGTTCAACCGCCGAGTTTCAAAACACTGCTTAAAAGTACGCCAAAACATTGCTTAAAAGTACGTGAGGCGCAACCCAAAAGACCAAACAATATAATAATCAGCCAAACAACAAAAAGTCTTACGTCGTTTAGTTGATTGCGATTCAATCAACTTATGTCAACATGACAACATGTTTGTATAATATTTGAACAAAGTCCAACCTTATTGAAATACGTATCAACTTTGTTTTGAAATGCCCATCACCATGTTGCATGTTGTAGCCTTTGATAATACTTCAATATGTTATTCTTTGAAAAAACTAATGCCTGTTTAATACAGTTACAAGAATATAGTCTGGACTCCTATATGCATGTAACCTAGTAACCTACTCGAAATATGGATTTAACTGAAAATAAAACCGATGATATGTAGAATAATTAATCATGCCTTCTTGAACGTAACCTTGAATGGCACACGACTTAAAGCCATAAGTCTTCTTCCATTTTGAGCAATAATAACACCAATATTTCCACAAGCAGTCGCACAATGGTCACACACCTCTGGGCAATATACTAGCTTGTAACCATCTTCGTGCCTTTTTATCTTGAACCAGCTCGTTATTGTTACTAGACCAGCATTTCCCATCGTTCCATTACCTCCTATGATTAGTTCTCGTGCATACCCTTCGAGCATCCAAACATTCGACTGCTTACAAATTTTTGAACCCGAGAATATTATATTAAGATCAGTGGATTCTCTAATAACATGTGTATTGTAGTCCATTGGCATGAATATCAGTGGTCGGCCAAAATTGAAGTCTCGGTCATCTTGGACTACGTCAAGTGGGCACGAATCATTTCTAGTGGCAGCCAGAGTTAAACCGCCACCATCTTCACTTGGCAATATGAAGTATTCTATTCCATACACTAGCAAATTTCCATCGATGTCGAGAACTGGTTTTATCGATTGTTGGCTTACAGAAATCGAGACTGTGGAGAAAAGAACAAGTACTAACAAAACCTTTTTCATTTTTGTAGTTGCAATATAGCCTTGGTCAAGTGTTTGAGATGTGATTTGTATTGTGTAATAATTTTTAGACGTGTATATATATATACAGAGACTGCTATTGCAATAAGCTAGGATGAACTGTTTGAGGTGTGCTTTAAAATGCATGGGAGCTACTAGTATATATATAGGAAAAATGTAACCATAAACTACAAGAGAAACAATATTATTTTAATATATAATAATTTATTTTTCTTGAAGGCCAGGGTGCTTTAATTTAAGTTAATCACAAATCTAAAGAGTAATACGACGACTATAACGAATAAGGGTTGCATGTGTGGTGGTTGGTAACCATTAAATGGCAAATAATAATACGCTTCACTGCAGTACTAAGAGGAAAATTTGCTCTAAATAAATTGAAACACTCTACTAGCCACATATATAACTCGTCCTCGAGTATCCAAGTTTTGACTAAATAAAGATTTTTGCATCTCCTTACTTTTTCTTTTTTATATACTTTGGATAATCTTAATAATTCTTGGATAACTTAAAAAAAATGATGTCTGGTACTTTCGGCTAGTATTTTATAAAGTTTTGGTTGCATTTTAGCATTCTTTTTTAGCATTGAATTATAAATTTTAGTTAAAGAAAAACTTAACCTTGAAAGGCTGATCACTTTTATAGCTAGACGTTTACTTCCATATATATAGACATGGTTTTTTTTAATTAAATGGACGCGGTCACAAGACAATAATCTATAGTTTATTATTCTAACATTTAACTTAAACTCAAGTAATTTAAATTAAGGTAGTAACTATTGTTAGGCAAAGAAAGTGATCATTAGTATTATGCTGTGACAAACTTAACCTTGAAAGGCTGATCACTTATAGCTAGACGTTTAATTCCATTCTCCGCGATCTTAACACCAATATGCTCGCAAACAGGCTTGCAAAAATAGCAGACCGTCAGGCAAAACACGAGCTTGTAATCGTTATCATACTTTTCTATCTTGAACCAGTTGTTCATGGTTTCTGGACCGGGGTTTCCTGAAATTCCATGACCTGTTACTATCATTTCTCCCTCATACTCCTCGAGCATCCACACATTTGACTGATTACACAGTGTAGAATTCGAGAATACGATGTTAAGATCTGTGGATTCCCGAATGACTTCTTTCTTGGGGTCCACGGGTGTGAATGTCAATGAATGGTAAGCCATTATCGACGTCTAGATTTGCTTGGACTACGTCGAGTGGGCATGACTCGTTTCTTGTCATGGCTAGCGTTAGGCTAACACCCGTGCCTTCGTATATTGTCAAGATGTAGTATTGGGTTCCAGCCCGGAGAATGTTTCCATCCATATCAAAAACTAGATCCGGTTGATGTTGGGCTAAAGCAAACGAGATTGTGGAGATCAGAACAAGTAACAACATTATACTCATTTTGTTGTGTATGTATTAGGTGTGATTTTTGTGTGCATTATATGGGCATTATAACTGTATATAGGGCGAAGATACATGAAACGGATTTTTGAAAGACCCTAGAGAGAATTAATCTTATATCTTAATTGCTACTAGTAATTAGTAATTTGAAGAGTATAGGTCGACTATGTTACAACTCACAAACAATTAAAGTATTTTCAAACGTATTGATATAATGGTGGTCTTAATAGGCCTTTGACTTTGAATCAATACACTTAGAGCAACTGTAATGCACATTTGAACGACTTGGCTAATTGTCATAAAAGCTTTTCTAACGACTTTTAGGATAGCTTGGTGAAGACGGAGAAAAAGTGACACAAGTCATTCTCTTAAATAAAGACTTGTTGAGAAGGTTTGTAAAGCTTTTGGAAAGCTTTTGTGTAGTTGATAAGGGTTATATATATATATATATATATATATATATATATATATATATATATATATATATATATATATATATATATATATATATATATATATATATATATATATATATATATATATTTTCAAATATTAAAGTTATTGAAAAACTAATTGTGTTAAATGCATTAAGTTTTTAAAGAATGGATGCATTTTTGATGCACGATCTTATAACTGTACACACTTCACACATAGTTTTTATTGTTGATCAAGTATGTATTACAAGGATATGATTAGGAAATTGATTAGAAGGATTTATCGTTGTTTTGCTCTTATTTATTCATTAATTCAAACATAATGTTAAATATTGTACTCTCTCCGTCTCAAAATAATTGTCAGGAGACAAGAATCACTTAGTTTAATAAAAGTGGGGCCAATTTAATTTTTAACCACTAAAAGAGAATATTCATTTACTTTATTCTTTAGTTTTTACTTAAAAGGGAAAGTGAACAATTAATTTGAGACATCCCTAAAAGGAAATATGAACAATTATTTTGAGACGGAGGTAGTATTTGCTATGTGATTCTCCCAAGGCTCCCACACACCTTAGCTTGCTATAAGAGTTTCATTGAAATATCACTCGAAAGGACCAAAACATGGATACCTTCATGATTTAAGAATGATTAGATGATTACTCGTGCATAGCGACAACAGTGTATAGTAGCGTGTAGGGCTGTAAATGAACTGAACGTTTAGTTAACAATTCATAAACCGTTTGGTAAAATGTTTGTTTATCTTCATTTGTGTATTAAATAAAGAACATGAACAATACTTTATGTTCGTTTTGTTAAATGAACGAATATAAACAAAAGTCATGTTCGTTTATCTATGTTCGTAAATGCCAGATTATGCTTTTATTAACATTTGTTTATGTTCATTTTATTAGCCGAGCCTCATTATAGTTAGCCCGATTATTGATTTATTATGTATGCTAGCTAGCCCAGCCCATTAGGGATTTTGGTAACATTCGGATTGTATGAGTATTTATTGAATGGACAATACTTTATGTTCGTTTTGTTAAATGAACGAATATAAACAAAAGTCGTGTTCGTTTATCTATGTTCGTAAATGCCAGATTATGCTTTTATTAACATTTGTTTATGTTCATTTTATTAGCCGAGCCTCATTATAGTTAGCCCGATTATTGATTTATTATGTGTGCTAGCTAGCCCAGCCCATTAGGGATTTTGGTAACATTCGGATTGTATGAGTATTTATTGAATGGAATGCTAATGAAATGAAGTCCCCTTTACTAAACTTTATAACAAACGGCCCTCTTGCGACAATTTACGTATATTCAGGTGCCTCTGTTATCCCTATATACATGTTGACCATAAACTTCAACCGCGATCCACTCCCTGCGTATTTCTTGGTTACCCCGCCGACCATCGTGGATATAGGTGTCTTGATTTATCCTCAAACAAAATTATCTTGTCACGACATGTTAGATTTAATGAGGATAGCTTTCCTTTTGCCAAACTACACGAGTACACGTCTCCAACTCATGATTTTTTATCTACCATACCTCTACCTATTTCACCAACCCTAACCGTAGCCCATGAACAACCTACAACTCCCTTAGAAACTCCATCACCTTCCCATGATCCCACAAATAACCACGTACCTCAGCCCGATCCAACCAATGTTATACCACCCACCTCTCCTACACATGAAATCACTAAGTCCAATACCGCCACTGCAGCCCCCCAACGCCTCAAACCCATATACCCATTACTGCCCCTATGCAGCAGCCCAATATACCCACTTCAACCGTTAACACTCATCCCATGGTCACACGTGCTAAAGCCGGTATATCTAAACCTATTTGAGCGTATGAATTATCATGTCACAATTGTTTCTCCGCTCTCTCGGTCTCATGTTCATGCTCTTCGTGACCCTCAGTGAAAACAAGCTATGTTAAATGAATATAATGCTTTAATTACTAACGGTACGTGGGTACTTGTGCCCCGTCCAGCTAATGTGAATATTATTCGTTCTATGTGGCTTTTCAGGCAAAAGTTTGATTCAGATGGTACTTTAAGCAGGTATAAGGCGCGACTTGTTGCTAATCTTCGCAGTTAATAGCAGAGGATTGATTGTGAGGAGACTTTTAGTCCAGTGGTTAAACCAGCTACTATTCACACTGTACTTAGTCTCACAGTATCTCGTGATTGGCATATTCATCAGCTTGCCGTGAAGAATGCTTTTCTTCATGGTCACTTATCTGAGACAGTATATATGTATCAGCCGCCTGGGTTTGTTGATTCTCATCACCCTGATTATGTTTGTCATTTTCAGAGATCATTATATGGGCTTAAACAGGCCCCTAGTGCATGGTTTCAGTGGTTTGCTAGCTTTGTTACACGGATAGGTTTTCAGCATAGCAAAACTGATACATCATTATTTATTTTTCATCGCGGTTCAGATATTGCTTATTTATTGTTATATGTGGATGACATTATTCTCAGAGCTTCTTATACAGCTCTTCTACAACGTATTATTGCTTTGCTTCACAGTGAGTTCGCTATGACAGATCTTGACTCTCTCAATTATCTTCTTGGTATTTCTGCTCAGTGGAATGCTTCAGGTATGTTCTTGTCATAGTCCAGAAAATGCTAAGGAAATTCTTGAGAGAGCACATATGCAGAATTGTAACCCGTGCAAGACCCCTGTGGATACTAATTCCAAGCTGGGTCTGGATGGTGATCCTGTTAGTGATCCCACTTTATATCGTAGTTTAGCTGGCGCTCTTCAGTATCTTACCGTTACGCGACCAGATCTTTCATATGCTGTTCAACAGGTTTGCCTTTATATGCATGATCTTCGCGACCCACATTTCACTGCTTTGAAGCGCATTTTGCTCTATTTATGTGGTACTACTAATCATGGTCTTCAGCTTCATGTCTCGTCTACTACTCAGCTTACTGCCTATACGGATGCTGATTGGGCGGGTTGCCTAGTTACTCGTCAGTCAACATCCGGGTATTGTGTGTTTCTCGGTGATAATCTTTTATCGTGGTCCGCAAAGCGACAGGTTACCTTGTCTCGTTCTAGCGCTGAAGCAGAATATCATGGTGTTGCTAATGTTGTTGCTGAGACTGCTTAGATTCGTAATTTGCTACGTGAGCTACATACTCCTCTATTTACTGCTACTTTAGTCTATTGTGACAATGTGAGTGTTGTTTATATGTTTGCAAATCCGGTCCAAAATCAGCGTACAAAGCACATAGAGATTGATACTCACTTTGTTCGTGATTTTGTTGCTTCGGGACAAGTTTGTGTCCTTCATGTGCCTTCACGATTTCAGTATGCAGACATCTTTACTAAGGGGCTTCCTGCTGCTTTGTTCTTGACTTTCGCTCCAGCTTGAACGTTCGAAGGCCTCCCGCTCAAACTGCGGGGGTGTATTAGCCGAGCCTCATTATAGTTAGCCCAATTATTGATTTATTATGTATTCTAGCTAGCCCAGCCCATTAGGGATTTTGGTAACATTCGAATTGTATGAGTATTTATTGAATGGAATGCTAATGAAATCATGAAGGAGAATAAACCTATTCTATCACATTTATTTGTTTATATATCATATCTTTTAATTGTATATTCTCAAAACTGATTTGTTTAAAGAAAAGAAGACTTATAATACAAAATATTATGTATAGTTTAATAAATTTTATGTATTTTTTTCTACGTTTATTTATTTTCGATCATTTATGTTAATTTAGGTTTCATTTAATGTCTTAATGAATGAACATACATGAACATGAACAACTCATTTTAGTATTAAACGAACATCGACAAGAAAATTCGTTCGCTTACGTGTTTGAGTCTGTTTTTTTTAGTCCTTAAAATTAAATGAACGAATATAAACAAAGCTCTATTCATATTCATCTAGTTCATTTACAACCTTAGTAGCGTGAATCTGTGTGTGCAACTTTTTTTTTTATTTATTTTTTATTTTTTATTTTTTTAAGTATATTTGAGTGTAGAATAAGTGAGAAATAAAAAAGTTAGTTGTTTAAATTGTAATTAATGATATAAAAGTTTAATAAATTGCATTCCCTTTTATAACTTTTATAAGTAATGATATTTTAGTCTAATAATAATATTTTTTAGCTTTTTTTTTAGTATAGATCAAGTTATTGAATATTTGATTTAGCTACTGTTACAAGCCTATAGTCGTAATTAAATCTTCCATGTTGGTCGTGTACCTGCGCTTTGCAATGTGTAGTATTGGATATCTTTTTGAGGTGAAGGGGTTATATTTAGTTTTGCAAGAATCAAAAAAAAAAAAAAAAAAAAAAACTCTCAAAAAGAATCCGCAAAATGAGTTGTTATCATTTTGCAGATTCTTTTTGAGAGTTTTTTTTTTTTTTTTTTTTTTTTTTTTTTTTTTTTTTTTTTTTTTATGATTCTAGCAAAACTAAATATAACCCCGTCACCTCAAAAAGATATCCAATACTACACATTGCAAAGCGCAGGTACACGACCAACATGGAAGATTTAATTACGACTATAGGCTTGTAACAGTAGCTAAATAAAATATTCAATAACTTGATCTATACTAAAAAAAAGCTAAAAAATATTATTATTAGACTAAAATATCATTACTTATAAAAGTTATAAAAGGAATGCAATTTATTAAACTTTTTTATTTCTCACTTTAAAATATATAAAAGTTTAATAAATTGCATATTTGATTTAGCTACTGTTACAAAATAAAAAAGTTTAAATTGTAATTAATTATATAAAAGTTTAATAAATTGCATTCCTTTTATAACTTTTATAAGTAATGATATTTTAGTCTAATAATAATATTTTTTAGCTTTTTTTTTAGTATAGATCAAGTTATTGAATATTTGATTTAGCTACTGTTACAAGCCTATAGTCGTAACTAAATCTTCCGTGTTGGTCGTGTACCTGCGCTTTGCAATGTGTAGTATTGGATATCTTTTTGAGGTGACGGGGTTATATTTAGTTTTGCTAGAATCAAAAAAAAAAAAAAAAAAAAAAAAAAAAAAAAAAAAATCTCTCAAAAAGAATCCGCAAAATGAGTAGTCATGTTTGGCAACAAGCGTTAAGAAAGCGTTTAGGAGCGACAAACGACAAGCGACAAGCGGTAAACATTTAAATGAAAAGCTTGTTTGGCAACACTTCCAAGAGCGTTTGAAATGAGCCCAACTGCTCCAAATTGTAATGCTTCATGAAGAAGCGTTTCATTTACTGCTCGAGCATTTGTTTAAGAAATTACAAATGAGCCCACGTTTGAAATGAGCCACGTACATATTACTTTTCAAACCCACGTACATGTTACTTTTAAAACAATAATATTATTACCCCAAATATGAATTGGTTATAGACTTATAGATAGCGGTACATATGACTTTTAAAACATAATATATAACAATTAGTTGAACTTCTTAATAAATGGTTAAAAATAGGAGTACATGTTATATTAAAAAAAATGTAATTTATGGGTTGGTTCCATATCCAAAGACAATATATCATAAATCACAATATAAAACGCACATCGTAGATAAAAGCTAGCGTATAATGATGTTTATATAATATTAACCATGTAAAAGTAATGAGTACCTTATAAATAACAATTTTATTATTTGTTTAATCAAATTTTTGTTTTAATTATTATATGTCATTTTTCGTAATTTTACACTTTATAGTTACAGCTAATGTGGAGTTACCAAACACGTTTTTTAAACAAACAGCTACTGCTTACTGCTTACTGCTACCGTTTTAAATCAATGAAAAGTATTATTTGACACGTTTTTTAACAATCCGTTCTATTAAAAGTGTTTTATAGAACGGTTCTTTTGACAATCACGCTATTATAATAGATTATTCATCACGGTTATTTTATAGCCGCCTTATAAAGTGGGCTTTTAAATATTTTCACTTTTTTTGGCGGGATTTGATGCTATTATTTTTTATTATTATATCTTTTCTCTCCTTATGGTTACACAACAAACACCCAAATATTTCTCATCTTTCTTTCTCTTTTCTTCTCTTCATAAACACTTATCACCAACAATCCAACATCCTTGAATTAAACTCGAATCAGATGAAGATTGGAAGAGCAATCTCTCAAATAGATACTCACTAACAGTGACATAAACATGGTAATTAATTTCTAGTTTAATATTACTATAAATATGTTTAAGTTGATTTGCTTGATTAAATAACACATATATGTTATCTAGCTGTCATTTTTTCCATTTATTTTTACGATTGATGATCTACAGGCGAGTTTTTTTAAGATCTTGAAGATGAAGTTTTCATTCTCCATACCAGGTTCATTAAATTATCTAATTTTCCCCCTCAATCTTTTAATGTTTTATAATATCATGATATTATTAATTGTTGTGATATGATCGACATATGCTTAATTGGTGAAGGTGCCATTGTTGATGAAGGTGGAATGTAGAATGAATTGCTCAAAAAGAAACATAAACAATTAAAAGAATAATATAATAAAGAACTGTTCGATGATTTTTTAATTCTACGGTTATTTACAGCGGTTGTTCAAAAGTGTAATAAATGATCTAATTTTTTAAAACGGTCCAAAAACGCTCTAAAAAATCACCTATATTTTTTAAAACGCTCTATTATAAAACGGTTTAATACCGCTCTATATAATATATTTTAGCCGTTTCAAAAAGTTGTTTTTTACGTATCTTTTTTATTAACCCAATCATATGTCAACAAGTTTGTGGATGTTTTTTTTAGATGTTTTGTCGCACTTACACAATTTAAGATAATTGAATATTTTATGAGCATTAGATACATGTTTTATTTATTTAAAATTGAATTTGAAATTTCATCATATAAACAAATACAAAAATACTTATGACTACCATATTTCATTTCAAACACATTAAAAAGAGTAGTCAATGTTTGTCATTAAGCTTGCAAATATTTATTACTGATACAATATGTTGCAATGTGAAGTTTTAACATTTGCATGTATACAATGATTGTAATATTTACTTAAAAAGTAACACCTCTTATAATTTTAAGACAAAAGCATATATCCATTATATATATAGAAGTAAGATAAGATAACTAAACCACATACAAGTATATAAAAGTTAAACAGTCCATCATATCGTGGTAATATAGAAAATTCATTATGCCTTCTTGAACATAACCTTGAAAGGCACATCACTTATAGCCAGACGTCTTTTTCCATTTTCATCAATCTTGACACCAATATCTCCACAAACAACCTTGCAAAAGTTGCACACTGTCGGGCAAAACACGAGCTTGTAATCCTTATCAAACTTCTCGATCTTGAACCAATTGCTTATTGTTTGTGGACCAGGGTTTCCTGACTTTCCATTACCCGTTATTATAAATTCTCCCTCATACCTATCAAGCATCCAAACATTCGACTGAATACATATTGATGAAGCCGAGAATATAATGTTAAGATCTGTGGATTCACGAATGACACCTTTTTTAGGATCCACGGGTGTAAATTTCAAAGGTAGGCCTCTATCAACTTCTTGGTTTTCTTGGACTACATCAAGCGGACACGATTCATTTCTTGTGGCGGCTAACGTTAGGCCGCCACCCCTTCCTCGGAATACAGGCAATATGTAGTATTTGGCGCTAGACCAGACCAAGTTCCCATCAATGTCACGAACTTGATCGGGTGATCGTTGGCCTAAAGAAAGTGACATAGTTGAGAAAAGAAGTATTAACAACATTGTCATCGTATATATTGCTATAGAAAGATTACTTGTATTATTTGTGGTGTGCTTTTAGTTGCATGGGAGAATAAGTATTTATAGGCAAAATGGATCGGATAAGACCTAGCTGCACGTATTTCTGATTGCCAGTCGTAGGATCCGATCTCATGAATTCAATAAATGTGAATGTGAGTGTGAAACCTATTGGCTATACACGCTAAAGCTGTTACATTATAATAGCTTGATTTGGTCAAAAACTGGTGGATGCATGTGATGGTGTGTAAGTAGCCCAGCTAAAGTAAACTTAAAACAAAGTAAGAGCATGCTCACACATAACGTGGAGCCCCACGTTAAAGCACGTTAACGTGCGTTAAGCCACGTTAACATTTGCACCCTCGAGCGTTAAACCTGCGTTAACGTGGCACGTTAAGCCACTAACGCGAGTTAACATGCTTGTTTTGTAAAAAAAAAAAAAAAAAAAAAAAAAAAAAAAAAAAAAAATTCACTTTACCCCCTAAATGAAGGAGTGTTTTTGTAAATTGTTGTTGAGTTAAGGCTGAGTTATTGATGTGGGTGTTAAGTTAAAGTGTAAAAGCTGACGTGGCACTGCATTAACTTATAACTTGTGTTACGTATGGGCATGCTCTAAGAGATACGCAAAAACTAGCTTGACCAAGAGAAGGAGAATTTCATTACTTCTTTCCCAAACTACCACGATTACTTATTTTTTTGATTATTCGTTTATCTTGATGTTGAGCACTTCATAAAACAATATGGTGAGTACAATAAAAATGAGCAGTCACTTCATCACATTTAAAAATAATTATGTCTAAGAGTATCTCATTTATTACGTATCAGGTTTAGCTTTATCGTAAATTTTAAAGTTTCATTATATTCTTCATATCAAAACCAAAACTCCTTTTTCCAAAACTAAACATCAATCAACTCTCAACAGACAAACCTCCATTCACCGCTCTCCTTCAAAATGATAATCGAGAGAATTGTACTTGTTAATATACATTTTGTATTATGATTTTGTATTTGCTTTTAAAATATTTTTTGATGCGTTCAACGTCAAACTAGTAGTATGTCACATCTACCATAAACAGTGTTATTGACGGAGGCATTTGAAACCTATTCAAGAAATTCCATATCAAATTTTATGAATTCAACCGAAATTATTAATTAGTAGAATTAATGCTTCTTGATCGATTAGAGAATGCGGTAAGTTAACATTTGGGGTGAGTTATAACTTAACGCAGCCGAGTTAAGGAGTGAGTCACCTTACCGAGGGGTGAGTTATGAGAGTGAGTTGTGGCTCTTAACTCACCAAGTTATGCCCTTAACGCAGCGTTAAGGGGTTAAGGGGGGTGAGTTATGACATAACTCACCAAGTTATCTTACCGAGGGGTGAGTTATGGGATTTTTTTTTTTTTTTTTTTTTTTTTTTAAGTTATGGCATAACTTAGGTGAGTCATCTTACCGCTCACTAAAGTTAACGCACCAAGTTAACAACTTAAACGTTGATGTGGCGGTAAGTTATGGGATCACTCGGGGTTAACTTACTCAATGCTCTTAGTGACATAATCAGTTGTCATATCATTTATTTTAAGTTATCAGTTTTGTTAGCTTGAGTAATACAAACCATTTACGCTGCATTTATTTTAATGATGAGATTAGAATAGGATTATGATCTCTTATAAGATTTGAATTCGGTGTGGGTTCGAAAAAAAAATAGAAAGATAATAAATATAAAGTGTATTTGTATTATATATTGACAAGCATGTTATCCACGTGTTCTTGATACGGGTACTTTGAAATAAAAAATTTCAGTGAACACTTTTTTAAATTTATTACATTTTTTATGATTATAATTTTAGGGATGTCAAGATTTCATGTCATATATTTCAACATTTTAATCAATAATAATGTTTTTCATTATACAATTGTGATAATAAATATTTTAGTTAATTTTATGGATATGGGTGTTCAATAAATCTGTGAAACCGACAAACCAAGTTGACTCGGTCAATCTAAAATCACAAAGAAGTATAACCAATAAACCGAAATAGAAAAAACCCGAAACCAAAATAACCCTCTTTTCATGGTTCGATTTCGGTTTCAATATTCAAATATTCTATGATTACCCGAACCGAACAATGTTCTATATACATGTAGTTTTTAGCAAAATATTAATAAAAGTGTACAAGTATTCACTATATGTGTTTACGTATGGTACGTAAGCGTGGATTTAATTAAGATCAAATTGAAGGTATTTTGTGCGGTGGGTGATGATCATATATTTGGTTTTTCGCGTTAGGTAAGAGCCCCGAGATAAGAAATATTTATCTTGAGCCTGGCTAAAACTCACATACGATTAGTGTAAGTTTTGTATGTGTGAATTATGGATAAGATAGTTAATGCTAGCTTAGTCCTCCTCTCCAAATGCACATAGTATTTATAGGGATGCATTTAGGGTCTTATGCAACATATGAAAGTGATCCAATGGTCGTGGATGATTAGATGGTTATTGATGAACCACGTGGTGATCATCTTATAGAGGAGACAAGAATTCCACGTGTCGCGTCGTGATTGACTCAAGTATTTATGGGGATCTTTTGACACGATCTTAGTGCATTAGCGAAACCCTTGCGACATTATCTCTGAACTGGTGAGGTGATTACACGTTTCATGGACGTGCAAAGGTTTTAGAGATATGATCCTAGGCATGTCCTTGCACTGGGGTTGCCATTCAGGCAAGGGTGGTTAG
Organism: Artemisia argyi; assembly: GCA_030686995.1. Taxonomy (NCBI): domain Eukaryota; kingdom Viridiplantae; phylum Streptophyta; class Magnoliopsida; order Asterales; family Asteraceae; genus Artemisia; species Artemisia argyi. The sequence continues at coordinate 157,811,013 of CM060708.1, forward strand.
CTATTTCGCCGATATTTTCCTGGGGAGCTGATCTGCTAAGCAACAATTGTTGGGCTAGTCATAACAACATAAATTATTAATTAGTAGAATTTTAATGCTTCTTGATCGATTAGTGACATAATCAGCTGTCATATCATCTATTTTGAGTTATCAATTTTGATAGCTTGAGTAATACAAACCATTTCCGTTGTATTAATTTTTATGATGAGATTAGAATAAGATTATGATCTAGTATAAGATTTGAATCCGGTGGGGTCTGAAAAAAAATAGAAAGAAAATAAATATAATGTGTATTTGTATTATATATTTATTAGCATGTTATCCGCGTGTTCTGGGTACGGGTACTTTGAAATAAAAATTTCAGTGAACCATTTTTTAAAATTTTTTTATGATAATAATTTTACGGATGTCAAGATTTCACGTCATATATTTCAGCGTTTTAACCAATAACAGTGTTTTTCATTATACAATTGTGATAATAAATATTTTACTAAACTTTATGGATATGGGTGTTCAATAAATATGTGAAACTGACAAACCAGGTTGACCCGCTCAATCTGAAATCACAAAAACAATAACCAATAAACTGAAACTGAAAAACCCAAAACCAAAATAACCCTCTTATCATGGTTCGATTTTGGTTTTAATATTCAAATATCCACGATTACCCAAACCTAACAGTGTTCAATATACATGTTGTTTTTAGCAAAATATTAATAAAAGTGTACAAGTGTTGATTATATGTGTTTATGTATGGTACGTAAGCGCGTATTTAGGGTCAAATTGAAGGTATGGTGTGCGGTGGGTGATGATCATATGTTCGCTTTTTCGCGTTCGGTAAGGACTCGAGATAAGAAATGTTTATCTTGATCCTAGCTAACACTCAGATTAGTGTGTGTTTTTTATGTGTGAAATACGGATAAGATAGCTAATGTTAGCCTAGTCCTCTCTCCAAATGCGCATAGTATTTATATGGATGCATTTGGGGTCGTGTGCGACATATGAAAGTGATCCAACAGTCGTGGATGATCACAAGATTATGGATGAACCACGTGTGATCATCTTATAGAGGAGACAAGAATTACACGTGTCGCATTGTGATTGAATCAGGTGGTTATGGTTATAGAATATCTATGTCTCGAAACTTGACCCTTTTGGTTTTTTATATTTGCATGTTGGTTTAATGTTTTATTTAGGGATGAGCATATGGACCCGAATCCCAGTACCAAACCAGAACCATACCCGTACCATACCGAAACGGTACCGACTCTCATTACACGGTATGGTACCGGTACCATGAATTGAGCCCAAAAAGAATTCGGTACGACTAATACTGTACCGGTACCAAAGCGGGAAGTAACCAAAAAAATCCCAAAATTTGAGTAGTCATATTTTTGAATTCGATAACTTATCCAAACAACCATTTGGCTCGTTCCTTGTCAAACAATATTTATGTAAAACATAAGAAAAGAAACGAAACGTTCGAAAAACTTATTGTGGAAACTATAGATCCTTCATAAACGCTCTTAAAAATTAAACCCGAACCTATTTTATAAGTTTAAGAACATTTGTATGTTATGAATATCTTGGTGATGTTGATTTAAGTGTTGGTTGCGTTTTGTGCCACATCGTGGTTTGAAATCACTTTAAAATACATGATTTTTCCTATTTTTTGTTGCATTTTCTTGAAATCCTATTTGGTTTAACAAAAAAGGGGAAGACCGTATAGGTACCGGATCCAGTACCCGAATCCCATCCGATACGGTACATGTACCCACTTTCATGCTCGGGAAAAAATTGGTACCAAATTCGGTATGTGTTCGGTACCATTCTGGTACCGTGCTCATCCTAGTTTTATTTATTTTCTGTTAAAAATCATATTAAATGTATGTTTCTAGAAGAACTTGTAATACCAGATTAAAAGATCGCTTTTGAAAACCTAAATCATTAAAGATTTTTATCTTCGAACAATCTATACACCATGCTTTTCAAGCTCAGCTCGATCCTCGCTTCTTGAATCTGTTTTGCCTCACACTTTCCAACTTTGATAACAAGGTATTTGGTGGAGACGGTTAGGATTGAGATTGGCTAGACCAAGATCAATTGGAAGTTTCAATGGGGCAGCTTTGGAAAGGTTGTTTAGAGGTGTGAAAAATGTGATATTTTACAAGATCGGGATGGGTAATCAATGTGAACGGGATAATTATATTGATTGATAAGTTTGCATATACTAAATAATGACACCACACGGCATACCAAAGAAAAAGACGAAGAAAAAAAAAAGAAAAAAAAAAAGAAAAATGAAAAAGCACACGTGAACATCGGAATCATAAGAACTAAAGCTACCGAGGTTTAAAATTAACGACTTATTTAACGTTCTAATCTAGCCCACAAAAAAACTTATTACAAGTTGGACTTATGGCACATGATTCTCTTAACAATTTGGCCTTCATGTTCGACTTTCCTCATTTCGGTTATTTTTATATTTTTTACTAATTATGTGCTTTCGTGAACTATTTACACTTTCATGTGGAGGGACAAATCTTGGAGGTATTGGAATTCGACAAATTTTCTTAAAGTAACATAATGTTTATTTATTCACGGTTACAAGTTACAAGACTATAGATGACAGTCGTATTAATTTATTCATACATACATATAATATAAAAAAGCAAGTATACGAAGTAACTTTAAAGTTGTGGTGATGATAGAAATGTTATTTATGCCTTCGCGAAGAAAACCTTGAAAGGCACGTCACTTATAGCGAGACGTCTATTTCCGTTTTCGTCAATCTTAACACCAATGTCACCACAAACAGGCCTGCAAAAGTCACATACCGTCGGGCAGAACACAATCTTGTAATCCTGATCAAATTTCTCTATCTTGAACCAATTGCTTATAGTTTCCTGACCAGGGTTTCCTGACACTCCATGGGCCGTTACAATAAGTTGTCCCTCGTACTCCTCGAGCATCCAAACGTTTGACTGAATACAAATTGATGAAGCCGAGAATATAATGTTAAGATCAGTGGATTCACGAATGACACCTTTTTTAGGATCCACGGGTGTAAATTTCAAAGGTAGGCCTCTATCAACTTCTTGGTTTTCTTGGACTACATCAAGCGGACATGATTCGTTTCTCGTTGGGGCTAGCGTTACGCCACCACCCCTTCCTCGAAAAACGGGCAAGATGTAGTATTCAGTTCCAGACCGGACCAAGTTTCCATCAATGTCGCGAACTGGATCGGGTGATTCTTGGGCTAAAGAAAGTGAGAATGAGGTGAAAAGAATAAAAACTAACAATGTCTTCATCTTAAGTTGTGTATTGCTATAAAGATTTATTGTGTGTGTGTGTGTATAAGGTGTGTTTTGATTGCATGGGATATAACATGTATTTATAAGGAAGAAATGGATGTGGATACGTGAATATGAGAATAGCTGCAGGCGGCACGTAATTATGTGTACAAGTCGGACAATCCCATCTCATTATCAAATTGGAATTGTGATATATTATACTCGTAATAACTTGATCCGTATAAGGTGAAAAGATATCTCACGAGTTATTCAAATGGCTGAAAATCATGTCATCTTAAAATTAGTCTCCTCAAGTTTATATCCTTCTACAAAACTACCGTGTAAATTTCATTATGCCTCGTCATATATATAATTGTCATTAAGTATTATTTGTAGCTTTTATATGACGATATGATTGCCTATTTATAGAAATGTTTGAATCATAATCACTTATACAAAATAACTGAATCACCTTTTAATAAGCCACTCACCTAAAATATAAAAGGGTTTTTTACTACGTAGAAAATCAAACTTTTGTAACTGATTTTTTCGGACAGAAATTGTATAAGAAAAGGACCCTAGCTTCAGAAGCTAGGGAGGAGAAACAATTAGAGAATAAACTTGTATAGATTGCTAAACTTAACGATCATCCAACTAACCGAAGCTTGTCTACATCTATACCCACATATATGTGCAGAGTTTGATATCATTGAGAATAAGCTCCTTCTTTCGACATTTAGAGTTAAATGTGGTGTCATATATATATTCGTGTGTAACTAAATTTCATATCATAAGTATAACCCACTGATATATTAATTATAAACTTAATAGACATCAAGTCCAAACCAGGCCGGTTTTATTAATATAATAACAAGATTTAGGACGTATAATTATTTTTTATTTATTTATTTATTTATTTATTATTATTTTTTTTTCCTCAAAATGTTGATAAACGACACGTACAAAAGTAACAAGCGCTTTATCATAAGGATAACATTACTAGCGCGTTAGTAACCCTTTATTACATATATTACAACATACCATTTCAAAAGCACTAACTTATATGAGGCATAGAAGTCATATTATGCCTTCTTGAACTTAACCTTAAGAGGCTTAGTATTTAACACCAAACTTATACGCCCATTTTTAGCAATCTTAGACCCAACATCACCACAATTTAACCTGCAAGTGTTACACACCTTAGGGCAGAACACAATCTTATAGGAATTCTCAAACTTTTCAATTTTGAACCAATTATTCACGGTTCCCGGGCTCGGTCCACCAAGGTTCCCACGGCTTGACACAACTCTATGACCTACGGCTTCCTCAACCCGCCAAACCGCAGGCTGATCACAACTCTTTGCACCCGTGAATATGATATTAACATCAGCAGATTCTCGAACGACACCCCCTTTAAAAGGGACTGCTAGTGAGAAACTTAAAGGCTGCCCATTTAGGTGTTCGTTATTTTCTTGCACCACGTCAAGAGGGCATGTTTGGTTTTGTGTTGTGGGAACTAGTTTGAAACCTCCGCCCCTGCCACTCATAGCAGGCACAATGTAGTAGTTGCGCCCACTAACAAGTGGTTTACCATCAGTGTCAAGAACGGGGGATTGGGATTGAGATCGGATGGATGAAAGTGAGATAATAGAGCCAACGATGAAAATGAAAAATGATGTCTTCATTTTGATGGATAGCTAGATGTTACTCGTTGTTGTATAATGTATATCAATATCATACGAGTAGCTTGTATTTATAGTCTCATATGTCGCGTACATGTATATCCCTATCCGTATTTACTAAAACAGGCATTTTAGTTACAAGTATATATACGATTACAACATCAGTGATGTGAAACGCACGCTATATATAGCATAATAACTAAAAGTTCGCTTTTCATTTCAGTTATATTTTGTTTGTATTCCAAAAGCTCGAATTTTGTTAAAAATAGACCGATCACTTTACTAAGAGCTAGTAGCTCAAACTCAAATGCTCAACGAGCATCAAACAACTTAAATGGTTGATGATAAAGATCAGAAGATGGTTTGAAAGCATCACACATTGGTGAAACAAAAAACTTAAAGACATCTAAATCCTAAAAATAGAGGACTCCTATCGTAATATGTGAGCTTGTATGCTTAGTTATATATATTTTCCCAGCTGGTTCATCTATGCACGTAGCAAAGTCAACTTGACCCTGTGAACCATGTAAAATTTACGTGTCGTATGTTGATGCATGGGATCTTGGTGATGCTCGATCATTTGTTCAGCTTATAATTTTTTGTTAATTTATGGTTTTGTTTTTATGAAAAGGATGAAATATTAATAATCACAAAATAGTACAATAGGTTTCAATCATAATCATGGACATACCTCATCTTTTGCTTTACAGAAACCTATTAACAAAATTTCGTTTAAAAAAGAATTGAAATAACCCAAAGATACATATCGGATTTCTTTTTAACAATAGTCAACCGATAAATTTAGTTTTTCATCTTAAAAATGGTATCGTGAAAATTGTTACAAAACTTGTCATGTCTATGCCTTATCCCCTTGTGTATTTTTCGTCAATTTAATTTTCTGTTGAATTCAAAGGCCGGTATTAGGTTGCGTAGCTAACTTAAGAATGATCTTATCATAAATCACTCATGCAATTTTAAACAATTCAATCTTATGCAAGTTTACTACTATACAAGTCAGACATCTCAATATATTCAAGGTGGACTTTTTCATATAGAATAATCCATAGTATGCAAACATTTTTTTCAACCAAAACCCACGTCCGTTTTATTAATATCATGACCGTTTATTGATTACTTATTATGCATATAAAATCACAACACAAGTATATCAAAGTTTAACAATTGATAATAGGCATTATGTCTTCTTGAACATAACCTTAAGAGGGTTGTTACTTAATAACAAACTTCTTCGTCCATTTTTAGCAATAGTAGAGCCAACTTCACCGCAAGTTGGACTACAGGTGTTGCACACCGAGGGACAAAACACAATCTTATAATCGCTATCATATTTCTCAATCTTGAACCAATTGCTTATAGTTTCTGCACCCGGGTTTCCAACAGTCCCATTGCTCGTTACAACCCGTTGTCCATTAGAATCCTCAACCTGCCAAACCGCAGGCATCCCACAAGTCGTTTCATTCGAGAAAATAATGTTAAGATCTGATGATTGGCGAATAACACCATCTCTATTGGGGATGGCGAGTAAGAAAGTCTGAGGTGACCCATCTAGTTGTTCATTGTTTTCTTGTGCCACGTCAAGTGGACATGTCTGATTCAATGTAGTGGTGTAGAGATTCCTACGGCCCAGCATCTCACCAAGTCCAACATATAAGCCCAACTGAGGTTCCATTCTAAAACCAATTGGTGATAGAAGGAGTAGCCCACCAAGCTTATATATTAACTTTGAGATTATATTTCTACCGATGTGGGATTGGGTTTGTACACCCAACAATCCTCCCCTCAAACCCAAACCACCATGGGCCTCCCCTTCGACTATAGCCACGATCCCACCTTTTTCATACCGCCGACCTTTACCATCGGAACACACCGCCTTTTACCGGCTTCCTTTCGGTACAAGGTTTACCGGGATCCACTAATACCGTCGAACCGGGGTCTAATCGAGGGAACACCATCCACATCATCACTGGGCCCAACCTGGCTCTGATACCACTTGTTGGAAAATACCTCGACAACAAACCCGAAGCTCGATCGCGGAACGCTAGATCGCGAGTTGTATCGAGCACAAGTAGCAAACACGAGAGACTACAAAGACTACAAAGATCCGACACGAATATGCACACGATATACCCTCAACGAACCCTTTATTAAATAACCTAATAAAGCTTTTACAATTGAGGAAGAAGAATGTTAAAAACTAGCATCCCCCTCATCTCTATTTATAGAGATGAGGGGTAGAAACCTTAGCTTGCAAGCCAAGCTAACTAATCCTAGTTCTAGTCTACCACCTAATCTTATTACAAAAGTACACTTAAGCCCCTAATATATGTTTAAGTTACTACTAATATTTAACAATTTCCACCTTAGGAGTAACACTTAAACATAACCGATACTCAACACCTTTTCCTCGTGCTGGAACCTCGGACCGGGGACCACCTTGTCGACCAGGCATTGTACTTTAGTAATTTTCCAAGATTAGCTTCCGTAGACTCCTTCACTTTCTTCTTTTCATCAACATTACCCTCTGCACCCTCTTGACCAGGTACTCCGGTTACCGTAATGTCTGCCCTGAGCTCCCTGCAATTCCACCTCAAACCAAACATCCTCAACTTCACGATTCCCCTGAGCTCCCTGCAATTCCACCTCAAACCAAACACATTCATTAACCTGTACTCCATGGACTCCTGTTTTAACACCAGGACCAAGTTGTTCGAACCCAACTTGTTTATGATCAAGTTGCTTGAATCCAACTTGTTTGTGACCAAGTTGCTTGTATCCAACTTGCTTTGAACCTCCATGCTTTTGTACACCAAAAGTCTTTACTTTTGCTACGGCCCAGCATCTCACCAAGTCCAACATATAAGCCCAACTGAGGTTCCATTCTAAAACCAATTGGTGATAGAAGGAGTAGCCCACCAAGCTTATATGTTAACTTTGAGATTATATTTCTACCGATGTGGGATTGGGTTTGTACACCCTACAAGTGGGGGCTAGTTTTACGCCCCCACCACTGCCGCTCACTGCTGGCACAATGTAATAGGTCTGACAAGTAGCTAGTGGCATCCCGTCAGTGTCGAGAACGGGAGATTTGGATTCGACATAAATTGAGAGAGTAGAGAGAATGACTATAATGGAAAATGATATCTTCATTTCGACGGATAATTGTTAATTGTATGTTTATGGCATGGGGTAACATGTATTTATAGTCATGATGATATGGGACGGAAATTAATAAAATTACGTGGTAAGATAATCATTTTTGTTCACTCTCATACCACGCTATGATGAAATTAGATATGTTGTTGTTGTATAATTGTTTTTGTTCACTGAATATTTATTTATGCAGTGATGATTTTTAGGGATGTCTCATGAATTTCGGTGGCCCTGTGTAATCACCACAAAAATGCCCTTAAACACACAAACAAAATACACATGTATCACTAGTGCGTGAACTAATTAAACGCAAGCCTCATGTTGTGTATATACATATAATAAAGTACATGAAATTTTGTGGCCCTCGTTAAGCGTTGACCCTGTGCAATAGCACCTCTTGCACTATCTTAAAGCCGACCATGATGATTTTAAGTTTGATATCTCTTTTTCAACGACAATATTCTTAGTAAAAAATCACTAGCAAGTGACTATATTAGCAAGTGATTAAAGGCATTTTAAATTCGTAAAGTCGGATTACATTTGGAATGAGGATTAATGATCTATTTTTTTCAAACGAGACATAATATCCTAATTCTATTGATGATCCATGAAAAAGAAAGTGTTTTAGTCTCTTCACACAATGTATGCTTGAGAGGGAGCTTCAAATATTAGTAAAAGAAAATACACATCAGTGTAGATGTGAAACGCAAGCTCTTAAACAAAAGCTAGCACGTTAACTAAATGTATTATTTTTTTCGTTTTAAAGCTAGCACGTTAACTTTAGCACATAATTGAGTATTCTATGTACTGTTAACTTAATATATGTTCTTTTTACTCACAAAATATTTTGTTTGTTGTAATTTGTCGGTGAACACTTGTTATAAAAAATATATATTTTGTTCAGCTGTATTTTCTTTTTATTGTGCTAGTTTGCGTTGCGCATTCGCATACTGACATGCTTTGAGTTAATTAGACGAATATATTTTGCGAGTCAAGATTATAAGTACTATAACAACCAATCGTTCTTAAACTGACTTTGGTTTAATTAAAATGCGCATCGGCGTGAATTATTGGCTCTCTCGAAACTATTCTTGTACCAAACTAAAACGATTTTATTTTTTATTTTTTTTAATTATTTGTTTATCTTGAGCTTGAGTGCTTCGCAAAACAATATTGTGGCTACAATTTAAATGAGCAGTCGCTTCATCACATTTAAAAATAATTACGTCTAAGCAAAGCTAGTATCTCTTTTATTATCAGTTTTAGCTTTATCTTAGATTTTAAAGTTGTATGATATTCATAAACATATAACACACTCAATATTGATGGTTAGGTCGTGGGCTTTAGTGAGAGAAAGAAAGAAAGTGGGAGACTTCTTTTACAAAGAGAAAGTAAAATAGATTAGCTTGAAAGCAAGTGAAGTTCTAACACTCTCATTTGGTATAAACACCTCACGTAGGCTACGTTCGGGCTGACAGCGGTTAAAGACTCGGCCCGACACTATGGATGATACGAAATCTAAACTATAACTATTAAGCTTACGAGCTACTTAATGCTAATAGATACTCGGGGTAACCGAGTCTTATTAATATTTATATTACTAACAAAAGTTTTATTATATTTAATATCAAAACCAAAAACCCATTTTCCCACACTAATCTTCCAATGATCGACTCTCAGCTGACAAACCTCTATTCACTGCTCTCTTTTGAAATGATAATAGAGATAATTGTATTTGTCAATATACATTTTGTATTAAGATTTTGTATTTGTTTTTGTAAATATTTTTTGATGCATTCAAACGTCAAATTTCAGTATGTCCACATCTACCATAAAACTTTGTTGTTGACGGAGGCATTTGAAAACTATTCAAGAAATTTCATATCAAATTTTATGCAATGGAAATTATTAATTAGTAGAATTTTAATGCTTCTTGATCGATTAGTGACATAAGCAATTGTCATATCATCTATTTTGAGTTATCAATTTTGTTAGCTTGAGTAAAACAAACCATTTATGCTGCATTTGTTTTAATGATGAGATTAGAATGTGATTATGATCTGGTATAAGATTTGGATTTTGTTTGGGTTTGAAAAATATAGAAGAAAAAAGTTAAAAATGTGCATTGGTATTACATACTACTAGTAGGTTACCGTGTTATGGTGATTAGTAGTTTGAAATAAAATTTTCCAAATGCATTTGATGCGGGTGTATTTCGAGTCGTAATTTTTCTCTCTCCTTGTACTTCAAAGTGTCATCACTTAAATTTTGAAAATATGCCTGATATGGTGTGTTAGCTGTCAGTGAGATAAGTTTGTCTTATCTTATCAAATTCTTTACGTGCCAATGAGTTGCGTAAGTGTTTCACTTAGAGCACGGGGAGTAGTAACGCCTCCCCGACGTTATGGTCTAGCTGGCATCAAAAAAGCGCAGCAACGGCGTTATTACCATTTCCATGGCCTTGCCGTTGGCGAGGCGTTATAACGTGCGTTGTTGCACTAACGTGTGTTACAACGCAGCTGGGTTAAAAAAAAAAAAAAAAAAAAAAAAAAAAAACTTCAGCCCCTAGTGATCTTGCGTTTGCGTTTGTGGGTTTACGTTTGTGTGTGTTAGCATGAAGAAGACAAGATTTTTTTTTTTTTTTTTTTTTTTTTTTTTTTTTTTTTTTTTTTAGCAGATAATACGAGTACTAAATAATGGTAGGTATGGGCTGGGCTGACTATTGGACCAACACAATTGTATTTTGGTTAACAATTATAGTTTGGTTAAACATTTAGTAATAGTTTTGTATTTTTTTTTTTTTTTTTTTTTTTGTTTATAAAAGTTATTGTATATTAGTTTAATGAATGAAATATTAGTTAATGGTTTTTAATGAATGAAATATTAGTTAAGGGGTAGAATTTGTAAATTGAAATTTAAAAAAAATGTGGGTCTCTGAAATTGGTGTTATTTGGTGTTATGATTTCCTGGTATTTTTTGATGTAATGTTATTTGGTGCTGAGATGATTTGGCGCTGACGTGGCATGGTGTTATTGTTAGAGTTTGACAATCAAATACACGTATTGCGGAAGCTAGGATCAAGTATAACACATAAATATTAACTAAAACATAAATAGTAAACGTACCCGATGCACTTCAATAAACCTTGATTCTTGGACAATTTAGATCAATGATAAACCCCTTACCGTTTTGTTTATCGATCTCTTGATAATTACTAAAGTAAGTAATTACCTCGTTCTTGTACACACAAACTACCAACGAATAAAGGTTGTTGAAAGTAAACAAATCACTTAATATTTTTCACTTGGAAAAATCGAACCACAAACCCTTAGGAGGGGGGATCCGATCGGCCAAGACAAAGAAAAAGAAAAACAAAGGTTTTAGGGTTAGAGTGTGTGCACAAAAGATTGTTAAGTCTAACCCCAAGGCCTTGTATTTATACTAGGTGATATCTTGGAGCACAAGAAAGGGTGGATCGACCCTATGGGTTGTGGGTCGACCGGCCATAGCAAACCCAAGGGGTTTCTAGAACCTTCTTGACTCCCAAGTTACACTCAAGTCCTTATCTTTCTTATTTAACGATAGTTAGTCCATACGGTTAACAACTAACGACCGTTTAGTCCATTAAGTGTTATAAATATATATATTTCATACATTTAATAAATATATATATTTATTTACATTATTCTTGTTTGTAAAGTGTGCAATCCCGAGGTCTCGTGTTCGATCCTAGACATTTACCTATTAATGTTTATACGTAACATTTAACAGCTCCCACTCGTATATTCATTAATAGCAAAATGACATTGGTTAGCGTCTTGCAACACTCCAATGCCCCTAGTTCAAACCGAGCTAGGTTTCCTGGAAAAACCTTTAATGATTCATCATTATAATTATCCTTTCATTACTAATACCACATTAATAAAGATGTGAGTTCCTTTATTAAAATTCTGTTTCTCGTTTCTTTATGATTGAACAAAATTACCAAAACATCTGAACGTATTCCAGATAGACTTTGGGCATGGCCATGCAAACATTTTGTCAACCCTACGAGGGGCCCAGCAGTATTAAACTTCTAAACAAATCAGAAGGAATAAATTCTTTCTTGACTACAAGAATAACCCATGAACTTTGCAACACTTCTGAAAACAATCCTTATGACTCCCTGTTACGGTGAGCGGTAGATTGCTTCACAAAAATGCACTACATCCATGACACTTATCTGGTATCTCAAGTCTGAGGATAACTTTAAATATGATTCTCACATCAAACATTAAATCATATTGTTGGGATAAGTCCAATATTCAATTCATCGAATATTATGTGAAATTGGTATGACTACGCATCAATATACTTTCAAGTATATTCTAAACCAATACTCAAATTTGTCTTAGTTTAATGATATTCCCATATCATTAATCGACAATGGACATTTAGAATAATAAATTATTCAAGGATCTTAAACATGCAAATATAGGATATATTATTAAGACAATGATAAATAAACATAAAACTTATTTTATTCCATTAAAGTAATAATTGTACATTACATCCTTTATCCAAACACTAATCACAAATGGGCATGAAACTTTCAGCTAATCTAAGTCCTACACCTGCAGCATGCTTGTGAAGCTTAGTACCAGGTAGAGGCTTTGTTAATTGATCCGCCAAGTTATCATCTGTGTGAACTTTGAGCATTTCGATTTCACCTATTTCGACTTGTTCTCGAACATAGTGATGCTTAATCGGGAAATGTCTGGTGCCTTTCATGATTCCAGGCTCATTGGCAAATGTGATTGCAGCAGAATTGTCACAATACATTTTAATAGGTCTTTGAATCGAAGGCATGACTCCAAGCCCTGAAACAAACTTCCTAATCCAAACAGCTTCCATTGCATCTTCTGAAGCAGCTATATACTCACTTTCTGTAGCAGACATCGCTAGTACACTCTGCTTTCTGCTCCTCCAATCCACTGCTCCTCCATTAATGACAAAGACATAACCCGTCTGAGACTTCGTATCATCCTTATCACCTTTCCAAGAAGCATCGCAGTAACCTGTAACATCAAGTTCTGCCGATGGATTTCCCCCATAAACCAAAAACATATCCTTAGTTGCCCTAAGGTACTTAAGAATATTCTTAACAGCAGTCCAGTGAGCTACACCTGGATTTTGCTGATATCGACTGGTTAAATTCTGAGCAAACGCCACATCAGGTCTTGTACTTTTCACCGCATACATTATAGATCCCACAGCCGAAGCATAAGGGACTCTCTTCATGCGTTGCACCTCTGCAGGTGTTGAAGCACAAACCTTGTTGCTCAAGCCATGTTGCTCTTGCATTGGCAAATATCCTTTCTTGGAATTTTGCATATTGAATCTCTTTAATATTTTATCAATGTAAGCACTTTGGCTTAATCCAATTAATCGCTGAGATCTATCTCTATATATCTTGATTCCCAGAATAAATGCAGCTTCCCCTAAATCTTTCATAGAAAAACAACTTCCAAGATATTCCTTAACCTTTTGTAAACTTGGAATGTCATTCCCCATGATCAATATGTCATCGACATATAATATAAGGAAAATTACATTACTCCCACTAACTTTGTGATATACACATGGCTCATCAAGATTTTTAGTGAATCCATACTTTTTAATCTCACCATCAAATCTCTTATTCCATTGTCGTGATGCTTGCTTTAATCCATAAATGGATCTTTTAAGCTTGCATACACGATTTGGAAATTCTGGATTTACATACCCCTCAGGCTGCGCCATATAGATGTCCTCATCTAGGCGACCATTTAAGAAGGCGGTTTTAACATCCATTTGCCAAATCTCATAGTCATAGTAAGCGGCTATGGCTATAAGAATCCTAATTGCCCTTATGTCAGCTACAGGAGAAAAGGTCTCCTCATAGTCAACACCAAAAGTTTGTGTATAGCCTTTAGCTACACAACGGGCCTTATAGGTGTGTACAACGCCATCCATGTCAGTCTTTTTCTTGTAGAGCCATTTACTCCCAACTAGTTTGGCACCGGGAGGTAGGTCTACTTCTTCCCAGACATCATTGTCTTCCATGGATTGCATTTCCCCATCCATAGCTTCTTTCCATTTGGCCTTTTCAGGACCATTCATGGCAGCTTTATAACTTGTAGGCTCATCAAGATCACCCAGTATATGCTCATCACTCTCCACATTAAGACATAGATGAGTAGGAGCTTTTACTGGTCTTGTTGACCTACGAATGGGAATCACTTCAACTTCAGGTGGAGGACCTAAACTTTCAGGTTCTACCGGAAGTTGGTTAGTGTTTTCAGAAGGTTCTACATCTTCTAGACCGTCTTCCAGGTCATATACTCTCCCACTGAATTCTTGAGATATGAGCTCTCTTTCAAGAAAGTCTCCATACCTTGCAACAAATACTTTGTTTTCAGGTGGGTAATAAAAGTAGTATCCCATAGTTTCCTTAGGGTATCCCACGAAGATGCACTTCACAGATCTTTGTTGGAGTTTGTCTGCTGAGTCACGTTTAACATACGCCTCACAACCCCAGACCTTAAGATAAGACAAGTTAGGAGCTTTTCCAGTCCATACCTCATATGGTGTCTTATCAACCTTCTTTGTTGGAACCATATTTAGAATGCGAACCGCAGATTCTAAGGCATAATCCCAAAACGAGAAAGGAAGAGTTGTTAGATTAAACATAGATCGTATCATGTCTTGCAATGTACGATTCCTTCTCTCAGATACACCATTTTGTTGTGGAGTATATGGAGATGTAAGGTGCTGGACAATTCCCTCCTTTGCTAGATAATCTATGAACTCCTGACTCAGGTATTCACCACCTCTATCGGATCGAAGAGCTTTAATCTTCTTTCCAAGTTGCAACTCTACTTCTGCTTTAAACACTTTGAATGTTTCAAATACCTCATGCTTATGTTTAAGTAAATAAACATAACCATAACGGCTGTAATCATCCGTAAATGTTAAGAAGTAGCTAGCACCCCTCCTTGACACATGTCTAAGTGGTCCACACACATCTGTGTGAACAAGACCAAGTAGATCATTCGCCCTTTCAATCCTATTTTTAAAGGGTTTCTTTGTCATCTTCCCAACAATGCAAGATTCGCATTTATCAAATGATTCATCATTGATCTTATTTAAAAGCCCATCATGTTGCAGCTTTTTCATGCGATCTTTCCCAATGTGAGCAAGTCGACAATGCCAAAGATAAGACGAATCCAGACCTTTCTTGATTCTCTTATTGTTGATGCTATACATTGAATTATTTTTAACAAAAGCATTATCATTGTCATTCATATCAATTTCAAATACACCATTCACAGCAATAGCATTAAAATAAAAAACATTATTTAAAGAAACTGAAATTCCATTGCTTGAAATAGTATGCTCAAAACCAAGGTTTAACAAACATGAAAATGAAATTACACCTCTAACAATTGACGGTGCATAATGACAATTATTTAAAGATAGTACTAAGCCCGAAGGCAACACTAAATTAAATACTCCTATAGCTTCAACTCCTGCATGCGCTCCGTTACCAACGTGCAAGAATTGTTGTCCATAGGCCAGCTTTCTCTCAACTCTAAACCCCTGCATGGTATTGCAGATATGAATGCCACATCCAGTATCATATACCCATGAATTCAATTTAGGAGTAAGAGTGAATAATTCAATCATAAAGAACGCACCTGATGAGCTGGGGTTACCAGCATCATTCCCCTGCTTCTTGAGTCGCAAGTCATGAATGTAGAGAGGGCAATTGCGCTTCCAATGGCCCTTTTCATGACAATGGTGACAAGCCTGATCCTTCCTGTTTGGCGGATTCACCTTGTTCTGCTTAGGCTGATGTTGTTTCATCTTGGGTTGAGGTTGATAGGCCATGACCTGCTTGCCTTTATCACCTTTACCTTTGCCTTTGTTCACATGCGATTTCTTCTGGATTCTCCCCCCATGAATTGCCAACACTTGCGGGGTGGGATTCTTGACCTTGGCTGGTAGACTTTTCTCATAATCAACAAGCAATGCGAGTAATTCTGAGACTGTCTTCCCCGAGCAATGCATGTTGAAGTTCTGCACAAAACCAGCAAAATCCTTGTTAAGGGATCTGTTGATCAAGTGCACTTGCACATTCTCAGGGTAACCAAAACCAATTCTGTGAAGTTGATCAAAGGAGTCCTTCATCTCATCCACATAATCGGCTACTGGTTTACCATCACCATGCTTGCAGTTGTGTAGCTTGTCAAGTTCATCATACAATTCAACTGCAGGTGACTTCTCATAAGATTGCCTGAGGTTATCAAGCATATTCTTAGGAGACGAATACTCATACTTCTTTTGTAATTGAGCATTCATGCTAGTGAGCATTAGACAAGCAACCTCATTGTACTTAGCATTAGTCACCTTCCATTCTGCCTTTGCTTCAGGTGTTGCCGTAGCAGCAGGTTCAGCAGGGCATTCCTGGGTCACATAATCCATCTTACCAGACGCCCTCAAGACAATTCTGAGCGAACGGTACCAGTCATTGAAATTCTTTCCAGTGAGTTTCTCTCTCTCAAGATGACTCTTGAAAACATTAATCACAGTTTGGTTATCGGGTTGAGCCATATCTACAGATAAAGTTCAAATATTAGTATTTTCGATAATCAATATCTTCAAGAAAATAAAATACCCAAGGCTATATTCATATAACCAACAAATTTTCTTGAAAACCTAGGATCTATCTTTACATAGTTTCACCACATCAGTTGATCTGCTAGTGGTAAAAGTACAAAAGATAGTAATCTGTCGAACAATAATTGGCAAACAAGATTTCCAATTCCTAGATTATTATGGGATTTACATCAAATTGATTCATCAATTTGCCTTTGTAAGCATGTTTTATCCCATCTCATGCCTTAAGTTCTAGGTCTCACGCACAACTTAATTAAGTCGTCTACCTTAGAAACTGTGAAATTACAATTATGGTCTCACGCGTTAAAAGAATTTTACCTTGTTATAGTAATTTAGCCTAGGTCTCACGTTTACTAAATTAAAATTCCAAGTGTTTCTTATAGGTAGATGGCACGTAACTTAAATTTTAAGGGTATTAATTTTTGATATGTCAATCAAGATTATGTACAAAGATGCATGCACTCATCTTTATAACATAAGTTTTCATAAAACTTTTTATGTCCGATTCCTGAAATTAATACACAAAGTTTTACTTGAGGTTTATGCCAAAACCCTAAGATGACTTTCTACAACATATAATTTTAAAAGTAATTCGTTTAAGATATATTCAAGATTGTGATAACCAAGGCAGACTCTAAGGCTCTTTTCTAAGTCTTCAAATCACGGTTATGAATATCATCTTAAAAGACTTAATTTAAAACCATATTTGCACAAAACATCATTCAAGCAAAAGTTTATGGATTCAATCTCAAAATAGTAATAAAGTTTGAATAATGCTAGTCTCGACTGGGAGCTGATTACCGTGCGAATCGGACCACGATTGTCATAAGACCATTGCAAGATTCTTACTTTATCACTTTAGGGTTTCACAATTATTAGTCCGTTTTAATTTTCTTTATGAAAACACCCTTTTATTGCTTACATCAAGTCCAACTAAAAACAATAAAACAAGTTGCAAAGAAAATCAAACAAACAATACTAATATAAGTGAAACAATTAGCCACATGCAAACCGTTTTAGAAAAGATCCTAATAAAATCAATTCTAGGTATAATAACGCATGTAATCAACTAAGGCCTTCACCTCTTAATGGAGATGAGCCACATACATTGACGAATCAATTGCGTAGACCAAAGCTAAAAACACATCACATAGCATATAAAATTGATTTTAATATTTATTGGAGTCTTCCCCAATATAAGATCTATCTAAATATGTGACAACAAAACAAGATCCATGACAAACATGCATGTAAGTCACGGATTAAAACCTAACAATTAGCAATTAGGTCACAAGATACGTTCAATTAACCGGTTAATGACCTTAGGGTTTCTAGTGATTACACATAATCAATAAAACCACAAAACCCTAATTAGGGTTTCATGGAGAAAATCGACCCCCCCCAAAATTAGGGTTAGGGTTTCGAAATTTTTAGAAAAAAAAAATAGGAAAAACCCTAGATCAAAAAAACATGTATCTAAAACAATTAAAGATCCGGTTTTTATTACGTTTTAGTAATCAATTACATGTTATACATGGCTCGTGATGCCACTGTTAGAGTTTGACAATCAAATACACGTATTGCGGAAGCTAGGATCAAGTATAACACATAAATATTAACTAAAACATAAATAGTAAACGTACCCGATGCACTTCAATAAACCTTGATTCTTGGACAATTTAGATCAATGATAAACCCCTTACCGTTTTGTTTATCGATCTCTTGATAATTACTAAAGTAAGTAATTACCTCGTTCTTGTACACACAAACTACCAACGAATAAAGGTTGTTGCAAGTAAACAAATCACTTAATATTTTTCACTTGGAAAAATCGAACCACAAACCCTTAGGAGGGGGGATCCGATCGGCCAAGACAAAGAAAAAGAAAAACAAAGGTTTTAGGGTTAGAGTGTGTGCACAAAAGATTGTTAAGTCTAACCCCAAGGCCTTGTATTTATACTAGGTGATATCTTGGAGCACAAGAAAGGGTGGATCGACCCTATGGGTTGTGGGTCGACCGGCCATAGCAAACCCAAGGGGTTTCTAGAACCTTCTTGACTCCCAAGTTACACTCAAGTCCTTATCTTTCTTATTTAACGATAGTTAGTCCATACGGTTAACAACTAACGACCGTTTAGTCCATTAAGTGTTATAAATATATATATTTCATACATTTAATAAATATATATATATTTATTTACATTATTCTTGTTTGTAAAGTGTGCAATCCCGAGGTCTCGTGTTCGATCCTAGACATTTACCTATTAATGTTTATACGTAACATTTAACAGTTATTTCATAACTTGTGTTATAATTCCCCATACTCTTAGGTAGTTTTTGGTCCATTGAAATTTGGATGTGTGTTCTTTGGAGTTGCTCCAAATCGTTTTGAGGCACTTTCCCTTAAAACCAATGTTGCAAAAATCGTGAATCGGTCCCGAGGCGGTCGAGGGCCGTGCAGCGATTTTTGGCCGATTAATCGCCGATTCCAAGGTCCAAGGTCGATTAATTGGCCGATTACCTTGTAATTTGCTCCAAAGTCAAAGACCGTTCAGCTTGTAATCGCCGATTAATCGGCCTTGTAGGCCGATTTTTGTAACACTGCTTAAAACTTTCTATACTCTAGAGAAATTTTCTAACTTCTTTCAAAGTTTCTTCATCCTTTTTTCTAGAGTGTTTACTTTCATCCCTCCAGGTTAATTATCTAACTTCTTTCAAAGTTTCTTCCTCCTTTTTTTTTGGAGTGTTTACTTTCATCCTCCAAGTTTTTACGAAAAACATTTTTTTTACCTAAAATATTTTTGAAAAACCTCAATTTTTCTGAGCCTCATATTCAATAATGCAATAATTGTTTGGTTCGAAAAATAACGTAACATTCAACGATTCAATCATATGCAAGTTTATTAGATGTCAATCATCTTATCTAAAGATCTTCAAGGTGGACTTTTTCATATTAGAATACTCTATTGTATTCAAAGTTTCAAACTTTTCTGCTCAACCCAAAACCCACGTCCTATAATAAGATAACGTATGATTAACCCTTTATTGAATAATTATTATACGTATAAAATCACAAGGCAAGTGTATCATAGAACAACCATTGGTTATAGACATCATGCCTTCTTGAACTTAACCTTAAGAGGGTTGCTACTTAATAACAAACTCCTTCGACCATTTTTAGCAATCGTGGATCCAACTTCACCACAAGCTGGCCTACAAGTATTGCACACCGTGGGACAAAACACAATCTTATAATCATTATCATACTTCTCAAACTTAAACCAGTTGCTTATAGTACTCGCGCCCGGGTTTGCAAAGGTGCCACGGCTCGTCACGACGCGTTGCCCAATGGAATCCTCCACTCGCCAAATCGCGCGCTTGCCACAAGTTGTTGCACCCGAGAATATGATGTTAAGGTCTGATGATTCGCGAATAACGCCACCTCTGTTGGGGATAGCGAGTGAGAATGTCTGAGGTAGCCCGTTTAGTTGCTCGTTGTTTTCTTGTGCCACATCAAGTGGGCATGTTTGGTTTAGTGTTGTCGGTGATAGTTTTACGCCCTCACCACTTCCGCTCACTGCTGGCACGATGTAGTAGGTCTGGCCGGTAACTAGTGGCATCCCATCGGTGTCGACAACGGGGGATTGGGATTGGACGTAAGAGATTGAGAGAGTTGATATAATGACAAAAATGGAAATTGGTATCTTCATTTTGATCGGTGTATATCTCGTTGTATGTTTATGGCATGGGGTAGCATGTATTTATAGTCATGTATGGGACGTAAATAGAAGTAGGTGGTAACATAATTGTATTTGTTGACCGATTATAACTTAAATCAGTACAGTAATATATTCTTAGTCAAAAGTACAGATAAGTACGTGTAGATGCGAACCGCAATAGCCGACACAAAATGTAGCACGCTAGCTATATATAGTAATTACATTTTGAGACCCATTCAAGAATTGACGATAAAAAGTTCTCAAATATAACTCATATTATTTTTATACAAGATTAGTTTGATTGCGTGTATTTCTTTTTCTTTTATCTTTTATATATGTGGGTGCAAGTGAATTTGATCTTTCACCTATGTCATACCCATATCACTATTTCGTTTGTGTTAGTGGGTTATTTTTAGTTGACCAGAAAAATCCATAATTCGATGTATGCACTTAAAGCATTGGTGTGCCAACATTCTACTCTCACCTTTTAAATGCCAACTCAGCGTGATCTCGGCATCTTCACTTTCAACACTCATACCCCAAAATATTCCTTCACTAGTGTCACGCCATTTGGGCTTCACCAAACCCAATTAAAATACCATTTGGGCTTCACCACTTCCTATTTCATCAGTTAAGTGGCGAGAAAAAAAACTAAAAAAGCTCTCTCTCTCTCTCTCTCTCTCTCTCTCTCTCTCTCTCTTGAGGGAGGGTCAAGTATACAGTTGTGATCGTTAAACATGGTAACTAAAAGGGTCAGGTATAGCAACACCTTCCCCGCCACTTCTTACGTGGCCTCTGAATTGGTATCGCCGGACCTCCGCCACCACACCACCTCCCCCACCACTTCTCATTTCGCCAGTTAATTGGCGAGTAAAAAGACAAAAAAACACTTAACTGGTGAAATGGGAAGTGGCAGGGGGAGGTAGTTTGGTGGCGGACGTTCCGGCGGGGCCAATTCAGAGGCCACGTAAGAAGTGGCGAGGGAAGGTGTCGCTATACCTGGACCCTCTCGGTTACTATGTTTAACGATCACAACTGTATACCGTGGAGATATGTGCGTGTAGATTCACTTTTTTTTTTTTTTTTAATCAAGATAAATATTTTGAATGGGATAAAAGGATAGTTGTTTGCATCAAATAACTTATCATACAATTAATCAAGAAAGCTATAATCAACTATGTTGCATAAAACTCCCTTTCCACTTGTCTATTTCTCATAGAGTAAGAATTTTAAACCATGTTAGCTAATCTGGAGTTCTGGACTAGTGATCCAGTTATTGTTCATGCTTAGAATCCTTTGTAACTTCTGTTTGTTTCTAATTCCTTGCTAGTTGTAATAAAAACTGGTTTTTAAAAAAAAAAAAAAAAAAAAAAAACTATGCCGTACGCCTCGATCAATATGAAAAAATAACATCATAAAATGGGGAACGTGACAAGTTGGACGTTAGATTATGCATGTCGCTTGATTTCTTCAACACTTTGGCACTTACAACATGCTACTTTAATTTAACTATATCTAATTCTAGATCATGCCATGTAATCCATTAAAACGAAATCTTTATAAATGCATTAGTTCAGACCAAGAACAGCATCCATTTTATTTGATACAGAAATATGTACCCCTTACGCCTTCTTGAACTTGACCTTAAGAGGATCCTCGTTACTTAAAATCAAACTTCTACGACCGGTCTTAGCGATCGTAGACCCAACACCGCCACAAAATGGCCTACAACCGTGGCACACATTGGGGCAGTACACAATCTTATAATCATTATCATATTTCTCAATTTTGAACCAATTGAACATAGTTAGCCGGCCAGGCCTTCCAATGATCCCACCGATTGTCACTACCTGTTGCCCCTTACTTACCACCACCCGCCAAACTGCGGCCTTACCACATGTTGTTTTATTTGGGAATTTAATGTTAAGATCTCTGGATTGGCGAATAATACCGTTAATGTTGGGGCTGGCTGGAAAGAAAGTTAAAGGTAACCCATCGAGCTCATCGTTGTTTTCTTGTGACACATCAAGAGGGCACGTTTGGTTTAGTGTTGTGGGGGTTAGTTTAACGCCTCCGCCCCTGTAACTAATGGCGGGCAAGATGTAGTAACTAGCCCCATTAACGAGTAAATTCCCATCGGTGTCGAGAACATGTAGTGATTGGGATTGGACTGATGAAAGGGAGAGGGTGGAGATCATCATGACGAAGATGAAAAATGATTTCTTCATTTTGATTAATATATGTCGTATGATCGATCTTATGTTTAGGTCATCATGGGTTAGCATGTATTTATAGTCAAATGGCACGCAAAGACATACTTATTTTGGAAGCAATCTTTAAACATTTAACGAAAACAAGTGGTAAGTATAATAATGTCTCGTCACATTGGGTACAAGTTAAAAACTAGCCTTCAACCGGGACTTGAACCGAAAACCTCATTCTCATTCGTTTATAGTAATTATAAAAATAATTATTTACAAAAAGATTTCATTGAACCAATTCATTTACATAATCAGATGCATGTCAAGCGTCCAAAACTACAAGTACAATGCAAACACAAACATTTTTTATTTTATTATTATTTTTTTTTAACGGCGGGTTAGTTGTTAGATGTTAGTTGTTAGTTGTTGGCTCGAGTTAGTGTCGCATCCTTGGGCAGAGATACCAACCGCGAGCCTCTCCTTAGTGGATAACTCCACTCCTATTCCCGATTCGTCTGATATCATTAGAGTTTGTGGTTCCCAAGTGAGGACTTCCCGGTCGGTCACCCAAACCGGTACTACTCTCACTTGAGCTCGCTTAACTACTTAAGCCTTTACCACTAGACCACAAGCCCGACTAAACTATTGGGTTTAAAGGCATCGTCACACAAGTTCATACCTGGTAAAACTCTCTTTTTTCGAGAGGTTGACTTGGTCACTTAAATGTTGCAAGAATTTGTATATGAGACCTAAAATTTAAAGATTAGAGCAAGAGGTGTGGCTCGTCGTTGGAGCTCGCCACTCTAACGTGGCCTTCGTTGCAGCTCGCCACCACACCATCTACCCCTCGCAATGCCTCGCCGTGGGAGACCTCGTCGTCTGCAACTCGTCCTTTTTTTTTTTGTAATTGTGTGTGTGTTTTATAAATGTATGACTGTGTGTTTTGGTGTGTGTGTGGAGTTGCAGCGAGAGGTAGAAGATGAAGAGAACAAAGTTTTGGTCCTTGTTGTTTTATTTATTTGTGGTTTAATGAAATGGATAAAAAAATTGTAAGTGGTAGGCCCCAAATGAGTAAGTTGAGGTTAGTTATGAGTAAGGAATGGTTAGTTGAGGTTAATTGTGAAGAGGTGTTAAGGTGATGTGGCACCCGTGAGCCCTAAATGAGAAGGTAATACCTCCTCACCACACCTCTCACTCTTATAGTCACAAAATTTTGCCACTAAACTAGCTTTAAGTGATTTGTTCGTGTTAATTATTACGGATCAACAGAAGTAAATAAAGTTGCATGTTAACTATTTTGCATCATGGCTATGTTGACTAAATATAATATACTTTTTTTAGTCAAATGTATATCTGGTAGAAGTGAATCGCACAAACCGACGCAAAAATTAAAGGTAGCACGTTAACTAAATATAATATGTTTGATGAGGAGACCAATTCAAGATTTGTGATACAAATTTTTACTATTAAATGCGAGTGATATAATTTGCAAAAATAAAAACTAAAGTTTGGTATTACTATTATTTCTGGTTCACTCCTTTACTAAACTCGATGTATACTCACGTAAAATGATTCTGGTTCACCCTTTTACTAAATTTTTACTACTAAATGCGAGTGAGATAATTTGTGATAATTATATTTACGAAATCGTGCTTTTAATTTTAATTTTGATGCAAAGCGTTTATTTTTTTAAATACAAAATATGTGTTTTTTTAAATTAATATAGTGTTTGTTTTTTAAAAAATGTCGTCAAGGTTAGAATTGTTTAAAAAAAAAAAAAAAAAAAAAAAAAAAAAAAAAAAAAAAAAGTTGCCAAGTTAAAAAAAATGTCAAGTTTAAAAGATACTTAAATGTTATTTAGACAAACTACATTAATTTAAATTTCAAAATTGCACGTTTTAATCAAGTGGTTGTACAATAATCCAACAACCACTATCACAACCAAAATATATAAATCAAGTAAATAACACAACGATATATACTGGTTCGGGATGGTGGGTTTATGCCATCCGTACGCCCAGTTGCGAATCCACGACTCCGATACTATTCACTAGTATAATCCTTTCGATGGACTACAAACCGTTACAATTCACTCCACCGATATTCACCAATATCGATGCTCACAAAAAAAGAGTTACTCACACGGTATTCCGCCCTCGGAAACCACCCAAAAGAATCTCATAATTCGACTTTGCCTAAGGGTCACTAAGACCACTACCAAGACTTCCCACCAGAAGTATCAAACCCCAACTAGATCCCCAATGATCTAGGCTTGATCACCAAGACACAAGACTTCCCTTACAAACAATTGAATGAGTGAATGTTTGTTCAATCAAGTCCTAACCTAACCTAGTGACTCGATTGTAATAGAAAGGGTATAAGAAAGAAAACCCTCGACACAATCACAAGAGTGGATTAGGTTCATGTAATTCTTCCCTTGCAAAGATACGTGTTCTTCCAAAGATGTTAGTGTGAAAATCAAGAACACAAGATTAGAGATAGAGAGATTGAGAGATTTGAGAGTGTTTAGAGAGAAAGAATCTAGAGAGAAAGAATAATGGCAAGGGGTGAGGAATACAAGAGGCAAAGGTGGTATTTACAGGCCAAGAACCCAAACTTGGGAAATTTTACCGAGGCTGGCGCGTAACTTTTTCCCAAGTGTTGGGTGTTTGGATCTTACAAATACCTATCCTTGCTAAATCCCCAATTGTACTTCACACTAAACCTTAACATTAATCAATCTAAGGTTTACCAACTCAAATAGCCAATTTGGAAAATATTTTGTGAAGTGTTTAAAGAGAAACAAAATTACCAAGGGTATAAAGTGTAGATAGGGTAATTTGGAAGGGGTAGAAGTGTATCTCCTCACATGGCATAGAAAATAGAGAAAGAATATGCCAAGGAATATTCCAATGCTTGGGGGAAGAATGTGATGGAGGGTTCAGATGAAATGGTTTGAATTGGATGGCTAGGATCAAAGAGAGCCTCCTTTGTTTTTCAAATAATTTTGCATGTGGGGAATGTGGATGGATGAGATGATCTCATTTGAAATGGATGGATAGGATCAAACATGCCTAGGTTAGGGTTGAGAAAAATATTCCAAGGAATATGCTTTGCTTGGGGGGAAAGGAGAGATCAATGGTTGAGATGGTTTTGGTTTGAATTCAATGGTTGAGATCAAGCACATGTGGTGTCATAGATAGGAGAGATTGGATGGATGGTTGAGATGAGTTTAGTTTGAATTCAATGGCTAGGATGGAGCCTCTTTGGAGATTCAAACAATTGGCATGTGTTGAATATGAAGGGTTGGGATATGTTGTAATTTGAAATCAATGGCTTGGATGAGAGGAGCCTTATTAGGGTTTCAAACAATTCCCCATGTGTTAGAAATGAAGGGATGAGATGTGTTGTAAGGGAATGGATGGTTGAGATGTAGTGTATAAGGGAATATGTAAGGGTGTAAGAGATTGTGTAAGAGAATATTTGATTTGGATATGATTAGATATGATTGGTTTTATATTTTGTATAAATGGGATTAAGAGAAGATTAAGACATAATCTAATTGTCATTAAGAATAAAAGGTTTAGACAATTAAGATTATAAGTTGAGAAAATTATAGGTTACTTATAAGTTCAAGTAACACAACGTCGAGAATCCATAGTTTCATATCTCGTGACTTTCCACGACTCGACGTTCTCAACTAATACCTTGTTTCAAACAAGTTAAGTGCTTTGCCTTGATGTAAAGCATAACCCAAGTGGGAAAGGATGCGTTTACGCAAAGTGACCTTTGACTTAGTTTGACCAGTAAGGGAGTAAACTCGTTACGTAATTAGAGAAGACGTAATCACGGGATATGAGCATATGGATGCTTTAACACGATGTTACGTGAAATATATAAACTCCCTAAGTTTAGAAAAGCCTTGGCTAGAGGCGATAGTCAGAAAACATGAGTTGGCGTTTTCCCGTAAATGGGTGTTCTAAAAGTGGGATCTCTCAAGTCTCAAAACTCGTTTCGAATGTTCTCAATTAAGCACATAACATATTCATACCTGTATTGAAAGATCCACATTTGTCGGGTAAGGGGAAAGCCGACTTTCAAAATTCGCCCGGAACCATACAGACTCCTGGTGCGTCACCCGCGCGTTGATGCGCGGGTAGCGCGCCAGGAGCAGACATTGGCTCCGGCGATTTTGAGCTAACGTTTGTTATTTTATGTGTTTCGATTGTTTGTTTCATTAAAACATAAAGAGATCTTGATCATGTTCCCTCAACAGTTATGTAAAATGTTCATTTAAGTAATTTACTCAATAAATTAACTAAAGTCGGCCTAAATCATAAAAGATGCCTTCTCAACCATCTCAACTTAAATAACCAAATTAACTGAGGTCGAAGTACCAAGTTTAACTCAAATACAAAATATACAAAATGCGTAGGTGATCTATGGTAAGTGGAGAATTCCTAGTATTTACAAAAGCATCGACCCTTTACAATATGAAATCCCGCACAACATTCAAATAACGCATAGTACTTGATTTAGAAGACTTGAGCTCAAACTAAAGCTACTTGAGTAAACTATCGAGTCGAGTTTGTGCTTCAAAATACTCGACTTGTGAGTTTTGGTTAAATTACATTTTGGCTCTTCGATCAAGCTCGAGATTCAAATGACAAATGAATTTTTCGGCTCAAGTTTATGTAGTCGAGCCTAACACAATTTTTTTTTTTTTTTTTTTTTTTTTTTTTTTTTTTTTTTTTGATAAAAGGTCAAAAGACCCGGTAAATAAATCCAACACCAAATTTCTTTCAGGTGAAAGCCCAACACAAATTTCACAGCATTTATATTGGCTCGACTCGAGAACACCCTTACATACGACCCATATGTTAGACTAATGTGTAATTCAGTTTATAGTATAGATATAATTGTTCAATTCATCGTTCAATGATCTCTAATTAAATTTGAACATAAAATAGTTTAAGCATAACTTAGATGCTTAGAATTATTGAGCATACCTCCTTATGAGTTCTAGACAAAAAAAAAAAAAAAAAAAAAAAAAAAAGTCTTCAGTTCAGCTAGCTACTAAGATATAAGTCCCAAAGAAGAAGTCTAGTTCAGTGAGGATGGAAATGTCTCACTAAACGATGTTTGATCTCCTCGTTCACAAAGATATTGAGTAAAGAATCTCAAGTATCTAGAAAGTTAAACGCGAAAAAATCTAGTTTAAAAAAAAATGATAAAGCAAGTATTCTTAGAAATCCTTACCTTCCAAAGTTGGTAGAAATATACAATAGTTGTCAACATTGTTTTTTAAAAAAGGGTTTATCTCATTACCTAGTACAACAACATTTAATGCAATATCAACCACCCATTATATGTTCAATACCTATAAAGTAAATCCGTTTGGAAACCCTAATTCTTTTCTATAAAAGAGAATGTTTTTAAATGAATAACTACATCTCTTACAATTAATGTGATACACATTTAAGAGAATTTACTCATCGAATTAAACTTGGTTGCTCAACATTCACTGAGTAAGAAAAGTTTATACTTAAACCATAACTAGGGTATTGTGTTTAAGTTAGTGGGGAGGTCATCACAAATTGTCATTCAATTAAAATTGATATTCCGCGACCAATCTTTATCAAATTCTTTGATTCATTTAAATAAGAATTTTAAACGTTGGAAAACTTTCTTCTGTTATTTGTGTTTAAACTGCTTTACATATTCTTATATTAAATTGTATAAACACAACATCATATTGCATGGAGAGTTATTTAACTTAATTGTTAGGTTATAATCACTCTACTAGGAAATGGTTTAAATCACAATTTTTTATATAATAAAGAAATTACATTATTTATAAGTTATTTTGAAAAATCATTCTTGTTGAAAATAAATTGAACCAATAGCAGAGCTCAAATTTGACACATAGGCAAAATCAAGCAATATGATATATCAATAAAAGGTCAAAATTCAATTGATTTTGGTCAAAATTTAATAAATTTGATAGAGAATTTGATTGAAAAAAATACACAAAAATATAGGTGTCAAATTTATAAAAATAAAAACTTAAAAAAAATGAGGAAGTAATAAAACTTTAGTGGTTGAATTTTAAATATATTATATAGAGTTAAGTGTAAAATTATAAATCTTCATATTTTTTAATAACTTTAAATAATAAACAAATAACCCCTTACACTTTATACTCCTAGACTTTATAATATGAACTTTGTTTATAATTACATGAGTATTTATATTAGTTTGAGACTTTTATTCATTAAAATTATTAAAATTTGTAAATATACGAATTAGTTTTAATATACGTTAAATATTTTTAAAATAAATATTAGTTTTAAACTTTCATCTAATAATTTTTTTTTACTATATACGTCAAATAAGGACTCGGGTTATCCTATTTAAAAGTTTAATTTATGCGTACACGGGTTTAAATATTAAATACGGCTAAATAAACATTAACAGTAATATAAATATGAAATGGTAAGCACGGATTACTGTGATATGAAAATAAATATACGCAATTGTACTTATAACAACGATTCATGTAATTATTATTTAAAGTTTATATACGGATATCCGGAAAAATATTTTAAAAAACTTTGCTGAGTATATTTTAACTTAATCAACGCTCATTATGTGCTTCTAAATTCGCATATTTTGTATAACATGATATTAATAGTAAAAGTTAAACAAGATTATCAATCTAAACCTCACCATCTATGCCAGGTAAATAAATTTAAATCTTTCATCCAATAAAATTATTTATAAAATATTAATAGATATTACTACCTCCGTCCCAAAATTATAGTCCCCTTTTGACTTTTTCGGTCTTTCTTTCTCAACTTTGACTTTAAATATTTTTGTTTGTGTTATACAATAGTTGATGAAAATTATACCAATGAAAAATACATTTAAAACTCAATCCGTTCATATATTTTGCATCAATTATTAAATAATATAAACAAAAATATTTAAGGTAAAAGTTGAAAAATAAAGACTGAAAAATTCAAAAGGGGACTATAATTTTGAGACGGAGGGAGTAATACATATTGGAAAACATATGCATATTTATTAGTTGTACTTATATCACAAATTCTCATGGGTAAATTCTTATGTGTCCAGATACTAAACTAAAATTTTAAAATAAATTTTATTTATACGTAAACCCCGTGTGTGCACGGGATTTATAACTAGTTAATTATATGAGATTACAAATTTGTGAGAGTGCATTACAGTTACACGAAGTAGCAAAATAAAAAGAAAGAATTTGATCTAGCTAAGGTTTTTTCTCTCCCAGTTTTTTGAACCCGAAATCCAATAAAAACCGATTCATTTTAAACCGGAACCGGGTTTTTGACTTTGACTAAAAACCGAAACCGGTTTCAAACTGGAACCGGTTTTTGAAAAAACCGGAAAATGTCCACCTTCAGTGTCAAGCATCCAAAAATACTAACACATTACAATGGAAACACAAAGATTATTTTTCCAGGTACTTAATGTTTCTGATTTTTTGCCCGACTAAACTATTGGATTTAAAGGCATTATCACACAAGTTCATACCAGATAAAACTTTTTTTTTTTTTTGAGAGGTTGGCTTGGTTATTTAAATGTTGCAAGAATCTTTTATATATGTAACCTAAAATTATTATAGTCACAAAATTTTGCCAATAAACTACCTTTGAGTGATTTGTTCGTGTTAATTATTACGGATCAACATAAGTAGATAAAGTTGCATGTTAACTATTTTTGAAAGTACCATATATATCGTCCTTGTTATATGTCTTGAAATTGCAACAAAATTTTTGTGGGTTCCCAAACATAAAAATCTATCAACTAATAAAACAATCTACATCAATTGAAATTTTTGATACTGGTAGTGAGGAGGCCCAAGTCCTTGTCGAAACTTTCCTCGGTGATGGCAAGAGCATAATTGCCAAGAGGTAAATACACCTTTTTACTAATGGGGACCAATCTACCTGATATCACCTTTACGATTTTAATGATTAGCCTTTGGTTCTCTTGAATACAAAATTCTATATGGTTGCTATCTTTTATCCCATGTAGTAAGAAGGCGTATTTCACGTGGTTTTGCTCGAATACAAGCTCACAACTTTTGACGCATTCTCCATCTTTAGAAATAAAGAAACAGCCCGTCACTTGAATAATCTTAGCTAGGAGTAGCATTGTGTATGGTAGGAGGGTCTCCAACATTTTTAGCATAGCTAAAAAATATGAAGAAAAAGAAACATGATTAGTACATACAAAAACATATGGTATTAAAAAAAGATAAAGATATAGAACTTTATATTCAAAATTTAAATTTTAACCAATGGTAACTTACCTAGCAAGTTAGTTATTTTATTACCGTTGAATTTGGAAAAAATGAATCGAAAATTTGATATAGCTTTTCGTGGTAGGGAAGTTGGTAAGAAATTGGTTAAAAGAAATAAGCGTGGGATTTGTGTTAATGGTGGTGGTGTCTCGAGATAGTTATTGATGGTGGTGGTGAGCCGGAGATTCTGATTGATTGTGGTGGTGGTTTTGACTTTGTATAGTCAACGAATGCTATAATCAAGAAATAGAGAAAATTGTTGATGGTGTTGTAGATAATGGTTGTGGAGATTTGGTGATTGTTAATAGTGGTGGTGATGAGGGAATTCTTGTTGTTGGCGGTAGTACCAGATCTCGTGATGATGAGGCTTTTGACTTTCTATACTCAACAACAGAAACAGAAATATATATTTAGATTGATGGTACTAGCGGTTTTAACTTTTTAGAGTAACATGTGCTGCTAAGAAGATTAAAGATGATGATTTGTTGTTATATGTTATTGGGGATAGTCAACAAGAAGAAGTTGATGATGGTGATACTACTTGTTCTTGGTACTGGTGATGATAATGATGATGATGATACTAACGTACTAATAGGAGCAAACCTACTTGATATCGTCCTAGAAGATTTGGGGGTCGTTTGGTTGGCTATCATGAATCACAATGGGAATAGGAATATGTACAAAGTGAAATGACAATGATTGTATTGTTCCCATTGTTGTTGTTTGGATTGATCTATCTTATATGGGTATCAACTTCTATATCTTCATCATCCAAAATGTTACAAAGAAAAAAAAATACAACAAAAAAAAGAAAAAAAAAAGTTGCAGAAGGGAAAAAAAAGTTACTCCGTATTTTATTTGACATTTATATCATTTTCATCATCACTTCTCTAAAGCAACACATATCATCTTCAATTCCAACAAGAAAAAAACGCTTTAATAAAATTACAGAAACTTGTGAAAAAATTAAATTATATCTTTTTTAACCTTACCAATTATAGCGGTCACTTTATTTATCAAAACTTACATTTTGTAAAACTCATGGGCATCCTCTTTGTACAAGATGAAAGGGTAATGAAATTTAAAAAAATGCATATGCAAGTTCGGTCTGTTGTACAAGAAATGAAGAAAAAATATTAATGTGAAAAGAAGAAGAAAACTATGCTCCTTAAAAAATTGTGGTGGAGACGATAGTGTGTCCCATAGGAATGCTATCATACACCGCCTTTTAGAGTGATATGAGTCTATTAGTATGATAGTAGATATTTATATATAGATTTGTAACTAAACACTTGCAATGGATATCATAGGAATGATATCATACACCTTATGCTCTAATAGGAGCAAACCTACTTGATATCGTCCTAGAAGATTTGGTGTGTTTGGTTGAAAGAAAAAATCCATGTTTTCCACATAAAATTTGGTAGACCACATGAAAATGAAAACATTTTCAATATAAGGAAACTACAAACAATCTTTTTTAAGTTTTCCTCATTTTCCCTTTCTAAGTGGAAAACAAGAAAGCCATAAAGAACACGCATACTTATGTGGTTCCACCACAATACGTTCTATGCCTACGTCAAACCTTGCTAGTTGCTACTTCAATTCATCATCACATATGTAGAGGGACTCTGAGTTGGAATACACAAGGACTAACATTCATGTTTCTTATGAAGATGAAATACTCAATGATAAAACCATAGAATATTGCTAGAATGTCTTCAATGATAAAACCAGATAATATTGCTAGAATATTTTCAATGATAAAACCACATAATATTGCTAGAATATCTGTTTCATCGACTTTTAAGCAAATTTGGGCACACATAATTGCTAAACCATTATGCTTTCCTAAGATGGATTTCTGTGTGTGCACAAAAAGAAACACATGAAAATATTCTAAAAGACTAAAAGATAGAAAACCATCCAATTTTGTTGTGTGGATTCTTATTATATATAATTCGTGAGTTAATATTACCAACGAAGAAGCCTAACACAATTCATAAGCAATAGTTTCAGACAATAATAATAATAATAATAATAATAATAATAATAATAAAATAAAATGCTTTTCTTAAAAAATAAATAAATAAAATAAAATAAAAAATTGGTGATATAAAAACGGGTTTTAGCTATTAAATAGGCACATATTTTCCAAAATCTCCTGATATTGTACGTGTACTTATTTTCGTTCCAATATGGTATGTGTACTTTGAGTTTTGTGCTAACATGGTACGTGTACTAATGCTCGTTCCAATATGGTACGTGTACTTTTGGATTTCGTGCTAATATGGTACGTGAGTAACAAAAATGGTCCCTTGTGATTTGTTTATTTTGCAAGAAAGGTCCTTAGTGATTTTTTCAAAACTGGCCCTTGTGATTTATTTCTTTCGCAAAATAGGTACCATTCATTTTCATTTGTTTTTATACGTTTTCATTCGTTTTCATCCGTTTTTGTAAGTTTTCATTCATTTTTATACGTTTTTAGCCGTTTTTATTCGTTTTCATCCGTTTTCATTCATTTTCATTCGTTTATATACGTTTTTGTCTTTTTTTTATTTATTTTCTATCTGTTTTTATACGTTTTCATCTGTCTCTAAGCGTTTCCCGTTTTTATTTGTTTTTATCTATTATTATTCGTGTTCTTCCGTTTTTATCCGTTATTATTCGTTTTCTTCCATTTTTATATATTTTTGTCCATTTTTCTCCGTTTTTATGCATTTATATCTGTTTTTATGCTTCTTTATCCGTTTTTATTTGTTTTTAACTATTTTTATTTGTTTTTATATGTTTTTTTTAAATGGGTCCCTTGCAATTTTTTAAAAATAAGAGTTTGTGCATCTTTAGGGTGCGTTTAGTTGGTGAAAACGAATAAAAACGGGTGAAAACGTATAAAATTGGAAGAAAACAAATAAAAACGAAAAAAAACATTTAAAAACGGATGAAAACGAATGAAAACGGACAAAATGAATAAAACGGATGAAAACAAATTAAAACAGACAAAAACGGATAAAAACAGATAAAAACGGATAATGAAAACGTATAAAAACGGATGAAAACACACAAACAAAAAATATCTTCATTTTTTTTAAAAGGAAAAATTTTCACCAACTAAACGCACCCTAAAAGCGCACAAGGTCTTATTTTGAAAAAATTGCAAGGGACCTATTTTGCAAATGAAACAAATCACAACGGACCATTTTTGTCACTCGTGTACCTTATTAGCACGAAATCAAAAGTACACGTACCATATTGGAATGAGCATTAGTACATGTACCATATCAGCACAAAACTCAAAGTACACATATCATATTGGAACAGAAATTAGTACACGTAACATATCAGGACATTTTGAAAACTATGTGTCTATTCAATAGATAAAACCCTGTAAAAACTGGTTGCTCCTAACCGTCTTAGTTGTAGGCTTGTAGCCATTTTCTAAAACTGGTATTCCAATTTTAACCAGGATATACATCCCTTACTTTATGTCCAAAACCTTCTAAAAAGTGTATTGCAAGATGTATGCAATAACTCTGCCATTGCTGCGCCTATAAGATGATATATCACACAAGAATTTAACTAGACGTTAAAGTACCGCCTTTATCAAAATGAGCCTAATAAAAACACACATTCCATATCCATGAGTTTTTTTATGGGAAAATTACACAGATAGGTAACGAACTTTGAAAAATTTTCAATGTTAGGTAACAAACTTTCTAAAATATTAATATAACATACGAAACTTGTTGAAACCGTTAAAGTTATGCAATATGTGCTACTTTTGCAACTTGTAACCGGTGCAACCGGTTACCATTGTACCAGACTTTTAATAAAGTTAAGAGTAAATTACACGGATGGTCCTTGTGGTTAGTGTTGACTTGCATATATCATCCTTTGACTTTTTTTATTGCATTCATAGTCCCAAACTTGAAACTACTTTTTTTTTTTTTTTTTTTCATTGCATTTGGTCCTACCTCTTTCATCTCCCAACTAACATTTCCAAATCTTATACACCAAACACATATAATGAAACAATAAACTAACAAAATATCATACACAACTTTTAGGACAATGGTGACAAGTTGAGAAATTCAATATTTTTGCAGACGAGAGGAATGGAAGAAGTTGAGAAATGACTCTAGGACTATGGTGAATGTCCACTTCAACAAGAGACAACGGCTTCTTCAAAGAGTTGTGATTGGTCGAATAATCATGAGTGTAAACACGATATCAATTACAACCTTATAATCATTGGTTTGATGATAACAGGATATCAATTGCAACCTCGAACCCATCACCACACTCTCCTCTCCGGCCATCTTTTCCGGTCACCACAGCACCACACCTCCACCACCATTATCATAACTCCACCACCAACACCTTACTCATGACCTACTTGTCACGGATAACCACAACATGCGCCACCAATCATCATCAAACACCTCGTAACCACCACCACCGTCACGCTAGCACCTCACCATCACCAAGAAATTGTAGATCCATGATATTTAGAGCTTAAGAAGGTGAGACCCACCGTCCTTCGCCTCTCGTTGCGACGGTGGGATATATACTCGTGTAAACAAGATAAGAAAAATGGTTGGTATTTTTGATTGTGGTTGTTGTCGAGTCGAGCCAAAGCCGTGGGTTCAAACTCACGGCCAAAGCTTGTTTTCGTCCTAATTTTGGTTGGAACAAGATAGATTTTTGTGTTCATATGTGAGATTAATGTTGAAGAAGATAAATGGTGGACAAGTGGTGATATAAACAGTTAAATAGACGATTTGTGTGGTTACACGTGACCCAATAAGCTTAAACGGTCATATAGCATAACATTAAAGGTTTCAACATGTTTGGTTGGTTATATTAGTATTTTTGAGAGTTCGTTACCTAACATTGAAATTTTTTCAAAGTTCGTTACTTATCTGTGTAATTTTCCCTTTTTTTAAAGCCTAGTTTTCTTCAATTTGCAGGATTGTCGGTAATTGACTTGAGTTTGTGCTTCAAAATACTCGACTTGTGGTTTTGGTTAAATTACATTTTGGCTCTTCGATCAAGCTCGAGATTCAAATGACGAGTGAATTTTTCAGCTTAAGTTTTTGTAGTCGAGTCCAACACAAATTTCACAGCATTTATCTCAGCTCGACTCGTTAACACCATTACATACGACTCGTATTGTTAGACTAATGTGTAATTCAGTTTATAGTATAGATATAATTGTTCTTTTAGTATAGATATAATTGTTCTTTCAAAAGTTGTCTGGGTGGTGTAGTCGGTTATCACGCTAGTCTCACACACTAGAGGTCCCCGGTTCGAACCCGGGCTCAGACGTCTCTTTATATCTTTTTAACATATTTTGCCGGGTGGAAGCCTTTACTCAAAAATAATTATTCTTTTAGTTAGTTTGACTTTGACTTTTCTGTGTATAAAATACTCTATTTTGTACCCATTTTCATGTCAACGGAAAGTAACAATTTTGCCGACCAATAATATTTTCTCACAAGTTTCACAACAACTTATGATATAAATAACACTAATGCATAGTACTCAGTAGTTTAAATAGCTTGATGTCACAAACACAATCAGATAACCCATAGTGAATTTGTATAATCATTACTTAATAAATAAAATTACAAAGAGTAGGAGACTAGGAACCAGTACCATAATAATAACGATTAAATAGTGGCCGGGTTTGACAGGAACTAGAGTTACAAAAGGGAAGTTTTACAGGAACTTAATAGGGGGCACGTTGTTGGGATTCTTGTGAAAGTTAAGCATGAGGACTCAATCTTCCATCTGAGTGTGGATGGTCTTTTACATAATATCTTTGCCTAAATTAATCCTGCTGTCGATTAATTTGAAAATACGAGGGGAGGGGTAGTTAGGGGAGTGCTTAGGTTCGACATTAGCCGCCACGAAGACAGCATTGAGTTCCAAATCTAATACCGCACAAAACGAAGAGGATTTATAGTCCTTCATCTCAAAGTCTAGTATTACAGTTAGAGTCTTATCAGTCTCGATCCTCTTCTCGTTTCCAGGAATACTTAAGGACATGTCTTCGAGTTTTTCACCGTTCTTCAACCTGTATAGCGTATAAGGCATCCGCTTTAATACCATTCCCTTGAATATCCACACCACGGATCCTGCATGCGTTTGTTAAGTTCAAATTGTAAAAAATACATAAAATAAAATCATTATTTAGAATAGGGAAAATGATCACTGCTGTGACAGCAGTGATCAATAGCTGCTGTCACAGCTTCGTGGGGGGGCCATTTTTGCCGCAAAATGAACATTCAAGGACCATTTAGTAACATCGGGGGGTGGGTTTGTGTGTTACTGCAGATAATTTATCTGCTGTGGCAGCAGCGATGCCCAGCCCTTTAGAATATCCAAATTAATATGTAGTAACTTACCAAAAAGATCTTGCTTGGTATGTAATGACTTGAGTAGATCAACTAGTTGCTCTTTCTCTATACACGAAATATCATAAACTGGAGCAGGAGGAGAAGATGGTGTCGAGAGATCCAAAAGAAACCGGCATATGCAAACAAACAAATTCATTTTCAATTGATCGATTCAATTTTAATTCTAGTTGAGTATCGGGGATTTGGTTTAAATTTGATTTTAGTGAAGCAAACTTATATAGAGTTCGACTTACCTTTTTTCATTATCTACACGCGTAACTATCACTTACGATTTATGCAAAAGACAATTAACCGCGTACAAATATCACATGCCATATTATGCAAAAGATAATAACGTTACTTTGTCTATTTTTTTGAGACAAAATTAACAACTTTTTTTCCTCTTGGAACGCAAGATAGTTGGTAATTGTCAAAAATTTGACTTGTCAACTATTTAATACTTTCATCAAATATTACATAATACAAAGAAAAATATTTAAAAAGTATGGACCATTATGTAGTACTTCAATTTGGTCACTACACCAACATTTGGGCCTTTTTTTTTTTTTTTTTTTTTTTTTTTTTTAATTTATCGGAAAGGACATGTCGTTCTTAAAAGTTGTTGACGACGACATGTCCCTTCACTATGTTTATCTTAAAATCTTAGACATTGCTGTTTGAGCACGCCGTTGGTTCAAATTTACAAGGTCCTTGAGAATAATTTGGTTGTGTTGGTGCATATCTGTAAGGTCCCGAAGAATAACTGATATGTGTTGGTGCAGATCCAAAAGAACCTTGAGATGTTGAAGAAGAGCTTATACGGAACCGGAGATCAAAAACATCTTTTCACATAAAATAACCACATCCATATTATTGTTTTCTTGGTTGTTACAGAGTAAAGAAATAATGATTTCTTTTTAACAGCCAAATTATTTATATATTTACGTAAATAAGAAACGTATGATTGTTCATCTTTGAATAAGGACATGTGTAATTAAGGTCTACCATATCTATCGGGCTGATGTGATTTTCTTAACATTATATCTCATTTTTCACAAGAACACCAACAAGGATTATTTCGCTCCATCTCAGTTTGTGAGATTGGTGTGAAGATAAGAGGTTGTGAGGTTGAGTATAAGAATCTGTGATGTTGATATGAGGATATTAGTCTGTGAGGCTGTTTATAGGGTCAATTCAATATTTACTCAACTTAAACATAAGAATTTCATATTTACTCAAAATGTGCACTTTGTAAATCATGCATTCAAAACTTGTAGTTTGGGTACATATGACATTATGATGTTTAAGTATGATATATATTGAATTATCCCTTGTTTTTATAGTAAATGATGAGAGCGGGAAAGTTTAGCAAAAATTTTGAAGCCAAATGTTTAGCGGGAAAGTTTGGAGTCAAAACAATTAGCCAAGATGAAAAACAAAAAAAGTCAAAATTCGACTTTATATTTGGTGAAGATAACTCCTACGACCACATCGCAACACAAACGTTAACAACCCGGTAATTATAAGTCTAAATGCGGTCAACAATATGCTCCAACAATCGGCGAGGACATGTCCTCGCCAATTCGTTAGGTGGGAAATTTACAAGCCAAATGAAAACGTAAATGTAAAACGAATAAAAGTCAAAGTTGGACCATTTTCTTTGGTGAGGACATGTCCTCGCCAAAGATCACACACAAAAAATTCTACCAAAAGCTAGCCACTGTCAAAGTTTAAACTAGAATTTTTTGTCGTGTTGTGGGTCTTTGGTGAGGACATGCATGTTCTCCCCAAAAGTTCGTCCCCCGTTTTTTTTTTTTTTTTTTTTTTTTTTTTTTTTTTTTTTTTTTTTTTTCCTTGTAGTGTCATTGCTATTTATAGTTGGGTGATTTTTTTTTTTTTTTTTTTTTTTTTTTTTTTTTTTTTTTTTTTCTTCTGAGATTTTTTTTCCGACGGTATATATAACCAAAATCTTGATCGAGCAAAACACACCGTTACTATATATTGACATTTGATACACTAACATTTTATTTCAGTAAAAAAAACCTACAGCCTTTTATTCTCACACGTAATTACAGTGTAAAGCACATAAAAGTACCATGTATCATGCATTCATGCAGAAAAGTAAAAGCCATATTATGCTTTTTTGAACTTGACCTTAAGAGGCGCTTTACTAAAAACAAGAGTTCTACTCCCGTTTTTAGAAATCGTAGAACCGATATCAGAACAAGGTGGTCGGAAAGTTGTGACCACCGAGGGGCAGTACACTGTAAAACCCACAAATTCCATAATAAGTGAAATTACTAAAATGCCCTTGATATTTAAAAATTTCAATAAAACACTTATAAACACCAAATAAATCACAAACACTTAATAATTGACAACCTATGACATATGATAATTTTTATATGAACATTATAATATTATAGATGCCATAAAAATACTTGACACATTTATTTTGTTGGAATTGGGCCGAAATACATTTTTGTGTACACATTTTAATGATTTAAATGCATAAATTAAAGATAATAGCATGATATACTTGGAAATGGTTTGCAAATCAGTTTATGGGCCGAAAATCACTCAACCCCCTCCCTATACACAGATTCAATTTAATTTCCACACTTTATACATTTTACAAAACCCTAAAAACACCACAAAAATCCCAAACGACGGCTCATACCTCTTGGGGGTTCTTGAATAATTTTCGTGGGTTCTCTCATACCCAAGGAAGGTTAGAAAAATAGTGGGTGTGGCTGGGATAGCTTGGTTCGAAGGTTGGACTTTTAGTTGTTCGATTATTCCAAACCGAGAAGAAAGAATTATTCTGCTCCTTTTCACTCGTTAATTTTTCAACAAGGTAATTTTTATATGTTCTAAGATTAATATGAGACGTGGGAAAAATATCCATGCACTCCAGAAAAATCGTTTGAATTAAAACACAATCAAAAACCCTAAAATGAAGGAAAATTGATAATCGGCTACATGTATTTTTCTGGGCCTTGTTCATATTTTTTCGATGCTTATACATGTTTATATTACTCATATAAAATAGATTAAAAATTATTTGAAGCTTGTAAATCGTTGTGGGAATTATTTTGTTTTTACCGATTTGAAGAAAATTTGAAAAGGGATTGATTTGCCTATTAAACTAGGGTTTCTTATTTTTAATGTTTCATTTATGATATTATTGATTGAAAATTTATGTTTTAGGGTTTTGGAAAAATTAGGGTTAAGGGTGTGTAAATTAAATATATACCGATTGCACTTTTTGATATATAAGGGGGTGTTTGGTAATTTATTAAACCTAAGGGTTATTTTTGTTAATTATAAAAGTACATGGGAAATCTGTATAAAATCAGTATGGGGGTGTGTTGTGTGATTTTGATAATTAAAGGGTGTAAATTGTAAATTAAATATGAAGAGGGGCGAATTGAAATTATGTAAATGAAAGGGTTTGTTTTGGAAACTTATATAAATATAAAGGGTGATTCGTATAAATTATAAAAATGGTAGAAAGTGTAAGTTTTGTAATTAAAAGGATTTTATTGTAATTTATATAATTAAAAAGGTATAATTTGTATTTGATTTAAATGGAGGGACTATTATTGTAATTAAATGAATTTTGACTTGAATTGATATAAGAGGGACTAAAATTGACATTTTATGATACTTGATGGATTTATGTGGTTATGTGATTAATTATGTGATTTATATATTAATTTGATAATTAAAAGGTTTAAATTATAAATATGATAACTAGAGGGACTAAAAATGTAAATATGGGTAATTATGCATATCTCGACCTAAAATAACTTGAGAGACTGAAATTGTCATTTTTGAATAGTTGTGATGCTTATGTGATAATTTTATTAATTAAAGGTTTAATTATGGTAACTTGAATAATTAAGGGATTAAATTGTAACTTTGGAAACTAAAGGGTGTAAAGTGTAAAATTGACATATTTGGCATCCTTGACTTATGTTTATGTATTACAATGTGAATATCATCACTTGCGACCCCTAACTTGTTATATTGACACTTTTTGCCCTAAAACATGTTCGGTGATCTAACGAAACCCTAATCTCAGAAAATGACTATAAAATGAAATCCGTGATGCATGAGGCTATGAAACTTGATATGGTATTAAAACTAACCTATAAGAATATTCTAACATTGGAAAACTTGCTAAATTGGGTAATCTGCTAATTATGGAAAGTTTCTAAAAATTGGAAGATAACTAAAAGAGGTAACTTATGTGAAATGAACTCGTCTTGATTCGTATCCACTTCCTTCTAGGTTCGGTGAAGCGGGAGTGACCTTTCTCTTTTCGTTTGATCTCGGTTTGTTTGACTCGGCTAAGGTACAGATATTCCGTACTCTTTCAGCAAGAGTACAACTTTATTTCTCTCTCATGACTTCCTCTCTCTCCTTATATTGTTGCACCTTGATATTGAACTTTGATTGACCCATTGATATTGGTCCTTTGACCTACCTCTTGATATTGACCTATGTTTTATTGATAATGACCTTTGGGTATTTGAACCTTTGATAATAAACCTTGATATTGAACCTTGACAATAAACTTTTGAAACTAAACTTTGATATTGAACTATTGATATTCAACCTTGACCACTTGACCTTTCAGTATTTACCCGGGGTATTACTTGTTGTGGAGTAGCCACAACCATAGCATTGATGCACCAATGTTATGTACTCTAGCGTAGTTGGAGAGATGTACTACGCCGTCCCCGATCTACTATTGACTACTGCTTTGATTGTGATTGTTATTGGCCTACGGGGGCGTATGGATGCATCCTAGATTTGTATTGTATTGTATTGATTGATTGATTGATTGATTATTGGAGCTACTACATTGTCTACATTGCTACATATTGTATTGGTGACTGGGTATGCGTGCATTGCAACCCCTCACATATTGGGAGTTGATCACTCCATATTGGGCTACTATTGTATTGTATTGTATTGCTTGGCCTTGGGTAAAATACTGAAAACTTACATACACTATACTTTACACTTAACCATGTCATCTTTTGATGACCCTCTTGGATACCACATGTAATCCTATCTTCATATCCCTTTGATTAATTCCTAACTCTATTGTATCGGTTGTTATTTTGTTTATATCTGTTCACTGAGCTTTTTATGCTCAGCCGCGTTTTCTTCTCCATGCGGCAGGTACTTAAGCTAGGATGCAGGGTTTAACTTTGGGGATGAGAGAGTGTGGACCAACCTTAGAGTTCCTTTAAATAATGGACTTTGTTTTATTATTGCATTTTCCTTATTTTGGAATTCATTTGTAACCCTTGTACTCATTGTATTGTTAAAATATTTAGCTTGTGTTTTGCTCTGTTGGACACTATTTATTGTGATATCTTTACCCTTGACGGGTTGGGGTGTTACAATTTATGGTGTCAGAGACAGGCTGACGACTTATAATACATAACCTGGACCTGTGAGTTTTGGGACCATTAGGTTTCCAATGTAGGAACATTGATGAACACCTTGAGAACTTGATTTAGGATTCTTCCCTTTGCGAACTTAAGTTTATACCTGTGAGGATTGGGTAGATATTAGGCTTCCTTCGGCATACCTTTACATTTCGTGTGTATTCTTGACTTCCCTATCCTGATCAATTGGTAACCGTTCAGATGGTTAAATCTCGTTACTCTGGATCACCTAACGAAGACCGAAAGAAAATGGTGACTCAGGCCATAAAGGATGTTTTGAGACAGACCCAACGCGTAAGTACGAGTAAAGGAACTACTGTTAATGCTACGGGGCTGCCAGAAGGCGGAGGACAAGAAGAAAGAGAAGTATGAAACTACAACAATTGATAACAAAAGTATTGGCACCAAGTATTGCGGAAATTGCCATGAGTTGGCAGAAGAAGAAGAGAGAGATTGCAAAAGTGGCTTCGCTAGTCGCCTTTTTCCGTAACACGAGAATAATAAGAATGGCTGGATTAGTGAACGAGAGGAGGAGAAGGAAGAGAATGATGTGGACTCCGATCTAGAGTCTACGATGACCAGCCGCTATAATCCAAGTTGAATGAAGGGAATTTGTAATCATGAACTAGTTTCTTTTACTCTTTTGTTTAACTTCAAATTTCATTTCCATTTCCAAGTTACTCTCATTGTATTAAAATTTTGAATTAAGTTTCCCTCTTGTGCGCTTTGTTACGGCAATCTTGTTTGTATTCATCAGTTAATTGTTATGGGAATCTTGATGATTTTGGAAGTATTGGTACGAGGGTTTTGCACCCTAAATTAATTGACTTGATAAATTCCGTTTCTTTCGGATAATTCTCGTCTTTTGACCCCATTGACGGTGTTAGCAACTAGCATTCCACGCGTATCATTTTGACAACAATACAATGTTCGTATTCGCAATAAGGCACACTTGGGCTATGAAGCTGAACAAACTTCCAACCTTTTCGAATAGCTGACTTGTCCGCCTAAAGACTCTTGATAAACCTTACACTTGATCCTAATTCGTGAACTATCCGTCTGGTTTGACGAATGTAGTTACAATTCTGTTTACCTTGATATAATTTTGGATCTACCCTTGAAAATCCGTTCCCGATGACTTCACTTGAAAGACTGAAGAAACAAATGAAAGAACTTCTAAGAAATGGGTTACTAACCAAGAGTAAGCCGTGAAGTCTATCAGTTTTATTGGTGAAGAAGAGGAGAGACGACGTAGAGTGAACGTGAAGGTTTCTTAAGATGATTGTGAGGCGTAATTGTATTTCGTGATAATAAGTTAACTATTCCAATTGTATTGGCTATCACGTCAACTATTTTCATGTACATGATGAGGTTATGTTTTCATGAATATTTGGAGAAATTGTATAGTACGACATTGTGGTATGTTTTGAAATGGAGTTATGAGTGGAGGTTATTTTGAAATCGCTTTCCGTATTCGTGACGACTACTATGACGGTTAGTGACGCTAATGGTATTAGCTAAAGCTCTGACCATCTTGTGAAACTGAGAAATACCGTTTTCTCGTGAGTACTTGGACAAACAGTCATGGTTAGGGGTGTTCGTTCGGTCGGTTTACGGTTTAATAGGTTTAATCGGTTTGGGTTATTCGGTTTTCAAAAATAATTTCAAATACCCAATACCTAAACCAAATTTCTCAAAACCAAACCAATCCAACCAAATAAGTGATCGGTTTATTCGGTTCGGTTCTCCACAAAACCAAATAAGAATATTATGTATAAACAGTGAGCTATTTTCCAAATAAGAATATTATGCAACAAATTTGATAAACTCAATATTCATAAACTGTTTTTTGATTGACATAAAGTCATCAATACATTATTCCAGGTTGTTTAAAACCAACCA
This sequence comes from Artemisia argyi, assembly GCA_030686995.1. Classification (NCBI taxonomy): domain Eukaryota; kingdom Viridiplantae; phylum Streptophyta; class Magnoliopsida; order Asterales; family Asteraceae; genus Artemisia; species Artemisia argyi. The sequence continues at coordinate 157,855,897 of CM060708.1, forward strand.
CCAATTTGAAATAAAAACAACACAAACACTGAGTTCCAGACAGAAGATCAAATAAAACCATGAAATAATCCATAATCAAAATACCAAGATAACAAAACAAGCTAAACATAAAAGAACCATCAGTCGTCTTATTGCTCCATCTCGAACATGTATTGCTACTCTATCTTGAACATGGATCTTTGCTCCACCTCAAACAGCGCCGCCTCCCTCTTTCACAAACTCTGTAGTTGCATGAGTAAACAATAGTTTGTGTTATATACCAATATAAGAGTTTAGAGTTTACATCAATAAATTAGGCAAGATAAAGAGATATAGTGATAATAAAGTTACCGTCTTCAATGTCTTGTATCTCATCCCAATTTTCTGTGACGTCTAACAGCGTGGAGTTTCCACGAAACCAATCTTGGGTGCAGATTAAACTTTCAACAACAGGAGGAGTTAGAGAACTCCTAAATGCATCTAGCACCCTTCCACTCGTGCTAAACACGGATTCAGAAGCCACAGTGGAAATCGGAATGGCCATAACATCTCTAGCAAGCAAAGATAGTATTGGAAACCTCGGGCTATTTACCTTCCACCAATTCAGAATATCAAACATGTCAGATTCATCTTCGACGTCCTCATTCAAATACCTATCTAACTCAGACTTTGAGTCTTGCATCCCACTTTCAGACTTTCTTCGTTTCATCTCCATTCGAACCTTTAGATTAGAGAAATAAACATTAATAAAGTAAGTATGTATTTTGAAACACAATAGGCTGAAAATATTAACCTTTTGTTTTAAAATGACTGACGGCTCAATAATTGAAGTTGCAACACGCTTATTCATCGACGATGAAGCACCAGAAGTTTCAAATAATGTGTGTGTCTCTGGCGGGGCATGGATTCTGACATAATCATCATATAGTTCAACCAAAAAGGCTTTTATCTCAACACACATAGATTTCCCTTCCACTTTTCCATAAACATCCCCTAACAACACTTCCACATACTCGAACTTATTTCTCGGATCAAGCACAGAAGCAACAACTGTTGCCATATTGCATTTTTCCAAGCTCCCGTAATACTTATCAAACTTACATTTCATCATCTTCGCCATCACAACAATATTTTTATCTGGAACACCATTAATACAATTGTTCAGAGCAGCATTAATGGATGTAATATCATCCAAAAAGCTGTTAGATGTTACATAATGTGTCCCAGATACCCTAAGAGTCAACTCATAAAAGTGCCCCAAAAACTTGGTCAATCTCCTCACATTTGCCCAATCAGATGAAACAGGTACACCGGTCTTCTCAAGATCATCTCTGTAATGGCCATCCTCGCTGTCATATCTAGCAAATGCCCTCTCATAGTTCTGAGCTATTTCCAACATCAGATATGTTGAATTCCAACGTGTTAGAACATCTAGAATCAAACCTTTTGTGCTTGGACACTTTTCGATTTCTGCATATTCCTTGAATTTAGTCAATCTTTGAGGAGATTGTCTAATGTACTTAACAGCAGCCCGCACACAATCAACAGACTTCCCAATATTACTTAACCCATCTTGAACAATCAGATTCATTACATGAGCTGTACAACGCACATGTAGCCATTTACCTTCCAAAACAGTTGTCTCCCAATTAGCGAACTTGCTTTTCAAATACGCAACCGCAACATCATTGGCAGTAGCATTATCTACTGTAATGGTAAACACATTAGACTCAATGCCCCATTTCAGCAAGCACATCTCCACAGCCTTTCCAATATCAACACCCCGATGACTAGAGATGGGGCAAAAATTCAACACTTTTTTTCTTAAAACCCAATCGTTATCAACATAATGAGCTGTGAGACACATGTAGTTAATCCTTTGTAGAGAAGTCCAGGTGTCGGTAGTCAAACAGATCCTACCAACATTGCCCCTAAGTAGAACGCTAACCTTCTTCTTTTCCTCAAGATACAACTTCAGACAATCTCTAGCCATGGTGATTCTTGAAGGAGTACGAAACAATGGCTGGGAAGCATTCAGAAAATACCTAAAACTCTTTCCCTCTACCAACTTGAATGGAAGCTCATCAACAATTAGCATGTACGCTAACGCCTTCCTAACTGATTGTTGGTCAAATTTCCAAGAAAACAGGTTACTGTCATCACCATCTCCTCTTTGAAATGCTAAATTTTTTTGGCCATCAAGCTTATTTCCAGGAAACTTGCCACAAATTTTCAAATGACCTCGCAAAGTACTTGTCCCATGAATTTTAGTATCTGAACAATATTCCTTAGCACAATAACGGCACTTGCTTTTTGGCTCTCCTTGGTCATTAACAAATGATTCGTAATGAGCCCATACCAACGACCGCTTACGGGTTGCCCTTGGTTTCTTTTGTTTCTCTTCTTTACTGCTTTCCACCTCCACCACGTTCTCTACATGCACATGCACTTCGCGTTCTTCTTGATACCCCTAAGAAAAAAAGAAAGATTAAAGTTATTTTTTTATCTTTGAAAATATTCCCAAGCATTTAACTGTGCTAAAGAGTAAGGAATGAAATCAGTGAATTTTCTAACAGTCACGCAACATAAAATAAGTGAATTTTTTTATCTACGAAAATATTCCCACTACATTCTCTAACAGTCACGCAACATAAAATTAGTGAATTTTTTTTAACTACTAAAACATGAACTATAAACAATTGGGTAAGTTGAAAACGAAAGTCAAAAGAGCTATGTATCTACTAATACATAACAAGTTACTTCAACCCACTACAGTAAGGTGGACCATGAAGTAATGTATGAATGATAAACTCATGATCTGATATATGATAAACTAATGCCAAACTGTTAAACCCTTACCACAGCATAAAAACAATGAAATTTTTATCACAAAAACATGAACTAACAACAATTAGCTAAGTTGAAAATGAAAGTCAAAAGAGCTATGTATCTACTTGTACTACATACATAATAGGTTACTTCAATCAACTATAAGTCTATAACACTTCATAAGCAAACTTAAATGGTACTTTATATCCACTACATACATAATACAGTAAGGTGCTTCAAATTAGGCCATGTTTTGGTCGAGTTTATTATAAGGCACTACTAGTGTAAGTTAGTGTTACATCTAAAAACGTATGGTCTATTGCGACGAATAACATAAGTAAAAAACATAATTGATAATTCAAATAGTCTATTGCGATGAATAACATGAGTAAAAAACATATGCATATAAAATGGATGCTTATTACTATATAACATGTCAACATACACATAAAAGAAAAATAATGCATTTCTTTAAATAGCGAATAGCGTATCGATATTAAACTTGAAGTGATCTACTGATATTCCATTAAAAACCCAATTATCATTTAAGTTCAAACAAAATCATGAACATAAATATGCTTAAGTGCTCTACTGTGGCAAGAACAAATTACATACGATATCGACAAGTAGCGGAATAACAAAATTTTGATTGAAGCATCCAAATAAGTATTAAAATATAGTATACGCCATCACTGATACAAAGACATGGTTATTCGCGAGCCGATTATAAATAGCATATATACAACTTCATAAAGAAAAATAAGGCATTAACAATGTTTTATATGATTACCATTCAAGAATAAGATTATTCATGAGTCAATTATAAAAAGCATACATATTACCATTCAGGTATAAACAAAATCATCAATAACATTAGTAAACTTAAGTAATCTACAATAACAAGAACAAACTTTTATACTATTTAAACAAGTAGCACATTAACAATGTTATGATTGAATGAACCCATAATTACTGAAAAGTTAAATGAAAGACTACATGGTACTGATATAGCGATATACACACATGAATTGACAAACTAATTTACAAAATTGATAATAAATGTCAACAATTGAAAACCCCAAGTGATGAATTGATAAAATTAAATTAAAGCAAAGGTGAATGAGCTTTATAAAACACATACCATAACCATAGTGAATCCTTGAGATCGAAACAACTCTCACGATCGAATCAATAAAAGCAAAACCCAGAAAGAACTTGTAACTGAATATTTTGATCGGTAGTAGTGTGGTGATTTGTGTAGATGGGGATTTCATTTTATAGGTGAAGAACTTTGATGATTAATGATACGATGCGTGATTTTGGGTAAGCGATTTGGGAGTGACAGAATCACATTAAGGACCTTTCAAAAAATAGAGCTCTAATCACCCAAATCTTCTCCATTCTCAATATTTAATTGATATTTTCCTATATTATCAGTAAAACCATAAACACGCTCCTTTTGACTTTTCCTTATTTCGGGTATTCGGGTGAAAACCGAATTTACAATATTTAACCCAAATCCGATCCAAAAAACCATTTAATGTTTCGGGTGCAACCAAAAATCCGAACCAAACCCATTTAAGCCAAACCCATTTAACCCAATGTTGTTTGTGTCGGTCGGTTTTTTGGGTCAACCCATTTAATGAACACCCCTAGTCATGGTATGACGTAATAGTACATTCGAAGACGAGAAAGGACATGGAAACTATTTTGTACCTTGTTGAAATTTCGCGACCACTTGTGCATTTTGGGGAGATTGATAATTGTTGGACAACGGTGTTCTTAGATTAGAATATCTCTTTAAATTCCGCAAGATCTGAAATTTGCACCAAGTGATCAAGACCGACAATAAATTTGAAACTCTAGTCTTTTAAATCTTACAGAAGAATCCTGGAAGATGATTACCAGTTTGCGTCAACTAGAAACTTATGAGAAGATTAACTTCACTGCCTGACCTGGAATTGTCAACAACAGTGGCTACCATGAAGAGTGAAGACACTCCTTACAAGACAGAAGTGTTGACGATGCAGGGAACAAGAGCTGGGCAAAGTGGCGAACCTGGAGCTGATGAAGACATGCAGTTTCACTTCCCTATTCATCTTGGTTGTACTAAGATGAATTAAGAGTGGAAGCAGACTGGATGATGAAGAAATTTAAAGGTCGTGTCAGAATTTGCATTACTCCATTGCATTCCAAGAAGAACTGTGGAAGGCTTGATGAATCAGACTCAAGATCACAGTTTTGTGTCATTTCTAGATTGATAGACAAAAGAAGATAGATTGCTTGGACTTGAAGACATTTGATGTTTAGTATCGGTGATCTTTGGAACAAACCATTTTGTTGTTTGAAAGAGTTGATTGTGTGGAAGATGAAGTTTATGTTAACTAATGCTCACTCTTGTTAAATTTCGTTACTTGGTAATGTGATCCTTGGATGATTTAGGTTCTCCAATATCATCTCTGTTTCGTGTTCATTCTGCGTATGCTTGATATTATTCTTGTTTTGGAAATTTGGCAAATTTTGGGAAGATGGATGCTTTTGAGACAACGTACCTTGATTGTTGATATGTTAGAATTCCGTTACTTTTGCGAGTAGTCTTGTTTTCCTCTAGTTATTCATTGAGACTTCCGTTGTCTTGTTATTGGATGTTCCTCTTGGTTATGGCGTTTGATGTCAGTTGACCTCTTAGGTGATAGAAGTAATAGGTGAACTAAGATTGACTTGTTTGTTTACGACTCGTGATAAAGTATGACCATCATGAGAGCATATTTATATGATGCTAGTATTATGACGCCTGGCCAACGTGATAATACTCACATCATATAACGTGCACTTATTGTGGTTATAGGATATCTTGGGGAGTATCTAAGAAGTTTAGAATTTGAAATCCATTGAAATTTATGCGACTGGTGAGACTTTAGGTTCATTCTACCTATGCGTTGACTCTACATCTATTCGTTGGATAATGGGATTAAAAGTTAACTCTCGATTTTGTATTCTGTTGACCTCGATACAACTGTCACCAATCTCAAACTCTTTGAAGAGATCTCTACTGCTCGATACAGTTAACTTGACTTGAAATTCTATTCGTATCTCATATGAACTTTCCAGAAGATACAATTATCATCCTCTACATATGGTGTCATACCCTTTTGATCATATTCAACCAGATATGTCACTTGCAAACTCTTGATAGACAGGAGAGAGTCATGAGAAATAAGTTTTTCATTTTGTTAAAGTTCCTTGGAAGAACCATCCACCACGTGAGGCTACCTGAGAGACCGAGGAGTCTATGCGAGCCAGCTACCCCCATCTTCCTGTGTAATCTGGTAGACTCTCGTTTGTTTCGTTACCTATTTCTTCATTCATTTTCGCGGACGAAAATTCTTTTGAGGGGGGAATAGTTGTAAAACTCACAAATTCCATAATAAGTGAAATTACTAAAATGCCCTTGATATTTAAAAATTTCAATAAAACAATTATAAACACCAAATAAATCACAAACACTTAATAATTGACAACCTATGACATATGATAATTTTTATATGAACATTATAATATTGTAGATGCCATAAAAATACTTGACACATTTATTTTGTTGGAATTGGGCCGAAATACATTTTTGTGTACACATTTTAATGATTTAAATGCATAAATTAAAGATAATAGTATGATATACTTGGAAATGGTTTTCAAATCAGTTTATGGGCCGAAAATCACTCAACCCCCTCCCTATACACGGATTCAATTTAATTTCCACACTTTATACATTTTTCAAAACCCTAAAAACACCACAAAAATCCCAAACGACGGCTCATACCTCTTGAGGGTTCTTGAATAATTTTCGTGGGTTCTATCATACCCAAGGAAGGTTATAAAAATAGTGGGTGTGGCTGGGATATCTTGGTTAGAAGGTTGGAGTTTTAGTTGTTCGATTATTCCAAACCGAGAAGAAAGAATTGTTCTGCTCCTTTTCACTCGTTAATTCTTCAATAAGGTAATTTTTATATGTTCTAAGATTAATATGAGACGTGGGAAAAATATCCATGCACTCCAGAAAAATCGTTTGAATTAAAACACAATAAAAAACACTAAAAACAAGGAAAATTGATAATCGGCTACATATATTTTTCTGGGCCTTGTTCATATTTTTTCGATGATTATACATGTTTATATTACTCATATAAAATAGATTAAAAATTATTTGAAGCTTGGAAATCGTTGTGGGAATTATTTTGTTTTTACCAATTTGAAGAAAATTTGAAAAGGGATCGATTTGCCTATTAAACTAGGGTTTCTTATTTTTAATGTTTCATTTATGATATTATTGATTGAAAATTTATGTTTTAGGGTTTTGTAAAAATTAGGGTTAAGGGTGTGTAAATTAAATATATACCGATTGCACTTTTTGATATATAAGGGGGTGTTTGGTAATATATTAAACCTAAGGGTTATTTTTGTTAATTATAAAAGTACATGGGAAATCTGTATAAAATCAGTATGGGAGTGTGTTGTGTGATTTTGATAATTAAAGGGTGTAAATTGTAAATTAAATATGAAAAGGGGCGAATTGAAATTATATAAATGCAAGGGTTTGTTTTGGAAACTTATATAAATATAAAGGGTGATTCGTATAAATTACAAAAATGGTAGAAAGTGTAAGTTTTGTAATTAAAAGGATTTTATTGTAATTTATATAATTAAAAAGGTATAATTTGTATTTGATTTAAATGGAGGGACTATTATTGTAATTAAATGAATTTCGACTTGAATTGATATAAGAGGGACTAAAATTGACATTTTATGATACTTGATGGATTTATGTGGTTATGTGATTAATTATGTGATTTATATATTAATTTGATAATTAAAAGGTTTAAATTATAAATATGATAACTAGAGGGACTAAAAATGTAAATATGGGTAATTATGCATATCTCGACCTAAAATAACTTGAGAGACTGAAATTGTCATTTTTGTATAGTTGTGATGCTTATGTGATAATTTTATTAATTAAAGGTTTAATTATGGTAACTTGAATAATTAAGGGATTAAGTTGTAACTTTGGAAACTAAAGGGTGTAAAGTGTAAAATTGACATATTTGGCATCCTTGACTTATGTTTATGTGTTACAATGTGAATATCATCACTTGTGACCCCTAACTTGTTATATTGACACTTTTTGCCCTAAAACATGTTCGGTGATCTAACGAAACCCTAATCTCAGAAAATGACTATAAAATGAAATCCGTGATGCATGAGGCTGTGAAACTTGATATGGTATTAAAACTAACCTATAAGAATATTCTAACATTGGAAAACTTGCTAAATTGGGTAATCTGCTAATTATGGAAAGTTTCTAAAAATTGGAAGATAACTAAAAGAGGTAACTTATGTGAAATGAACTCGTCTTGATTCGTATCCACTTCCTTCTAGGTTCGGTGAAGCGGGAGTGACCTTTCTCTTTTTGTTTGATCTCGGTTTGTTTGACTCGGCTAAGGTACAGATATTCCGTACTCTTTCAGCAAGAGTACAACTTTATTTATCTCTCATGACTTCCTCTCTCTCCTTATATTGTTGCACCTTGATATTGAATTTTGATTGACCCATTGATATTGGTCCTTTGACCTACCTCTTGATATTGACCTATGATCTATTGATAATGACTTTTGGGTATTTGAACCTTTGAATATTGGACCTTTGATAATAAACCTTGATATTGAACCTTGACAATAAACTTTTGAAACTAAACTTTGATATTGAACCTTGACCACTTGACCTTTCAGTATTTACCCGGGGTATTACTTGTTGTGGAGTAGCCACAACCATAGCATTGATGCACCAATGTTATGTACTCTAGCGTAGTTGGAGAGATGTACTACGCCGTCCCCGATCTACTATTGACTACTGCTTTGATTGTGATTGTTATTGGCCTACGGGGGTGTATGGATGCATCCAAGATTTGTATTGTATTGTATTGATTGATTGATTGTTTATTGGAGCTACTACATTGTCTACATTGCTACATATTGTATTGGTGACTGGGTATGCGTGCATTGCAACCCCTCACATATTGGGAGTTGATCACTCCATATTGGGCTACTATTGTATTGTATTGTATTGCTTGGCCTTGGGTAAAATACTGAAAACTTACATACACTATACTTTACACTTAACCATGTCATCTTTTGATTACCCTCTTGGATACCACATGTAATCCTATCTTCATATCCCTTTGATTAATTCCTAACTCTATTGTATCGGTTGTTATTTTGTTTATATGTGTTCACTGAGCTTTTTATGCTCAGCCGCGTTTTCTTCTCCATGCGGCAGGTACTTAAGCTAGGATGCGGGGTTTAACTTTGGGGATGAGAGAGTGCGGACCAACCTTAGAGTTCCTTTAAATAATGGACTTTGTTTTATTATTGCATTTTCCTTATTTTGAAATTCATTTGTAACCCTTGTACTCATTGTATTGTTAAAGTATTTAGCTTGTGTTTTGCTCTGTTGGACACTATTTATTGTGATATCTTTACCCTTGACGGGTTGGGGTGTTACATACACAATCTTATAATCTTTTTCAAACTTCTCTATCTTGAACCAATTTCTTAGGCTATCCCGGCCCGGGATTAATCCTACCATCCCATGGCTCGACACATACCCAATCCCATTTTCATCATACTCTACACACCAAACTGGGGTTTGAATACATTTACCAGCACCCGCGAATCTAATGTTAAGATCACTAGATTCACGAATCATGTCTTCTTTAAAAGTATAGGCTGGTACAAAGTTCATGGGTAACCCGTTTCTTTGTCTGTTGTTATCTTGTGCCACGTCATATGGGCACGGATTGTCTTTACGTGGAGCTAGTGTTACTCCACCTCCCTTGTCGTTAACGACAGGCAAGATGTAGTAGTTGGTGCCAGATCGGACTATATTTCCATCCGTATCACGGACAGGAGGAGGGGTTTGGCTCAAGGAAAGTGAGAGCGTCGATAAGACGATGAAAATGAAGAATGATTCCTTCATTTTTGTGGACTCAGATAGTTTTCCTTTATAGAGTTATCTGATACTTCGTATGCATGCATTATGCGTTATATAGTGGTAGTATTTGTTCTTTAGTGCATATATGTATACATGCCAAAAGCATACATCAAGATAACATCAATATTGTCAGCAATGAAGTCGACGCCAACTCAAAAAGTAGCAAGGTTTGTTATAAAAGGATAAAGATTGTCTTTTAAACTAAAATAAATCAAGCAAGAGCAAATATAAGGGAAATGTGGTTGTTTGTTTGCATAAATGGTTTACCAAAAATAGAGTTTCTGTCAGGTTCTTGATCAAGGAAGTAAAATGGAGTTTGTAATTTCAAGCTCAACTGTCCCCGTCAATTCTAACGTTGTTTTTTTATTACTACAGTATAAATTTGAATCAATCATAACAGATGGTGCTGTGCAACAAACTGCAGCAAAGGGAAGAGATTGGGTATTCATAAAAGGTGCAACAACTAATCTTGATGATATGATCCCTCATATAATTGCAAAGATCAATGGCTGAAAAGTGAAGAACCTAGCTATATATGCATACATGGGCGGCAATCATCACGCCCATATAATTCAAGGCATCCCTGTCATCGGCATATTATATATATCAGTTACTTATACTTTAAAGTTATAAGTTAGTTATGAGTCTATGACCAGAAAAGTATCACTGATATTGTTACTTTAAAACAAAGAGTTAATCTAATTGCAGGGGCGGACCCGATGTAATGGCGGGTGTAGCACAATAATCTTTGAAAATTTCGTACATTGAATATGTGCAACATCCATTTATATTTTATGATACTTGAGCTATTTATCGTATAACTGATGTTTAGCCTTAAAATCTTTAAATTTTGACACTTTTCGTATATATTATGTTTAGCTCTTTTTCGTATATCTTTCATATAGCTTTTGAAGCACTTCCAAACCTTAAAACGTCAAAAAGATAATTCGTATAGCTTTCGTTTAGCTCTTTTTTATATATAGAGTTAATTAAATAAATCGTCCCGGTTTGCCAGGTATAATAAAAATCGTCCCTATATTTTTTTTTTCACGGATCTTGTCTATGTGGTTTTTGACCCGCAACGGGTTTGGTCATTTTACCTTATTAATCACAGGGACATGATCCGGGAAAAAAGAAAAGTCTAGGGATCATTTTTGTTAAACCTGACAAACACATGGACTAAACCCGTTACGAGTCAACAACCACAAGGAGATGATCTAGGAAAAAATGAACAACCACAAGGAGAGGATCTGGAAAAAAATGTCTAGGGACAATTTTCGTTAAAATCGACAAACCACATGGACCATTTAAGTAATTAACTCATATATATTTGTTAGGATTTCGGCTTTTTGGTGCTAGACTTGTCTTAAATTCCTGGATCTGCCAAGTCTAATTGAGTAATATACCAAATTAAGTACCTTAACATAAGTTGCCCAAGAAACTACTTCATATTAACATTAACAGATTAAGACTCGAGAGTTTTAACAAAAAAATAAAAAATAAAAAAATAATAATAATAAATAAAATAAAATAATAAAAAATAAAAATGGTGTCTTATTGATATCATAACATTTATTAGTGTACATCAAGATCGAACTTTTATTACATTATTTGTTAATCACATATAATTACATCAAAGTGCAAGCATCCATCATGGGGAAAACTTGCTATGCCTTCTTGAACTTGACCATGTGAGGTATGTTATTTAGAGTCAAACTTCTACGTCCTGTTTCAGTAACCGTAATACCAATTTCTGCACAAGATAGCTTGCAAGTTTTGCACACCGAGGGACAATACACAAGCTTGTAGCCTTCCTCATACTTTTGTATCTTGAACCAATTGTTTATGGTCTCTGGTCCGGGCCTTCCTAAATTCCCCTGGCTCGACAAGGTCCGTTTAATAACATTAGTATTAACACGCCATACCGTGTTTGGAACACACGTATGTGGATCAACGAACATGATGTTAAGATCTGTTGATTCACGAATGATGCCATCTTTGTTGGGGTTGGCTGGTATGAATTTCAAGGGTGTCCCAGGCCGTTCCTCGATATATTCTTGGGCAACTTCCGTGGGACATAACTCGCCACTTCCGCGGGCTGTGATTAAGCCACCACCCACGCCATGCATGACGGGCAAGATGTAGTACTTGTTGGCAGATTTAAGGATGTTCCCCTCAGTATCGCGGACTGGAGTTGTGTTTTGGCACAATGAAAATGCAAGTGTCGATAAAACTGTGAAAATGAAGAATGATTCTTTCATTTTTTTGGATATTGCTAGTTCTTACTGATAGTTTTCTTTGTAGGGTTTGGTAGTGATATGCATGACAATTGATAAACTTGTACTTATAGTCATGTATGTGTTATCAAAATAGAATTATGGATGATGTGATTGTGTTGTGGTCGTATATGTTGAATTTAAGTGCATATATGCCAAAAGTCTACATGAGTGTAACATGTGAAGGACAAGCCAAGGTTAAATGTAGCATGGTTTGTTATAGCAAGATAGATCGTGGTATATTCAAACGATTACAATATATTTTTCTATGTTTTATCCATCGTATATAGTGGTAGCATTTGTTCTTTAGTATATTCTACATGTATATATGGCAAAAGCATACATCATGATAACACCAATATTGTCAGCAATGAAGTCGCAGCCAACGCTAAATGTAGCAAGGTTTGTTACAAAAGGATAAAGATCGTCTTTTAAACTAAAATTAATCAAACTAGAGCATATATAAGTGAAATGTGGTTGTTTGTTTGCATAAATGGTTTACCAAAAATAGAGTTTCTATCAGGTTCTTTTTTTTTTTTTTGGTAAAAGGTCAAACGACCCGGTAAACTATATTACTTCAAAAAGCATTTAAGTACAACAGATATGGGTGAATCTCATATTTCAGCCAGTTAAATAGGCGAAAAGCTTACATAACAAGATACTTCATATTTTTTAAACAAGAAAACAAAACCACTAACCACATGATAACAAAAGACTCTGACAAAATTATAAACTACTTCCTACAACCTTGGAGATTAAAGCCATAAATGGCATTAAGAGCATCCAAATTCCCTGAAAGATCATAAATTTGCTTCGAATAATCATCATAGTCATCAAACTCATCTTCACGCTCATGACCACCACAAAAAAGATTTGTTGATTCATCGAACGTGTTAAGAACCTCATCATCATCACTATCAGAAACCACAACCTCACCCACATTTGAAAATGGGTTAGCCCTCTTAGTGAAAGAGGTAGGCGGAATAGGATGACCATCATCATCCACAAGAGTAGCTTTCCCATCAATAAGTAGCTTTTCAAGCTCACCAATTTTCTCAACTATAGGAGTAGAACCAACTTCCTTTGTTCTCATTGAATCACTCACAAGCGGTTCTTGTGATGTAGTACCAGTCTTAATCGACTCATCCTCATTAACTTCCATTGTACGACCAGCATCCACATCCTTGTTGGTGTCATTAGTAGGAATACCAAAACTATCTGTATCATCCATATTAAGCGCATCAAACTGATTAGATGTAGTGATCTTCATTCCACTTATACTAGCCACATCAAAAGCATTCTTCTTAGTGACAGCAACCTTCTTCGTTCCACTTGAACTAGTCATACCAGAAATATTATTCTTATTGCCATCCACTTTCTTAGGTTCCGGAGAGGTCTTTTTGGGTCGATACTGAAACTACTTGCCCACAACTGGTTTAGTAAACCCTCCTTGACCCGGAAGTGTTTGAGCACCTTGCTTTCCTTTCTTCTTGTTATTGACAGTCTTGAAACCATCATTAACAGGCATATTAGGCTGAACAGAAGGCACAACAACTTGAGGACAATCAATAAGAGTATGACCAAAAACCTTACACTTATCACACCGTGGTGGTTTCCACTCGTATTCAACTCGAATCTTCTCAGTAGTCGACCCCGTACCATCAAGTAAAGGTATCTCAACAGTGAGGCTATCCCGAAGCACCTCATCCGACTTCACTTCAATCATGCATCTAGCAAAACTACTACGGCCCCACGAATCCTTACACATTTGGCTGGTAAAAGCATCTAACCTTTTGGGTGTACCAATCAAAGTAGCAAGAAGACTAATACCATTATCAGAAAACATAGCAAGAGGAACATCATGGAATTTAACCCACACCGGGATAAAGTAAATTGGTGTTCAATGTCCATGGTTTGAGAATAATAGGAACATTTCTAATCAACCAAGGAACATTTTCAAGTAAATCATCAACACCTTTACTCGAATTGAACTTAAAGAAAAAGAACCCCTTTGCATTCATCATTACATTTTGTCCACCAAACTTAGCCCACGCATTGCGAACATAATAATCAACAACAGGAAACGCAAGGCGTTGACCAAGAAAATACCCATAAAGCGTATTCTCAAATCTGATATTTCACCTCTTCCACTTCTTTCATTGGAACAGAAAGATCAACATCAGCCTTCTTCTTGCTACATTCCAACCTACGAAAATTAGTGATTGTACAATAATTCGCACTACCAGGCCTTCGATGGTGATCAAAGGAAATGAGAGGTGTTGTGATTACGCCAAGCTTGGATATAACCTAAAATAAGAAATACTAAAACACTACGTTAAGTAATTGCGCAAGAGTTGGACCCTGCGAACCACCTCCGACATGTGAATAAGTGATCGGTATGAGAGTTTACGTATAGATGTAGTAAAGTAAGGTGAGAGAGATTGCATACCAGATTTGTCATCATCCAGGACTATTTATAGGTGAAGAAAACGGTCCTGGAGAGTGGTCACACGTTTGAGAGAGATCATGGGGGTGTCCCATGATTTGTGGTAACCGCTAGGGTTTAGTGTCCCACTCCTCCTGGTTTAGCGGGGGAGCTAAAGAGAAAGAGGAGACGTGGGTAAGACTTGGTCTCACCAATGTGTGGACTTGGCATTGTTCCGTCCTTAAAACTTATCGAGAGATACCCCGAAGGGCTTAATCCTTCGATTGCCGAATTCCCACTTGGTAACTAGATCATTGATGATTAGTTTTACGCCAAAGAAAGTTTAAGGAGGCTAGCCAGAGCCTTCGATTATGTAAGTTACGATCAGACTCGAAAGGGTGTCCTTCGAGCTAATCGGAGGGTACATCATCATGCCCCCCAGTTGAAAGTGAGATATGCGTACAAGAATATGTGGCTTTCAACTCTATCATAGTTCAATTCTTGCACCATATTCTCGAAAATTGTATAAGATGAATTTTTGAAATACAAAGGTGCATTAAATGCGCATGCTTAGGACTTATCCATTGAACAAAAGAATATAACGGCATAATTATCGGTAAGCTCAACCATCTTTCAAAATTTAAAGTGTTGAGTAGATATAATTATGTGTAATATAAATACCGATGTACCTCAAATTCTAAATCACAACTTCGTTCCTCTGCAACTATCACAGAGCTGTGATTTGTTTATCTGCAACGATCAAAAGGTAAACTCTTCCCCCATCTTGTAATTAGGCCATTTAGATATTACCCGGTAGCCATGAGCATGGATGCTAAGCGTATTATAAGACAACAAAAATGTACTCTCTCCAGAGAAACCCTAGCCTTCTTTCTAGATGATTACCCAATACCCAAACAACTCAAAGTTATTCTTCCAAAAAATAATCAGAGCATTTATGACTCCCCAAAAGGGTATGTGGGTCTGTATACTCATGCCTTTACCCGATCAAATCTAAGAATACCACTGCACCCATTGTTTCTAGAGTTGCTACAATATTATGAGGTGCATATTTCAAGGTTTAATCCATTTGGACTAGCCAAACTTACCACCTACATAGTAATGTGTAAGGCATATGGGTATGAGCCCACACTAAATGTGCTTCGAGGCTTCCTTAACCTGTGTCCCGCGGGAGATTGGTTGACACTGTCAAAGAGGAATGAAGAAAATGTGCCCGTGCTAATCACCAAACCTTTCACCAATATAACAAACTGGAAAGGGAAATTATTTTATGTACAAGATACAATCATACCTCCGGGCTATCCAGCACTCTTGAATGAAACATTCCATTTCGACCGTAAGAAATTCAAGGATCAACTTCCCCCCAATGTTCAAGACGAACCACTTTATCAATGTCTTGCCAGACATCCCATTGATGTGCAAACCTTTCCATAACCCATTCTCTTTACGGATGGTCTTATGGACCATTGGGAAGGATCTCCTTTGTCGCCACAAATCCGTTGTGATGTCCAGAGTATGTATATGCAACTTATCATAAATAAATAACATATCTGATTATATTTATGTATCTGTTTATATTGCAGTAATGGCGTTCAAGAACTTCATCGTATCTGATGGTGCAAAGGAAGCTAGCTTCATTCCCAGGGAACCTAGAGAATTCAGCTACGGGGTGGGTTCTCCTTCAACATCAGTCAACAATAATGGCGTGGATGCTATGGCGCTGGAGCCGACAGCAATAATTGAAGAGGTGATTCCCCTTAATGTTGAGGAGGTACCTGTAACAATCAAAGCCTTTCCTGACGTGGAGATCCTTTCCTCCGATGATGTCCCCAAGACGTATGCCAGTACCTCGGGTATAGCTGATAGGATACGTGAAAGGAAAAGGACTGAAATGAAGGCTTCGAAACCCCCAATCAAGAGGAAACTTGGCATACCCACTCTCTTATCGAGAGCTTCAAAGAAGAAGAACTCCCAAGATAAGGCTGTTGTTGCCATAACTTCCGAAGGTTCGGATGATGAGACATTCATGGTAAGCGCTCACTACGACCTATATGCTTCCACAAAATTATTTGAAAGCCTCAAACCGCTCTTAATTTGACAATGTGCAGGTTTATCGAACACTAAGGAACTCCCCAACTCTCAAGCCTGCCACCGATTGGTTGAAGGTGTCGTTCCAGGCCGCTGGAAGGGAGCCTTTGACAATATATCAATAGAGCAGCAGTGTGATCTTCATGACAAAAGCTACACAAGGCAAGCTGTGCTAGATAACCATCTTAACAGTTGAATGAGAGAGTTGATACAGACTGTTAAAAATGCTAAAGAAGAGTTAAATGTAGTTCTGGCTCGAGAAGAACATAGAGAGCAGTTGATCACTGACTTGAAGTCAAAGTGTGACAGGGCTACGGAGGATATTGAGAAGAATCCCATTGTGCAAGATCTTCGATCCAACATTATGAAGCTTGCCACTCGACTAAAGGAAGCCCAAGCTGAGTGTGGTAGGCCCAAAATGGAGGAGGCCAAAGCGATTGGGCTAAAAAAGAGAGTATCTGTACTTGAGTCGAAGTGTGCAAGTCTTAAATCTGAAAAGAACAGACTTATGGAGCAAAAAACCAAGTTGCAACAGGAGACAGATGCCCTGAACCTTCGATGTGAAAGTCTTCAGAAAGATAGGGCAGATATGGTGGCCAAGGTTATTCCTTACATTGCTATGGAGTGGTATCATAATGATGAGGTCAGACAAGTGGTGGCCAACTTGGTGAATGCTACCATATTCCATGGAAAATGTACTACCCTGGAAGAGATTACTGAAAATGGGAAGCCCGTGATCTTAACGAAGGTTCCTTACTATCGTACTTCACATGGAAAGGAATATGATGATGCCAGCAATGCATTTGCTTCGACAGACTTCCCCTTTCTTTCGAAGGTTACCAAAGATCCGAAAGCTTCCGTTGAAAAACTGTTATCGAAGAAACCGAGTAGGATTCGGTCACCTTCTCCAAGTAGGAGGACCTCCCGTGTGAAGTTTCCCTCTCGTCAACCTCCTCATCAAAGAACACATAAATACTGCCTTGTTGGCAATGGTTTATCCCGAGGGTGGTTTGTACCCTCCGAATATGTTTTCTCGTTGCTACTTTGATTTTTAGGATGTTTGCTTATCTGTTATTTACTTGCCATAGGATGTTCTTTTCATTTATCCTTTGATTATATTATTCTCTTCTCTCAACGTTAGTTATTAACGTTAATATACAACCTAAGGTTACTGTAGACGAGTATCCTTATTGTGTGTATTTTGAACCAAGATTTTTAAGCAGTCGTATAATTTAACTGCTGACAGAGGGTTGCGACCCACTCCATCTTTATCCTTGTAGTCATAGGGCTTCTAGTGCCCATAGACGTTTTAGGAAAGTCAATGTGAATTATAATGGATGTCATGTGCAAGACATAAATATCACCCTTCGAACATTGAGACTTGTAGTACTTGGCTGAATAAATCTTTGTTGTAGAAAACGAAACAAGAGATTTAGAGAAAATACGTTTTATCATTAATTGGGTAGGGATGATTACATCATTTTATGAAATGAATACTAAGACGCCTACCATTAATGCTTCTTTCCCGAATGAGAAGAGTTCAACACATAAATTTGAAATAAACAAATTCTCTGAAGGGTTGTAAGTTTTATATGTAAAACTTACGAAGGTTGGTGCCATTCCATGTCTTGTCAACTTCTTCTCCAAAGATTGTTGCTAACTTATAGGCTCCGTTACCGTAGGCTTCAGTTACTACTTAAGGCCCTTCCCATGTTGGTCCCAACTTCCCTTGGTATTCGGCTTTGCTTGCACTGTTAAGTCAAAGGACATATTCGCCTGGTTTGAAGCTCGCGGGCCGAACCCTGCTGTTGTAATATTTTTCTAACTTTTGCTTGTACGTAGCTTCTCTGATGGAGGCTATTTCACTTCGTTCTTCGAGTAAATCCAGATTCTCTCGAAGCTTCTCCTCGTTTTCCGAGACTTCGAAGTCCATAATGCGCTCCGTTTCCATGCTTATGTCTGATGTGATGACAGCGTCTGTGCCATCAGTGAGGCTGAAAGGTGTTTTCCCGTGACTCAACTTGGGATGTGTCCTATGAGCCCAGAGAACTTGGGGTAATTCGTCTACCCATCCTTGGTGACTTCATCCTAGCCTTCTTTCGATTCCATTGATAATGTCTCTGTTGGTAACTTCTACTTGACCGTTACCTTGAGGATGGTATACGGATGTAAACGATTGTTTGATTTTCAAACCATTGCAAAAAGTAGGAAATACCCCTTCAGAAAATTGCTTCCCATTGTCAGAGATGATGATGTGAGGGACTCCGAAGCGACAAACAATGTGTTCCCATTCGAATTTCTCCATGTGCCTGCCTGTCATAGATGCCAAAGGTTTGGCTTCAACCCATTTGGTGAATTAGTCGATAGCTACGACAAAAAACTTCACTCCTCCTGGTGCTACTGGCAGAGGTCCTACTATGTCAATTCCCCATTGGGAAAAAGGCCACGCAGATGTGACAGAGGTCATATCTTGTTTAGATAGTCTTGGGACCTTCGAGTGGATCTGACACGCTTCACATTTATGTATTATTTCCGTTGCATCCCTGTGCATTGATGGCCAGTAGTATCCCAACTTCATAATTTTAGAGACAACGGAGCGGGGTCCTGCGTGTAGACTGCATGATCCTTCATGAACTTCATTGATTATGTTTGTAGCCTGTTTAGGTCCGACACAACGAAGCCATGGGGATAGGAAGGATCGTCTATAGAGGTGCTCTCCTATTATCCTGTATTGAGGAGCTTTGATTCTGACTTTTCTTGCTAGCTTTGGATCTTCTGCTAGAATGCCGCTTATTAAGTACTCCCTTATCGGAGTCATACAATTAGTTTCTTCCTCGGATATTATATCGGATACTTCTTTCCTTTGGATAGATCTTTCAGCTAGCACCTCAACCAAGACTTCTTTTGTTAAGTGAGCGAAGGCCATTGAGGCTAACTTGCTCAACGCATCTGCCTTCTTATTTTGGTTCCTTCGGACGTGCTCAATGGTGTAGGATTCAAATCCCTGTAGGATATCTTTTGCTTTATCCAGGTATTATTTGATAGTGGACTGCCTTGCCTCATAGGAACCTTTGATTTGGTTGGCGACCAGCTGTGAGTCAACGAAAATCGAAAGGTTGCGTACCTCCATGTCTTTAGCTAGGCGTAGGCCTGCTAACAAAGCTTCGTATTCTGCTTCGTTATTGGTCGCCTCAATTCGAATCGCAGTGCATAAGTGTATTCTTTTCCTTTTTAATTGACTAACATCAACCCTGCCCCTGAACTGTCGGAGCTTGAGGCTCCATTTGTGAATAACTTCCAGTTATCCTTTTCTTTCAAGGGCCTCTTTTTGGGAGTTTCCTTATCATTTCCTGGCTCGGAAGGAGTTTCAGCGAGGAAGTCTGCGAGTATTTGACCTTTTATGGAGTTTTGCCCCTTGTATTCTATTTCATGTTCCCCCAATTCGATGGCCCATTTAGATACCTACCCGATTTCTCTGGCTTCGATAATATTTGTTTGATGGGCTTATCAGTTAATACCATGATGGGGTGAGCTTGAAAGTACCTTCGGAGGCGTCTTGCGGCGTGGACTAGAGCAAGGATTAGTCTCTCCAATTCAAGGTAGTTTAATTCAGCCCCCTGCAAAACCCGACTGACAAAATAGATCGGAACTTGCCTCTTCTCTATTTCTGCCATGAGCACCGCGCTAATACTTTCATGTGACGCTGCGATGTACATGTATAGTACTTCTCCATTAATTGGGGCTGTGAGCGTTGGTAGGATTTCCATGAACTCCTTCAGCTTTTAGAAGGCAGCTTCAGCTTCGATACTCCATTGGAAAGTCTTCTTATCGATACATCCTTTAAGGGTCCTAAAGAACGGTAGTGATCGATCCGCACCCTTTGACAAAAACCTGCTCAGGGCTGCCAGCTTTCCATTAAGGCTTTGTACCTCCTTTAATGTCTTTGGGGCTTGCAGATCAGTGATAACTTTTACTTTTGAAGGGTTTGCTTTGATTCCTTGTTTTCTGATCAAGTGCCCCAGGAATTGCCCCTCTTCGACACCGAACGAGCATTTCTTCGGATTGAGCTTCATATTTATGGCTCTTAGCTGGTTGAAGGTTTCTTGAATGTCGGAGAGTAGGTCTTCCTCTGTCCTACTCTTTATGACCATGTCGTCAACGTATGCCTCCGAATTCCTTCCTATCTGTTTATTAAAGGCCTTGTCCACCAAACGCTGGTAAGTTGCCCCTGCATTTTTCAAACCGAAGGGCATCTTCTTATAGCAATAGACGCCCTTTCCCGTGTAGAAGTGTCGTTTTCTCCTCGTCTTCGACTGCCATTTGTATCTGATGGTATCCTTTGTAAGCGTCTAAAAAGCATTTTAGACGAAACCCTGATAAGGACTCTACCTTCCAATCTATTTCTGGGAGAGGGTAACAATCCTTTGGACACGCTTTGTTGATGTCAGTAAAATCAACGCACATACGCAGTCCTCCGTCACTTTTCTTTACCATAACTGGATTGGCCACCCACGTTTGGTATTTGACCTCTCGGAGTATACACGCCTGTACTAATTCGTCTACTTCTTTGCAGGCTGCAGCGTTTCTCTCCGGCGCGAGGCTCCGGCGTTTTTGTTTGATAGGCTCAATGTGCTTGTACTCATTGAGTTTGTGTTCCGTTCCGAAAGGCTTACCATCGATCATGAGACTTCTCGGAACCCCCGTCATATCGGAGTATGTCCATGCGAAGATATCTCTGTTGTCCTTCAAGAGTTGTTTCAGGCTTGTCTTGAAGGTGGCAGGGAGTTGCCTTCCAATTACTACCGTTTGCTCCGGATGGAGCTCGTTTATCACAATACGCTCTTCGGCTTCCCCGCAACTCAAGATAGCCTTCGGAGGCTCATGGGGATTTTCTTTAATCTTCTTTCCCGCTTCTAGTGTCCCTTTCTTGTTGAAATTGGATAGTACGGTCCCTATCCCATTGGCTGTTTGGAACTTAATTGCTGCGTGTATTGTGGATACCACGATGCCCATCTTCTGCATGGCGGTTCTCCCTATCAACAGATTATAAGGAGAATCTGACCTTACAATTGCGAAAGTAAGGGTTTCCATCCTTGCCAGTCGGCCTTCACCGATGGTTACGTCTAAAGGGATTTCGCCTAGAGGCCATGAATGTTCTCCCGAAAAGCCTACTAAAGGTATCTTCTAATCTACCCTTTGTGACCTTATGGAAGGTTTGAGCTTCAGGAAACAGTGCTCGTATATGATCTCACACGAACTTCCGCAGTCCATGTAGGCCCTATTCACTTCTCGATTAAAAATGAGGACCTTTATGACTACAGGATCATCTGAGGGAGGTTGACCCATTAAGGGCGAAAACGTTACCTCCCCTACATTGGGTGCTCCTTCCTCAATTTCTTTTCTTTTCTTTTCTGGCTCGGGGCTCCCCTGCGAACCATAAGGATCGGGGCCTCATGGACATAGTCTTTAGTGTCGGTGGCCTTTTCTTTTCCCTTTCTTATACCTTTTATTAGATGTGTCAACTGCCCTGATTTAACAACTTCCTCTATTTGCTTCTTCAATTCTCTGCAGCTATTTGTTTCATGACCAAAATCCTCATGAAAGTGGCAGTACTTGGTCATGTCTCGTGATGAGGCAAAAAATGGTCCGTTTTTAGGGGGTCATTTAAGCCCGAATTCGAATTTATTTGATCAAATATTGCCCTAAATCGTTCCTTTTGTGATTATAGGTACTTTGGAAGTGAAATCTGGAAAAAGAAGCAATTCGGACGTTTTTGGAGCATAAAAGTGAAGAAAACGCCAAAGTCTTAATTTTCCATGCTGGGAACAGTAGGTGACGGCGTCAAGAGCAACTTCCTGACGGCGTCAAGAGCAAAATTCCATGACAATCCAGAAGAGATTTGACGGCGTCATGAAGGTAGGGCGTCAAGAGTAAAAGTCATGACAGCCTGGAAATGATTAAGTCTTGACGGCGTCAAATGTAGATCAAGGCAGTCCGAAATTAATTTTGGCGGCGAGGTGACGGCGTCACAAGCTTTGTCTTGACGCCGTCAGCCCCTTTTCCTATATATAGTTTTCTAATTTTTCACATTTGGGAGAGAAGTTTTGGGAGAAACCCTAAGTACGATTTTGGTGTAACTTTACAGGTTTTTCAAGGGTTCCAACCCCTTGATACCTTGCATGTGTAATCAAGATAAGTGTTCTTTTAATTCAATCAATATGTCTATGTGTTGGTTGTCTATATCTTGTTCTTGTCTTAATTCCATCATGCTAGGCTAGATCTATCTTGTGTTTGCTTAGATCTAATGAAACCTAGATGTTGATTATGTGTTGATTACTTGTTTATTCTTGTCTTAGATGAATGATTTATATTTTAGGCTTAAGAAAACTGGCAGATCTCCAATTGGTAACATGCTTGAACGTCTTAAGAAACATGAACCGACGCGCACTAGGTCTTTATTGGTTGTATTTAATGCATGAGCCACTGTTTACAATCCCTATAGTTGTGCTGGGCATGGTGTAGGAGGAGATAAGAGCTCATAGAATTGGGGAGTTAAGTGTGTCACCCCATGAATGGTATTAAGGAATACGATCCGTCATCCATGCAATTATAACAAGTAATTAACGTGTAAAAGATGTCTAGGGAGTAGTGAAATCTAAGTAAACACATTTTCTCCAATTACTGCTCACAACTTTAGTATAATTTAGTTTATTTTCATTTCTAGTATTTTATTTTGATTACATCTTAGTATTGGGTTAGTTGAATAACAACTAATTCCGCCCAAATCCTTCAAACCCGAGATTTTAATTGCTTTCTTAAAAAATATAAAAATACAAAAATAATCTTCCTTCATCTTTAGAACTAGTATTTAGGTTTTCTAATCCTAGCGACACTATTCCTAAGCTGAACGATCAATCCCCCGGTACTCGTCACTATTCTATACTACAACGATCAGGTACACTGCCTGGTGGGGGTTGTAAGCTTCTCAAGATCCCTTGAGAGGTAAAGCCTGGTGCGATTCCCACGTATCAAGTTTTTGGCGCTGCAGCCCGGGGAATAGTTATTGTCTAGGTTAGAATTTCTTTTTATTAGGTCTACTTGCTAGATTCCTTTCTAGTAAGATTTTATTTTTTATTTTTAGGTCATCTTTAGTCTATCTTTTTGTTTGTGCCTTTGTTAGGGAACTTAATAGGTTGATTAAGGTTGAGCTCGAACATGCATTTAGTGACCTAGCGACCGCCTTGTATTCAAATGAGGACCTAGGGCCTAATGATGTTGTGAATGTTATTGAGGGACTTGAAGAGGGGGAAATAGATCCGAAGCTTAATGACTATTTTAATCTATACCCCACTAAGGAGGAGATTGCATATTATAATAATCTTATTGATAACCCGCGATCTCCTTTCACCATAATCGAACCTAAGATAAAGAGAGGCGATCCTAAGAATGCTAAGATAGCATGTATGATTGGGTATAGGCACATTAACAATGCTTACATTGACTTTAAATCCCCAATCAACATTATGTCCTCAAGTATCTATAATGATATAGTGAAAACAAGACTTGAACCTAGAAAAGATCCCAAATACCCCGGTGGAGTTTGTAACTTTGTCGGGAGAGTCAAAGGTCTACATGTCTTTGTTGGTAATTTCACTTTTGTCACCGACTTTATGATTGTGGAAGATCTTGCTAATGTTATTGATTGTCGGTTATCAAATGTTGTGTTTGGCAAACCGTTTGTTGAGGAGTCTAAGTTGGAATATGATGAGATAGAAGGAACGATCCGATTCGCAAGTAGCACCGATAGTATCACTTATAGGATGCCTAATAGGATGAAAGAATTTCGCTTTATATCCCGGTTTGATAAGGACAACGTTGGTGCTTTTGAGGACATCAACGAAGAGGATAAGAAAAAGGGCATGAATTATGTATGGGAAAAAAAGGAGTCTTTATTACAAAGATTGCTTGGCCCTAGGACCAAGGTATAAAGTCGATAAGGAATTTGCCCAAATGATTATGGGGGCGGTTGAGAAAAAGGTGATTGGTTTCTACAAGGAGTATCTACAATCGGAGAGTGAAACCAATGATGAGGTCACGTAGTAACCCATGACCTTGAGTCTAGCTACAAGACTCGTAAATAAAGAAAAGCGCTTCGTGGGAGGCAACCCATGTTTTGTGTGATTTTATTTTGTTTGTTTGTTATTTGTTTCCATATGCATGCTTAATTTTTATTGTTGGTAGATCATGTTTCTCAATTAAGAAGTGGAAATACTTTACTTTGTTGTTTAGCCTAGTCTTAACTCCACCTAAAAGTATTTTTGCAAAAGATAAGTGTAAGTGGAAACCCCAAATATGTTTTCAAGAAACAAACCGATCATGATTCTCCACAATATTAAATGAACATGTATATTCGTATTTGTTAGAGTCAAATGCTTGTATTGAGTCATAATGAAGTTTTGCAGGATTTTCCAGGAAGTAGGACCAAGTTTTTCCAGAAATTTTCCGGAAACTTAACATAAGAATTTCTTCAGGTCAATTCTGACGGCGTCAGGAGTTTACTCTTGACGGCGTCAGGTGTAAAAATCTGGAAATTTTACCGGTTTTGTTTTTCTAACGGAGTCTTATGGTTTTTGTGAATTATTAAGTTTTATAATCTCCAGGAGATCTGCAAACTTCATTCCACAAGCATTATATCTTATCTTGTTTTCTAGGATTTAGTAACTTATATAGGATGCCACCGATTTTACGCGAGGTTGACTTGTCTATTTTGTCAGGTTTTACAGGTTACGTATGACAAGAAGATGATTTACATTCTGGAAGGGAAACTTTGATTGTTCATTTTCTTGGAGGAAGATTTAACCTGGCCCACCTATTATCCATACCAAGCGAATCAGGGGAGTATTTGATTTCATTCTTTTTATTTTTTCACTTTTACATTCTTTACTTGAACATTGGGGATAATGTTCATCTTAAGTGTAAGGGGAGGGTAAAAAGATGATACCTTACATATGCACTTTCGCTTGAGTTTGTTTTGTTTAATGGTAGATGTGTAATAAAACTATGAGAAATACTTGTTAGTGTAATTTTAGCGCAAAATTTAAAATTTTTTACAACATTTAGGAGTGAAACTTTAGCCATAGCAAGCGTCTCATGGATAGGAGATTGTATGACTAGCACATAACCGTATATTCAGAAAAATTTTCCACCCAAATATGTGAGGTTCGCCTTTAGATTTGATAGGAAAAACATTTACTATTAGTGCTTATGAGTGTACCGGTAGCATTTAGATTCTAGAACTTACGTTAGTGATGCATCCCGAGACCGCTAGTGAGACTACATTCGTGTAGTAGGATTTACTACATGATAAGAGGCATTAGGATCACCCTTGTGTTAAACCCGTATTATGATTACTTGACCATTTAAGTCATATTACTTGGCTAGTTAAGTCAACTAATTTTTCTCACACCCTTAGCGTTGTACTCATTTTTAGTACACGAAACCCCTAGTACACCCCTCCAAGCCTATCTTTTCGTTTCTAACTTTAAGCATCTTACTTAAAGGAAGAATTTGTAACACCCTACTTAAATGTACAACCAAATCGCCTTAGCCTTCCGTGTATGCGCTCATTTTTAGTGCATTATTGTTATTTGTTAAACCCTAAGTTAACTTTCTAATTGATTACATGGTTGCTAAGTCGAGTCATATCCTTGTACATATTGTTTTGGGACGATTGGGACTCATGGGTAAAGTACTTATTTATGGAGTAATGGGGAAGAACATAATATTATTACCCCCATATGTACGTTAATCTTAAAAGTGCTCCAAGTGTTTGATTTTCTTAATTCGAGTCATTAGATTAGTTAATTGTAAAGTATGTGAAGATTCAAGTGTAAGGGAAATGTTCATTCCCTATGATGTATTATTTAGGATGGTAGTGTAAGAGTGTATGCAAAAAAAAAAAAAAAAAAAAAAAAAAAAAAAAAAAAAAAAAAAACATACGGACTACCATCCCTTTTCATTCTATGTTCATTTTATGTTTTTGTTATTTTTCATTTATTAGCTTAATTCGAGTCTAGTCTTGGCTTAGCAACGCCATATTGTACATGTAATTAACCAAGATTGTTAACTCGCCACCAGTAAAACTTCCTTTATCCAACAAAACCGTGTATTTCATATCCCTACACCTAACGTTACAACCCTTTAAAAGACCTCTTTGATAGTTTATCCTAGGTGTTTACGCCATGTGGTGGAGGTTTGATCCTTTCCCAAGCCTATGGTAATCTATTTTGCTATGACAAGTAGTGAGAGATATCTTCCGTTTTCATTTTGTAATTTACACTTTATTACACCCGAGAGATGTGAGTATCTAAACACTATTTGTGAGGTGCTAGTGTATGACCTCCATGCTTGTCTATTGGTCTTTAGTGGAACGATTATTTGTTGTAATTACTTTTATATTAGTGTTAAATGACCCCTAACTTGTATTTTGAGTAGAATAAAAGCGCATTTGCTCGAGGACAAGCAAATCTCAAGTGTAAGGGTATATGATGAGGCGAAAAATGGTCCGTTTTTAGGAGGTCATTTAAGCCCGAATTCGAATTTATTTGATCAAATATTGCCCTAAATCATTCCTTTTGTGATTTTAGGTACTTTGGGAGTGAAATCTGGAAAAGGAAGCAATTCGGACGTTTTTGGAGCATAAAAGTGAAGAAAATGCCAAAGTTTTAATTTTCCATGCTGGGAATAGTAGGTGACGGCGTCAAGAGCAACTTCCTGACGGCGTCAAGAGCAAAATTCCATGACGATCCAGAAGAGATTTGACGGTGTCATGAAGGTAGGGCGTCAACAGTAAAAGTCATGACGGCCTGGAAATGATTAAGTCTTGACGGCGTCAAATGTAGATCAAGGCAGTCCGAAATTAGTTTTGGCGGCGAGGTGACGGCGTCACAAGCTTTGTCTTGACGCCGTCAGCCCCCTTTTCCTATATATAGTTTTCTAATTTTTCACATTTGGGAGAGAAGTTTTGGGAGAAACCATAAGTACGATTTTGGTGTAACTTTACAGGTTTTTCAAGGGTTCCATCCCCTTGATACCTTGCGTGTGTAATCAAGATAAGTTTTCTTTTAATTCAATCAATATGTCTATGTGTTGGTTGTCTATATCTTGTTCTTGTCTTAATTCCATCATGCTAGGCTAGATCTATCTTGTGTTTGCTTACATCTAATGAAACCTAGATGTTGATTATGTGTTGATTATTTGTTTATTCTTGTCTTGGATGAATGATTTATATGTTAGGCTTAAGAAAACTGGCAGATCTCCAATTGGTAACATGCTTGAACGTCTTAAGAAACATGAACCGACGCGCACTAGGTCTTTATTGGTTGTAGAGTAAATTGCAAAAATCGTCCCTAAAGTTTGACCAATTTGCATGTTTCGTCCCACATATTTCGAAACTGCAAGGATCGTCCCTAAATTTTGCCCGTGTGCATGTATCGTCCCTAAAGTTTTGGCCCCGTGTGCATGTATCGTCCCTAAAGTTTGACCAATTTGGGACGATATATGCCCCAAAAAGGACGATATATGCCCCAAAGGTTAACTTTAAGGACGATCCTTGCAGTTTCGAAATATGTGGGATGAAACATGCAAATTGGTCAAACTTTAGGGACGATTTTTGCAATTTACTCTTGGTTGTATTTAATGCATGAGCCACTGTTTACAATCCCTATAGTTGTGATGGGCATGGTGTAGGAGGAGATAAGAGCTCATAGAATTGGGGAGTTAAGTGTGCCACCCCATGAATGGTATTAAGGAATACGATCCGTCATCCATGCAATTATAACAAGTAATTAACGTGTAAAAGATGTCTAGGGAGTAGTGAAATCTAAGTAAACACATTTTCTCCAATTACTACTCACAACTTTAGTATAATTTAGTTTATTTTCATTTCTAGTATTTTATTTTGATTGCATCTTAGTATTGGGTTAGTTGAATAGCAACTAATTCCGCCCAAATCCTTCAAACCCGAGATTTTAATTGCTTTCTTAAAAAATATAAAAATACAAAAATAATCTTCCTTCATCTTTAGAACTAGTATTTAGGTTTTCTAATCCTAGCGACACTATTCCTAAGCTGAACGATCAATCCCTCGGTACTTATCACTATACTATACTACAACGATCAGGTACACTGCCTGGTGGGGGTTGTAAGCTTCTCAAGATCCCTTGAGAGGTAAAGCCTGGTGCGATTCCCACGTATCATCTCAGTTCCTCCCGTTGCTTGTCATGCGAGGAGGGAGTTCGAAGGTCTTGGCTGCCTTCTCAGTAGCCAGAATTTCCTTTGGGGACTTCGTCAGGCTTTCCCATAAACCAGAGTTAGGACTCTTGTTGTATGGGGTAAACCTGTTATGGCCTTTGTATTTGTTCTTCGTTCCTTCCCACGAAGACGGCTTTACTCCCTTGTTGTTCTCCATCGGAGCTCCATTGGTGGATACTTATTTGGCTTCTATCCATGTGTATGTTTTTTCTATCATGCCTTTGTATGTTGCCGGAAGATCTGTGGATAAGAATTCCACAAGAGTCCGGTTGCGTAGGCCATGGACGAAGCCGGAAATGCGTTGCTCTTCGTGTAATCCTAGAATCTGCAAAGTTTCGTCAGTGTACCTAGTAACGAAATTTCTTGTGCTTTCGTTCTCTTTCTGCTTAATGTTGTGCACTGTGAGGTGTGTCCTTGTAAACTTCTTTTGTTGGCTAAAGTGAGATCGAAACTTAGCCTTCAAATCATCAAGGTTGATAATGCTTCCCGGTTTCTGCCCATTCCACCAAATACATGCGGAATCTCGGAGGGTATATGTGAACATATGACAGGCCACGAGCATGACCCATTTCTACATTCTTATGGCTCCTTCGAATAAATGCAGGAAATTATCTGGATCCCCCTTCCCATCATAGGTGCCTATATGTGAAGGCATCTTTAGACTATCCGTCAAGGGATAATCTTCAATCCATCTTATAAAGGGTATCTAGCTCTTCGTAGTTAGCATCGACAAAGGCGGGGATAATGATGAGCTCTGGATTAGCTGACGTGGATGCGTGATGGTTGGGCGTTATTCAAGGTGAGATCGTGTGGTAAAGGTGGAGGCCGTGATTGGCGGAAGGTTGTTGGTGTCAGTTACGGGTAAAGGAGTTAAAGACGAGAAACCCAGTGGGGGTGTAATCTCTCTTTCTGGATTCATGCCGAAATAATAGCGAGTGTATTTGACTTGGTTATTCTACTTGGAAATAACGGGACTAATTGTAGCGGGTCTCACGGATGGCGCCACTGATTGTACAATAATTCGCACTACCAGGCCTTCGATGGTGATCAAAGGAAATGAGGGGTGTTGTGATTACTCCAAGCTTGGATATAACCTGAAATAAGAAATACTAAAACACTACGTTAGGTGATTGCGCAGGAGTTGGACCCTGCGAACCACCTCCGGCGTGTGAATAAGTGATCGGTATGAGAGTTTAAGTATAGATGTAGTAAAGTAAGGTGAGAGAGATTGCATACCAGATTTGTCATCGTCTAGGACTATTTATAGGTGAAGAAAACGGTCATGGAGAGTGGTCACACGTTTGAGAGAGATCATGGGGGCGTCCCATGATTTGTGGTAACCGCTAGGGTTTAGTGTCCCACTCCTCCTGGTTTAGCGGGGTAGCTAAAGAGAAAGAGGAGACGTGGGTAAGACTTGGTCTCACCAATGTTTGGACTTGGCATTGTTCCGTCCTTAAAACTTATCGAGAGATACCTCGAAGGGCTTAATCCTTCGATTGGCGAATTCCCACTTGGTAACTAGATCATTAATGATTTGTTTTACGCGAAAGAAAGTTTAAAGAGGCTAGCCAAAGCCTTTGATTATGTAAGTTACGATCAGACTCGAAGGGGTATCCTTCGAGCTAATCGGAGGGTACATCATCAATTAGAAACATGTTTTTGAGGTTCATTAGAAGTAGCACCCGCGTAAGAAACCGATTTCACTCCAGTACCATTTGTAGTATCAACCTTATGAGCATTAGGACCAGAAGTTGCACACTTATTCATATTCACATTTGTCCCAAACGAAGGAGGAGTACTTGGAAGATTAACTGCATTAGCACCAATCTCACTTTGAATTTTATTCATGGCTTCATCAAAATTCTTCTGCGCATTATCAATCAATTGCTTTAAATTTTCAGCACTTCTAACCGGCTCCAAGTGGTCACCATGTGATGTATCTTTCGTAAGTGGAATTGGCTCCACTTTCTAAGTACCATTCTTCGAACAATCAGGTGCATCATCCACATTCAAACTAACACTACTAGGGTTCATCGTTGAGGGTGTACTCAACTCACCAAAACTAGTAGTGGCCGTTTGAATATTACCAAGTAAAACCGGCTCCACCAGGTCCTGTTTGCTCCCAACCAATTTAGCAACATCATAATCATCAGCATGCACTATGCCATCAATTGCACTATTAGCTTCAATATTAGGGTTTGGTTCAACCCTAACAGCCGTAAGTTGAGGCGCAATAGTATTACCGACATCCCCTTCCTTCAAAGGTTGCATTCGGGCAGTTAATCCATCAATATCACCATGCACACTACCAGCAGACTTAGAAGTATTCGACTTACTTGTTTAGCTAAGAAACCCCTTGTTCATCGTTGGCTCATTAATCGACTCTCTAATAGCATGAGACACCATATTCTCCGTATTATGATCACCATAAGCCCTTGACTTAGACGAAGAACTAATATTCAAGAATCCCTTTTCCATCACTCTCTCTCAAACCCACAACCAGTATCAAGAAACAAGCACAAAACAAAATCCAGCAGCAGCAAACACGATAAACAATATCAAAAAGAGAAAACCCTAACCAACAAGTTAGGGTTTTTAATGCATGAAGTGCGAAAACCTAACCCATCAGGAAGATCGTATCAAGTAAAAATAAAGAATCGATGTTTCTGTCAGGTTCTTGATCAAGGAAGTAAGATGGAGTTTGTAATTTCAAGCTCGATCAACTGTCCCCGTCAATTCTAACGTTGTTTTTTTATTACTACAATATTAATTTGAATCAATCACAACAGATGTGCAGCAAACTGCAGCAAAGGGAAAAGATTGAGCAAGAATTTGAGAATTCATAAAAGGTGTGATAACTAATCTTGACGACATGATCCATTAGAGAATTTCAAAGATCAATGGTTGAAAAGTGAAGAACATATGCATACATGGGCGAGAATCCTCACGCACATATAATTCGAGGCATCCCTGTCATCGGCATACTACATATGTCAGTTACTTATACTTAGAATTAAAGTTATAAGTTAGCAGTATTAGTTATGAGTGACCTGAAAAGTATCATAGATATTGTTATTCTAAAACAAAGGGTTAATCTAACGGCATTGATATGTACACATACACTTTTACTAATTGCAAAGGCTGACCCAATGCAATGGCGGGTGTAGCACAGGTTACACCCATTTTTATCCCACGTAGTGCAATAATCTTCAAAAATTTCGTATTTTGAATATGTGCAACATCCATTTATATTTTATGATACTGGAGCTATTTTTCGTATAACTGTTGTTTAGCCTTTAAATCTTTAAATTTTGAAGCATTTTTGGTGTATATTATGTTTTTCGTATAACTCATATATATAGCTTTTGAAGCACATCCAAATCTTAAAACGTCCAAGAGATAACTCGTGTAGCTTTTGTTTAGCTCTTTCTATATTTTTTAGTATTTAGGCTTTTTTGTGCTACACTTGTCTTAAATTCTGGATCTGCCACTGTATAATTGAATAGTATACCAAATTAAGTACCTTAACACAACTTTCCCAAGAAACTAATTCATATTAATATTAATAGATTAAGACTCGAGAGTTTTAACAAATTAAGAAAAACAGAACGGTGTCTTATTGATATCATAACATTTATTAGTACATCAAGATTGAACTTTTATTACATTATTTGTTAATCACATATATTACTACATCAAAGTGCAAGCATCCATCATGGCAAAACTTGTTATGCCTTCTTGAACTTGACGTTAAGAGGCTTGTTATTTAGAGTCAAACTTCTACGTCCTCTTTCACTAAGTGTTATACCAATATCTGCACAAGCTGGCTTGCAAGTTTTGCACACGTAGGGACAATACACAAGCTTGTAGTGATTATCCTCATACTTTTGTATCTTGAACCAATTGTTTATGGTCTCTGGTCCGGGCCTTCCTAAATTCCCCTGACTCGACAAGGTCCGTTCCCCAACATCATGAGTATGTACCCTCCAAACTGCATTTGGAACACACGCAAGTGGATCCACAAACATAATGTTAAGATCTGTTGATTCGTGAATGATGCCATCTTTGTTGGGGTTCGCTGGTATGAATTTCAAGGGTGTCCCAGGCAGCACCTCACTAACTACTTGGGCAACTTCCGTGGGACATAACTCGCCGCTTCCACGGGCTGTGATTAAGCCACCACCCATGCCATGCATGACGGGCAAGATGTAGTACTTGTTGCCAGATTTAAGGATGTTCCAGTCAGTATCGCGTACCGGAGTTGTGTTTTGGCATGACGAAAGTGTAAGTATGGATAACACAATGAAAATGAAGATTGATTCTCTCATCATTTTTTTTTTGGATATTTATTATTATTATTATTATTATTATTATTATTATTATTATTATTATTATTATTATTATTTTATTGTTTTCTTTGTAAGTTTTGGTAGCGATATGCATGACACACTTATAGTCATGTAAGTGTTACCAAAATAGAATTATGGATGATGTGCTTGTTATAGCAAGATAGAAATATATCGAAACGATTACGATATATTTTTCTATGTTTTATCCATCATATATGTATTGTAATATGTTTCTTGTTAATTTACAAAATATGATATAAATGAACTTCTAAGTTCTAATTAAGGCTCTACTCATACACCAGATTTAAGTTAACATAAATGAAAATCAAGAATTTGTGAGCCCCATTGATTGATCTTCTCAGATATCATTTCCTTGCCAATCTTACTCGGGTTTGCTTTTTCTACCATTTCATCCACTCATTACCCGCCCACCCGGTCTAACATTCATCCCACAACAGCAAGACCCAACCGCTTGTTTTGACCCGACCCAGACCTGGATTTTGCCTCCATTCTGGAATGCAGAACAAGAACTTATCATTGTTGCTGCTTAAGTTCAGCAATGCCACTTATGGACCCCACTTCATCACTCCTCAGATTTGTACGAATAACTAATTGCTAATGGGCCTTATGAGAGCTCGGTGCAGTTACCCTATGGCATGCTATAGGGTTTCTTTTGCACCCATGGCACCGCCAAACTCAGGTCAGGTCTACACCGTGTGTCGGTGTTATAAGGTTGGCATGGTGTTATACGTATTTTTTAAAAAAAATTGTTAAGTGAGTGATGTACTTTTTGTGGTGTGTTATAGAAATAATATTGAGAATTGTGTTTATGTTATAGGAGTGTTATAGGGTTATTGTGACATGGCAGTGTCTATAAACCTTATATGGTGCAAAGTGCACCCACTAAGTATAAGGGTTCACTTATATTAGTTATGCGTAAAACTTTTTAACTATGGTAAATTCAATCCTTAACTTTTTTTTTTTTTTTTTTTTTTTTTTTTTTTTTTTTTTTTTTAATTCAATCCTTAGGAAATTAATGGAAGGTGATTTGCACACTATTTTTATTTGTCATCCACCACTAAATTATGCATATCGGTGTTGTACTATGTGCATTACTGGTGTGATTTAGTGGTGTATAGCAAAAAAAAGTTGTGCACAAATCATCTCCCGAGATGAATATTATATATATAAATTGAACATTTACACAATAGAAGCTGTTTTTTATATGAAAGATTTCCTGTCAACGACACCAAATTGACGACGAGTGACATGCTTTGACATTTTTATAGTTGACACCAAATTGAGCAAGACCATTGAATAAGTATATTTTACGACTTAAACTAAATATTACATTGTATGCATTAGTAATTCTGTTTTATTTTTGTAAAAAGTTGACCTAAACACTAGGGATGTTAGGTAAATTTTGTTTTGGATAAATATGTAGCTTTTTGAATGTTTCTTAATTTGAATCGGTTTGACAATTAAGTCATTCGATTTCTTATAAATAAGGAACAATAACATTAGTTTTCTTTGAACATTTGAATAAAAATTTTGTGTTTGTTATCTTTGAATTTGGTTTTGTATTTGATTTTATAATTTGAATATTGTTTCCGCTTCGTTTGTCGATTTATTTGTTATTTGTTTTGTCTTTTCATTAATAACAAAGTGCCATCAATGCTATCTTTGTTTAGCCATGAAGAAAAAATAACAAAAATAATAATAATAATAATAATAATAATAATAATAATAATAAAATAAAAATTGACTTTTTGAGTTTGCTATCACCACCTAGTTTTTGGTTTTGATTTTTTTTTTTTTGGGTGGGAATCATTTGACTTGTGATTGGGTGGAGTTGGGCCACTATTTGACTTTTGGGGTGTGACTTTTTGTTAGTTTTTGGGTTTGGTTGATTTTTTAGGGAGATAATGGGTTACGGTTGAGCAATCATTTGACTTGTGATTGGGGAATAATTTGGATGTATGCATAGTTTTTGTGATTGGGTTAGATGCGCTATAGAGTTGGGCCACCATTTGACTTTTGGGGTGTGATTTTGTTTTCTTTAATCTTGAATCCTAATTTGCTATCAAGAGTGTAACTGTATAAATTTGGATTTTGTTAATTTACTTTTGTTATTTTGAGTTTGGGTCATAATTCAAATGAGTATGTAGGCATCTGCGCGT
The DNA here is from genome assembly GCA_030686995.1 of Artemisia argyi. Lineage (NCBI taxonomy): Eukaryota > Viridiplantae > Streptophyta > Magnoliopsida > Asterales > Asteraceae > Artemisia > Artemisia argyi. The sequence goes on from CM060708.1 coordinate 157,891,400, forward strand.
AGCAGCGTGGCCTATTGTTGTCGATGCATGTGTTTTTTTAAGTAGCAAAATTCTGGTTTTATAACTTTTTTTAAGATTCCGGCGTAACTGTTAAAAAAAATTTAACGTTGAGGTGAGAAGGTGTAACCAATTTTTAGCATGCGTGCGTGTTTCGTAGTTTCAAAATTGGTTATACATGCACTTGCATTTACTATAGCTTAAGGGTGTGTTTTAATCTTCTTTTCTTCATAAAACATATACTGTATTAAAGTTAAAGAATTTCAACTTCAACAACTAAAACAAACCCAAATCTTCCAACAACAAACCCAACCATATCAACCCTAATTTTCCCAACAACAATCACCATAACCCAAACAATCCAAACCCGCAAAGCCGTTGTCACCCAAAAAAAAAAAAAAAAAAAAAAAAAAAAAAAAAAAAAGGCATAAGGGACACTTATCATCATTTAGTAACTTTTTATAGATGGATCCAACTTTTCATTTGATTCCCTCCTACACCTTAACCCGAGGCACCAAGTTATTTTTTCAGAACAGATAACAATTCATGAAAAATTCATGATTAGTATCATAATTTTGGACCACGGGAATTTCAATTCTCTAGTGGAGAATAAAAAACGTGCGCCCACCATAAGAGAATGATCATACCGAATTACCGATATACATACTTTTCTCTGCAATCGTAAATATATAATGCAAAACTGTTCAATTCTTATGACCCTTTAACTTCAACCCAATTGTTCAATTATTTTTTCCTTTCTAGCACCTAAACATGCGCATACTCACCGGGAAACCACCCTTTGCGTTCTTGTTTATTTTCCTATATTTAGTAAATACCATCACGTTTGCTCAACCCGATTTCCTTTCTTATTACTGTGAAAACGCGGCTAATTATACCAGAAACAGCTCGTACCAGAGAAATCTAGACACAACCCTCTCTGCCCTTCCAAACACCAACTCTGGCTTTGGTTTCTTTAACCGTTCCACAGGCCAAGGCAGCGATACAGTCCACTCTGTTGCCCTATGTCGAGGTGACGTCAATCTGGATGCTTGTCAAAGTTGTCTTAATGATTCAATTGCTAAATTGCGACAAATATGTCCTAACCAAAAAGAAGCTATAGGATACTACGACAACTGTATACTAAAATACTCAAACCAGACTATACTAGGAAAAACTGATATAAAGTTCTATGTGTTTTTGTTGAATACACAAAATGCTTCGGATGTTGAAAGGTTCAATGGGGCCTTGTCAATTTTGTTAAATGATCTGACAGCTAATGCATCGGCTGGTGGTTCGCTCCGCAAGTTTGCTGCTGGTAACACTCGTGGACCAGGTTTTACAACCATCTATGCCCTTGTCCAGTGTACTCCGGATTTATCACAGCAGCAGTGCAACGAGTGCTTGGGAGACGGAATTACTCAGTTTTCGAATCGGTTTAGTGGGAGAATTGGAGGAAGGACTCTCCTACCTATGTGTACTTTTAGGTACGAGAGTTATCGATTTTTTAACGATAGTACTCTTGCTATCCCACCACCACCTCCACGTACCGAATTTACCATCATCAGGTACGAAATTAGTAAGTTTCATACGGGCTATAATTGTGTTATATGCAATAAATAACACGTTATATAAAATTCCAATTATATAGCCATTAGTAATTGGTGATCTGCTATGTATCGTCCTTTAGTTTAGTTTATTTTGCTAATTTTTCATTATATATTGATGCCCTTAAAAAAGTCATTAGTTATTATAAGAGTAAACTTTAAAATACGTGATTTACCCATTTTCAAATAATACATCCCTCGCCGTTAAGTTGAAATATATACATCCATCCGTTAATAAACGTTAATCACCATACATCCATGAGGACGAACGTGCAATTTTTTTCCCGTTATCTTTTAACTTGGATCTAACATGACGGAAATATTTGTACCGTTAGTCCCCAAAGGTGTATAAAGTCTAACGTGTGTTATATTTTACTTTTATTATTATTATTATTATTATTATTATTATTATTATTATTATTATTATTTAATGTTCCGTATTTTATAATCTATATTTTCTTTATTTAATTATCTATTGTTTTGTATTTTTATTTTTATTGTTTTTATTTAATTTTAATTTTTATATTTTTTAATCTTTTATTTATTATTATTATTATTATTATTATTATTATTGGTTTCACTACAAAATCCAACCCAAATACCATTTATCTCTATTTTCTTCAAACAATAAAAATCAAAATCGAAACACATTCTAACCTCATCTTTGTATTCTTCAACCTCATTTTTTTTTATTAAGTATCAATTACTTCATTTTGAAAAATGAATTGGTTGATAATTGATATAAGAAAGAGGTTGAAAAATATGAAGAGGGATTAGAAGGTTTTGGATACTCATTTATCTATCAAGTATATAATAATAATAATAATAATAATAATAATAACTTTGTTATAGAGAGTGGGGCCTAAATAGTATTTTGGCTTTTCATTAATTTCTTGTAAATTTAATAAATTTATAATAAAATAATAATAATAATAATAATAATAATAACAAAAAATTAAAAGTAAATACTAAAAAATATAAAATATAAAAATAAACATAAAGATAAAAACAATAATAAATAAAATAAATAAAAATAATAATTATAACAAACTATAAACATGATACATCCCTGAGAACTAATGGTGCAAATATTTCCATTATGTTAGATCCTGATAGATGTATGGTGGTTAACATTTATTAATTGAGAGATGTATATTTCTCAACTTATCGACGAAAGATGTATTGTGTGAAAATAGGTAAACCACATGTATATATTTTAGAGTTTACTCTTATTATAATCTTCGAAATAATATGCTCTTTGAGAGAGAGAGGGTAAAAAGGACTATTCTTTTTAAATAATAATCAATGGATTTTACTGTAATAATGTTACGAGTAAAATACACCATTCGTTTCTGAAGTTATACTCAATACACATGTTTTTCCCAATTTCAAAATAATTCTGCCATCCATCCTCAGCATCTCTGTTTTGCATCACACTGATCAAGTCATGTTAGTCGTCTCTCGTTATGACTAAAGGCAATTTAGTCATTTCCTCTCTTTGTCATCCCAATCTTCTTCAACCACACACGATTTTTATGTGATTCATGTGTACAGGGACGAAACTTATAAGGGAATGAGGAAGGTCGTGCCCTCGAATATTTTGACCCTATGCATATTTTATACCTTTTTATATATGGTTTTAGTCATTTGTAATACAAAAATTTTAGTGTACTGTATATCGGTCCTCCTAAAATAAATAATTTTCAACTTGACCCCTTCAATAACAACTTTCAAGTTCCGTCCCTGCATGCGTACCCTCAAGAAGAAAAACTAAAATAGGATCCAGTAAGAAGAAAAACTAAAATAAGAAGAATAACAAGAATTTCTAGCCACGCATTTCAAATAGAAGGGAGAATTTTAAGAGGAGGTGTGTGCCTCTATTTTTGTAGGTGCTTCTGAAATGAGTGGCTATGGTTTCTTCTTATCATTCTTATTTTAATTTTTCTTCTTATTCGATTTTAACTCATGTATCTAAATGTGCACAATATTATCGAGGTGAATGAATGACCTGGTCAAAATTATTGTTTTAGTATTCCATGCACGTTTACATTTTCTCATGCAAGTTTCATGTAGGTTACATTGGGTAGGTTATTAGTGTAGGTTAGTGGGTACATTAGAGTTAGCAGGTACTTATTACTTTGAAGTTAAGAAGAAAATTGATGAAAGTCTTAGTTTCTCTCTAGGGTGTTTTTTTTTTTTTTTTTTTTTTTTTTTTTTTTTTTTGTGAGTGTTGCCTACTCAAAGGGCCTTATCCATCTCGTCTCGTATCTACTTTTTGGGATAAAAACCAAGGCTGATGTTCATCTGGATTATCTTTGTTTTTGCCTTGGAAAGTGAAGGTTCTTTTAATTTAACAAACTAGTTATAGTAGTTGTAGGTTAGGTTGCAGTACATGTGGCTGTCGCTATCGGATCTGTAATGTGTTTGTGAGGTTGGACTTTACTTTAAAGAGATATTGTTTGTCAAAAACAGTAATGGTGGTAGACTGGTACACCTTCCTGGTTCTTTCTTTTTCATTCTTATCTCATTTTCAACTGACCTGTCGATGGTTTTTATAAGAGATCTAATAATCCTTTTACTACAAAGATCGTGTCTTCCTTTTTGTGCTTGGTTTGGATCGGTCAAGGTTATTAAAAAGAGTTTCGAATAGAATGGTGGTGGTGGTGGTGGCTGTGGTGGCAATGGTGGCGGTGGTGAAGAAGGTGTGTTTGGGCGATAAAAATTGTGTGTGGTTGAAGATAATTGGGGATGACAAAGAGAGAAAATGACTAAATTGCCCTTAGTCAACGGGATTAATGGGGTGTAACGTGAGACGACTAATATAACTTGGTCAACGGGACTAACTAGGATGCAAAATAGAGATATGAGGGATGGATGGCAGACTTAATTTGAAATTGGGACCAAACGTGTATAGTGGATACTACTTCAGAGACGAAGGATGTATTTTACTCTAATCTATACTACTTATAAAGCATTTATCACTCTTTCTCTTTCATTTTTTAAGATTTTCATATATAGATTTTAAGTAAATACAACTAATTAAGCTATATGTACAATTATTTTATGTATAAACACCTACACATATTGACCGGTCAACATTTTTAATTAATGTCATATTTAAAACACCCATTTGGTAAAAGGCATAATTAATAAAACACAATATACAAACTAGTTGAAGCACAAATACAAGTAATAAAACGCTCATATAATTAATACACTATTTAATTCACCTATTCACCAAAATATTCAATTATCTAACCATAATGTACAATCTAATCAAGCTATTAAGCCAAACACTTAAAAATAAAGCCATTAGGCTGCCCGCAGTGGTCGGTCGGTCGACTGGTTTGGTCGCCGCTGCGCCAACTAATGAATGAGGGTCGAACTGGGTCGGTCAGCTCTAAAATTGATGAAGGGTGATTTTACTGAAGAAAAGAATTAAGATTTTGTTTGGGTATCTTTGGTTAACATGAGATGGAATTATACCAGTGCCTTAACTAAAGTTATTGCTATTTGTAAATTAATTGTTTAATAAAAGTATAGCCGCATAACATCACATTGTCATAAAATATAGTCACAGGGTGCCCGCCACCGCATCACGCAGGTACCCTGCTAGTATTATTTAAAAAAGAAAAGAAAAGTAAAGATCAGTTACCTTGCCTTAACAAATAGAGGGACCTTGGTGTTAATATAGCTAGCAAGTTTTTTTATTTTGCCTTTTAACATGCGCAATTTATACACTCTCTATTTCAAAATATAAGTTCATTTTATTATTTTTTATTGTCACAAATTAACGTACATTTTCAATTTCTAGCAATTAAAAATGCTTATAAGTGGGTGAGAATGAAATTTTATTAATATTTGATATTATAAGTGGCCTACTTTTCTTAAATTTTGTGAAATATGAAAATAGACAATTAATTTGGGACGAAAGGAGTATATTGTTACGTGGTTATTATCAAGCTTATGTCATTCCAATCATGTTTATGCTATTCACGTTATGTTATGCAAGTTTTATGAATTTAAGTCTCATGATGACCCGTAAGGTCATAATCTCAAGTATTCATATCAACCCGTATGGTCATATTTCCATGTCAAGTACTCATGTCGACCCGTGTGGTCATATTATCATGACAAGTGTTCATGTCTACCCGTGTGGTTACATCATGTTTCATGTTGACTCGTGAGGTCATATTTCATGTTATGTGCTTAATGCACTCATGACATCCTGAGTGGAGTACCGGGAGTTGAATAAGCACTCATAATCCAAAATGGATATTATGCTTAATGCACTCATGACATCCTAAGTAGAGTACCCGTACTTTAAAAACCACTTATGATCCGTAATGGATATTGTGCTTAATGCACTCATGACATGCTAAGTAGAGTACCCATGCTTAAATATCACTCATGATCAACTTATGACCCATAATCGAAATAAGCAACCTTAGTACATGTTTTATATTTTATATTTATTTTTCATGCTTTCGTTTACTCAGTAAGCTTATAACGTATGTTGCTTCATTCTATGTTTTATATAGGTACAGCAAGGGATGATTATAAAGCTTAAGGCAATGGGATTATGGGTGAATAACGGTGAAGCTCGAATATGATAAATGAGCTCTCTCTCCATGCCTCCTTTGATACATCTTGTAATGTCCAAAGAGTCGTCATTTATGATCAAGCAAATAATTTCTAGAAATTATGTCAAGTCATGTAGTTAGTTGTAATGTAAATGCAGTATAAATGGATGTTTATGATAAGGTCAAAATGACCCAATTTTATTAGTAATTGGTCAAAACATGTTTGAAACTACTAAGTATTAGTGTGGTTATGTTTTATGTCAAGTATATTATAGGTCAATTTGTGAATCTTGATTTAAAGGGGTGTTTGGGATAACTCCTTATTTTGTAAAAGAAATGATTCCGCATGTATTTATGTAAATTCCAAGTGCATATATGATGTTTAACATGGATATGATGCATTTTCATAATTTCATGTTTTGTCGACAAGCATATGTATATTTTTTTGAAAAATCTACAAGTTACAGGCCAGAGTGGTTTAACCGCCAGTTGTAACCCAACCGCCGGTCAGAGCCACAACCGCCAGTTAGGGTTTTCCCAACCTTCAGTTAAAGTAGTTTGGTTACTAAAAAGAAATTACGGCTGTTTCATTTTAAATCTTTGAGGTATATGTTTAGCGAGTACATTAATTGGTGAATGTTTATATTCTAAAGTATGATGGTGCTGAGGCACTCATATCAGGCAAGAATATTAATGTTAGCTCTCTTTATTTAAAAGGCTATCATGGGGACTTGAAATGGGAATTACATCACTTTTGTACCATGAAATGACCCATGTCTTTCAATGGAACGGTGAGGGTCAAGCGCCTAGTGGTTTGGTTGAAGGCATTGCTGATTATACAATCTTAGTAGCTAATTATTACCCATGGGGTTTTGCAAATCCCCGGGGATGGGGATAGATGGGACCAAAGGTATGATATAATAGCTTGTTTTCTCGAGTATTGTGATGGGGTCATCAACACATTGCTGCTGAGCGCAACACCTATTTTGCCTGCAAGAAAGAATAATTTTCTTAAAACGTTTACAGTTTTCGTCCTTTAAAATTTGAGTTATACACAAATTACCCTTTTGCTGTAATAGAACAATAGATAACTTCCTTTCTGTTTGCAACATGAATCATTTTCCCTAATTTTATACTCCGTATACAACTCAAACTCATTCTTTTTGTAATTAAAAAAACTGGAAAATATAAACACCCATTCCATTATCTCTTAAATTTGTATATCTTCTTGCTTTTCACACCATCGACCATATCTCCACTAATTGAAATCTTAAAATATAAACACCCATACAAACCATTATTTCAAATGAACTTGAAACGGGTTATGAGTTGGTTTTTTTATTAAAATCAGATTACGCTTATAAAAGTGGGTTTTTACTATTTTGGATTTGTGTTTGATTTTTGAAATCGGTTTAGGATCGAGTAATATGGGTTTTGATAGTTTGGACTCTGGATTGAAATGATGTTTGATTTCTTTTTCGTGATGGAAATTGATATTTAATTTTGGAGTTGATGAAAGTTTAGTGTTTTATATTGATTAGAGGGCAATTAACTATACAAAAAATTGGTATGAATTGATGCATAGATTGGACGATTTTAGGCTCGGTTTGCTAAGCATTTTCGTATGAAATCTAAAATAGAATTATTGAAGATGAAGCAAGTGAAATAAAAGATTGAGTTAATTACCAATTTTGTTCACGTGGTTTACACCTTTTTTCATCTTTTTTCAAGATTTTTACCTTATAAAAAATTGGAAACTCATAAAGAAAGTTGGAGGTTGAAAATGATTTGTATAAAGACCAAACTGCCCTTCAATGGACTAGGACATGGGGCACTTAATGACATTTTTCTAATGGTCCTTTCATCATAGGATTGGTTTGTTATAAATGGACAACTACAAGAACATGCGGTGTAATTATTAAAGTTTAAGGACGAAAGGTAAAAAAATGTGTAAACCACATGGATGAAATTTCGAATTAACTCTTGTCATTATACCTAACTCTTACATGTATTATTGTAAGACCATCATGTGTAATAAGGCAGTCCTATGACTGCGGTCACCACTTCCACATCAGTGATAACTCAGCTTTCTTTCTTTACAACCATAATAAAGAATAAATCTCATGTTACGCCTCGTGCCCGATTTGACCAGAATTTAAAACTTTTTCACGGAAACGCTTTGACTATAATGGACCTCTTGTTACTCTTTTATGAAATGATAAAAATATATAACCAACTAACTCTTAAAAGTATTTTTAAATAAAACTAAACTCAATTACCTTTAAAACTACGGGTGGTATGACTTCCAATGACTTACGGTTTAAAAGATATGATTTTCCAAACATTAGAAAAAAACAACAAAACCTTCCTGATGCACTTAGCCACCGGCTAACCCATTTAGCCTACGGCTAAGTGGTTTAACCTGCGGCTGTTTTCCATAGCCTGCGGCTGAATGGCCTTTGGGTCATAAACAGCCTACGGCTAAATGGGTCTGATCACCCATTTCAATTTCAAAATCATTTTCCAGAAATTATACCTCCCTAACTCGTTAGACCATGAAACTTTCCATATTTACTCATTACATTCATAGGCTCATTTTCATACAAAAATATTTACCATTTGACACTCGGAAGAGTGCTTTACAACTTGATGGGTTTTGTGCCCAAAACCCGTTTTGACCCATTTACACAACAAATCACTTTTACCACTTCCATTGTACATCAAACTTAGCCAACATTGTTAACATAACATATTAAACGTATTCCATAGACACATGACCCATTTACATTCCAAAATGGGTATAATTACATGTTATGCCAAACACCCCTTTAAACATTGACCATATACCATTAAACACACTTTGACGTACCGTTTAATCACCAAAATGTTATGACAACATTATCATACATTTTGACACTTGACTCCACATTACAAACCATTAAAAGACTTTTGAGGGCACAACCTTGACTTGAGCTCAGTATTCTACCCTGCTCTACTTTCTTACCCAAACCTTCCAACATTGCACATATCCAAACCTTGATCTTTAATCCAAGCCATAGCATCACACATGAGCCTACAAAACATTAAACAGTTAAACCGTAAGCTTTTGCTTAGTAAGTAAAGCGGGTATAACTTTACATCATAACATATTCATACATTACACATTACACAACCATTAATCCAATATAACATTAACCATAAACACATACCTTGACCACTTAGAGCCTTAATCTTCCTTATTCCTTAATCCACTCTTGACTAACACCTAACTAAACTTATGCTCACTTTCACATAATCACAATAGTACAAGCTATTCATTAACCTTAACACATTATGGAGTTTTTTATATGACCATAGTTCTTTTAAAAAAATTTTAACAAAAGATAGTACTTTAAAATTTATTTAACAAAAGATAGTACTTTTACATAAATCATGGGTTTTTTGGCTGATGGCATTAAAATGAAACCAAACAATACTCGTCGGCGACTCGTCCACCTCCTGCGGTGATTCCCCCGCTGCTCCTCTAGTCACTCCTTTGCCACTAAACTGAAATTCTAGATTCTAAGTATTAGTATTGACTGTTGTTGCTATAATATGTTATATGCTAACTTAAATTTGGTTATAGCTCGAAAATAGAAACATTGCTTTTGTAGAGAATTTTGTTTAGGTCAAGAAAGGTGACTTCCGTATGACACAATCAATTAGTTTCAATACCAATTAGTTTATGGAGTAGAGCTTTTACTTTGAAGTTGTTTATACAAGTTTTGCTCATAGGTTTTCTTATTACGTTAGTTTCGATTGCCATAATGGAAAGTAGCTACTCCTTGTTTTTGTGCAGTTGTTGTGGCACTTTTTTGTGCAGCTGCTGAAAGGTACATGCTTCTTTTTCACTCGATTTGCTATGCTATAATGGGCAAGGTGGCATAATGTTTGAAGTATCTATTCGTGTGACGGTTTGGGTGCTATCAGGGGAGAAGGCATGTAGTAGTAAGTGGGGGCAGTGCCCTCTACATATTCTTTAACATCTTTCAAATATAGAGTAATTTTTTCTTCTTTTTTCAACTTTTGATAAAGTTGCCCTCAACCTTTATCTGAAATTTCCCTCAACCAATTTTTAGTTCACCGTAAAATTCAATAATATAAACATAAAAATGACAATTCATTGCTGGAAGGAAAACAACAATATGAGCAGTCATGCTACTTTTTAAATTAAAATATCATATTTGTGACTTAGAAGTTATTTTTCTGACTTTAAGTGCTTTATATCTTTTGAAGTGGAGTTAAATAGCTAAACACTAAATTTGGCAAAAGGTTCTTAATACATGTTACTTTTGTCGTCGTTGCAAGCCTATATATTCCTTGTGTTCTCGACTTTTACAAATTAGAATGGTTTACTTTTAACCAAAGACCATTTTTTCTATATAGCATTGGTATCTTACTAGTATTATTATCTTGAATTAGGGTAGTATATTTTTACGATTTACACTGAAAAAGGCATATATAATCTTCTTTTTTAACTTTACTTATCGCTCGTTGCCCCCTTTGATGAAACTTTCTGGCTCCGCCACTAGGTGCTATGGAAGCATAAGAATGCAATGGATTTCAATTTGCATATGTAGTGGGGCTCCTTAACAAACTCAAGTTGCAGCATTTGTGTAGGACAACAAAGATGTAATATATGAGGTCTAGTTATACTTTGTATTGATGAGATGTATTATGTATCCTACCTACTTGTATTGTGTATCCATTAATTTGCTTATGCTATGTACTGTAATATGTATTGTTGAGATGTGTTTAATTATTTGAAGTTTGTTTGTTAGTCAGTGTTTTATTTTTTGTAGCTTTTGTAGTTTTGATTATTGCACCAGAGGAGCAGCGGGTGAGTCACCGGAGTAGGTGGACAAGTCACCGACGAGTATTGTTTGGTTTATTTTAATGCCAACAACGAAAAACCATAATTTGTATAAAATTACTATCTTTGGTTAAATAAATTTTAAAATGCTATCTTTTGTTAAATAAATTTTAAAATAGCTATGATCAAATAAAAACTCCACATTAAGCCACATAATGTATAGAATCATTATAACTTTACATTATAATGGTTTACTTACGTTAGCTTCCAAAGCTAAGTCTAACAAGAACAATAGCATCATCTTCATCATTATCACCATCCTCCATTATCATCATCATCCTTTATCATTATGTCAAAACTTGAAAGGATCATAGCTAGGTACATATTACTAGTGTTAGAGCTTCAATCCTTCACCAATTGACCTCCAAGACCATTTTGCATTTTCCTTCTCTTCTTCACTTCAAGACACACACACAATATACACTCCTGGATAACCATGAAATGTGTACATGATGCGTGGGAATTGCACCAGGCTTTACCTCTCGAGGGATCTCGAGAAGCTTACAACCCCCACCAGGCAGTGTACATGATCGTTGTAGTATAGTATAGTGACAAGTACCCGGGGATTGATCGTTCAACTCAGGAATAATGTCGCTAGGATTAGAAAACCTAAAAACTAGGTCTAGAGGTGAGGGATGATTCTTTTGGTATTTTTATATTTTATGAAAAGCAATTAAAATCTCGGTTTTTAGAGGAGTAGGCGGAATTAGTTGCTAGTCAACTAACCCAATAACTAAGAGGCAATCAAAATAAAATGACAAAAATGAAAATAAACTAAATTAAGATAGTGGTGTGAACAATATATGGGAGAATTGTGTTTACTTAGATTTCACTACTCCCTAGATATCTTTTATAGGTTAATTACTTGTTACAGTTGCGTGGATGATGGATTGTATTCCTTAATACCATTCATGGGGTGGCGTACTTACTTCCCCAATCCTATAAGCTCCTACTTCACTCTTATGTCGAGCCGGCCAAGAAACTCCTAACATGGGATCACTAGAATTCGCTCATGCAGTAAATACAACCATAAAAACCTAGTACACATCACTTCATGTTTCTTAAGACGTTCAAGCAAGTTACACAATGGAGATCTGCCAGTTTTCTTAAGCCTAACATTGAAATCATTCATCCATTACAACTATAAACAAGCAATCAACCTATAATCAACATCTAGGTTTCATTACATCTAAGCAAACACACAAGAGATCTAGCCTAGCATGTTATAATCGAGACAAGCATAAGATATATTCAAACAACACATAGAAATATTGAATGAATTGAAGGAAAACTTATCTCAATTGAACATGAAGGGTTTCAAGGGGTGAAAACCCTTGAAAATACTGTTACAAACGAGCTAGGGTTTATAAAGTTCGGCCCTAATATTCTCCACACAAGTTCCTCCTTTATGAATGAAAAATAGAAAAGTATATATAGATTGTGTGAGGTGACGGCGTCAAGAGGAAAAATCTGACGCCGTCATCTAGCCGCCAATAAAGTTCTCGGACTGCCTAGATCTATATCTGACGCCGTCATGTGTATTCTTGCTCCAGGCCGTCATCAAATTTACTCTTGACGCCCTACTTCTGACGCCGTCACGTTTTCTCTGGGCCGTCATCCATTTTGCTCTTGACGTCGTCATAAAATTCTTCTTGACGCCATCAAGTACTGTTCCCAGCAAGAAAAATTAAGACTTTGCCGTTTTCTTCACTTTTATACTCCAAAAACGTCCAAAATGCTTCCTTTTCCAGAATTCACTCCCAAAGTACCTAAAATCACAAAAGGAACGATTTAGGGCAATATTTGATCAAATAAATTCCAATTCTGGCTTAAATGACCCGCTAAAAATGGTTCATTTTTCCCCTCATCATATACCCTTACACTTGAGATTTGCTTGTCCTCAAGCAAATGCGTTTTTATTCTAGTCAAAATACAAGTTAGTGGTCATTTAACACTAATATAAAAGTAATTACAACAAATAATCGTTCCACTAAAGAACAAAGACAAGCACGGAGGTCATACACTAGCACCTCACAAATAGTGTTTAGATACTCACATCTCTCGGGTGTAATAAAGTATATATGACAAAATGCAAATGGGAAACATCTCTCACTACCTGTCATAGCAAAATAGATTACCATAGGCTTGGGAAAGGATCAAACCTCCACCACATGGCGTAAGCACCTAGGATAAACTATCAAAGAGGTCTTTTTAAAGGGTTATAACGTTAGGTGTAGGGATATGGAATACACGGTTTTGTTGGATATAGGCAATCTTTACTGGTGGCGAGTTAATAATCTTGGTTAATTACATATACAATATGGCGTTGCTAAGCCAAGACTAGACTCAACTTAAGCTAATGAATGAAAAATAACAAAAACATAAAATAAACATAGAATGAAACGGGATGGTAGTCCGTATTTTTTTTCTCTTTTCTTTTTTTTTTTTTTTTTTTTTTTTTTTTTTTTTTTTTTTTTTGCATACACTCTTGCCCTACCATCCAAAATAATACATCATAGGGAATGAAAATTCCCCTTACACTTGAATTTTTGCATACTTAACAATAAACTAATCTAATGACTCGAATCAAGATAATTAAAACACTTGGAGTACTTTTAAGATTAACGCACATATGGGGGTAATAATATTATGTTCTTCCCCATTACTCCATAAAATAAGTACTTTACCCATGAGTCCCAATCGTCCCAAAACAATATGTACAAGGATATGACTCGACTTAGCAACCATGTAATCAATTAGATAATTAACTAAGGGTTTAAACAAATAACAATAATGCACTAAAGATGAGTGCATACACGGAAGGCTAAGGCAATTTGGTTATACATTTAAGTGGGGTGTAACAAATTCTTCCTTTAAGTAAGATGCTTAAAGTTAGAAATGAAAAGATAGGCTCGGAGGGGTGTACTAAGGGTTTCGTGTACTAAAAATGGGTACAACGCTAAGGTGTGGGAAAAATTAATTGACTTAACTATCCAAGTAATATAACTTAAATGGTCAAGTAATTATGATACGGGTTTAACACAAGGGTGATCCTAATGCCCCTTATCATGTAGTAAATCCTACTACACGAATGTAGTCTCACTAGCGGTCTTGGGATGCATCACTAACGCAAGTTCTAGAATCTAAATGCTACCGGTACACTCATAAGCACTGCCGGTACACTCATAAGCACTAATAGTAAATGCTTTTCCTATCAAATATAAAGGCGAACCTCACATATTTAGGTGGAAAATTTTTCTGAATGGTACGGTTTTGTGCTAGTCATACAATCTCCTATCCATGAGACGCTTGCTATGGCTAAAGTTTCACTCCTAAATGTTGTAAAAAAATTTAAATTTGGCGCTAAAATTACACTAACAAGTATTTCTCATAGTTTTATTGCACATCTACCATCAAACAAACAAACTCAAGCGAAAGTGTATCTATAAGGTATCATCATTTACCCTCCCCATACACTTAGGATGAACATTGTCCCCAATGTTCAATTAAAGAAGTAAAAGTAAAACAGGTAAAAGAATGAAATCAAATACTCCCCTGATTCGCTCGGTATGGATAGTATGGTAACAAGGTTAGATCTTCCTCCAAGAAAATGAACAATCAAAGCTTCCCTTCTAGAATATAAATCATCTTCTTGTCATACATAACCTGTTAAACCTGAGAAAACAAACAAGGCAACCTCGCGTAAAATCGGCGGCAATCTATAATGCTAACAAATCCTAGAAAACAATGTAAGATATAATGCTTGTGGAATGATGTTTGCAGATTCCCTGGAGATTATAAAACTAAAGATTCAACAAAAACTTTAAGACTCCGTTAGAAAAACAAAACTGATAAAATTTCCAGATTTTTACACGTGACGCCGTCAGGAATTTCTTCCTGACACCGTCAGAAGTGACCTGCAGAAATTCTTATGTTAAGTTTCCGGAAAATTTCTGGAAAAACTTTGTCCTACTTCCAGGAAAATCCTGCAAAACATCATTATGACTCGATACAAGCATTTGACTCTAACAAATACAAATATACATGTTCATTTAATATTGTGGAGAATCATGATCAAGTTTGTTTCTTAAAAACATATTTTGGGTTTCCCCTTACACTTATCTTTTGCGAAATACCTTTGGATGAAGTTAAGACTAAGCCAAACAACAAAATAAAGTATTTTCACCATTTTAGTTTTGAAACATGATCTACCAACAATAAAAATAAAGCATGCATACGGAAACAAATAACAATCAAACAAAATAAAAATCACACAAAACATGGGTTGCCTCCCAAGAAGCGCTTTTCTTTATTTACGAGTCTTGTAGCTAGACTCAAGGTCATGGGTTACTATGTGACCTCATCGTTGGTTTCACTCTCTAGGTCATCTCCTATACCAGTTTTGTATTCCGGACCTAGTTGCAAGCATTCTTTGTAGAAACCAAGCATCCTATTCATCACATACTCTACTCCTCTACGTCTATCCTCATCATTCCTATAGTAAGCCGCTTGTTTGTGTTCCTTTTCTATGTTTGATAGGAGGTGGTTGATACGACCCGGTTAGGGGTTGTATCGGGAAAAGGCACCACTTCAAGCGTGTGCTGGCTCCGTCAGAAAATAGAAGAAGAGAACTAGAGATTTGTTTATTAACTTTTGATTGATTGATTATAATAATTGATTACAAGAGTATTTATAAGACAAAGTAAACCCTAAGACCTAAATAAGCCATGGGCTCGGGCCTAGGCATATCATTCCCCACTCCTTCAAAACCACATTGCCCTCAAGGTGTTGTCTTAAAACATTCTTAATCGACTTTCCTAAAAAAACATGAAAATAATCATAAACAAAGACATGTAAATAAAGATAGATTATATGACATAATCTTTATGCCATACGTTTGGACTTCTTGAGTCGTTTGGGCAGTCCGTCCTCCTGCAATCCGGGATCCCATAATCTTCTTTGAATTGCAGCCTTCACCTTTTCCTTCTTTCGTATTCCTTTGCCTTGGACATAACACAACATCATTCTTCCGTCTTCCGCTACACATGCCATAACACTCCCCACTCCTTCAAAAATCACTTTGCCCTCAAGGTGATACGAAAAATATGCAGATTGAAAGTTCGCTAATTCCTCACTTAAATTCAAATTTATTTCATCCAAACCACTATCAAATTCACCACCTCCATCCTTAAGTGTCGATATCACTCTACTCAACTCATCCTCGACAACCTTAAGCACTTCGCCACCACCCACAACCTCTTCAACTCCAATATATTCATCAGCATTCAATGACTCTTCAGCCGCCTTAGGTGAAGCAAATTCACCCTATAATGGTAGAATGACATCTATTTTCTTTTCAACGATATGCTCTTTCTCTTCCCTTGCAATTGTCTCAAAACGAACCTCGGTGATACGAGCTTTGAAGAAGTCTTCTCCCAAAGTTAAAGAGTTGGACCTCAAAAATTCCCAAATATCTAGGTTCGCGAAGCGTGTTTCCGCCGCACGGGTCAATGAAAAAGCTTCGTCTAAAGTTTTGGGATTTGACCATAAGAGTAAACATTGTAGATCCAATTTAAGTCCAGAGATATAAAACGATGTAAGTAAAGATTCACAGATCCCTGTTACTCTATTTGCAAGTATCACAAACTCACTCTCATATTCGGCAACCGTACCCATTTGCAAGAGCTTAGTGAGTGCATATTCCGCGTCCTGATCTCTGCCGCATGTTGCCATGAATAATTCTAAAAACTAAAAAAAAATAATAATAATAATTCCTTGATGAATAGTACCCGCGATGAACAGTACCAGATGAATAGTCGTACGATGAACAGTACCAAAAACAGTAACTAAGATGAACAGTATTTTCGATGAACAGTGATTTTGATGAACAGTACCACCGATGAACAGTGCGATGAACAGTATTTTTTTTTAACCCTAATCAAAAACCCTCTCAACGCGAGCACCAATTGATACGACCCGGTTAGGGGTTGTATCGGGATAAGGCACCACTTCAAGCGTGTGCTGGCTCCATCAGAAAATAGAAGAAGAGAACTAGAGATTTGTTTATTAACTTTTGATTGATTGATTATAATAAATGATTACAAGAGTATTTATAAGACAAAGTAAACCCTAAGACCTAAATAAGCCATGGGCTCGGGCCTAGGCGTATCAGCAGTATTGTTTAATCTTATAGGGCATTTGGTAGGCAATCTCATCATTCTCTTCCTTGAACCTAACTATCCCTAGAGTCGGATCATAACTCATCTTAGTGGCCTCAACGAATGGTTTTCAGAACACTACTTGACTTAGGCAAGCATCAATCACCGGACGAGTATCCTCTACTATCATAAAATCGATCTCATAAGTGAAATTTCCGACAATCACATGCAATCCTTTCACTCTACCTACAAAATTACTTATCAAATTCTTACTGGGCATCATCCTATAACCAAGTTGTTTCTTCATTACCCAATTATAATAAGTCCTAGTCATGATGTTTATAGGAGACCTAAGATCGATATAAGCTTTCCATACATGCATATGCCCAATGTTGCATGGTATGTTGATGTTAGAGGGGTCTCCCATTTTGATAAGGGGTGAACCAAGGATATATGGTGTCTCGGGATCATTGAATAAATCCTTATGATATTCCCGTTCTTCATTGGTGGGCAACTTATCAAAGTATTCCTCTATGTTTTCTACTTCCTCTAACTTTTCTCCCTTATTAACCTCAACTTCCTTAATTTCATCCCTAGTCTCGGTTTCTACTCCAACTTCATCCTTGTCACTTTCTTCTATCTCCTTATCTATTGGCTTAATGGTGACAACATTGACAAAGTGGACGTGTTTGGATGACGAGGGGTCCTTAGTTTGGATTCCGCTATTGGCGTCCCTAGTGTCATTCCTAGGTGTAGTTAACGCTTGGTTATTGAGGGCTTTCAACAACTTGTCAATCTTATTGGTCATCTCCGTTTGTTGTTGGTTGAATTCGGTTTCAAACCTAGCTATGCGAGCTTCTTGAGATGCCATAAACTTGGACATCAATCCTTCAAGATTGTTGGTACTACCATAGTTGTTAGAAGGATTGTTGTTGAAAGTACGGTTGAAGGGTGGACCGTTTGGTTGGTAACGATTAGGCGGATTGGAAGAATTGTTTTGGTTTTGTTTCCACCTAAGGTTTGGGTGATTTTTCCAAGCAGGGTTGTAGGAATCACCGTAAGGGTTTGGCTCGGGTTTGAAAGTGTACCACTTATCTCCCGCTTCGTCGGTACGCGAGGATGCGTAGTCCGCAAAAGCTGTTCCGGGGAGTTCCACGCAATCACGAGTGTCATGGGGACCACTGCATAATTCGCATGAAGAAGTGATTTTGTTCACTTGGCTTGAAGGCTTAGGAGCTTCGTAAGATTTCATGAGAAACTTGACTTGGTCTTCAAGTTCCATGATCCTACGGTCGGGAGTGCTAGAATTGTTCGAAGGCAAAGATATTGCCTTGACCGGTTGTTCAAATCACGGGGATCATTCCAACTTTTGTTGTCATAGAGAGCAAGATCTTCTATGAGTTCCCATGATTCTTCCGCACTTAGATCACGTAGCTTGCCACCGGCCGATTGGTCAATGGTTCGCCTTGTGGAGAGATCGATGTGGTCATAGAAGATTTGGACTTGGAGCCAAAGATCTATGTCATGATGAGGGACTTTTGGAGTAAGTCCTTGAAACGAGTCCATGCTTCATATAGAGTTTCACCTTGATGTTGTTGGAACATCAAGATATCATTTCTAAGCTTGGTAGTTCTCCCCGGTGGGAAAAAATTAAGCAAGGAAACGAGTGGTGAGATCATCCCATGAGGTGATGGATCTCGCGGGTAAGCGTTCAAGCCATTGACTAGCTTGATCACGTAGAGAGAATTGGAATATGCGTAATCGGGTCGTCTTTCTAGTTGCAAAATCTAGGTCTATGGAATCTACGATTTTAAGGAAGTCCTTGAGATGTTGATTTGGATCTTTGAAACTAAGTCCATGGAATGCACATCCGCTTTGCACCAACTGGATGGTGTTGGATCGCAAGGGAGACACATTGGCTCCTTGGGTGAACTCAATGGTGTTTCGGTAGCCTTGGTGGCTAGGTCGGGAATACTTTCCTAGGGTTCAGGGCCTAAGAGGTTGGTTAGCTAGTGGTGGGTTTTGTGGGTGGTCTTGTTGTGGTGGGTTGATGGGTTCAAAGATGTTACCACCTTCCATGATGTCGGATGGTAAAGATTACGAACAAAGACACGAAGAAATAAGATAGACTAAAGAAAACCTAAAAAATAAAAATAAAATCTTACTAGAAAGGAATCTAGCAAGTAGACCTAATAAAAAGAAAATCCTAACCTAGACAATAACTATTCCCTGGGTTGCAGCGCCAAAAACTTGATGTGTGGGAATTGCACCAGGCTTTACCTCTCGAGGGATCTCGAGAAGCTTACAACCCCCACCAGGCAGTGTACCTGATCGTTATAGTATAGTATAGTGACAAGTACCGGGGGATTGATCGTTTAACTCAGGAATAGTGTCGCTAGGATTAGAAAACCTAAAAACTAGGTCTAGAGGTGAGGGATGATTCTTTTTGTATTTTTATATTTTATGAAAAGCAATTAAAATCTCGATTTTTAGAGGAGTAGGCGGAATTAGTTGCTAGTCAACTAACCCAATAACTAAGAGGCAATCAAAATAAAATGACAAAAATGAAAATAAACTAAATTAAGATAGTGGTGTGAACAATATATGGGAGAATTGTGTTTACTTAGATTTCACTACTCCCTAGATATCTTTTACAGGTTAATTACTTGTTACAGTTGCGTGGATAACGGATTGTATTCCTTAATACCATTCATGGGGTGGCGTACTTACTTCCCCAATCCTATAAGCTCTTACTTCACTCTTATGTCGAGCCAGCCAAGAAGCTCCTAACATGGGATCACTAGAATTCGCTCATGCAGTAAATACAACCATAAAAACCTAGTACACATCGTTTCATGTTTCTTAAGACGTTCAAGCAAGTTACACAATGGAGATCTGCCAGTTTTCTTAAGCCTAACATTGAAATCATTCATCCATTACAACTATAAACAAGCAATCAACCTATAATCAAGATCTAGGTTTCATTACATCTAAGCAAACACACAAGAGATCTAGCCTAGCATGTTATAATCGAGACAAGCATAAGATATATTCAAACAACACATAGACATATTGAATGAATTGAAGGAAAACTTATCTCAATTGAACATGAAGGGTTTCAAGGGGTGAAAACCCTTGAAAATATTGTTATAAACGAGCTAGGGTTTATAAAGTTCGGCCCTAATATTCTCCATACAAGTTCCTCCTTTATGAATGAAAAATAGAAAAGTATATATAGATTTTGTGAGGTGACGGCATCAAGAGGAAAAATCTGACGCCGTCATCTCGCCGCCAATAAAGTTCTCGGACTGCCTAGATCTATATCTGACGCCGTCATGTGTATTCTTGCTCCATGCCGTCATCAAATTTACTCTTGACGCCCTAGTTCTGAAGCCGTCACGTTTTCTCTGGCCGTCATCCATTTTGCTCTTGACGCCGTCATAAAATTCTTCTTGACGCCGTCAAGTACTGTTCCCAGCAAAGAAAATTAAGACTTTGCCGTTTTCTTCACTTTTATGCTCCAAAAACGTCCAAAATGCTTCCTTTTCCAGAATTCACTCCCAAAGTACCTAAAATCACAAAAGGAACGATTTAGGGCAATATTTGATCAAATAAATTCCAATTCCGGCTTAAATGACCCCCTAAAAACGGTTCATTTTTTGCCTCATCAGTACATCCTGGGGATTTCTAGATACAGCTTTCTTCATTCCAAAGTTATATACCAAATTGACACTATAAGCCCTTCAAGTCCCATTCATTCTATTTTGGTCACACTTAACTTATGACACATTTATCACATTACAACTTTAGTCCTTTAAGTCCCTCATCATTACATTATGACCCAACATATCTTATATGTCTATGTTACACGTTCTTTAACCATTACTTTAACCCCCGGGTTTGACAAGCCAATCATATTAAGTCTTAGTCAATTTCATCTAGGGTGGGGCCTATTTGTATCCGGGAAATGGGTCATATATCTCAGCCATAAAAAAAATAAAATAAAAAAAATTGTTATAATCAAACATGAATCGGAGCATGAGCAAAATTTGAGAGATGCATTTGTGTTTGTAAGATGTTGCTGTGATGTTACGCTAGAATACCTAAAACCGGTTCTTATGCAAATCAAAGGTGCCAACAAAACTAGAGGGTCCAACTAATTAAGCAAAAAATCAAATAATGAAAAAATCCAAATATTAACTTTTTACCAGGTAATTAGTTACCAAAATTATGCATATTAGTACAATGTTTGAATGTTAAATTATCCCTTAGTAATATTTAAAGTTAGTTTAGCATACTAGCCTGTTTTGAACAATCAACATTAGGTGCCCTTAGACTTAGGTAATTAGTAACTTCTTTAACTTTTTATTTAGTCCACTTCACATACTTATTGCCCTCAACCTTCTGCTTTCCTTTCTTGCTTGAACACCTTCTTTCTTGAACATTTCTTCCACACAAAACGGTTATACTTATGTATAATAATTCCCTTTATATCATAATTGATATCCATTAGCAAACCGATAATTAATCAAACAATCTTTAAGCTGGTCTGGGTGCTCAAATTTCATATCCAATAAGGGTTTCATCTCATTCCATGATTCATTTAGATCATCAACACGATATTTTTTTTTCAATAAAGTTTATATTATTAGTATGGCGAGTTGAAAGTTGGGATGATGATGTGAAGTATGCAAAGCTAATGGAATAGCATGTTGGCTTGAGTGTTGGGTATGCAAAATTTTAGTTTCACATTGGATAGCATGCTTAACAAAGTCACCTGCATGAATTTCTCTCAATGATTTATATAACAAGAATGAAATTTTGCAAGGTCACGCGGAGTGTTGCAGGGATAACATGTTGATTGGCGCATCATTACATGTGAAGTGTACAATGTTACACGTCATTTGTGATGTCTCTTGGTTGGGTAAACGTTTGTTTACCAAACTGACGTGTGAAATGGTTAACAAGTTTATCAAGAAAAGGTTTGTCAACACCCTACGTATAAACTTTTAAGTTATTACATTGTGTGTATTATTACGGCTAAAGTTCGAATTTAAATGATAATCATTGAAAAATGTATTGAACTTTACTTTGAGAACTAAATGTTCAAGGAGAAAAAAGTAGTCATAACTCCAAAATGAAGTAATAAGTATCTAATTTGGATATATTTTTGAACTATTATTTGTAATTTCATTTTTTTTAAATGAATGCAAATAAATCACATATGAACACTTGACATAACAGTTTATAAAATATTAAATCTTCACACAAACACATAAAAAAAATATTATAGAGGAATTATGCATGAATACTTCATTTTATCTAGAACGAAATCTCTCAATATGCATATTATACATATGGGGCTTTACGGTAGATGTGCTTGCCATTAAAGTTGAGCTTACTTTCTTGAAAATATATGACGAATAAAATCTATAATACTATAAAATTCAGTCCCTAAATTTAATGTGAAGTTATGATGATAGAATTTTTAGAGTTAAAAACAAGTTGGAGTCGTTTAGTAGTTGCATAGAGTACAAGATAGCTAATGCTCGGAATTCAATGCAGCCTCATAATAACTATACAATCCTGAAAGGAGATGAAGTGCAAGGGTTGCCCGAATTGATCACATAGCATTTAGTATAGAATTAAAAGTAGGTTAGGTGAAGTGCAAGGGTTGCGAAAGGTTGCAAGAATAATTAATGATTTAACCTAATTCATGCCTATATAAACCGGCCAAAATCACATTTAGTATGTACATTTGTAGATGATTCACATATTTTTTATATCTTTGATTGTTGGTAGCGGTATGTAAATTCTCTTTTGCAACATTTTGGAGATAATTCACACATCTTTTAGATCTTTGTAATTAACTTGGTCTTCTTTTTTTCTTAATTTAATTATCATACGCAGGTACCATGAAAATCTTACAAGATCATGCATGCTTAGATAAATGGAACCAAAGATTGTGATACCAACTATTTTCTTTGTTTCTTACATATTTAGGTGATTGTTATAGATGAGCATATATATATATATATATATATATATATATATATATATATATATATATATATATATATATATATATATATATATATATATATATATAACTGGAGGCGTTTGACTATTTTTTGCCAGATAATCATGGTCAATGCCCAGTCATCACTATTTTTTGCCAAATAATCATGGTCAATGCCCAGTCATCAAGTTTTGAGGGTCATGTCATCAGTAGTGTTAGCCATGTCATCATATATAATCTGTATTATTCGTGTTTTTATTTTTTTTTTCCAAAAAAGCATGTATATGGGCTCGAAATCATGACCTCATCTATGTTGTTTGTAAATTTTACCACCGAACCAATGAATTTTTTTGTTAACATTCTGTAAGCCGAAAGCTATATAGAAAATCTGCATTGGATAATTTTTTTCCATAACCCTAATAATCACAACTCTCACCGATCCAATATCTTCCATTCCAAAATCATATCAGAAACCCTAAGCAACCTCATATCACATATCTTGAATAATTCTTATTCTCCAATTAGATGACTACTCTCAACCCCTACTGTAAGTCATATTTTTTGTTTATTTTAATTTCCCAAGGCTAAGGTATTCTATTTGGTAATTTGTTACCCAGTTTTTAAACAATATTATATATATATATATATATATATATATATATATATATATATATATATATATATATATATATATATATATATATATATATATATATATTGGCACAATGTACAAATGAGAGCTCTCTAATGGGGTATACATTGCTAACACTTCTTTCAATCTCAGAATATGTGACATGGTTTTTTTTTAAGAAAACTATATGATTTGTATGTGATCATAGAATGAACACGTTGAATACATGTTTTGTTTATGAATATGATGTATCAATAAACCCTAATAATGATGATTTAGGCATCCCAACGGATAATGACAAAATCAACCTTAATCTGAAATTTATGCCTTTGGAGATAAATTTGTGTTCATGTTTTGTTATCGTCGTGCTAATTGTTTTTATTGTTTGATTTTGTTCATATGCATAACTAATCTTATTGTTTGATTTTGTTCATGTTTCGTACTATTTTCTTTAACTTAAAAAGATTTTAATCTTATTGCGTTTTGATATGTAATATTTAGGGTAACGATAGAGCCAAGCAGCTTACAGTTATCGGATTATTTAAGTGTTTTAATGAGATGTTATGGGACAGTTTAATGGTCAATATTTTCACAAACTAGATATACACTTTTGACCTGCAAGTTAATATTGTATATGAATTTTGTATGTATGTTGTCTATTGCAGGTTGTAAACACTGAACAAGCAAAAACGATATGTTCAAAGCCATGGACTGCCCTTGTGGATTATGAAGGCGAGCAACATGAATTTGGCTCGTGTTTTGTTTTTGTGACTCTTGGTTTTTGACATGCATGTGTTTCTGTTTATTTGACAGATTTGAATATTTGTTTTTGTTTACAAAGATGTTATTGAGAATACTAAAAGGAAACTAGCAACAGTACATGGCAAAGGCATGTTGATGGAATGAACACCTGCAACAACAACCGGTGGACAGTACAAGTGAATGGCATGATCACATTGGCAAGGGTGAGATTTCCTCAACAACAACACGTCACATGGATTACTAGATATAGCTGCAGTTATAGCAGCCACTAAAGAAAAAACGACAACTGATCGTGCACTTTGCTATCAGTTGTGTCACATGCTAAAGAAAAAACGACAATTGTTCTTGTATCCCGCTCAAAGAGAACCAAAACGTGCCAAAAAACTTCCACACAATGAGAAAAGCTTCCCAAAATTGCTACAGGTAACATATGCATATGAGTTTAAATCATTTTTAATCATGGCAACCTATTGCAGTTGCAAGCAGAGACTATAATGTGAGTCCAACCACTGTTGTCTCAAATGAAAAGAATACTTGTGGACGTAACATGACCAAAGGTTAGTTAAACTATTAATATACTTCCCAAGCATGCCACACATTCTAAGCTTCTTATTTGCTTCAAATAAGCTATTTTTGAGGTTTAAATACATTAAGCCATTGAGCACCTGAAATACGTTGAAGCAATTTATTTTTTTCTCAAATTTTAATTTCTTTGTACGTTGTAGCAGGCACCAAAGAGAAAACAACAACTGTTCTTGCATCTCGGTGTAACAGAATCGAACGTTCTAAACAAGCTACCCCGAGTGAGTAAAGCTTCCCGAAATTGCTACGTCTAACATATGCATATCAATTTCAATTATTTTTAATCGTATCAACCTATTGTAGTTGCAGGTACAAACTATTATCCGGGTCCGACATAAATCGCGAAAGATAACATACGGTTTTTTAATCATTTGACTACTACAATTCAAAAATTCTTTCATCTAAATTTTTCTTTCTCAATTTACACGACCTTATTTTTTTAATTACAGGTTCAGATCATATCAGAAAACCTATAATCGATTCATTCATGGCAAAAAAAAAACAATTTTGAAACAAGTATATTTCTATTTTACAATATTACATTAATGATTTTTAAAAAAATTAAGAAATCCCAAACACCCTCTTACCCCATTGCATTTTTTAACTATGGCTCATTGCAATGTATGATTAACAGGGAAGCTATGCTAGGAACAAAGCTAGAATGGATATGGAATGCTGCAAAAGTTATAATGGGTCCACTGCCAGCCATCATCTTTCACAAGGAGAGTCAACTAAAAACATGAATCATGTTCAGTGGGTGTCTAACATGGCCCAAGAGTGAGACAACACACCCACAAGAATTCAGAGCGCCTAGCAGCACTAAGTGACTCCATTTGGTATCGAGGTATGATACTCTATATTATGCTTTTTAATGTACGTTAAATATTAGGCAACACTAAATATTTGATGTATTAACCACTGTTTGGCTTGCATATACCATCATAATTAATAAATTAATTTTTTACAGTAAATGAGTTGAGAAACTCACCTTTGCTGATCCATGATTTCAGAACTGATAAACGTTGGATAGAAACAAGATGCACTTCAAGTTATTGATGATCTTATTACCTCAAAGAGGTATAGGGCATAGTAGAAAACTCACGAAAAGATTATGTTTAAGTACATTGAACTTTTTATTGAAATGAGGAGGGGCAGATTTGCCAAAGATGGTCTAATTCTGTACCACATAATCTGTCAGCAAGTTAATGTCACTTCATTGGAAGAAGTTATTAAGCACTTCATGGATCTTTCAACCAAGAAGGCTGAGTTGGCCCACAGCCAGGAACAATATTCGTAATTTCTATGGGGCAACGACTGGGACACAAGAAAACAATCGGTGATCTCAAAACATTTTGCGCATCTTATTTGTCAAAATAAATGGTGGTATGTATATGTACAAACTCTATAGCTTTAAATTTCGTTATTAGATTATACTGCAATTTTATGGGCATGTTGTTGTTGCAGGTATGTGTGAGCCTTCAAAAGCGAGTCGTGTGCTAAACACGTTAATAATACTTTAGCTACCTTCCAAATCGTAATTGTGGTTTATCACTTGCATCCAGACTGAATATAAAAGAGGGATCACCTGTTGAAACTTTGACCTTGAAGACGTGAAGGTGCAAGCTTCCCTGGTATAACATCTTAAATTTAGGTTATGAACAAACTACCTGATGACATGAATTCAAATTTGGAAGGAGTACTACTAAAGGAAGGCTGGATTTTGATGGTTCTGAGATGACGGCTTCTGATATCCCGACTTCTGCTATCCCGATATCTGATGAGAATACTACAGGATCTCCTTTAGAAGATAATGCTTTTGACTTTGATTTGCCTAATTTAGATTGTCTAGCAGATTTTGATTTGACAGATTTATTGGGTGATTTTGATGAGGGTGAGGGACTCGATTACTTTTGCAAGATAGATAGCAGATCTTTTCCAGAGACTCTTTCAAGGTAAGACGCTTACTCAATCTGTTTCGGCCGATTTAACAATTTCGATACTGTTGTCAACAAATTCTAATGCTTTACAGTCACGTTCTTTTAAATTTCATAAAAAATGATAGTAATTTATATGTTTGACACAATATTGATCCAATCATTAGTGAATTTTGAGTGAGTGGTGAACACCTCAATATACAATAGACATCCAATGCCATTAGTTGTTGCATCAAGGGCTACACTTGAGCTTCATCACATTAAAGGGAATAAAGGAATCGGGTTCTGTGGAGCATACCAAGGTGCACACTTTTCTTACTCTCGACCGTTCCTGTTATTTTGTTTTATCATTGAAAAAAAGTAAGATACTAAAACATACCTTGCAAAAAAAAATTTAAAAAAAAAAAAAAAAAAAAAAAAAAAAACTCAATTTGTAAATGAAAATTTATTATGAGGCGGAGTAATCGAACTTTGTAATTTGACGCATAGAATATTAAGGACTTTGTATAGTCAACTATTGTATATGATCCAACAAACCTCGCTAAGTTAACGGTTGTGTCAAGTTCCACACAATGAATTAAGTATGCAAAGAATATTAATATCATTTCAAACTGATTCAGCTATTATTTATTATCATTAAATGGGGTGTAATTTTTATGTTTATGATAAGAATCATATATATCATTGTTTTTAAAATACATGTTTATATAGTGTCGTTAAAATTTAAATAACAACAAAGAATTATATATACTATCTAAAAGTTTTTGTGGATAGTTTGGCAGAAATTGGTATAAGATAATGCACATATTTGCAGCGCCTACTACATAAGTTTAAATTGAATAAAGGAGTCATTCTTTTCGACCATTTATGTAAGCATCACTATCATATAGCTCCTTAGATATAAATATAGCTCCTTAGATGGCTGTCTTCCTGGCCCTACTGGGAGGGCTATTGACAATGGATGTTTTATGAGATATTCCAGTATGCCATTTTTTTACGCAAAACCAAACAACGGATACAACACCTTTCCTTGGGGACGGTGAGGACTCTGATCTTCTAAAGACTACTCTGTTATGTTATTAGGTACCTTTATACCAAAATAATGCCGACTTTCAATATCAATGATTTACAGGTGCTTCAAGCAAGACATGGCCCAATCAAAAATGGGAAATAAAATATATGAGATATGCATCGCCGTTCATGGTTAAAGAAAGTTAATCAGAGATGAGTGATCTGAGAGGAAAGAGAAAGGTATATGATGCTGATCCTTCATTCATTTTCGACCAACAAGAGATTGCATGGGATGCTGATCCTTCATTCATTTTGGTGAGAGTTGTTAAGTATATGGTTTTGGTATATTATTCTATTTGTTTAGTTTCGTGCTATATAATAACCACTTACAGGTTGTGGGCTTATAAGTTTAGGCTACTATTCGCAGGTGGAGCACGAGGACCCAAGTGTTTATGATAGTCACATTTCTTGCGCGGAACCTGTATGGCATATGTGTAACTCTTCATGTTGTCAGTAAACACCGCCCATGATCAATGGATGGAACAACATATCATGTGTTATTTTAAGTTCTAATGACGCTATTGTGATGATAATTTCAGACCGTGAACCTGGGCCACACACTAGATTTTTTTGCGGGGATCATTCGCGGTCCTGATGGTTTTGACGACATTGTAACCGCACCTTCAGCCCCTTACCTCAATTCAATGATATTGGATTTTGCGACGAGGGTCGTTCGTGAACCTGACGGGCATTGCTTTAGAGTGCATCTACGCCAGCCACAACTACTTCCTGTTGAAATGGATTATGTTGCGTATTCTCAAGGTGCAAACGGTAAGCTGGATAGTGTGGCGCATAGTTATTGCTATGATTATGATTTAAGTGACATAGAAATTATCGTTTGACCAGATTGCAGGTAGCTGGACAACCTTCTGTTACCTCATTCGAAAGGAATAAATGAAAGAGGTGTGTCTATGAAGGTAATACAATGGAATATTGCTGCTCCTGTTCAATAGTTCAACTGGAGTCCACACAAATCGCCTCTTAGACTAGGTACTGATTGTTGTTGATCGATCACATTTAAGTTTAACAGTTTATCGTCAACTTGTGGCTACAAAGAGGTTCGATGTGCCCTCTAAGTTTTCCATCAACGGAGGCTGTAAAGGAAGTCCTCTCTCCAAATTTGACCCGTTCACTTATTAATGGGTTGATATGGGTAATATTTTATTTGTAACGGGTCAAACATAAAACAAAATGGGGTCAAATAGGATGAAAGTTGCCTAAAGGGTTATTTTATTGCATTATGCATAGAACCATCGAAATCATTTGATAGTACAGTAAGAAGAACTATAGCAACATCGTCCGTCATTCTGAAGTTAAGATTTGTGTATACGATAATACAAGCAAGTATCATTACTTCTATCTGACAATGGAGGCAATTGAGAAGGTACTTTGGGTGTATATACTATGTCATAGTTGCATGCAAACGCACTGATGGTAGCTTATCATTGGTCAGTTTAACTCTCACTGACGATAGACCAACCGGTATGTGATACTATTATTATTTATTTGGAGTATGTCGTTATGTCTTGATTATTTAATGAGTCTTTTCTTAAGAGAACCAATAACCCATTTTTGTAATCTGTTTTGTGCTACAAGCGAGCAACAGTTTCGATAACAATATAAAATTGGTTATTTTTAATATGGGTGTAATGGACTAATGGGTCTCAAAAGTCAGCTTAAGGGACTTGGCTTAAATTTTATGAGGTGGTGCCTAAACGGACTTTCTGATAAACGAAAAAAACCAATGTGAAACTTAAATAATTTTGATATTTCTCTTATCTTATATTAATTGAAGTTTAAACCAGCAATAGGTTAAAAAGAACCATGTTTTATGGTTCCCTCGCAAGAAACATGATATATGCATTTTCATGTTATGGCACTATTAGTATTAATTTATGATTTCATTTTTTTAGTCATCAGTGGGGTTTGTTGCTCTAAAAGCGAGCTTCATGTTAGCAGGCGAGCTTCATGTTAGATTTCACCCCTAACTTGAATTTGGTATTTAACCAATGCTTTTTTTATCATTATTTTCTTATCAGGGTGGCACCAAAGGTGAAGAAAGTTTAGAATTTTTTGATCTAACTGATGGTGGTGGTAAGTTGTTCCAAAGTTAATTATTACATGTTTTGTTTCAATTTAATCCATTCTTGAGTACATGCAGTCATGATCTTACAAAGAATTATCTTATGTAGGTTAATCATGCAGGGGGAATAACCAAAAGGATACCAAGCCAATTATCAATGCTTAGAGACAAATGGCTCAAGGCAAGAAACAGTGTTTGTTTAACTTGTGTTCCCTCATTAACTTCTAAACAAATTTTGAGATGCATTTTACAATTACAAAACTTAGCTGAAGTAGAAACATGTGAACAGATAGGCCAAATTGTTAGAAAGTCAAGCTAAGTGTTCTCAAATGCTTATTATCTGCTTATTGCTTATTTTATTTATAAGTCATCAAGTAAAAGGGTGTATGAGATTGCAGATTTTAAGTGCTTATTTATTTATTGCATTTTAGAAAAGAAATAAGCACTTTTAAAGTGTTTAGAACATGAAATGGGTAAATTTGGTTATGATTTATATGCAACCATTCTAACCTGTTACCCACCATTCCAGTTACATGAAACTGTGATAATGAGATAATGAAGAAAGAATCAGTTTTTGAGGCTCAACCTGATGGAACAGATTTGGTGTAACAATTCGCAATTTCAGGTTAATTACTATTCCTGAAAAATTTCACTATTCACTTTTACTATTCATTTTCTCGAAATTTGATTTTTATTTCATATTCTCTTGTGATAAATCATTTCCATGGCAAATTAAAAGTTTGACACTCATCAGATCATTTTCGCGAAAGTTATTAAGGAATTACACGTTTTAGGGTAAAACGTCATTCAAAAATTCTACGCACAACGAAACTCGACCGCGTTAATTTTTCCCGTATCAGAAAAATGTTTGATACACTCATGATTTATTTGAGAATAAATCATGACTGAGAAAAACGTGACCAAATAAACCCCGGCCGTGAAAAACAGGAATTTTCGTTTTTAAGCACTTTTACTCAGCCGTAACCTTAGCCTATACCTGCACCGCGTTTCTAAGACTATTTGAGTTTTCACATTTTTTGGAAAAAGTCAACATATTTTTCCCTCCTCCTTTGACCAAAAATCATTCCTTGATTTTTAGGCTTACAGTTTTATGTCTAAAAGACATTAAATACCAACCGACACTAGACTGAGCCCAAGCTAGACATTATAGGCTATTTTAATTCATTATAATCATATTAGAAAAATTACATTTTTCTATTCTCAATTTTACGCAACTTTCGTACGTTTTACGTTTTATGCGTTTTAAACTTACGTTTCCAGCGTTATCAGCGTTTTCACGATCCATTAAACTTATCACTCATTTTTATAAGATAATAATGAGTATATTGATGAGTTTAATCATTCCTATAAGTTTCATATTTTTACGATACCCGATTTTAAGTTTCATGACTTAACGACTTACCGTTAGCGATTACCGGGACTAAACAACCTCCGTAAGTCAAGATAATGACCAAAGCTTACATACTTATCATACCACATCCTCTTTAGATGTTTTATAAGTCAACAAAACAAGATAGGAAGCTTACATGGGAAGATTGAACACATGTGCAAGTAAACTTGGCAACCAAGCCTTGAAAAATATCCTAAAAACTAACATCCTCAATGAACCTTCCTAGGCACCTTCCTTGCACCTCCTATTCATGCTATAAAAGCAAGGCTCATCCCTTCCTTTCTCTTCATTCCAAACAACACACACATAATCCATAAACCTTGATCTTTTGATTTCCAAGTTATAAGTTACATACCAAAGTTGAAGGCATAGTTAGTCTCTACATAAATCAAGAGTTTGTTTGGTGATTCTATGGTTGAATTAGGAGCTACACAAGGTGTTAGGGGCTGAGGTTAAAATGTTTTCACAAGGGTTATGTAAAGGTTAGCAAGGGTTTGCAAGAGTTGTGGTGAAGGGTTTGCAAGCATAGGTTTAGTGTCCTAGTTTCATACTTGACTTCCTTTCCTTAGAAAGCCAAAAGTTGTAAGCAAAGCCTAACATACTTTCTTACTAAATATCATTTTCATGCTATTTATATTTCATTCATACTATATATTGTCTTGTTATTATGTTTATGATGTATAAAAATTGGTAAAACAAGTTATGGTATACATATGTTAACTTATATTAAGAAAACAAGAAAACTAGTGACTTTTATGGAGAACCACGACCAAAATAGTATAACTATGATATTGGACACTTACTATTGTTAAAGAGGACTTAAAAAGGAAAACATAGCAATTTGAATCACCCAAAATGAGTACCCGAGTCAAAAGTTATGACCATTTGAAGTTACCAAAACTTTACGGCAAAACTGCCTAAAAACCTTCTGTGACAGAACCTTAAACACGCAAAAAGAGGCCCTTCTGGTCCGATTCATCAAAAAGTTAAAACACGAAAGTCGTCCGGAATCACGTTTTCTTCAAAAACTCAGGGGCACGTATCAAGAAAACCAATAACGAATGAGATTTTCTTCAGTTTCTTAACAGCTATTTTATATAACAAAGTTACTATATAATAGTTATGGTTTAATATGACCAAGAGGTCTAATGACCTAAATTCAAGACCACAACCATGGCTAAGGCCAAGGTTGAGTCTCAAGACCATGGAACAATGACCAAAGGTCACGGCAAGGTCATGACTAAAAGACCATATAAACTTACCTAGGCGAAAACATGAGCTAAAGAGTTAGCGATAACTTAAACATGCAATTTGGATCTACTCCATCCAAAGAACCATGAGATCTTACAAGTAATTGTCATACAAGATTTAAGAAACTCATTCTAATAACAATCTTCATGTAAAAGTAAATTTTCCTAAGTTTATTCAACTATTGGACATGTAACTTTTCGGATCAAAACTTATATATATATATATATATATATATATATATATATATATATATATATATACTAGCTGTCAAAGCCCGCCCTATGGGCGGGCATGTCTTATAATTTTACTTTTGATGGTGTTAGCTAACGTAAATTTGTTTTTTAAGTATGATTTTTTTTTTTATTAATGTTCAAAATGTATTAGTTTACGTTAATTATTTTTTATTTAAAGGTAAGATTTTGATGGGTTACTTATTAAACAAAAAACATAATATATATTGAAAAATATAATGAAGCTGTTTTTTGAATACAAATATATGCTACTTATTCAAATACGAAATAGATCTTCTTTGTACATGACGTTTGTTGTGGAGTTTGTGTAGGTGTCATCTTCTCGCAACAAAAAATCTTCAAACCTAAAACTAAATATCAAATAAGAAACCTAAAACTACCAAATGATCACAATTTCATCCAATGTAGCAAACTTCTTCATATAGCTCCAATGACACGCCTGTTAATAAACAAAAACAAAGTGTATAAATTAATATCAAAGATGACGGCAACAAAGATCCCATATGTTAGCAGTAACTCTCATTAATTTCAGCCATAAGATAAAGACACGACAACATTTCAAATGCCATTAGACATAGTGTGCGAGAAAGCTCTGTGAATAGCAATCTTGCAGAAATTAAAGTTTTAAACTTACGTAAGTCAAGTAATGGGTCAAGATGAACAATAGGAACACTCTATGACTACAAATGACCAGTTAGAAACTTGAAGAATAAAATACGCTCAAGAAGTATTTTAAACTTCATGGCCTGCCCAAATAGGCGGGGCTAGCTTCATTATTTTACTTGATAATAATAAGAGAGCATGTAATCAAAAGTAAAAATACCACCATATGATAATATTTGCTTCTCAGTAAAGCGTATAATTACTTTTTCATTTGGTTGATAATAGAGTAATTTGATTTAGTATGCACTCTTGTGCTTGATCATGACATTTGTTATGATTGAATAATCTAATATAGCTATCTATTGCACAAGTATGTAGATTCTCGCTCTGTATGTTCAACCATCTTCCAAACGACCTTGTCAAATCCTTTAAGCCCGCCTTCAAAAACAAAAAAGACATTAACTTATTTGTTTATCTACAACTTTGTACCATAATAACATACTACCGTACATATCCATATATAGTATACATATTTATCTAACTACGTTAACTTTATTTAAATATCTGAAAAGTAATGAACTCATTTACTACAAACAGTTTAAGTAATATGTATAGAAGCAAGAAATTTTCAAGGTAGCTACCACATACCGTGGACACTGTCTGGACCGTTGTGGATTGAGAGAGTATAATCGGTATTCCCTTCTATAACCCTGTTTGTAACCTTTCCAACAGTGCAATCAAAATAGGGTGCAAGACAATTATGGAAAAAAACATAAATGGGACATAATTATAGAATCAAAATAGAGGTACATAACTGTGAGTACACATCTAACCCATTACCATATCTGTTGTTGCCCTCTCTGCTATTAAAACATGAGAATGAGACATGTTACTTCAACTAATATCCACATGAAAACCAAAAATTGTGTGTATGTGTGTGTGCATGTGTGCACGCGTACGTGCAAGTATTAAAACTTCTATTAGCAGTCATGTATGACTTTTTTATGTGTGGGTTACTTGAAGAAAAATACGATGGCCATTACCGAGATGTTGCCGATGAGGATATTTGTCAAGTGTGCAAAAAATTAGCAGCTATGAGCCTATCATCAGTTCCAATGTTAGGTTCAATGTGGAATTCTGAGATTTTGCGAGAGAAAAGCTGAAAGTTCATCCGACACCCAAGTTTTCCACAACTCCAAATACGCAGAAGCAGCAAGTGAAGATTGTCTTCCAGTTGAGGTAAGCATTTTCTTTCTATAATTTCAGACGGCAAAGAATCAAATGTAAGCATTTACCCATTGTGGCCCATTACCTTATCCGCCCATTTTAATAGAAAAAAGGATATAAATTACTGTACTAACACCAGAACGCAATTGCTGCAAGATGTTAACGTTCTCCGTTGCATCTTAATGTCTCTGTCAGTTGTTGCTGCAGTTGTGACTACATCAAAATTATTACGGTAGCATGTTAGTAGCAAACATAAACGAAAGCATGAAGCAAATATCCTAGAATTAAACAAAACAATCACATATCTTAAGATAAGAAGTGCAAATAGGATAGTTTCATTATGTCATCAACTCCACCAGCTGCTGCAACCACCTTATAAATGCACATATATAGATTGGGTTGTAAACAACATTTGCTGCAACTGATTCCCAATTTTTACCTGTCACAACAACTAAATAGCTAGTGTATTTTGTGTAACTTTTGAAAGGCTAATGTCATCGAATTTCAAAGTAATGAGGTTGGTGTCACTTTTGATACTTATACTAAAGTATGTACAGAACATCTATCACAATTATACTTTCTATCAACGGAAAATTGTATAAATGAATGGAACCGTGCTAATTCAGAGAATATGTATGTAACAAATAACTTGACAGTTTTAGCTTTAAGCTATGATTGCAATATTAGTAGAAATAAAGCTTGCCTTTATTCTTTGTGGAAAAGGCTGCTACAACCTGATTGCTTTTGAACTTGATAATAACCTGCCATGCGAAATTTCCATAACATTTATTATAGTAACCAAGAATTTACGCCAATGAAGCATCTAAGTAAGCATTTCCAAACACCCTAAGTCAAAATTTGCATCCCAAACAGCATGCACAATCCCAATTCCAAACACCCCATAAACACAATTGCACAAAGATTCACTATACGTTTTGTTCCATTGAAGTAAAAGTATAACAAAATCAATTACAATAACCAAAAACTACAACTTTAACAACAAATTACATACGATTTAGCAATGTGAAAACGAAGAGCACATATAGCAGCATATGATAAATCAACATCAACGTAGAAATGTCAATAGTAAAACATCGAAAATGACATCAGCCAATAATACACATACAAAATGTAGGCAGAGGGAACCAACCTAGGAAAATTGAGTTGCAACTTTTGCAACCTGTGACTTGCTCCTGATTTAAAGGGAACAATTCTGGATTCACTAAGCTTAGAGCTGCCAAGTAAATATAAGAGTAAAAATATGAATCACCCTACGACATTATACATGAAAATAGTAATCTTTGCACCATGCTTCTTCCCTCAAATTTCCCATTTATTTGGGTATTTCAAAACCCATGAAAACTATTTCAAAGTACTTCAAAACCAACGACTTCCCATTTATCTTAACATTCACCAATTCACCCGACCCATGAATAGACAACTATTGAAGACCCGAACAACTCACCAAAAGCCTCGCCAACGCCTCCTCACTCAGATTCACACACATCAGACTTGCGAAAATTGATGATTGTATGCGTAAACTCCCTCTTTTTTTCTGTTATCATTCCAAGAAAAATTTAAAAAACATGATCCCATTTCATCAAGATAACGTCATCATCATCATTAAAACGTTGTTATTGTATAAAAAACTAATAAATTTAATAGGATGCTTACCAAGTAATGAAATTGGCTACAGCTACACTTCTTAAATAATCAGGAGAGTGTGTAAAATAACATAAATAGAGCTGAATCTGAACTCCATAAAAAAGCATAAAAAATAAAACTGAACTAAATTAATAGGATAATAATTTATAGTTACCTTCATATTGATTCATAGTTGATTTCAAAGTAAAAGTTTGTACCTTGGTTAGCTGCAACACATTTAACAACAATGTTAGAGATGCATTTGAAGATATATTTTAGATGCATAAATCCTCCTATATCCTTAGGATGCACTGTACCTTGGAGTAACCAAAATCCAAAAACAGCTAAAAAATGCTTATCTTAGTTTCAAAAATCTTTTAACAAACACTACTTATCATGATTTTTAGCAAAACATTTGTTTCGTGAATGGGAGATCTTGCCTATTAAGCATTTGTTTACTTATTGATTTGCTTTTAGTTAGGATAAAAACTCATATTTAGAAGAGATAAGCTTTTGATTTTAAGTAGGTAGAGGGTGTTTGGGATTGATTACTTATAAGTGCTTATTTGATTATTTTAAACAAACATCCTATAAGAAAGTTTCCAATAGGTAAGTGGAAGATGAAATTTCATTTGTTAGTTACATGGTGCACATTCATTGTTTTAATTTCATTTGTTAGTTCGCTGGTTTCTATAACAGATGAGAGCAAAATATTAATCTAATTTTTTTCAATGAATACATTAAGGCGGGTTGTTTAGACAAGGTTTTAGTGACTTTATATCATCTTGATATCAATTAAGCCAAGCTATTAAATTTTGCCATCTTGTCTACTTTGAAAGCTTAAAAACAATCTAATAAGCAAACTTTTAAATAAACAATCCCAATCACCCTTCTACACTGAAACTAAGAGCTTCATACAAACACCAATAAAATACCTATCATCAAATATTAAATGGGACGGCTTATATAAAACAACCTATCGGTTAAAAAGACATGCATGTACCACCCTGATTACTAATAATTAGACGTATGGACTTTCTTGACAAAGATCAAATGAAGAGAAACTATGTACCTCATCAGCAGCCGTAACTTGTGGTGATATTGATGCAGGTGAGGTTTCTACATAATCAGTCTCTTCTACGGTTACCTCGACATTCTCTATAGTAACATATATTAAAAAGATATGAAATATTGTCACAAATAAAGTTGGGTCAGATGTGTTTTGATGATTGTAAATTTTCTCATTCGCATAGTGAAACAACCTATTGTTCTTCGACTTTGGGGCTGTCGTAATCTATGGGATTTGAAGAATCAGTAATGGAATTTGAAGACTCTTGATCATCGGGTGTTGCACTAAACTGTATGTGTGATGTATTAAACCGCTAATATCACTATAATTCGGAATTACAAATGCTTAATTATGAAACATGAAAAATAAATAAATTACAGACAAAAAACTAAATCTGAAAAACAACATACGTCATTCTTGAGGACATTTTTTCAGTAAATGTCCAATAACGTGCTGATCATCTATCATCTTTAATGCAGTGCATACGTACCACTCACATTCCAGGTTATAGTCTGTAGTATCAATAAGGAAACCAAATTTTCAGCCAACCAACAAAATTAAGTCGAACATCCGTGTACGGCTTCACTGTCTGATGTTGTCAACACATTAATAAGTTGACTGCAGTCGTAATGCTTTGGCCCGCTGTCCGTGTTTCCTAAAAGTAATAAATAGTACAGATTTAGTATTACACATGTCGATTGTTAACTAAGTTCTTTCCATAGCCGTGACATCTGCATGTTGACTAAGTTCTTTCCATAACTGTGTTGATGCGACTCATCGAGTTTAGAATGTGATAAAATAATAAACTGTACAAATAACAACTTATTAAGCAAATGAAGATTATCAAAATTACTTCTTTTTAAAGACATAAATGCAATACTTGGGTATACATGTACTCCACCAGTGGCCCTACAAATTTTGCAAGAATTATGAATATTTAAGCAAATGAGAATCCTAAAAAATTACAGCGGAAGTAAACAATATACACATAGCCTAATACCGAAAGTATGTCACAACTAATTAGGTGTAATACCTCGTGGCCTCGTCTGGAACGCTTGCTAGTTGCTCCTATTTGTTGGGCTATACAAAAGAAAAAGTATCGTATATGTTAATCTGAGATAGGCCGATTGTAAATAGAATAATACTTAAAAAACAATAAAAGTTCCGTAAACTTACGACATAACCATGTAACAACAAATAAATATTTACGACAATAACAAAGACAACATGTGCACAAACCAACCCAACATGACCATTGTTGTAATTGCAGTATACAGTTTTTGTGATGATATTTAACACAGGCATGCAATAATAAAAACTATTGCTCACTATCACCATATACAATATTCATATCCAAGTAGGATAGGATGGAAAAAATGTACCTGCTTAGGATCAATTTGAATCTTGAATCACAAAACACATCATTGCCGTCAATACTTGCTATGAAAAGTCACAAAACCTAAATTAAACAAAACATAAAGATCCATTTATTCCAAATAATTATCTTAAAAAAATCAATCAACAACCCTGTTTTTTTTTTTTTTTTTTTTTTTTTTTGCGTCAATGATAGAGATCACACATGAATACAAAGTAAACCACATATAAAAACTACCTTTAAGAACTAATTTAATTACCTTGACCTTTATATCACTACTTAACAAAAGTTTAAATTGACAAGCGACCTGTTGATAGTAATGTATATCATGTACTACTTGGGGTCATTCTTCTTTCAAGCCTGAATGTGATGAAGCCAAAAACAATTGCATAGAACGTGAATGATATTAAGGTAGAATTGCAGAGAACGTGAATGATATTAGGGTTTTGCGTATAGAGATTGAATAATTAATATTGTGGAAATATATTTAAGGAAAAGATATGTGTGATAATTTAAATTTCTCTTTTGTCCGGTATATTTTTTTGGTTTTCGGTCATTGATCACAATCAATGGCTTGGCTCCATTGGTTGAGATGTTTGTATGTTAACCTAAAGATGCAGGTTCGATCTCACCATGTTTATTTTTAATTAATCCGAATTTTAGCACATTCAAATGCTTAGATGGAATTATGAGGTGGCATTTATTTAATACGAATTATGTTATAAATCCGGAAAAAAATGTTAATACGAATTTTAGAAATAATTTGCTTACATGGCCAAAATGTGATGACGTGGCTGATAATGAATTACTGGGCAATGACATGGCGTTTACGTGGCATTATCTATGTGTAACGCCTCCTGTTATATATAATATAAAGATATATATATTATCAAATACTACAATAGTAGGGAGCCTCATATGAGGAGTTCATTAAGTAAGCCGTCGAGATGAGTTGTGGATTTACGAATTAAAGTGTCCTGGCTCCTCGAACGTTTACTACGGTAGTAAGCGATATATAAACTATACATGTTTCATAAACCATTTCTTTTCAAAGACTTACACTACGCTAAGTACTACATCATGGACTAAATGCAAGACATATATAGGCAATTCTTCATATTCTTTACTCCAATCCTAAATCGCAACATTCTATTATAGGTTGCTTGTAGAAACCTTCGCGATTCGACCATCACATTCACTACTTGCTATATAACTTAAGGTGAGTTCATAGCCCCACTTTCCATTACTTAGTTGTTTTACAAACCCTTGGGGGGAATACATGCTATTTTAAACCGAACACAATGCTTTGAAATTGTATGCTTCCTGATTGTTTTATTATTACTAAGTACCATCCTTGCTAAATCCAATATCCCTTATTATGAACCATTTAATCACTAGTAATAGTGGAGGCCTATTGGGATTGACGAATCCCATTTGTATTGACTAAGTTCAAACAAATGCATTAATATTTGAGACCTGGGTATGACGGCAAAGTACCTACCGGGATAACTCCGCCGATTGATATTGGTACCCGTTAACGTTTTGGTGTCATAAGCTTAGTGTATAATACATTTTATGGGCGTATAATAACGTAGCCTACCTGTTTTGTTTTCCAACCATGAGTATGAGTCTAATTAACTCATACTACCAACATATTGTGTTCAATCATTACACAAACTCTATGAGTATCACTCAACCTTTGTGTTGACCTCTTAAGCATGTATTTCAGGTCCATGATGATCAAGGATGGCACGGAAGGGCACGGATATTCAAGAGGGCTATAAATTTTATTATCATTCAAAAACTCATTTAATGTAATTTGTAAACATGGAACCATCTGGGACCTCATTTTGTGATCTCTGATATTTATATAATTTGAATGATAAATCTTTTAAAACGACTCGATTAGAGATCGTTTTCTATTATTATGACTGTTGTGCCGTCGA
Organism: Artemisia argyi; assembly: GCA_030686995.1. Classification (NCBI taxonomy): domain Eukaryota; kingdom Viridiplantae; phylum Streptophyta; class Magnoliopsida; order Asterales; family Asteraceae; genus Artemisia; species Artemisia argyi. The sequence continues at coordinate 157,932,513 of CM060708.1, forward strand.
GTAACACCCAGTTTGAATTCCCCTGCATCCATGAATTGGGGGTGTTACATTTGGATCAAAAACTGACTTCGACTCCGGTATCAAGGGTCAAAGAAGTTTGTATGAATCTGGAGTCAATGGCGAATGGGTCAGTTCCATTTAATCTTTTTGAAAGAGTGCGCCAAAATATGAAAATTTTGCCAGTTGATTAATCGTTGCAGCTTTGTTGGAAAGATAGCTGTGACTCAGATTGCGTAGGTCGTGATGCTGGCATTGACACCCTACGTTGAGGATTTTATATTTTTGCGGGAGGATGCCTGTGAATAGCATGTTCTGGGACATCATCATTGATGTTTTATTTGTTCAACTGTCACTTGGTCTTGCAACTTCATTAGATGGTTTGCCTGAAACGTCTTTTGGGATACCATAAATGGGGGATAATATCCAGGATGCATTATTATTATCAGGCTGATCACCAGATAAACGAAGTGGGTTAATTGGTTTTGGTTCGAGATCATCGCCTTCAACATGATAACCTTCACGTGATATCTGCACAAAAAGATCATGGTATTATTATCTTCATACAAGATATAATGTGAAGATTATCCATAAAACCAGAAATTTGACTTCGAACATCATACCAGTGTGCAGAATTAGGCTGCATGCAAGTCCACAACATGCTGTAGCATCAAGCCAAATGAAAAGTCAGAAAATATATATAAATGCCATGGATATTATATACTACGTAAACGTACTTTGGGTAAGAATTGCATAAAACTTTTATTCAATTAATGGTAATATATACGTACAAACTTTCAAGAGTTCTTAACTTCTTATTAAGGCAACAAACTTTAAGCTCTTCATATTTTGGGTAATCAACTTTCATTTGCTTGCTATACTAAAGTAACCAGCTTCCAAATTTCTAAATTCGGCAACTGGGAAAATGGTCATTTCCGCTTCGTAAAAAACCACATAGTCAAAACTTAGAAAAGCTCTTTTTTGGATAACTTAACCCACCTGTTATAACCCACACAAAAATATTACCCGATATGTTTCCTATAATTAATCCGGATTTAAATATAATATGCTCACATGAGGTTTTTAAAACACTCGAAAAAGTATGGAAAAGGCTATCGGCGCATTATTTCAAGAAACTGAGTTTTAACAAGGACGCCAAGACAAGTGGCCAGCCATGTCAAACCATCTGTGTATTAATGTCAAGGTGAAACATATTTGAAACAATAGATACCAAATTTACTTTCAAAATATCAACTTCTCGACCATTTTTTTACCCGCCTTTTTTGACAATAGTAAAAATAAGTCAATGATAACCAACATCATTAACCATAATTTCACGATAACTAAAACCATACGAATTATCATTATAAGTCATGCCCGCCCCTTGGGCGGGCTTTGATGTCTAGTAAATATATATATATAGGCAAAGGATCACGTGCGGATGTTTTGTTTTAGTGCGGACGTGCGGATAGATCTAGGCCGTCCATTCCAGATCTGATCTTGACTTTTTGTAAAAAAGTCAAGATCTACGCAACTATCACGGTACCAAATCACCATTCAAACGATTTTTTAAATTTTTTTTCCTTTTGAGCGATCCTTACTATTGTTGTGTTCTTTACTTTTTTTATTTTTTTAGATTTTTCTGAGCACTTTTCTTGTTTTTGATTATGAGTGCTACGATGATATTTAGGATATTATGAGTCTTACCGTGATATTAACGATTTTACTTAAAAAGTTACGGCGATATTAGTAAAAAAAACTTAATATCACTGTTTTTTTTATTACGATATTACGAAAAAGTTACGGTGATATTAAAAAATTTTAACTTTGATATTAAGAAAATATGATAGTTACGGAGATAGTAACAATTTTTATTAAGAAAAAATTTTTATGATATTAAAAAAGTTATTGTGATATTAAATTTTTTATTAAAAAAAAAGTTTATGTGATATCAGAATCTGATTTTGACTTTTTTACAAAAGTCGAGATCTGATCTTGACTTTTGTAAAAAAAGTCAAAATCATATGCTAATATCACAATATCTTTAACGATGAAAATGATTTTTTTTTTTTTGAAATTTTTTTCAGCGATTTATAATTATTTGTTGTTCTCTTTATTTTTTTAATTATTTCAGATTTTTTTGAATTTTTTTCAATAAAAAAATCTACTGTGATATTAACGATTTTTAAAAAAGTTGGGATATTTACGATAATGCCACTCCACTTTTTTCAGATGGTTGACTAGATGGAGGGCTGAGATTCGTCCGTACATCCGCACTAAAATCCAAAAATGTACCGGATCCCTTCCCTATATATATATATATATATATATATATATATATATATATATATATATATATATATATATATATATATATATATATATATATATATATGTGTGTGTGTGTGTGTGTGTGTAAAATACTATAAGATTTAGTCCTATAATTTATTGTGTAGGCATCAAGATTGCATAGAGTATAAGATAGCTAATGCTCGGAATTCAATGCAGCCTCATAATAACTATACAATCGTGAAAGGAGATGAAGTGCAAGGGTTGCCCGAATTGATCACATGACGTTTAGTATAGAATTAAAAGTCGCTTAGATGAAGTGCAAGGGTTGCGAAAGATTGCAAAAATAATTAATGATTTAACCTAATTCATGCCTATATAAACCGGCCAAAATCACATTTAGTATGTACATTTGAAGATGATTCACACATCTTTTAGATTTTTGTAATTAACTTGGTCTTCTTTTTTTTTCTTAATTTAGTTTTCATACGCAGGTACCATGAAAATCACACAAGATCATGCATGCTCAGATAAATTGAACCAAAGATTATATATATATATATATATATATATATATATATATATATATATATATATATATATATATATATATATATATATATATATATATATGTATTATGTTAATGAACTTTCATATACAAGTAATTTATGTGCGTTTTCTATTGATGTAGCTCACTATGTGAATTGATTCAAAAAAATGTGCACGAGCATGTATGTAAAACAATATTTAAGTGGTTAAATAATACTTTTTAGCGTCATTAGTTTATGTAAGTAGTTGATTTTGAATGCTCTTTGAGAAATATTAGAATGAATTTATCGTGTGCAATTGAATTATTATTGAAAAGAAGAAGGTCTGCGCATCGCAAAGTGTTTTCTTTTTCTATATGTACAATCATTAGTGAGAAACCAATATTTACGCCCATTAAATGAGTTTGTCATAATAGCAAAATAAGACATATTAAAAATATCACATTAAGGAATGAATAGAAAGGAAAAAAATACATAATTTTGACTTAAATCCGTTTATAAATTATAATATCAAATAAAAAAGTTGAGTTTTAAATATAAGCAGAAGTTCAAACTTTTATTGAAAAACAAAACCGGTGCATTTAATGTGAAGTATATGCAACATCGAGATGGAAGTGCAAGGCTTGCCGGAATTTATCACATGATATTTAGTAATTAGTATACAATTAAAAGTCGGTTATGGATTGAGATGAAGTTGAAAAAGTTGCAAGAATAATTGATGATTTAACCTAATACAATATATATAGATATATGTATTATGTTAACGCATTTTCATATACAAGTAATTTCTTTGTGTTTTCTATTGATGTAGCTCACATGTGCGAATTGATTAAAGAAAATGTGCACGAGCATGTATGTAAAATAACATTTAAATGGTTAAATGATACTTTTTAGCATGATTAGTTTATGTAAGCATGTAACTTGAATAATGAATATAAAAGAAAAAGTATATAATTTTTGCTCAAACCCATTTGTAAATTAAAAAAACTAAGTTTAAGACATAATTGTGGAGTCCAAAGGTTTTAGGAATGATTAATAGTATGTTAATTAATATTTATTTAGTTAGCTATTTAGAATTGAGTTTATTGATAAAATTTATTAATATTAGTTAAACTTCAATGTTAATTTTCAATAAAATTAGTTGTGCAATAAAATGAGATGAAGCTAAAAAAGTTTGTAACGATTTTTATACAGTTTATGTGGCATTATTATATATACATTATTACACAAACTTTAACTTACAAACTTAATAAAAAAAAAATATTTAACACACATTAAACTATGACCAATTAGATAGACTCCGTGTGCTTCATATTACCATGCAAAAACCATCTAATAGATAAGTATTGTAGGGCTAAGTAATAGACCAAAAGAAACAAAGCTATTTTTTTTTATCATGCAAATAAGTAATATACCAAAAGAAACAAAACCATCACAACTTAATAGCCAAAAGCCCATATATAGAATACAACACCACAAAACCAAAACAACATCAAACACTTTTAAATTTTTATACAAGAAAGTTAAAACATTTCATACAACTAAACAATAATTAAGTATACACTCGCCAATATACAGAAAGAATACACGATTAACAATTAGATTCTTAGTCCGTGCGTAGCACGGGTTCTGCCTGCCTCGTAAAATAATAACGATCAAGAATGAGTTTCATGTTTGAATGAGAACATTAATGCATCTATACAAATAAATGAACTCAATTATGATAACTCTGAAATGCTTTGATGAAACTAAACAAGCACCAAACCCTTTCAAGTTACCATGTCTTTAAGATAGTTACATACATTGCTATTATAAATAAAACTCAACTATGAGTAGCGTAAAGTATTGTTTTCCGAAAGAACATGTTTTACGATATGAAACTTATCCTCATGATTTGATCTCTATACTTAAAGAGACATACTCAAAATTTAATTGTCTCTTTAAATTTGGAAGTATAAAATTATCTACCACATGTATTAAAAAGTACATTTAAAAGTTGTATTTTTTATAACGTGATACAAATGTTTTTGCACTTTTTGTTTTTATACTTTATAAGAAAAATTAAGTTGTTATGGTCTTCATACGGTTAGAATACTATATGGCGGGAGAAAGAAAATTTATTAACCGTGTGATACTATCATAATCACTTATCACGTAAAGTACTATAACGTTCGTCAAAGTCTGAAATCCGATACGTTTTACATGCTATCCAAAATAGCGATTCCTTACTTATAAATCGAATGTGGGTTTTTCTGTTAACTATATAGGAATCATGGGTTCAATGTTAGCACGGGATTACATATTCACTTTACTTTCATAAATGTTTGTGACCATGTTTCTTTGTTTGACGGGTTCTATAAGGTAAGTTGCACAAGTATATAGTGGAACATTGCACGAAGATTTTTATTGTAAATGACGCGCTGAACTTTATAGCGATAAAAGAAATTACTTAAAACCTCGCACTACACAGTTCATGGCAATGGGAATGCAAATTAGGGTAAACGGGAGAGCAACATCAATGATTTGATGTTACACATGATGAATTAAGATAAGCACCCATGACTCAGAGATTCACCTTTGAAGCACTAGACAAGACCCTGAGAGACATACTAGGGTATCCAAACGTGGCAAACAGGGAACGCATGTTTGGAGGAATAACTATGTTACTCGGAGGGGACTTCAGGCAAATTTTGTCGGTTATACCAAAAGCAAAAACACAAGAAGTAATTAGCTCTTGCATCAACATATTAAAACTATGGGCCAAATGTCAAGTTTTTAAACTCACCCGTAGTATGAGAGTAAATGAATGTGAAACCCATGGGAGCATTGACACAAATAATAATAATAATAATAATAAAAAAAAAAAGTGTAATCAGTGGGTTTTAGATGTGGGGGATGGAAAGGTACCGGCGAAAATGAAAGAATCTGAAGATGAACCAACTTGGATCGAAATTCCAGACAAATTCCTCGTTAAAGAATGAAGGTGACCTATAGAAGAAATTGTTAAACAAACATTTTCGGACTTCACTGTAAGGCAAATAAATGAAGGCTATCTAAGGGAAAGAGCAATACTAACACCGAAAAATGATGATGCAGACGACATCAATGAACATATGTTTAAAAAGCTGCAAGGTCAATCTATCAGATACAAAAAGTTCCGACGAAATCTGTAAAGGATCAACCGTTGCTCTCGAGCAGTAGAGTTTTTAAAATCTTTGAAGTTTCAAGGGACGCCACCACACAACCTAAAGCTAAAAATGAGCCTGCCGGTTATGCTGTTACGGAACATAAATCAAACTCTAGGCATGTGCAATGGTACCAGGCTGGTTATCACACATTTGGGAGAATTTGTGATTCAGGCAAGAATCATTACCGACTCAAATATCGACGGGGTGGTATTGATACCAAGGATTAGTCTTACATCAAACAGGAATAAGTGGCCATTCATTATGAAAAGAAGGCAATTCCCCATTAAAGCATGCTATGCGATGACAATAAACAAAAGCCAAGGTCAATCACTTGATTTTGTCGGCCTGTAATTGCTGATTGAAATCAACCAATCATAAACCCCCCCCCCCCCCCCCCCCCCAAAAAAAAAAAAAAAAAACCGTCCTCCCAATCTAATTAGGATAGCCTGTTTAACACAGTATACATTCTTTAGGAGCACCGTTAATCGAATCGACCAAACCAAGTGTTGCAGACCATCTATAAGAAGAGTTAATTGCTTATGATTTTAGTTAATGGGAATAGATAGATTGTGGGAAGGGAAAATGAAATACCTGTATATCTCAAGTAAAGAGGGAACACCCAAAAAATGGTTTACTTAATTAACTTAAATAAATTTTTTTATTCTACTTAACTAATAATATGTTACACCATATAATGTCTTTTTACCTTTTGGTTACAACTTTTAACATAACTATTTTTTATTTTTTTTATTCTACTTAACTAATAATATGTTACACCATATAATGTCTTTCACCTTTTGGTTACAACTTTTTTTGCAGCCTGTCTATGTAACAGCCCGGCTTAAAAATATACCCACGATGGAGCGCAAACTTGAAGCCCATAGCAAGTTAGAAGAATGATGAAACTCAGTTGTGTGTTTGATACTTTTAATGTAAAACAATGCTTTTATAAAAACTTTCTTAAACAAACTTTCATTATTTCAAACTTTATGTTGTGTAACGATGATGAAACTCAGCCGTGTATTTGATAACAAAACCCCAATCAAAACTACACAAAATACACATAACCATTGCAAACCCGACGATATTTTATGTTGAACAAAGCCTGTGCATCGCATGGGTTTGTTAGTTAGGAAGCAACAATCCTAGAGTTATTAGGACTAATGAACAACTTTGGAAGTTTTAATTGGGGGAGACCTTTTCTTTACTGGGAGGCCCTTCATTCTACGTGGGCCATTTTCAAGCTGCAATTGCTAAGCATTCTTTTCCCATCTCAAGTACCGTAGAATTGGCAAAATGGCATAGTCGACCAGATAACCGTTCAAAATGAGTAATTTCGTACCGGTAAAAAAGGGTGACCTGGTTGAAGTTACCGATTCATATTTTTTGTCGGTAGTTAGTTTGTCAAATATGAATTTATCTATTCATTATTTTGTAACTATATTATTTCCTCAACAATCTAATCTCATGAGTGATATGATTTAAGTAATATAATGCAGTAAATACATTTTGCAAATTTCAACCCGTTTGACCTATATCCATTCAAGCTATTCTTTCTAAAAAAAATAAAGAAGAATTTATACGAAGATTCAAGACTTCGATAAAGCTAAAAAAAGTAAATAAAAAATAATAAAAAAAAAAAATAAGACTCGTACAAGCGCAATAACACTGTAGTCACATATCTTGTGAAAAGTGCAAGTTGATGCTTGAACTTGTTATGAGCAAGAGTCTGTAAAACAGACAGGAAAAAATGGTTTCCTTGTAACAGAGACTATGAAAGAAGTTTATGTCTGTTGAGCTTATGCTAAAAGAGCAATTGAATACTGAAACGTATGGGAAGCAACCTAAGAATTCAAAGTACCGCTGAAAATGTTGCGAGTGTACTTGTCCGTCTTTCTTTGGAAAGTGTACTTAGTTATAAAGGTAGCCATCCATATCAAACAAAATTTGTTGTTGCATCTGAACCGCTCCATAAAGAAAAACCGGTTAAAACATGTCAAATGAATATGACATATTGATCAAGAATTTTAAATGAGAATTATATATTTCAAATAAATATATATGCAAACCAATTATATACCTTTTTAAATAATTCCGGAGTCTCACTCGATAATATTAGCGCATGCGTCAAAGTGGCTATAAGGATTTCTTTGGAAATATAAAAGTCAGCCCCTATGAAAAAAAAGGTAATGACAGATTAAGATACCATCAATAAAAGTATGTCGGGCACGTCTATGACTCAAAAAGATAACGCTAATACCTTTCAATGTGTGTATGCTACCCAACATATGATGTAAATAAGTTGTACAATGTGTGTTCCATTAACAACTTTGATTTCTTTATTCACACCAAGCTTTAATAACATAGGCAACGTCGTTGGAGGTTCTGATGAGGGAAAGGAGCTCAAGCTAATTACCAAATATATGTTCTCCTAAAACACCTTACAAGCCGCCCTTTTTTCATTTTCATATGTGCTCTTTATTTGTATCTGAAAACATTGTTTTTAGCTCAAACAAGACGGTATAATAATCTTTAATCCCTTAACACCTTACAAGCCGCCTTTTTTCATTTTCATACATGTGCATTTTACACGCCATATAAGGGATTAAAGATTATTATACCATCTTGTTTGAGCTAAAAACAATGTTTTCAGATATAAATAAAGGGCACATATGAAAATGAAAAAAGGGGGGTGTTTTAGGAGAACATATATTTGGTAATTAGCTTGAGCTCCATTCCCTCATCAGAACCTCCAACGACGTTGCCTATGTTACTAAAGCTTGGTGTGAATAAAGAAATCAAAGTTGTTCATGGAACACACATTGCATAACTTATTTACATCATATGTTGGGTGTCATACACATAGGATGAAAGGTATTAGTGTTATCTTTTTTAGTCATAAACGTGTGTGACATACTTTTTTTGATGGTATCCTAATCTGCCATTATCTTTTCTTTTTTGTTTTTATAAGGTGTGACTTTTATATTTCCAAAGAAATGCTTATAGCCACTTTGAGACATGCGCTAATATTACCGAGTGAGACTCCGGAATTATTTAAAAAGGTAAATAATTGATTCGCAGTAGTGATTGCACGTCTTTGGCTAAAATAATGGACAACAACAAACACACATATAAGTTATCACTGTCATAAGGATGTGGTATGTTTTTCATTATCCTAAATCTGTATTAATACAAATAAACTGTTATATTAAGTAACGATTATAACTTGCATACAAAGAGTTGTTCAACGACATCATGAGCAAGCGGGTTAGTTTTGAATAGTGTAGTAATATCACCCTTGAACTTTTCTTTAGATGGATAACATTTTTTTATTATGATTTTGTGTATGACTGTAGTCTCGCTAGTTAAAAAAAAGTAAGGCCCTCATTGTAGAGATCTCGAGTGAAGAATCCCTTGTGCTATTCCTCTACGCAATAGGAATAATGGCAACAAATAAGAAATGGAATATTACCATATCTTGCTTTTGCTCATTCCACCCGACTTTCAAACTATATGAATTGCTTGATCTGTTTTTACAAAAATATTATGTGGGTGTATGCCGCCGTGTACTATTTCATTGTTATGCAAATGCATTATCTCACCGACTATGTCCTTGTTGACAAATGTGTGAGTGCGTGCGCACACATTTGTCAACAGGGACATAATTCGAGGGATAATACATCTGCATGATAATGAAATAGTACACGGCGGCATACTCCCACATAACATTTTGGTAAAAACGTATCAAACAATTCATATAGTACCAAAGTCGGGTGGAATGAGCAAATGCAAGATATGGAAATATGTTAGATCCCAAGTTTTAGATCATTCCACACATATTAGATGGTTTAGAGAGATGAAGATGTATTTTAGAGAGAGAGAGTAGAAGATAGGAAAATAAGAGGATTTCTTATTCCATAATGAACCAACACCCTCCTTGGAGGATTTACAAGAGTATTTATACTCATTGTCTAGGGCATCTTACATGTTTCACATAATATCACTAATGGCCCTTAGACTTTAACAAAACATGTATTCTAAACATATTGAAACTTTAACGTACTAATATAATATTGCAACCTATTACAAGACTCATTGACTCGATAATGATCGTCACTTCAAGAGTTCCCAACAATCTCCCCCTAAGGGACGATCATTGAGATCTCTCTTTGATTGCATTTATGATCATCACTTTTGCGTTTCCAACAATCTCCCCCTAAAGGGGTGATCATTTGAGATCTCTTTTGCGACCTGTGGGTTATGGGTCCACCAATAGAAATGACAGATCTTTTGACTTATTTAATGCTTGTTGTTTTGAACTTTGAGTCTTTGTGTAATAGCTTTGATAGTTTCTTTGTTCCAATCATGCTTTGTGATCTTTGTTCTTCATTCTGGTTGTTGTGATCAAATGATGGGGTAATCTGCCTTTCGTCACTTCTGCGTCTGTGGTGGTTGTCTGCCATTCCAACATGCTCATACATCTTTGGACTTTGACTTTCACATGCACGTAGTTCCCTTTCTTTCACTTTGATCTTTAGTCCTTTTACTTTGTAGATTCTTCTTTTTGGCGTAGAATCTTTTGGTGAACTTTGCATTGCTTAAATCATTGAGGGAGCTATCATTGACTTCAAGATGTATGTATGAGCATGCGGAATCTATCGCCATGGAGATGATGTGTAGCTGCAGGTAAACAGTTAGCAATAAACAACCGGTACTTACAGATAAGTAATTAGAGATAGTCAACAGCATAGTGTGAAGACTCCTTCTAATCCTTATCAAGGCCGTTCCCATATCAGATACTCCCGAAGGAGCTTACGAGACCTACTAAGTAGCTCAATGACTGGGTGAGTCGCTGGGGATCACTCCACGACTGTAGACCGCTTAAAGAACCACCGTGAACACTAAGCGTAACCCGTGTGGGGTTACCGAAGTGACCTGCTGTCAGGGCTGTTTGATGTAGACCCTGGCGGGAATTTCCGTTCAATCATTGAGAAATACATTAGTAAATTCTCTCATAAACGTTCTCGACAGATTGCTAAGATCTGCGAAGGACTCGATGATTTACAGCTGGTGTCCATTGATGTAGAACACCAGTTGTAGAAATACTAAGTGTTCCTAAGAGATCTTTGATGTATCTCATGGCTCTAGACTCTATAAGTGCACACTTAGTTTTCCTATGCGGAGACTAGGGAGGGGTCTCCTGCTTCAATATCAACTATCTCTAAGAGATAAGTTGATAGATTACACTGGTTCCCCATGAGAATGAAACAAGCTCTTTTAAGAGAACTTGAGTGGTTAAGAAGGTTTAGTGCATTGCGTCACTGGGTCCATGACGACTTTGTCTTCAATACCGGTGTTGCCTTAGCAACAACCAGTAGCATACGAGTTGAACCCGGTGTCTGCCCTAAGGTTGAACATATGGAGGGCTATTTCTTTTCACCCTTTTCTTGTTACATTTCTTTTTAATTCTTCAACTCCTTCTTTCCCTTTCATTCTTTTCTCCTTTTTTCGTATCATACCTAAGGACTTCTAATTCTAACTATGGGAGATGTCCTTGGGTAGATCCCTCCAGCTTTGGCGGATCATAGGACGGTTTTTCCTATCTTAATCACCTTATAACTCCTTGATTAACCGACAGTAGTCAAGAAACCTTTGATTGAAAATCTCTCAAAGTGTTTGTGATAATCAAATATTTTGGTTAACACTTTGAGAGTTTTGTGTACACTTTTGAAGGGCTCCCCCTTCACATGTGCTCATGAGTATTTAATAAATTTGCACATGCGGGAAGAGCAAGCATTTTGAATTGATCCACTTTCAGTGAACAAGACCGATTCGAGACACGCTTACATCACTAGTTAGACTAGCTTGAAGTTATTACCCGGCCTGGTCAAGTCCACAGAAAGTTTCTCGAGACGGTACATTTCTACTAAGACAAATCCTTTTCGAGACACGCTTACGTGGCTAGTTAAAGATTTCCATTGTCAGCTTTTAGGTGACAACTAGCTCTAGTAACTAACTTGATGTTATTACCCGTTGAGGAAAAGTCTTTTCGATTACTAACTTATGTTGTTTCGTCAATTCCTGGGTCAATTCTGAGTCGAGCTCGCATGAGATTCAATCTTAAAGCATCCATTGTCATCCATATTTTAATCACTTTTACTTTTCTCCCCCTAAAAAATAGCATACAAGATGTTGTTTTTGATGAACTATTGATTAAAATATGCTTTTTGAGACTTTTGGGGAGATTCACCAAAAACTTATCATATAGAACAAAGATCATTTCAAATACTCCCCCTCAATAAGTGAAATATCTTTTTGACGTTTTGATTACGAGAGGGAATACTTGTCCTTTTGAGTAGAATTTAGAAAAAACTTTTGAAAAATTTGAGTAATTCTACTCAAAAGTAAGAAGCTTTCGCTCCTTATGTTAGGATTGAGGCACAGAAGCGTACCTCAGGGTCCTTTAATTTTAAAGAACGGGTTGTACACGGCTATATGTGCACAAGCAATTAAGCATGATTTTGACGGAGCATTTTGTAATCGAAATACTCCCCCTCAAAACTCGCATATGTTTTGAGAATTTTAAACCTTTTTTTTTGGAGTTTGGGGGAAGGAGTCTTCTTGAAGCAAAATTCTGAAAGATTTAGAAATTTCAGTTTGAAAAATTCTTGAATAAATTTTGCTTCAAGGTAACTAAAACTTTATACGCTGAAATTACTCCCCCTCAAAACTAGCGTATGTTTTGACATTTTTAAACTTTGGAGCAAATTGGGGAGTAAAGATTTGAAAAATTTTGAGCAAAATTTTGAAAAGTTTTGAAAAACCTTTTGAAAAAATTTGAATAAATTTTGCTCAAGATTAAGAAGTTTTAGATAAGCTTTGCATGAGAACTTCTTCTTGTTTTCAAGGATAAGTGCACGCCTGGTTTTAAAGAATGGTTTAGCAAGGCACTTTCCTTTATTTGAAACCCGAGTTGTACACTGAAATGTGTGCACAAGTCATAATGTTTAAGCCCGGGTTGTAAGCTGAAATACTTACAAGCCATCAAAAAAATTTAAGATTAGACAACAACCTTGGGAACCCATTTAAGCAAGGCGCCAACGGGTTTACTGAATTTTGAAATCCAATTGTAGGTTGTGTCAATATGATTTAATGATGTTGAATTCCAACGAGGACTGAAAACCGGTGTTTCATTTTGAAATAACACTCGTGGAATCAATGTAGATTTAAAACTCATTTTCCGTTGAAAATAGTTTGAGAAACCCGGCGTTTCTCTTGGAGTTTTATAATATGAAGAAGAAGATTTCCATCTAGAGTTGAACCTCATGGGTTCTCTTTGAAGATTAGTTTTTGTGATAAATGGAAACCTTCCAGTATTTGGAATATTCAAAGCAGAGTCGTTCTTATGTTGCAGCGAAAGCAGTTCTGATATGGAATATTTGAAAGGTTTTGAACGACTTTGCTTTGGTCTCTACACTTGCTTTACCGGTGTAAAACGAGAGTGTGGAGTTTGAAAAACATGATTCTTTTCTTTTGAAGCATTTGGGGGTTTTGAAAAACCTTGTTTTGGTCTCCACACTTGCTTTACCGGTGTAAAATGAGAGTGTGGAGTTTGAGAACTTGTTTCATTTTACTTGAAGCATTTGGATTTGAAAACCTTTTGGAAGTAAATGTTTCGGAAAAACTTGGTCTCTTTGTAAACTTCCTTCCTTTTTGCAAAGAATAGGTTGTAAACTGAGAAACCCTTTTCGAAAATGGTTTTGAAGATTCACCCGTGTAAACCTTCTTCGAAACACTCACTTCTGGTGTTGAAACATTTGAAATTAGAGTTATTCCCTTTGATCGGTTAAGAGTATCAAACTTCACTTTTAAAGCATTGTATGAAGTTCTCAAATCATTGTATTCTTTTTTAAGAGAAAGATGATTTTGGGATGCCAACGGTGATTCTAAAGAAGCAATTTGTTTCAAAAGTTGATCCTTTTCGGCTTTAGAATCATCCGTTTTACGAGCCAATTTCCGTTCGAACTCAACATTTTCTTTTTCAAGTCTTTCAAAATAATTTTCAAATTTGGTTACTTTGTTGAAAAAGTCGGTTTTGGCATCCTCAAAATCGTTTGTTTGTTGAGCTAAAACCGTTTCAAGCTCAACCACTTTCGTTTGAAGCACATAATTTTTATTTTCAAAAAGATACATTTTCTCCCCCGTTTCCTTTTCAAAATCTGGAGTATTAGAATCGAACACGGGTTTTGGGAAGGAAACTTTTGTGATTTGAAAATCAACATTTTTCTTTTTCATTGATTCAATCTTTTGCAAAACATTTTCAAACTTTTTATCTGCAAATTCATTCAATTGAGACTTCAAATCTTCAGTCTCTTTTTGTTTCAAGTTTGAGTTTTGTTTCTGAACTCGCGAACTTAGATTGTGTTGTAAAGCTAGCTCAAAGTTAATGCTTTGTGCTTGACATCTTTGAAAATTTTGTTCAAGAGAAAATATTTGACATTTAAGTTTCTCTTGGATGTCGCTTGACTCTTTTAAAATCTTCTCATTTTCGTGTCTCAACATCCCATTTTCCACTCTTAAGTTTTCAGACTCAACATTCAATGATTTATCACAAGCAGTTTTTTCAAAAACTTTCAATTTAGCTTCTAAATCAACAATGTCATTAAGATACGAGTCTTCCTTTTTCCTTTTTCTCACTTTATGTTCACAAAATTCCTTTTTGCAAGTTGACAACTCTGTTTGTGTTTTTGAAAGCTCTTTTTGAAGTTGTTCAACTTGTTGTTTGAGTTCACATTTTTCATTTTCGAGTTTTGAAACCAATTTTCCGTTCGACTCAATTAATTCGCGTATTTTGTGTTGAAGATCTTGTTCTTTATTGTAATATTCTTGAAATCCCACTTCAAAACTTTTTTCACGTTTGGCTTTGTTTTCATGATTTGAAAGTTGTATTTTATAGCACTCAATGTCCCTTGTTAATGACACATTTTTTGCTTTTAGTTCACAGTTGAGCCTGTTATATCGATCAACTTCGTTTTGCATATTCTTAATCATTAAAGCAGTTGAAGCACATTCTTGATCATGAGTCACATTGTTATGTTCAACCTTACCTCCATTAAGATCCACATGTGGAGATTCAGGAGTAATATTTCTATCATCCTGATTCACTACATATGTGTCGTTAATGTACTCAGGTTGTCCATGACTTTGTGTCTCATAAGCAAACGCATTTTCAAATATATCATCATTATTAGATTGATGAACCTGAACGAGTGCGACTGAACTTTGTGAATGACTGATAGCAGCTGCATTATTCAAACCATCCTTACATTTGTGTTTCCCATCAGCATCTGAATAATTCCTTGACGTGCTGCTTTCTGTCTGTAGTTCTGATAATGCATTGTTACCCGTGAATACCAAACTATCATCCAACGTCCCTTCATTGTTGACAGTTCCTTCATGTGTCTGGCTTTTACTTCCATTTTCCTGTACATTCAATTCTCTTCCTCGTTTCTGCATCTCCAGTTCTTTGACAACACTCAGATGAAGTGATCTTTCATTAAGCTCATATTCTAAACGTCTCAGTCGTGAAACCAGTTGATCTCTAAAAGCTTCAACTTCCATACTAGTGATGTTCTCTCTCCATAAATTGCTTTCAAATTTATAGTGTATAAGAGAAGCTTTAAAATCCATGGTCATGAACCATTTGAACTGTGTCTTGAGCGCTCTAAATTCTACCATGCAATCACTTCCCTGTACAATTTGCTTTTCTAGTTGAACGATGTTTTCTTGGAGTTTCCTTTGGAAGGTTAGACGGTCCATTTCAGTTCCGAAGAATGCAGTAAAGGTACCCCAGGAAGGAAACCTTGCATCTGAGAGAATCTTGCATTGAATCTTAACTGGTTCAAAATGTGCTAAACAATTTTCTTTAGATTGCATTGCGAGCTTAACACTTTTTTGCATCTCTCTTCTTTTTGAACCTGATTCCATTATAATTTTGTGTGAAATGAAAAAAAAAATGGATCTTGTAGACGATAAAGAAGTAATTGTGTTTCTCAAATGAATCTCTTGTCCGTTGTTCACGATTTCTCAATAACTAGCACGGTAGTTATGTCCATTCGAACCCGAATAATCTCAACCAAAAAAAAATTCTCAATCTCGGAATATTAAAATTCAAACCAAATAGTGGTTCAAAATAATATTCCAAACAAAATTCACCACACGTAATTTTAGCCAACTCGACAAAAAAATTACTACGTTTATATCTCTTATATATCTCACACCCAAAGATTATTATTCCACTTTTATACCACTCGGCCCAAAGAAACAAACAACCAGTTATCAGCCCAAGATTAATTGTAGAATCTTTGATCAAAGTCCAGCCCACTAACTTAACCTTAAACCTAATTAAGTGGTATTTATAAGACACTAAGCCACACTTTGCCCTAATACTATGCACACTTTAAATACGCAGCCAATACTCCTTCTCTCACCCAACTTTCAGTTCCACAAAAAATAGATCTAATTTATTTATCTTCTTAATACCACTCGAATCATAACACAGCTACAAGTATCAATCTGTCAATACAAACGCAGTTGCTAAGATCAAATCCCTTCACTTATCACATAAGCTACACGAACACACACCTTTTTCTTTTGTACTTTGAAGCGCACAAGTGCCACAGCTTCAAGGTTTGATTCAAGCGGTAACGGGTAAGATTGTATATCTTGTTTCGTTTTTGATATACCGAAAGACAAGAAGGATGAAACACTTTTGTTTTGTTCTTTCTTTAAATGCTTCGGACAAAAATTTATGCTTCTAAAATCGATCTATGATGACACTTGTTCTTAACACAAATGATCTTTTAAGATCCGTACCCAAGAACAAATCTGAGATCTTTCACTATTCCTTCTTGTTTGTTGTTATCGAATGAAAGAAAGAGGAATGAAACGCGTGTTTGTTTTGTTCTATCTTTATACCTTTTGGATATTCTAAAGAAGCTTGTCTTCAAAATAAATCTATGATGAGTTGCGTTCACAAAAAAAAAACTTCAAAGATTGGCACTAAGGTGAACGAATCTGAGATTTATTTCCCTTGTTAAGAATAGGTTTAGATGTGGTCATGGTATACGGGATAGTGTGGTTGACTTTTGTTGATGTGCTCAGTTTGGATTTTGGTTATGGATCTGCACTTCTGTTTTCATTCCATTTTTTTTTTCAACAACCTTACGCGTAAATTTTGTGTAAATCTTTTGCGTAAGAAATCTTACGCTTAAGTTTTATACGTAAGAATCAAATCTTTTGCGTAGATCTTAAGCGTAAACTTTTAGCGTAGCCCATGTATTTTGCGTAAAACTTACGCATAAGACAAGGGTTTCTTGCCTTAGTAGAACCTTACGCATAACTTGTCCAAGTTATGCGTAGAAAATTGAAGATTTCGCGTAGGAATCAGGTTTTGACTGTTTGACCACTTTGCCGACGATATTTTCCGATAACTGTTCCGGCCACTTTTTCTGAGAGCTTTTTGACCAGTTTTCCGACCTCAAAAAGAAACTACAAATTAGCAGGACAAAACTGTGGACCTTTTGGATGTAAGTTTGGACTTTTGGACTGATGTAAATATTGGATTGATAAAAACTTTTGATATGCTACTGTTTGGACTGAAAAAGCAGAAAATAAGCTTGTAAAAAACTGCCAATAAGCAGTTTGTAAATCTTGACTTTTAGGACCAAAAATAACTGTTTGGGACAAAAAAGAACTGTTTGGACTTTGGACCTTAATAAGCTCAACCAAAAATATTAAACTATAAGAAATAAGCTTAAAAATAAGATACCAAAAAACAGTTTGAAAAACTTTTGATTATACTCAATAAGCACAAATTAAGCGGAAAATAAGCTACGAATAAGCACAAAATAAGCTAAAAAAAACGAGACTTTAAAACAGGAAAACTTCTAAATCATCTTCTAGCTCATGATACCAATTGTTAGATCCCAAGTTTTAGATCATTCCACACATATTAGATGGTTTAGAGAGATGAAGATGTATTTTAGAGAGAGAGAGAGTACAAGATAGGAAAATAAGAGGATTTCTTATTCCATAATGAACCAACACCCTCCTTGGAGGGTTTACAAGAGTATTTATACTCATTGTCTAGGGCATCTTACATGTTTCACATAATATCACTAATGGCCCTTAGACTTTAACAAAACATGTATTCTAAACATATTGAAACTTTAACGTACTAATATAATATTGCAACCTATTACAAGACTCATTGACTCGATAATGATCGTCACTTCAAGCGTTCCCAACAATCTCCCCCTAAGGGACGATCATTGAGATCTCTCTTTGATTGCATTTATGATCATCACTTTTGCGTTTCCAACAATCTCCCCCTAAAGGGGTGATCATTTGAGATCTCTTTTGCGACCTGTGGGTTATGGGTCCACCAATAGAAATGACAGATCTTTTGACTTCTTTAATGCTTGTTGTTTTGAACTTTGAGTCTTTGTGTAATAGCTTTGCTAGTTTCTTTGTTCCAATCATGCTTTGTGATCTTTGTTCTTCGTTCTGGTTGTTGTGATCAAATGATGGGGTAATCTGCCTTTCGTGACTTCAGCGTCTGTGGTGGTTGTCTACCATTCCAACATGCCCATACATCTTTGGACTTTGACTTTCACATGCACGTAGTTCCCTTTCTTTCACTTTGATCTTTAGTCTCTTTACTTTGTAGATTCTTCTTTTTGGCGTAGAATCTTTTGGTGAACTTTGCATTGCTTAGATCATTGAGGGAGCTATCATTGACTTCAAGATGTATGTATGAGCATGCGGAATCTATCGCCATGGAGATGATGTGTAGCTGCAGGTAAACAGTTAGCAATAAACAACCGGTACTTACAGATAAGTAATTAGAGATCGTCAACAATATAGTGTGAAGACTCCTTCTAATCCTTATCAAGGCCGTTCCCATATCAGATACTCCCGAAGGAGCTTACGAGACCTACTAAGTAGCTTAATGACTGGGTGAGTCGCTGGGGATCACTCCACGACTGTAGACCGCTTAAAGAACCACCGTGAACACTAAGCGTAACCCGTGTGGGGTTACCGAAGTGACCTGCTGTCAGGGCTGTTTGATGTAGACCCTGGCAGGAATTTCCGTTCAATCATTGAGAAATACATTAGTAAATTCTCTCATAAACGTTCTCGGCAGATTGCTAAGATCTGCGAAGGACTCGATGATTTACAGCTGGTGTCCATTGATGTAAAACACCAGTTGTAGAAATACTAAGTGTTCCTAAGAGATCTTTGATGTATCTCATGGCTCTAGACTCTATAAGTGCACACTTAGTTTTCCTATGCGGAGACTAGGGAGGGGTCTCCTGCTTCAATATCAACTATCTCTAAGAGATAAGTTGATAGATTACACTGGTTCCCCGTGAGAATGAAACAAGCTCTTTTAAGAGAACTTGAGTGGTTAAGAAGGTTTAGTGCATTGCGTCACTGGGTCCATGACGACTTTGTCTTCAATACCGGTGTTGCCTTAGCAACAACCAGTAGCATACGAGTTGAACCCGGTGTCTGCCCTAAGGTTGAACATATGGAGGGCTATTTCTTTTCACCCTTTTCTTGTTACATTTCTTTTTAATTCTTCAACTCCTTCTTTCCCTTTCATTCTTTTCTCCTTTTTTCGTATCATACCTAAGGACTTCTAATTCTAACTATGGGAGATGTCCTTGGGTAGTTCCCTCCGGCTCTGGCGGATCATAGGATGGTTTTTCCTATCTTAATCACCTTATAACTCCTTGATTAACCGACAGTAGCCAAGAAACCTTTGATTGAAAATCTCTCAAAGTGTTTGTGATAATCAAATATTTTGGTTAACACTTTGAGAGTTTTGTGTACACTTTTGAAGGGCTCCCCCTTCACATGTGCTCATGAGTATTTAATAAATTTGCACATGCGGGAGGAGCAAGCATTTTGAATTGATCCACTTTCAGTGAACAAGACCAATTCGAGACACGCTTACATCACTAGTTAGACTAGCTTGAAGTTATTACCCGGCCTGGTCAAGTCCACAGAAAGTTTCTCGAGACGGTACATTTCTACTAAGACAAATCCTTTTCGAGACACGCTTACGTGGCTAGTTAAAGATTTCCATTGTCAGCTTTTAGGTGACAACTAGCTCTAGTAACTAACTTGATGTTATTACCCGTTGAGGAAAAGTCTTTTCGATTACTAACTTATGTTGTTTCGTCAATTCCTGGGTCAATTCTGAGTCGAGCTCGCATGAGATTCAATCTTAAAGCATCCATTGTCATCCATATTTTAATCACTTTTACTTTAATTGTTGGAAACGCAAAAGTGATGATCATAAATGCAATCAAAGAGAGATCTCAATGATCGTCCCTTAGGTGGAGATTGTTGGGAACGCTTGAAGTGACGATCATTATCGAGTCAATGAGTCTTGTAATAGGTTGCAATATTATATTAGTACGTTAAAGTTTCAATATGTTTAGAATACATGTTTTGTTAAAGTCTAAGGGCCATTAGTGATATTATGTGAAACATGTAAGATGCCCTAGACAATGAGTATAAATACTCTTGTAAACCCTCCAAGGAGGGTGTTGGTTCATTATGGAATAAGAAATCCTCTTATTTTCCTATCTTGTACTCTCTCTCTCTAAAATACATCTTCATCTCTCTAAATCATCTAATATGTGTGGAATGATCTAAAACTTGGGATCTAACAATTGTACCCTCACCTTGTCTTCATCTGAAAAACACACTCAAGATTTGTTATAACCCTTTAAACGGTTTATAATCTTGTTGTACGAATCACCTAAGGACCACAAAGTCTCGACATCTTGGTGTGAATATTAAACCCAGGTAGGTATTTCTTGTTTTTCGTCTGTTAGATAAAGTTATAACGAACGAAAGGACATATGGATACCGTATGGTTTTGGTATGATCCTTTAAAGATTCGAACAGTAAAAGAAGTTTATCTTCAAAAATTGATCGATGATGAGTTTATCTCTATGGTTTTTGTCTTTGGACGAATTTTTGAGTACCAAAAAGAGATAAACTGAGTTCAATATTACTTTGAGTTTGTTTCAGTTTTGAGTTCAATTAGTGAGATCGGTGATGATACATCTCTTATGGTTTAATACTGGTTCACATGAAGAGATGACTGAGATTGATGCCTTTTGAGTTTCGTGTCTAGTTATGAGAGTTTGATATAAAGGTTGTGGTCAAAAGGTCTCGAGTTATTGGTATTTTGGTTATGTGGTCATGGTCTCTGCTTCATCTTCTCTTCTGATTTTTTTCTTTTGACCAGTTTACGCATAACTTTATGCGTAGATTTGTAGAAATCTTACGCGTAGAAAACTTTTGCGTAGAAATCTTACGCGTAGAAAACTTTTGCGTAGACATGCTTTACGCGTAAACGTATCTTTTGCGTAGACCTTAGCTTTTGCGTAAGTATTACGCGTAAGACTAGGGTTTTACGCCTAAGATGAACCTTACGCATAACTTGTCCAAGTTATGCATAGAAAATTGAAGATTTCGCGTAGGAAGAGGGTTTTGACCCTTTGACCATTTTCCGGCGTACTTTTCGACCAGTTTCCGACAGTATTTCCGGCTGCTTTTTCTGACCAATATTAGACTATGTTATTTGAGCATGTAAATGCAGATTTTGACCACAGATCACGAATGGAACAAAAAGCCAGTCATAAAAATGTTAATGGGTTAACTGTTGATTGTAACACAGAAGTACCACAGGAAATAGACACATAACAGTAAACTAATAGTGAAACTTGATGACTTTTTGACCATAAAAATACCAAAAGAGACTGTTCAAACTGATATAACCAAAGGGATATGAGAAAAGGTGAAAAACATGTTAAAGAACAGTTTAAATATGACATTTTTGACAATAATCGACCACAAAAAATCAACCATAACTAATAACCAAGGCTCTGATACCAATTGTTAGATCCCAAGTTCTAGATCATTCCACACATATTAGATGGTTTAGAGAGATGAAGATGTATTTTAGAGAGAGAGAGTACAAGATAGGAAAATAAAAGGATTTCTTATTCCATAATGAACCAACACCCTCCTTGGAGGGTTTACAAGAGTATTTATACTCATTGTCTAGGGCATTTTACATGTTTCACATAATATCACTAATGGCCCTTAAACTTTAACAAAACATGTATTCTAAACATATTGAAACTTTAACGTACTAATATAATATTGCAACCTATTACAAGACTCATTGACTCGATAATGATCGTCACTTCAAGCGTTCCCAACAAAATATTTCACTCTCATACGTTACGATTATTCAATTTGCATAGAGGAGCAAGGGATTGTTCACTCGGGATCTCTACACTATGGGCCGTACTATTTTAACTAGCGAGAATAAAGGCATACAAAAAATAGATAATGACGATGAAAATTGTTTATCAATCTAAAGAAAAGTTCAAGGGCGATATGGCTACACCTTGCTCATGATCTCGTTGAACAACTCTTAGCATGCATGTCACAGAGCAAGCAAGCAGTATGTCGTTACTTAATATAAGAGTTTATTTAATACAAATTTAGGATGATGAAAAGCATACCACATCCTTAAGACAATGATAACTTTGTCGAGTATGTCAACCAAAGACGTGTTGAGAAGATAGTACGTATTTAGAGTTTATGCAGCGCGCGAATGATGCAATCTTAGGGAAAGTTTCCTATTCCATATTCTAATGGACCAATTCTCCTATTCCATATTCCGGCTGACCAATTCTAGTGTTAACATAAAGAGTGAACTCGAAAGGTGCTTTTCGGTCTAGTTGGATATCTAAAGTTAATGGCAAGTGGCTTACTAAAACGAGGGTGTTGGTCCTGGCTATACTTACGATAATAGAAAAATATGACCTCTTGTGACTCATAAAGAATACATCGCATCATCTCCAGAACTATTCTCTACCAGACCACCTAATAATATTCAACATTCAATTAGCTCATAATAACTCTTGCTATCAGAATAATATATAAGTAATAAAACGGAGCGCTGGGTTCGCTTAATGTTTGAAGAAATTGGAATGTGTCACATGTTTGGTT
This sequence comes from Artemisia argyi, assembly GCA_030686995.1. Lineage (NCBI taxonomy): Eukaryota > Viridiplantae > Streptophyta > Magnoliopsida > Asterales > Asteraceae > Artemisia > Artemisia argyi. The sequence continues at coordinate 157,955,645 of CM060708.1, forward strand.
TACCTGTAGTAGTGTTAGGAAGTGGGTTAGAATTAGAAGGTGGAATTGTTTCAGTCCCAGAAAACAGGTTCTGGGCTACTTCCAGCATGTCCTTCCAGTCTATCACCAAGTGGACTGTGTGATCTGCCTTTTTTTAGGCCTACATGACATCAAAGAAATATATATCATAGCAAAGGTGCCTGGTGATTTTACTAAATAAATGAAAAGAAGAATTACATAAATCTAGATATGGTATTAATTAGGAGGGTATCGGGATTCAAGAACTAGCATATATCAATATTAGGAATACGTGCTAATTAATGCACATAACATAATAACTTATTAAACATTGGAATCGCAATTTGTAACCAGGCCAAAATTCTCCAATATGCACTGGACTATCGTAACAATATACTTTAAGACCCTAGAACACCAACAATTATAGCAAAGTAAAATTCACATAATCATACAGTTTGTTAATTAGATGAAGCTTCCTACTATTAATTAACTTATAATGCATGCACAACTCCATATAAAAACAATCATCATCATATATAAAAAATACTAGTATATATTATATACGTACCATAGCTATATAGGGTTTGACAATCCTTCAAATTTTATCATTCCTCTATGAATCAACTTGTTCTCATTAGCAGGAGCAACACAGTTTCGAGCAAATAAATCCTAACCGAGAACATGTCCCCGTTTGAAAATATTATATATGTTTAGGTTAATCTCAGCCATCAATTAATTAGAACAAAACCCTAATATTAGGGTCGAAACCCTTCACGATATTTTATAAGGGACCGGTTTACGAATATTTTGTGTTTGAGATGGATAGCTTATGAATGAGGGAGGGTATATATATATATATATACACACACACGTGAGGCGGTTGTGAATGGGTTGGGTTGGGTTGGGTGTTTGAACTTCGAACATGTGTGTGTGGGAGAGAGGGCTTAGCTTAACCTTTTAAAATAAGTTTTCTATTCTCTCTTATGGCTTAAAATAAGTTTCTTTCTCATACAGGCTTAAGAAACTTTTAGCTTTAATTAATTCGCTAAAAAGCTTTATAAAAGTATAAGCTACAGCTTCCCGATTATAATATAAGCTCAAGCTCCCCATCTCCAGCTCATTTTCAATATATATAATATTGAAAATCCTACACACATGTGTATTATACTCTTCATGCAAAATTTCACGAAACACTTCGTCTTTATCGAATTTGTTGGCAAGTTTACTTACACCTTTGTGTTGTTGCGTGAAATCCCTCTAGACAACGCCTGACAAAGTTTTCCATGAGAAAATACCGACTTTGGTAGGCAAACACCAACATTGGGAATCATCTGTCCTTAAGCCTTATTTATAGTCATGGCAAAACTAAGACGAACACGAAATTATTTTTTTTTCAACTTAAAAGGGAAGATGTCACTTTCTGACAACGATATAATATAAAGTCGCTTCTTTCTAATCTTACAATTATATAATATAAAACATCTCATGTAAAATTAGTATATATATAATAGAGCGTCGAGGATGACGTCACATTTGCGTCACATTAGTGGCCAGTGTTTGGGAGCCCATTCCGGCCCATTTTGCGTCAGCAAGGCAGCCCGCCAACATCAGTAGCCCATCTTTTGACAACCAAAACATCTTTAGCCCAAAATAAGAGAGCCTGGCCCATAAAAAAAATATTGGGTTTAATTTGCCACTCAGGTTATGAAATATGAGAAAAGTGCTAACGGTAAAAAAAAAAAAAAAAAAAAAAAAAAAAAAAAAAAAAAAAAAAAAAAAAAAAAAAAAAACGCTACTAAAACCCGACACACGTACAAAAACAATGCCGAAACAAGTTAAACAGCTAAAACCCGATACACGTACACACGATTAATCATCGCCCCGCCACAACGCAGCGGTTTGCAGCCATTCTTGTTAATAAAACAAATTGATTTTTAATTGGCAAATGCGATAGCTCAAAATAAAATCAAGACTTTTGATTAGTTAATTAAAAATCAAAATTGGCTTCAATTTGAAACATATCTAAATCTCATCCGGCAAAAATCATATGCCAAATTAAGTACCTTAATTACATAACTAGATATTAGAAATTATTCAACATAAAAAGATTCACACTCGGTGTCTTTTAGCAAACAAACAACACAACGGTATTTTATGGATATCATAACGTGATTAGTACATCAAGAGCTCTTTATTATTTGTTATTCACATATAATTACATCAAAGTGCAAGCATCCATCGACCATCGTGGGCCTGAAACTTGTTATGCCTTCTTGAACTTGACCTTGAATGGCTTGTTATTCAAAGTCAAACTTCGACGTCCTCGTTCACCAAGCGTTATACCAATATCTGCGCAAGCTAGCTTGCAAGTTTTGCACACCGAGGGACAATACACAAGCTTATAGGAATCTTGATACTTTTGTATCTTGAACCAATTGTTTATGGTTTGTGGGCCCGGTCTTCCTAAAAGCCCCTGACTAGACAAGAACCGTACCCCAACATCATGAGTATCTACCCTCCAAACTGCATTTGGAACACACGCATGTGGATCCACAAACATAATGTTAAGATCTGTTGATTCACGAATTATGCCATCTTTGTTGGGGTTGGCTGGTATGAATTTCAAGGGATACCCAGGCACCTCGGTAACTTCTTGGGCAACTTCCGTGGGACATAACTCGCCACTATATCTGCTGCGGGCTGTGATTAAGCCACCACCCACGCCGTGCATGACAGGCAAGATGTAGTAGTTGTTGCCAGCTTTAAGGATGTTGCCGTCAGTATCACGGACTGGAGTTGGGGTTTGGCATGAGGAAAGTGAGAGTGTGGATAACACTATGAAAATGAAAAATGCTACTTTCATTTTGTAAATTTTGCTTTGTTACCAAGGTCTGTCACTCCTGACAATGGGGCAAACATGTATTTATAGTACGTTGTATATAAGTTATTATGATATTGTAATAAATCTAAACGCATGTATGCCAAAAGTTTACATCAATGTCACATGTGAAGGACAAGCGCCATGGCTAAATGTAGCGTGGTTTGCTATAAAAAGATAAGGAATATATATCGATATATTTTTTCCATCATATATATATATTTTGTAATATCTTACTTGTTATTTTGCAAATTAATATGGTATGAATGATATGAAAAGAACTCTTAATGTCCTACTTTTAACCATCCATATACCCACAACAGCAAGAATGACCCTACTGAATCTTTGACCCGACCTAGACCCGGATTTGCCTCCATTGTGAAATGCAGAACAAGAACTCGGCATTGTTGCTGCTGCTATTTCCTTAAAACGGTTTTTTCTTTTTTTCTTTTTCTTTTTTTTTTTTTTTTTTTTTTTTTGCTCAAATTAATACCATAAACAGACTACTTACACAGTAGAAGTTACTCTTGTATGAAAGATTTCATGTAAATTACACCAATTGAAGACTAGTGACATACTCTGAAGTTTTTATAGATGAGACCAACTTCTGCAAGAGTGTTCAGTGTTATATATTACAAGTTCGATTAGATATTGCGTTGTCAAGGGCAGACCCAAGACTTAAAGTGGTCAGATGCAAAAAATAAATTGTAACGTCATATTGAAAAAATATAGATGAATTAAAAAATTTATCCAGTGCATTTCAAAAAAATCAAGAATTTTTAACAAAAGTTACACTAAGTGAGGAAAATCTATAGGTTGTTACCGTGAACCCCTGGGAACCCCCTAGGTCCACCCATGTACTGATGAGGTATGTCCTCCTCCGGATACTCCGGAGGAGACAATCATAATTAACTCCAAATTTTCATAAGTTAAAACAACTCCATAATGAGGCACTGTCTGCTTATGAGAGCTGTCTGCTCAGGTGAGCTGTCTGTCTGCTCAGGAGAGCTGCCTGCTCAGTGGAGCAATGCCTACATCAAAGATAGTACACTGGCAAGTGACATACGTAGTACAAATAGCACAGACGCTTGATCCACAAACTAACATGGAGACAACTTTGACCCCGAAGACCAAGCCTGGTGCTTATCAGCGCTTTATGTGCTGCACCTAGAAGACAACTTAGCTTCCACAAGGTTTTGTCATGGAGCTAATCACAGGTAGTATAAAAGGAACTGTTCACACACATGAAGGGGCATCCCTTTACACACACACACTCCGATACAACTTCTCCCTACTATACTTTTACTCCTTACTTACCACTTATCATTTATCACTCACTTATACCAAGTATTCATTCTCACGCCTGAGCTTGGTCTCGGACTAAAAATCCAGGGCGAGCTAACGGTGTTCTCTCTTATTTCAGCCTACAAGAAGAAGGAGCTGCCGCGGAGTCTCCTGAAGCTTAGGGTTGAAGAGCATCTACGAACATTTGCTCAAACATGTACGTTGTACATATCCTTGTTATTTTAGAAGATTTTGTCCGAATAATATACTTAAACTCAAAGCCATGCTATTAAAATACTTTCTTGGAACAATGAAAAATTAGAGTGGAAAACGTCTAGCAAGAAACTCGACAGATTACAAGCGCCAATTCAAATATGTAGTCACAACATATCGGTATATCTTGTTGATATACAACGTTTATTTTAAGTTTATCACATATTCACATATGATATTTACATCAGAGTACAACCATTCATGATGGACATATATAAAACTTGTTAAGCCTTCTTGAACTTGACCTTAAGAGGCTTGTTATTTAATATCAGACTTTTACGTCCTCTTTCACCAACCATAGAATCAATATCCGCACAATCTGGCTTGCAAGTGTTGCAAACCGTGGGACAATATACAAGCTTATGGTGATCCTCATACTTCTGTATCTTGAACCGATTGATTATGGTTTCAAGACCAGGCATTCCTAGTTTCCTACCATCCCCTGGCTTGACAAAGTCTGTTGCCCTGTTAAAACATTAAGGCCGACCCGTCAAATACTGTTTGGGGCACACGTGTCTGCTTCCATAAACATAAGAGTTAACTACATTTTTAGTCATTTTGGTTTGTCGGGTATTTCATTTTCAGTCCAATTTTTGAAAAGTCTCGGGTTTGGTCCAAAAGTAAAACACGCATTTCAAGTTTGGTCCATTTTAACAGCACTGTTAGTTTGACCTATTGTGACCGTTAAACAAGAGGGTATTTTTGTCATTTAAGATGCATCCATCCAAACACCTGCTTATTTGTTTGTGCCCCTAAAAAAACACATACTCTAATTAAAAGAAAAAGTCACATAAAAAAAACCAAGCACTCTGATACGAATAAGCGCAAAGTTGACCAAATTCAAATCATTTCAAATTATTCTCTTTATATTTCCCACGCAAAACATTTAATGTTGGTTCACCCTGATACGGGGTCAAATACAATGCAAGTGGTGCAACTTGCATTTGCATTAATTACAAACCAGGTAAAGCCTGAAGCTGAAAAGAAAAGTAAAGTAACTCCCACTACCATCTTCCACGGGTTATGTGTCCTAATACCTTCTTCTATTGTGTATGGGGGAGGTTGATACATAAACAGCCTTACCCCTACCTAAGGTAAAGAGGCTGCTTCTGGTTCTACTAAAGATAGAAAAGAACCTCCGGCCTTACAAGAGGAGAGGATCAAACCCTTGACCTCTGTCTTCGGCCTGAAGCCAACAGAGATGACCTGATAATCTTTATTATTAGTCTAGCATCATATAATTAGGTCATAATATAATACTATACTAGAGGACTTGAAAGCGTATAGATATTAGTGACTCAAACACACTAAATACACGTCAAAATTGGGCCCATTATCAACACTTGGATAAGCCCAAACCAATATGCGAACAGGCCTGGGAAGACCTCAGGTCGCATCCATGCATGTGTAGACAACTGTCACCCAACTGTCAATTAATAATTAAGGTATAATACCTAACACGTGACGGTAGGAACACATGACTAGAATATGAAGCAGACATGTTATGTACAAACCGTACTACCCCAAGTTAGGAATGACACATGTCATCCTTATCGGTCCGTCAGATGATTAATACATGGCCTGTCCACAACCTTGATCATCCACATGGGGTTTATCCTAAAACCCTTGATAACTCCTTGTAAATAAATAGGTATCCCACACAAAAAAAGGGGGTCACCTTCTTCACACTTCTACACACTTATTCACACACACTGAATACACATTTGGTTAGTTTAAGTGATACCCCAGGTTTTGATTCTCAATCATACCTTGGGTCCTTACCGTTCTTTACGGCAAACCAAACTACATAACCATCCAATCCACTCACAATTAGGGCTTTAAATGAACTGAACGTTCAATGAATATTTCATGAACTGTTCGGTAAAAAGTTCATTTATGTTCGTTTATTTATTAAATGAACAAACACGAACAATATTTTATGTTCGTTTAGTTAAATGAATGAACATAAACAAAAGTCGTGTTCGTTCATTTATGTCCATAAACATTCAATTATACGTTTTGATTATGTTCATTTATTTATTTATGTTCGTATATAATATCTTTTAATTGTATACTTTTAAAACTGGTTTGTTTGAATAAAATAACACTTATAAAACAAAATATATGCATAATTTAATAAAGTTTATGTCTATTATTCTACATTCATCTATGTTTGATCGTTATGTTCGTTTAATGTGTTAATGAACAAACATAAACGAACACGAACAATTCACTTTCTTAATAAATAAATGAACATGAACAAGAAAATTCGTTCATTTAAGCGTTTGTATTCGTTTATTTGTCCTTTTAAAATTAGATGAACGAACATGAATAAGGCCTCGTTCATGTTCGTCCGGTTCATTTACAGCCATACTCACAATCACGTTTTACATATCATACGTCAACAACAACAACAACAATTAAGAATGAAAGGGAGGGCATTCTAGTAACTTTATAGTATCAAGATAAGGGTATTATAGTTATTTTGTATAATCTAACTGGTCAAACTAACAGTCAATGAAGATTTGGACCAAACCCGAAACAATGTCTCACTTTTGGACTAAACCTGAAACTTTTTGAAAAATTAGACTAAAAATGAAATACCCGGCAAATCATAAGGACCAAAAATGTAGTTAACTCTAAACTTAACATTAAGATCAGTAGATTCATGAATGATGCCATCTTTGTTAGGTTTAGCCAGTGAAAAATTCAAGGGTAATCCATCCACTTCGGTAACTTCTCGCACAACTTCAAGGGGGCATAAGTGGCCCATTCCACGAGCTGTGGTCAGGCAACCACATGCGCCATGCATGACGGGGCAACGGGCAAGATGTAGTAGTTGTTAGATTTTAAGATGTTGTGGTCAGTATCACGAACAGGAGTCGTGGGTTGGCATGAGGAAAATGAGAGTGTGGATAACACTATGATGAAAATAAAGAATGCTTCTTTCATTTGTAAATTTAATTTTCTTGCTAAGTTTTGTGACTGATATGCTTGCAAATAGAACATGATGTATTTATAGTTAATTCATATACTAGTATTTGTTAAGGATATATGATTGTGGATGATCTGGTGTTATGTGTTTAAAATTATACACTATATATGTATGCCAAAAGTATACATCAATGTCACAGGTGAATCACAAGCAAAAGCATATCTAGCACGGTTTGTTGTAGGAGCCTACTAGGAGGATAAGAAATATGTCGACATTCAACTATTCAATGCTTGCAAATAGAACATGATGTATTTATAGTTAATTCATATATTTGTTAAGGATATATGATTGTGGATGATGTGGTGTTATGTGTTTAAAATTATACACTATATATGTATGCCAAAAGTATACATCAATGTTACATGTGAATCACAAGCAAAAGCATATCTAGCATGGTTTGTTGTAGGAGCCTACTAGGAGGATAAGAAATATGTCGACATTCAACTATTCAAGTTTATTATTTGCGTGTTTCGCGACTTTCATCCATCATATACCTTGTATCATCTTTTTTTTTAATCTTGCACGGCAATCGAGCTCGATTTGAATTAACGGGTTGTCGTATTAACATAATTTCAACTCAAACACGACCTTCTTATTAATTGTATTAATACATTTAATCCTAACTAGCACTATTATAACATGTATAACCCGCTTATTACTTCTGTAACATGTTCAATTAAATAGTTTTATTAAGACCCATACCCGCTCTTGCGGGATTGGATATCGTTGTTGTTGGTCGATCACTTAAAGTGAAGTAGTCACAACACCAACTGGCCCCATTGGGCGGTGATGGATGGTTCCAATGGATATCATCCTCACTCTTTATACAAGAGGTCTAAGGATCAATCCCTTGAATCTGTTACACTTTTGGAAGTTTCTTTTTACCCAAAAAAAACTGGCCCCATTGGCGAGGACCTTTTGGGCCCTTAGGCGATGACATGCCCTTGCTAAACATCGCCAAAAGCCCGTCGCTAAAAGTGTTGAGGATGACAAATTTGCATTTAGCGCAGCAGCGTGGGACCCGCAAAAATCCTCGCCAAAGGTAAAGCCATGTCACCAGTTTCATTTAATCAATGACTAAGCTGTTAAGTAAATTCCTAATTAATTGGTCAACATTTTGGTCAAAATTTTGGCGAGAACATATCATCGTCAAAAGATTGGCGTAAAAAATGAAAGAAAAATGAATAAAGTAAAGGAAGCAGTGAAAAAAGTCAACCTTTTTGTGAGAACATGTGCTCGCTAGTTTTTTTTTTTTTCAAAATTTCTTAGCTTTTTTATAAAGTTAAAGTATGAAATTTGGTTCTTTTATCGTTTAGTGGCTTTTGACAAGTATATGACGTCCTCATCAAACGCAAGTGCTTCCTATCCATGCATTGAGTTTGGATCACAAAATTCCATACTAATTTTAAAAATTAATGAAGTTACAAAAAACCTACATAAATTCCAATAAAACTCAAATTCAAAACACAAAATTCAATTAATTCTTCACCAAGTAAACTACACATTAACATTCCATCGCATCAATTTTAATTTTTCAATACTTAGAGCATCCGGTGTGGCTATGGTTTCGCTGTCACCGTCCTAGGTGGCAGCTTCGCCGTGCTCTCCGCCACACCAAGGTAGCTCGCCGTTGGTCGCCGTCCAGGTTATACTCGTGGCCAAAACGAGAATATAATCGGACAAAAGCTTTGAAAATGGAACATTGGGTGGGATATTTGAGGATCGGATATATTTCAATCGGTTTTTTTTTTAACGTTAGGCTTTTTTTTCTTTTTTTTTTCTCTCTTTTTCTACATACTAAAACTCTATAAATACTAAACACAATTTCACTTCTCCTCACTACATCTCAACCTAAAATAAAAACTTCTATATCTCTTCTCCAATTAAACACAAAAATGTCTCAAAACCCGAACGACGGAGGATATTTCACGAATCTCCTAACGTCAAACCAACGTCCATACGGGGGAGCATCAAACTCTTCTAGTCTCTCGTCGCAAAATCCAAACCCCTCACCGCCATACGGTTCACAACCATTCAATCCGAATGAAATATACCGTAACCAACAATACGCATTTCAACAAGGATTTGCAAATCAATCCCAATTTAATCCGAGTCCACAATTTTATAACCCGAATCAACAATCCACGTTTCCTACTCCCCCATCACAACCAATCGAAGGACAACCATCTCAACAAGGTTTTAAAGTACCCAAGACACGATCAAGAATGCGGAGGCAAATTTTGAAGAACGCTTTGGTACGAGGGGTTTCAATTTGCTTCACGTTTGGGAGATCCTGAAACGCTACCCGAAATGGGATGCTGAAGAACCTCTAGACATTACATGTCTTGAGGATATATTCGGGCCGGACAAACGACCTCGTCCTGAAAGAACCACTAAACGAGCTGGAAAGAAGCAAAAGTCGACTGAAACGTCCAGTGTTGCGAGCTCAAGTGGGAGTCAAACGAGTACTTTTTCGGGACATTTATCCGAAAAGTATTTGCAATCGAAAGACGCCCAGATGTCTATGTATGAGGTGAAGAAGGCGAGGGAACAAAAGGCGTTGGAGGCACAAGAGAGGTTGTTGGAGATGCAGGAAATGCAGATGCTCATGTTAGATCCCGACTTGGTTACTGACCCGGTAAGAGCCGAGATTATTCGCCAAAGACAAGCATTGATAACCAAGAAATACCAACAACTTAACCCTCCCCCTGGTGACGACAACGAATAAAATGTTTATTTTTCATATTAGTATGTGTTGTATTTTTTTTTTCGTATCATTTTTTTTTTTTTTTTTTTTTTGTATTTTAACTTTTTTATTTTAATGAAATAAAATTAGTATGTTGTATTATTTTTTATAATTAGTGAAATGAATTTTAAATTATTTAATGAAATGAATAAAAAAATGAAGATGTAAGTGGTGGGGCCCAAATGAAAAGGTTGGGGTTAGTTGTTTAGTGAGAGGGGGTAGTTGTGAAGAAGTGTTGGGTGATGTGGCACACGTGAGGCCCGAATGAAGAGCACAAGCTAACCATCCACACCTGATGCTCTTATGGTTATGTTTTTAAAGGCTTATACAGTGAAACGAGTTGACGGATGTTTAACACACACATAACCCAAACCTAACTTGTTGATTATACAAACCCAAACCTCTATATCTCTAACTCAAACATGTTTATTTTCATGTCGATTTCGAATCGTGTGTTCGTGCCGGGTCGAGAATTGTGATTACAATATGTCAATATGAATCATATCCAGTGTTCTAAAAGGCGCGCCAAGGCGCCGCCAAGGCGCGAGGCGTGGCCTCGCCGCCACGAAATAGACCATGGCGGCTGCTCTAGGCGTGGCGTAAGAAAAGGCGTGACAAGGCGTGAAAAGGCGCGCCTTTTGGTAAGGCGTGGCGCTCCTTTTTGAAACAGTTTTGGTTTTTTTTGTTTTTTTTTTAATTATTATTATTATTTTAATAACTATTTGAACGATCATTTGAAATTTGGTCTATTTGTTATTTGGGTCTGATAATTATATAATAAGTAGTAGTTAAATGTCTAATATAGTAGTCCAAATGTATATGAAATATGATATTATAACATAAATGATAAATATATAAATATTTTTTCGCCGCCTTAGTCACGCCGCAAAAAACGCCATGGCTTCGCCATGGCGCGTAAGGCTTGAGGCGTGGCCTTGCCGCCACGCCACGCCTCACGCCATTTATAACATTGATCATATCACTCAACCCTTAAACATAGATTGACCTCTTATACTAATTGTATTTTTCATAAAGAAAAATCACAATATATGGTATTTGGAAACGGGTCAAACCCGGTTAAAAAGCCAAAATACCGTTAAAAATAACAGAAAATCAAATAAGAAAAATCTGTGAACCCAAATTGGTTCATCTTCTCTCTCAAATGTCATTTCCCTGCTGCTTATCTTTCTCTTCAGCTTTACTTCCTGCCATCTCACCCTCCTCCAGAATTCCCTTCAATATCCACGCCACCAAAAAGACCCACTCCCTGACCCGACCCAAACCCAGACCCGGTTTTCCCTCCATTATAAAATGCAGGACAAGAACACATCAGTGTCACTGCTCAAGCTCAACAATGCCACTTGTGGAGCCCACTTTATCACTCTCTCAGGTTCTTACAATATGCTAAATGTTAAAATGTATATTTAATTGTCATATGTTGGCATTTTGTTTTATGGGTCTTTTGTGATTTTAAGGATATCATTATAATGAGGTTAAATTGGCCGACTAATCCACGGGGTTTAAGTCTCCCCTTTTTTGGGTAACCATAGTTTCTGACATTTTGGCTGACTAATCCACGGGATTTGAACCACCACCACACATACTCAAACCGGGTAAAGCCCTCCTTTCTTTTTTGTGCCTAGCAGGAATTAAACTTGAGACCTCACGCATTTTTGTGTGATAAGCTTTTTGCCACTAGGCCAAGAGTAATTGTGTTTTAAAGTAGCAAGATTTTACTGATTGGATATAGTGATTGGTGGTTCATATAATCTGATCATTTAGGGGTCACATAATATGCTTTGGATAATCAGTTTATAAGTAGCTACAAAAAATCTGGTTCTGATTATGTGATTATGTAAGAGTCATTTTACGTGTGATGCGAATCTTTATTCAGTGAGAATTTGTTAAAGGCTGTCTTATGTACCCCATTTGTTATGACACAGTCACTTTTAAAACACGATTCCAAACACCCTCTTATAGATTTCGAAATGCAGAGTCCCGTATTAGTAGCTTCAGTGTTCTTGTTGTTTCATATAGTGTTTTATCAATGCTAATTGGCAATAATGGTAACTCAACAATCTTAAATGAATAATGTTCAATCAATTGCAGGAAAGCCTATCCTACTCTCGAGCATACTGGGTCTCTAGATCAATTATTGCTTGGGATGTGGATGCTGCTGGTGGTTCATGTTTTTTATACTCCAGTAGATCAGCTGCTTTATCCGTTGCAGAAAACGGAATCCAAGGTGTGTACCCTACCCACACTTGATTCTCCTCATCCTGTTTCTTTAAATTGATTCAGAGTTATTTATGTACAATCGACGTTTTACCACAAACAGGCTACGATTCGAATATTGAGCTTGAGAGACAAGATCAGAGTCTTCCACAAAACGTAAGATAGTTACGCTTCTTTAGTTTATTTTCCCCACAATAATATATCGAAATATTTTCAGGTGAGAGATAAGTTTCCACATATACGAGATTATAAAGCTTTTAAGGTCCCGGAAACATTAGATCTAAATAGCATTCTCAAAGACCAACTGGCTGTCGCTTTATTTGACGGTAATAATATGCACAGAAACATACCATGTTAGAAGTTTAATATATTCATGTTTTGTAATTCATGCTTGTGCTACATTTTGCAGCAAGTGGGAGATGCATTGATGTTACTGGTTTACAGCTACCCGGTGTTATTGACGACATGTTCTCATATACGGGCCCACTTGGTGCTATTTTCTCAGACGAAAATGTCTCACTTTATCTTTGGGCTCCAACTGCTCACGTAACTTTACTTTTCAAATTAATACTATCTGCCACATAGCTTCTTTAATCATTTACTTAATAGAACTTATTGAGGTCATGTGTGTCTGAAAACAGGACGTACGTGCACTCATATATAATGGACCTTATGCCGTTGAACCGCTCGAGATTGTCCAGCTTATAGAGTCCAATGGTGTTTGGAGTGTTAATGGGCCAAGAAGTTGGGAAGGGTGTTATTATGTATATGAAGTATCTGTCTACCATCCCAGCACATTGCGGATAGAAAAGTGCATTGCAAATGACCCTTATGCCAGAGGGTATGTTTGTTGTGTGTGTCTTTGGAAATGACCCGTGTTTTTTTTTCAGACACGTTATACTGTTTTGGTAGGCTCTCAGGTGACGGGAAGCGGACCTTTTTGGTCAATCTTGATTCTGACAATGTAAAACCTCAGAAATGGGATAATTTGGTAGACGAGAAGCCGGTTATAGCAGATTTTGCTGACATTAGTATCTATGAATTGCATATTCGAGATTTCAGGTGTGTCATTTATCAGTGACCTCTTTTTAAATGATTTTTTGGGTACACATATTTTGTTTTTGTAGAGAAAATAATTTTGTCTAACATATGATTCCATATAGTGCTAATGACTCTACCGTGTATCCTGAAGCTCGTGGAGGTTATCTTGCTTTCACTTCCGAGGTAAATATTGATCCCTCCAAGTTTCAAAATTTTTTAGTGAAAAAGAGGGAAGAAGACTATTTTGAAAACAAACGTACTTCTGTTGGACCTATAAAATGCTATAAAGTATAACCATTTTTTTGAAGGAGTCGGCTGGTGTACTTCATTTAAAAAAATTGTCAGATGCTGGCCTCACGCATATTCATCTTTTACCAACCTTCCAATTTGGAGACGTTGAAGATGAAAAGGAAAAATGGAAGTCTGTGGGTAAGAAATCCTTCAATTCTATTGTTTACATTAGTTTTTTTAAATGTCGAGATAACTGAAGTTTCTTTAGAGTTTATAATTTTTGTGGTTGCCATGAGAAAGAACAGATATGGAAATGCTCAAATCTTTGCCACCGGATTCAGCTGAGCAACAGGAATACATCACAGCCATCCAAAATGAGGATGGATACAACTGGGGGTAAATTATGCTCTTAATATTTTTTTCTAGTATATCATATGTTACATAAATTGGATGGAAAACTTATCGTTTGTTTTACATCTTATTTAATTGAAAAGATATAATCCTGTTCTTTGGGGAGTCCCTAAAGGAAGCTATGCAACTAATCCAAACGGTCCATGTCGTGTAATGGAATTTCGAAATATGGTGCAGGTTAGTATCTATTCATCTCCATCGTAGTGTATAGTCAAACTTTTGACGTTTGTTGGTTGACAGTTTTTGTTAACGATATGACGAAGTGCAGGCACTTAACCGTTTGGGCCTACGAGTTGTGTTAGACGTTGTATACAATCATTTACATGCAAGCGGGCCCACAGATGATAACTCTGTTTATGATAAGGTTAAACACATGATTTCCGACTTCCTTCTTTATATGTTTGGGAAAAGGTACTCACCATTGTTTGTAAAATAGTAACATTCTGGTTTTCTCGTAGATTGTTCCAGGTTACTATTTAAGAAGGAATACAGATGGTTTCATTGAGAACAGTACATGTGTAAACAACACTGCCAGTGAGCATTTTATGGTTGATCGTTTAATCGTTGATGATCTCATAAACTGGGTAGTCAATTATAAGGTAAACTTAACATAATACCCTTATGTACTATTTAAAATAGTCATCTGGTATTTTATATCTTTTTATGATTGTAATCACCAATTAAATGGATCTATTACAGATTGATGGGTTCCGTTTTGATCTTATGGGTCATATGATGAAAAGTACCATGGTATGTGACTCTAATTAGATGTCTTAACTGCCCCCGATAATGACAACATAGCTTTAAATTTGTTTGTAACTTTTTTTAATCACAGATGAGAGCTAAGAGTGTGCTTAAAAACTTGTCAAGGGACAAAGATGGAGTAGATGGCTCAAGTATTTTCTTGTAAGAATGAACACAGCTTTTAGTTGATTCCCAATTAATTGATAGTCTTAAGACTCTCTAATTTCTTTCATTCATTGTATCGACTCTTCACTATGTGTAATGTAGTCTTAGAAAATCACAATATGTATAACTGCTATGTAGACATATTTTAATTTCAGCATGTTCAGTAAAGTTGCTGTCGTTTCAGATATGGTGAAGGTTGGGATTTTGGTGAAGTGGCAAATAATGGTCGCGGGATAAATGCATCACAATCTAATCTAGCCGGAAGTGGAATTGGGAGGTATACTTTATTTTACATATAAGTTATGGTAGATCGTAGATTTAATTTTTAGGCCAATTTTTCTTTATAAAAAATAAAATGTAGTGTTTCTTCTTTTTCATGGTATAGTGATGTACATTCAAAAGTAGCAACCTTCATGCTCATAGTATATCAAAGTAATCTATTGTTATAGTTAATTTAATTACCTTTCTCTTTCAGCTTTAATGATCGAGTTCGAGATGCAGTGTTGGGAGGGTCTCCATTTGGTCATCCTCTTCAACAAGGATTCGTCACAGGATTGTCTTTGCAAGTAATGTTAATGTATTATTTTTATTTCTCTCAATTTCTGATATTTAATTATGTAGTCTCTTATCTCAGTCAAACCAAAAGATGATTGTTAACTTTGTACAATGAAAAACTTGCATATACAGCCAAATGGCCACGACCATGGTACAGAGGCTAATGCAGCACGTATTCTCGCTATATCAAAGGATCACATTCAGGTAAATATTACCTTATAGGAATCTTTTATGGACCAAAGTTAGTATAATCATTAACATCTGTGCATTTCTATTTCTAGTTTATGTTCATATGTCCTATTTGGCTTCATGTTCAAGTATTGACAATTCTATAATTTTAAGGTTGGAATGGCTGCAAACCTGAAGGAGTTTGTGCTAACAAACTGCGATGGTCATGAGGTCAAGCATATATCTCAACTCCAGTTTTACCATTAGTTTTTAGCATATTTATACGTTTTTTTGCTCTTCTTTTAGGTTAAAGGATCGGAAATTTTAACTTACGGTGGAGATCCTGTTGCATATGCTTCACAACCAGTGGAAACAGTAAGGTTTTGTTGTAATCTAGATAGTGTATCTGTATTCTCTTTGATTACTTATATAACATATGATGTGATTTTGCAGATTAATTATGTGTCTGCTCATGACAATGAGACCCTTTTTGATATCATCAGTCTGAAGGTATACTAAGTTTACGCAAAACCAAATGCACTTATCTTAAACTAATATTTACTGTTCTAATGCTGTTTCTTTAACGTCAAAGACACCAATGGAAATCTCTGTTGATGAGAGGTGCAGAATAAACCATTTAGCAACAAGCATTATAGCACTTTCCCAGGTTGTGATTTTTCCTATATGAATGTATTTATTGTAACTCCTCTGTATGGAAACTTTAGTTTTCACGGTTCTTGTTTAACCTGAAAAGATTCTGGTTTTAAACTTAATTTGTTAATATTTTAACCTATTATTTAATTATCTTATAAAAAATGTGTACAAATTGGAAAATTGCAGGGTATTCCATTTTTTCACTGTGGAGATGAGATACTACGTTCCAAGTCCTTAGACCGTGACTCATACAATTCTGGCGACTGGTTCAACAGGTATAATAGTTCAAACACAGGATTTGAAATTTTATTTTTGGCCCCTTGTATTTATATCATCATTTTTATGTGCAAAATATGAACAAAATTTTCAACTTAAATTCAATGTCTGCAATTCGTTTTTTCAGATTGGATTTTAGCTACAACTCGAATAATTGGGGTGTTGGTCTTCCTCCAAAAGGGAAGAATGAAAAGAGCTGGCCATTGTAAGATTTTATGGCTCCGATTTCTTGTGACTTTTTTTTTTTTTTTTTTTTTTTTTTTTTTTTTTTGCAATTGAATATACTGATGTTAACGAGTAAATGAAAAGAAATTTTCATGTGACAGCTTCTAAAAAAAGCTTTTCAAATGAGGTGCAACCCAAATCTTTTTAGCTGTTTTGGTTAACATAGATACTTTGTTTTCTTGTTCAGAATCAAACCTAGATTGGCTTCCCCGTCATTCAAGCCTCAAAAAAGTCACATAATATCTGCACTTGAAAATTTCCAAAATTTGTTACGTATCCGATACTCTTCGATTCTATTTCGTTTGAGGACTGCAAATGCTATTCAGGTTAGTATTAAAAGTTTTAAACCACCATAATTATTCTGAAGTAAGAGGAGTCTAACAAAGTAACTAAACATTCATTCAGGAACGAGTACGGTTCCACAACACTGGTACACCACATGTCCCGGGTGTCATAGTGATGAGTGTTGAAGATGGCTATGATGGTGTTCCAGGGTTGACTCAGCTTGACCCAGTGTAAGGATTTTTTATATTACTAAACCTTCACGAGTTCACGATACCATCAAATCATCTAATCAAGATTTTTTATATGAATATAACAGCTATTCGTATGTCATGGTCGTTATCAATGCTTCCCCGAATGATGTCTCATTCACAAGCCCAGTATTACGAGGGAAAGTTCTTCAATTGCATCCGGTGCAGGTATTTTTTGTCAGAAATAAAATACCATGTTTGGTTTCATTTGTATTGTTAATGTATTCATTTTGCAACTGCTTGTATGTGCAGATGATGTCAAATGATAATTTAGTGAAGAACTCAACATATGATTGGTCATCAGGAACGTTCATGGTTCCTTCAAAGACCACTGCTGTATTTGTTGAGCCCCGAAACATTCAAGAGTAGATATAGTTTACTACTATTTGTCCCTGAAAAGAGTTGACTTTTGAGGTCAATCCAATTTTTTTTTACAACACTGATTTATATATTACTACTCATCCAACTTCAACAAGAATGTATCTATCTCTTGTGTATGTTATAAACATGGATTCAGTTGTAAAATTTCCTTGATAATAAGTAAAATCCATGTCAAATTTGAAGTAAAAAACATGTTTGACCTCACAAGTCAAATTTATTGTTGTATTGTGAAACATGCAAAGTTGCAACCTAATGAGCTTGTCAAAAATGTTGAGTTCCTGACCAAACGACAAGTTAAGGTTATTGTGACTTAGCTGTTCTGATTGATTCCGAAATGCATATACTAATTTGTATAGTACAAGTTGGAAATCATGCCTAGGGAATTTGAGATCTGTGGATTGTTTTGTTAGACTTTTACGATACATAATCTATTTAATGTTGTGAAAGTCAGCTCCTGCTTAGTTGTGTGCACTGCTTTGATCACTTATTTGGAGTAGCTACTTGTATTTAATTATATATAGTTATATCCTCTAACAGCTTAATTATATATATCTGATAGAGACAGTTTTTTATAAATAATTGTAATAATACTTCTTGACATGATTGCAACAATTTCCACTTTTGGCCTTTTTGGTAATATTACGCTAAATTTTACCTGCTAAGTTGTGTGCATTTACACACTATATTTGATCATGTAAGAACAAACATAGTGAGATAGTAAGAACATGTGAATTTCTTAAATATAATTGAGCATTATATTTCTGCACAATCGCCACAAAAACGCGCAAGTACATAAGTCATGCACTTTAACTGTGCATTTCTTACTGATTCCCAATTTTCCTCAATATTTATGGGCACTACATTATCCTGACTATAGATATATCTACTGAGAAACAATAACTTATAGTGAAGTTGAGCATAGTAGTGAAACTCAGTTGATGATATCATCCATATTATTCTGTTTGACATATTATATGAATTTGGCTTATTTTATTAAAGGTGTTGGCTTTTGATTAGTTGCAGCTACCATGTCATGTAGAGTTGCTTGGAAGCAACTCTCTCCCTCTCTCTCTCAATCTGTTTATATATACACTCAAACAAGTAGTGGAGTGGAGTAAAGGAAATAAAATACTAAAATAATTTAGATGCATAATAGTTTTGAGAAGATAGCTAGGCTGTTTTCACTGGCATGTACTTGCTCAACACCCCTTTAAATATACTTATACGTATCTCTATTTGTTATACGTGTCTGTATGCTTATGAAATCGAATGTCTATGATGATCTTGCATATTATTATACTACAGTTTTGTCTTTTAGATGTGTTTCGTAGTATCACCATAAAAGATTTGACACATGTTCTAATTATCTAGAATTCTACGTTAAATGAACATACTCAACATCGATACCGTCGAGGTTTAAGTAGTGATCTTTAAGTAGATGTGACAATTTGCAAAATATAACGATCTTGAGTTAAATTAATCCTACGTACACTCATTAAGCTTCAAATGGGGTTTTCGGGTTCTAAAAGCTTTACATAGATCGCACAATTTTTATAATCGTCTAAAGAGTGATGAGAAGGTAACTTGCGACTTAGCTAACGGGTTCTTTTTTACTAGTGTTATAAATTTAATGCTTGTTATTAAGATATAGATCGATTCTTCACAAGGAGTGGAGAGAAGGTGATGGAGAGAGGAAGGTTACCCCATGTTGAAGTGATTCTTTGCTTGGCCTAAAACTTAACATACATACACCCATTTGGTGCTTTTAAGTCCTTTTACGTGCCTCACACACACAGCCAACCAACCAACCAACACTTCAATAATTCAACTAGCTAGTTTGCACACTTGCTTCTTCTTGTGGGATGCATGTAGCATGCCATTATTAGCTTATAATAGATTTGGCATGATTTGATCGGATTGGACTATTAACGAAAATGAAGAATAAATCAAACTGCATGAATGATGATTTAGCTTATGCTTAGGTAAATTCATCAACTTGGGTTATTCTTTTATCTGTAACAAATTAATTAAAATTTGAGTTTGAACTTGTTAAATGTGGAAACAAGTACGTCAAGAGTTGCCGAAATTTATCAATTCCAATGGCTGTAGTCATGTTTAACACAGCTCAAAAAGAAATGAGCAAAAGATGTTTGTGGTTCAAACCAACCAGATCCGACTAGTTAGTGACACCCACAAATTTAGTTTCTGAGTTGAACTAGTTTTTATGTGTTACTCAAGATCGATGCATGATACGTATATGACACTTGTAGATAAAATGAAGCGACGAAGAGACTACACTTATTACGTGATGGGTCTAACCTAATCGAGTCACATATTCACCAGTTGGATCTCCTAGCTTCAATCACTTTCTTTTTCTTTACGTTGTTCAATTCAGCATGATTTTGGGAATAAACTGAAGTTAAGTATCCCAATAACACAAATTAGTTCAAATCAAAGCATGATTATATTTTGCATCCACTTTCTAAAACACTGCTTATGTATCTTCTGTGTGTAAGCTACACAAGACAATGTCCTTCTGACCGTTTTTCTTCCAAAGGAGTAACATATATCATGCATCCAAAAATATGCAATTTCTGCATTCGTGACACATCGAGGCATGATGATCGAACTTTAACATTACATATTTACACGAATTCACTTTCTAAGGTACTATCTTTTAGCATCAATTTATTACCACTATTCTAATCACAAGTTCTCATTAGATCATGGCCGTTTCATCATCACTCCAAGAGCACTCGCACCAGGGTGGGTTCTGGGACACAAATGGATTTTTGCGACGTGGTGTTAATTTTTGTAAAAAATTTTGATTTTTCGTAAATGCACCTAATACAAAGATATTATGTTTCCGATCTTTTTAGTTTCCCTTGAATGCACTTGGTCAATTAATGTTCTGGTTTCGTACATGTCCAAGAGTATTCTTATATCAGCGTTGTAAAATATAGATCTACCATTAGTAGTTGTTGTTCAAAGATAAGCTGGATGAAACACATAGGGACAGTTTGCAATTAGCTTAAAGATTGTGTCAAGAATGTACTCGCGTAAATACTTAAGGGACTAAAGATGAAGGTTATGAAGACATGAAGGGACTAAAGTGAAATTTGAAGTTAGGCTCCTACTAAAGCCTACTTTCCAAATGTTTTACTCATTCTGCTAACTTTTTTCTATGTGTAAATACTCTATCATCTATATGTGTTTTGTTGGTGAGGAGAGTAAAATTGTTTGAAGAGTTCTATATTTGCTTTCTAAATTTAAACCAATATTTGTGGCTAGTTTATACAATTTTGTAAAAGATAAAAAAGGAGGTTGGTTGAATTAAATCTAGTGCGTAGATCTTTAGTGACTGTTGGCTTTATAAATTTCTATATGGTATCAGAGAAAGGTTATGCTCTATACTAAATATTTCTAATTGTTTTTTGAGTTCATGAACGCCAAAAATTAGGGATTTTGGTTTTAAAGGTTAGATCGTGCTTCAACAAGTGTTGAATTAGCGTTATTAATGTCAAATCTAAGAGTTTAATTGATTTTACAGAATTAGGGTTTGTAAGATTTGGGTTTTTTCAATCTTGGTGATCGTATGTGTTGTTTAAAGCGTTCTTGAGTGTGTTTTAGTCTTAATTTGTGATTGTGGGTGATTAATTCGGCTGAATCAAAAAAGTCAAAATTAGGGTTTGATATATTAAACCTTAATACACGTTATTGTGTCAATTAGTTGTGTTTTTGTTTAGATCTGACCATCAATTGCAATTTTAGTTAAAAACTCTAAATCACAAAATAAGGGTTTTGTTACATTGTTTAGTCAGATTAATCTTATGCATTTGTTATCTAATCATTATTATTTCTTGTTTAAGGCTGGTGTTTTCGCTGTGCTGTTGGATTGATATTAAGATCATCTTGAACTTGGTTGTTTGGAAGCTTGTGTGCTCTATAAAACTTCTTACACCCTATTCGTTACGTTACTTTCTTAGGTTTTTGGATAATTAGTGGATTAGGGTCAAGGGGTTTTGATAAGTTGTTGATGTTTTGTTTAAAGTAGATTATTTGTGGTTGTGGAGTTGGCATAAGGACTTATTTCTTTGTTTTGTTTATTTGTTTGTTTTTGTTGTGATTTATGTATGTCTCTCTTTATTTATATGTGTTTCTTATTTGTTGTCAAAATTAAGATCATCAAAATGGTTGATAATAGTAAAAATTGTTATGATAAGAAATAGGATCATGTTTATAGTAATGAGTTAAATCTTCATGTTTAATGACCTTTTGTATTTACATGCAAATGATACTAATGGCACACCTTTAGTTACATTCAAGCTTGTTGGAACTGAAAATTACAAAATATGGTCAGTTGCTATTAATTTGGCTTTACACACTAAATATCAAACTAGGGTTTATTAAAGGTACGCTTAAAAGGGATGAAAATGATGTTCTTCTTTAAGAACAATGGGATAGGTGTAACTTAGTAGTCATGTCTTGGATTTTAGGTTGTGTCTCTCAAGATTTACATAAGGGTCAAAAAAAAAATTTACGATGCTAAGGATGTCTATGATGAGTTAGAGGAAACCTATAATAAGCAAGATGGATCTGTTATTTTTAACTTACATTATAAAATGAGTAAATTACAGGAATAGTCTCTGTAGTTTGACGAAAATTTCACCTACCGTTCCTCAAACTTAAAAGTTGCATGTATGGTCCCTGTCACTGCCAAAGAATAACATGAATGGTCCCTCAGACTAACTGACGTTAGTTTTTTCCGTTAGTCCATTTGCACCATTAGTCCTTTAATGATGGTTTGCAACAAACATTTGCACCGTTAGTCGTGTCATATGTTTTTGTGTGCTTTTATATGTTTTCGTTCGTTTTTATACGTTTTCGCCTATTTTCTTACATTTTCATCCATTTTTCTTACGTGTTTGTCTGTTTATCTTACGTTTTTTCTGTTTTTATACGTTTTCAACCCGTTTCTTACATTTTCATCCATTTTTCTTACGTTTTTGTCTGTTTTTCTTATGTTTTTCCAGTTTTCATATGTTTTTCCAGTTTTCATACGTTTTTGTCTGTTTTATACGTTTTCGTCCGTTTTTATACGTTTTCGCCCATTTTCTTACGTTTTCATCCGTTTTTCTTACGTTTTTGTCTGTTTTCTTACGTTTTTTCCGTTTACATACGTTTTGTCCGTTTTTATACGTTTTAACCCGTTTTCTTACATTATCATCCGTTTGTATCCGTTTTTGTTCATTTTTATACGTTTTTCTTACGTTTTTTCCTTTTACATACGTTTTTCTTATAATTTGGTTTATAAATTTTTGTTTTCTTATAATTCTTTTTCTTATAATTTTTTTTCCTAATAATTTGGTTTTATTATAATTTTTTTCTTATAAAATTTAAAGATATATAGGAAAAAAAATTAAAAATTAAAAATATATATATAAGAAAACCAAATTTAAATATATTTAGGGAAAAACGTATGAAAATGAAAAAAAAACGTAAGAGAAACGGACAAAATGTAAGAAAAAATGGACAAAAATGTTTGAAAATGAAAAAACATAAGAAAAACGGACAAAAACTTAAGAAAAATAGACGAAAGTGTAAAAACTAGGCAAAAACGTAAGAAAAACGGACAAAAACGAATAAAAACCAACAAAAACATATGAAAACGGAAAAAACGTAAGAAAAAGTGTATAAAATGGACGAAAACGGATACAAACGTATAAAAACGGATGAAAATGTAACAAAACGGACCAAAACGTATAAAAACGGACAAAAACGTAAGAAAAACGGATAAAAATGTAAGAAACTGGGCGAAACCGTATAAAAACAGACAAAAATGTATGAACACGGATAAAAACGTATGAAAACTGGAAAAACGTAAGAAAAATAGACAAAAACATAAGAAAAACGGATGAAAATGTAAGAAACTGGGTGAAAACGTATGAAAACGAAAAAAACGTAAGAAAAACAGACAAACACGTAAGAAAGGACTAACGGTGCAAATGTTTGTTACAAACGGTCGTTAAATGACTAACGGTGCAAATGGACTAACGGAAAAACTAATGACAGTTAGTCTGAGGGACCATTCATGTTATTCTTTGGCAGTGACAAGGACCATACATGCAACTTTTAAGTTTGAGGGACGGCAGGTAAAATTTTCGTCAAACCACAGGGACCATTCATGTAATTTACTCTTATAAAATATATACTTTTACTCAATTTGGTATGTCTTTATCAAAATATTATCATGAGTGTAATTCCTTTGGGAGGCATAGTTTTTACTTGCATTATAAAATACATATCTTTACTAAATTTGGTATGTCTTTGTCATAGTATTATCATGAGTGTAATTCCTTGTAGAGGCAGTTTGACTTTCTTGTTGATCTGCCTTCTTGTTCTTATGATGCCCCCCCCCCCCCCCCCAAAGTTAAATAATCATGCTCAACTTATTAGGTTGATGCAGTTTTTAATGGGGCTTGATGATGTTTTTGGACTGTTAGGAGTTTAATTCCAACTAGTAACCCATTACCAGATGTTAAGTATGCTTTTGCTACATTGTCTAGGGATGGATTCCAAAGAAATAATCATGTCGGGTCTAAGCCTACTAAGCCAAGACCTCCTGCATTTGCAGTTAAGTGTAATGATTGGTCTGCAAATAAGAATAACAATGCTAACGAAAGGTTTGGCAGGGTGTCAAACCTTTTCTATAACATTGCCACATGACTTGTCATACAATTGAAAGATGTTTTGAGTTTGTGGGTTATCCCCTGGTTTTAAAAACATAAATGTCAGTCGAAACAATGTAAATAATGTGTATGCTATGAATAATAAGTTTGATCACAATAAAGGTAGGGTAAGGATCTGGTGAGAAAAAACTTTGAAATGAGAATAATGAGAAATAACTATAACTGCATATTTAAGATGCATCGACTTGAATTAGATGCATCACTATTCTATTAGATGCATCACAATTAGTTTCGAAAGTGATTTTGAAGTGAAAACGATGCAAAGTGGTACTAGTAACAAATTTGACTCGCAGAGGACGAAAAATAGATAGGATTCGTCTACCTTGACGAAATGCATCTAATATATGTATATGCATCTAATTTTTAGCTAAAAAATATATTATGATACATCTAAAAGATTAAGGATACATCTAATTCAAATTGATGCATCTCTAATGTGTAGTTATAGTTATTTCTCATCCTTCTTATTTTAAAAATTCTTCTCATTTGATCCTTAGTCAATAAAGGTATACCTAATACCCTTACTATTGATCAGTATCAAAAGCTGATGATTCTGCTTAGTGGTATAGGTGAATAGGGCTGAGCACCGAAGGTTCAAAACCGAATCGGACCGAAGAAACCGACCGAACCGACAAAAACCGAACCGGACCGACGGCCCGTCGGTTCGGTTTCGGTTTTAGGTTTTACGTGATTTCGGTTTCGGGTCGGTTCGGTTCGGTCCGGTTTGGCCCAAAACCGACAAAAACATGCCAAAATACACATGGACCGACAAACCCGAACCGAACCGACGAAAACCGAACCGAACCGACGGCCCATCGGTTCGGTTTCAGTTCCGGTTTTTCATGAGTTTCGGTTCTCGGTTTTTTCGGTTCGGGTAGGTTCCGACCCGATGCTCAGCCCTATAGGTGAACCTAGTAATGCCCATGTTAATGTTACATATGGACTTGTGGTTTCAAATTGTGTTATAAGTTTTTTACTTGTAGATGTTTAACTTTAGTTTTGATATAAGTATTCATGGCACTTATGTGACATCTGGCAAATTAGGGAGCCATTTTGAAAACCCGCATTACTTTAAAATTTATGACTTTTGGAATATTGAAAAATTTATTTCGTGATGTGATTTGTAAACGTTGGAATGTGATTTTTAAACCGTACGTTATTTATGGAAGATGATTATTAATTATTGGTTTGGTTTGGTACATTTCGTGATGATTTATTTTGAGATGATTATTTGGCACTACATTGACTCCGGCACTAGGATAACCTAACAATTTTATTTATTTTAAATGTTGGTTCGAGAATTTTATATTTTTGGAACATATCGCGAGATTTTTGAATATTTGGAATGAGTTCGGTTCGAGAGAGTTGATTTGTTTTAAAAGGTTTCGGGTTTGGTCCGTGTATTTTACACCAAGTTACTTCAATACTTGGGGTGAGAAACGTGCAAATGTTTTATGTGGACTATTATCGCTTTATTTATTTAAAACTTGTTATGCTTATAGAACTACGTAGTGTAGAGCATGTCGCATCCCTGCGAATGCATATTGAATTGATTTGTTGAGAAGCATGTCGTATCCTTACGAATGCAGCGCATGTCGTATCCTTACAAATGCAATAACATGTCGTATCCTTACGAATGTTGGGCATGTCGCATCCTTGCGAATGCATATTGATTGATTTTGGTTTGGACTATAGTGTGCACCTATAGGGTTGGTTAGTTTTGATTGATTCTTTTTGGTTGGATGATTGAGGCCTGGTCTAGCTAGCAAGCGTTTTGCGTATATGTCCACTCGATTTAGTTATGAACTTAAACCTATGATCTCACCAGCGATAGCTGACTTTTAGCTCGTTTTCTCAGGTAATTAAGTGATGCCCTTGGATGCTTGGATTGGAGGCTTGGCTATGGCACCTGGTTTATGGATCTATTTTCTGAAACTCTGATAAATAATTGTGGACCTATATTTATTTCTTTTGGGCCTGACTTTGATTGATTTTGGGATAAATGTAAACTTTAAAACCCCGCGCGGTTAAATTTTTCTCTTGTTTACTTTATCTCGTTCTTTTATGTCTTGTGTTGGATACCAATCCCCGTAGCACCCCCGAAAGCTTGTTGAGTCTTCCGCTGTACCAAATTTTGGGGGTGTTACAACTTATATAAGGTGGATTATTGATTCAAGAGCCAATCAACATATTACTTTATGTGCAAAACTTTTTTTTTGATTTAATTGATGTCACTCATTTAAACATAACTGTAGCACATCCCAATGGGATTGTTACTGAAGTTAAACAAATAGGAAGTTATAAGCTAGCAAATAATCTGATAATAAAAGAAGTTTGATGGTTCTTGGTTATCATGTGAGTCTTCTGTTTGCTCACAAGTTGCCAATATTAAGTATTGTGGTAAATAATAAACGGCCTTTGTTTCAGTTAGATATTAATAATGCATTTTATATGATGATCTTGTTGAAGATGTATATATGACATGACCAATAGGTTATTTTGATAAGAGTAATAAAAGAGTTTGCAAATTGGTTAAGTCATTATATGGTCTAAAACAAGCACCTAGAAAGTGGAATAAATGGTTAACATCTATTTTGGTTGAAAATGATTTTGTGCAAAGTAAAAATGATTTCTCATTATTTACCAAAAATGATAAAAGATCTTTTTATGATGCTACTTGTATATGTGGATAATATTTTTATAACAGGCAATAATCTTGATGAGATTAAGAAATTTAAACAATTTTTGAGTTCAAAGTTTTTAATAAAATATTTGGGAAAACTTTGATATCTTTTGGGAATTGAAGTGTTAGATGTTGGTAGTTCTCCGATTGAAGCGAATTCAAAATTTTAAAAGGTTTTTTCTATTTTGGTGAAGATAAACCTTTAATTAGTATCAATAATTACCAAAAAAATATGTGAAAATGGATAAATTTGACAGTGATAAGGTCAAATAAATAACATGTTGTGCATTGCCTAAGTCAAGTGATGCATTGTCCTTTGCAGTCTCATCTGAGACTTGCATTCAGGGTATTGAGATACCTTTAAAAAGAACCTGGTTTGGGGATCAATTTCAATGAAAGTATTAGTAATCAGTGGCGGATCCAGGAATTCGATGTAGGGTATGCACAATTTTAAGTAGAGTTGTTAATAACTTTAGTTTTCGGATGCTTTTTTTGAGTCGGGTTTTCCCGGTTCGGGTTTTTCAGAATTTGGGTTTGGCGCATCTTTTTCAATTTCGGGGGGGTGGTCTGAGATATTAAAGTTGATCTACGTTGTCAAGTTTGGGTTATCTAAAATTGAGTTGGTTAGTTGGATTAGAGTATTCTATTAGAATTGACATAATATTATTAGCAACTACAAGTATAAATAAAGTAAAGTACACTTTTATGATCGAGTGCTACAAGTGAAAAAAACGTTTATAACTAATCATACTAGAACAAACTTTAATACTCCGTACTTTGTAACATGTAAAAACATATACTAAATGAAAGAAACAAAAATAGTCTGATAATAAGTCTAATTTTTTAAGTTGCAGTATTTCTTTTAACAAGTTGGGCCTTCCAAGTAGAAAATGGGTTGTATTGTTGTAAAAATCAAAGTGTTATTAACACAATCGGGCCTGTTACAAATATAAACTTTCCTTTTTAACCTACATAATGACTCGTGGCCTCCTCCTTCTTCCTCAAAACTGCCGCTTCATTACTGAAACTCACCAGCAGGTTTTTCTTTTATTTTGAACAAAGGAAAGTTAGATTAGGGTATGCACTCAGAATTTTTCGGTATTTGAAAGGGTATGCACTCACAAGTTTTTAGTGTATTTTGTTGTTACTTCGAAGAAAAAACAAATTTTTTTACACTACTAAGAATTTAAGTAGGGTATGCACTTGCATACCCTGCTTAAGCTGTAAATCCGCCCCTGTTAGTAATGATGTGAAATTTTTTGTTGATTCAGACTCGGTAAAATGTAAAGTGACAAGAAGGTATGTCACATGGTATTCTGTGTTCATGGGAAACAGTCTAGTTTTCTGGAAAACAAAAAAACATGTTGTGTTAGTCATATCTTCAAGTGAGGATGAATACATGGCAATATGTAATATTTGTTGTAAAGCTATTTGGATACTTAAAGTTTTAGCAGATCTGTAAGTAAATATTTACCTAAAGAAATGAGCTACGATAATAGCTCTCCAATCCAAATTTCTACAAATCTAGTGTAATATGAAAGGAGCGAACATTTTGAAGATGATTTATACTTTCTAAGAGAAAAAATTGCTGCTGGAATTTAGGACTGATAGTAGCTGCTCTTCTGGTAGTATAGCTGGTAGCTCTGCTTATGCTAGCTCTCTTCTTTCTTATGAGAGATATTTAAAAAAAATATGAGAGTAAAGGCTGAGGATAATATCCCGAACTTGTTTACAAAAGGATTCTATTTCTGACCGTAACAAATTTTGTAGTTTGCTTGGTTTAAAGAATGTGTTTCAAGTTTAGCTTATGGGAAGTGTTGAAAGATAAGCTGGATGAAACGCATGGGGACAGTTTGCAATTAGCTCAGAGTTGTGCCAAGAATGTACCCGCGTCAACAGTGGTGAAACTTGAACATTTATTTGGAGGGGGGCGTTAGTTTGAGGGGGCCAAATTGGAGATCTGTTTATATTCTCAACTAAATTACCCTTAAAACGTATAATATTTACACTAGTTGCCGCAACTTTTTTTTTTTTTTTTTTTTTTTTTTTTTGTGTTGGGGGGGGGGGGGGGGGGGGGGGGGGGAGGACCCTCCCGTGCCCCTTGAAAGTTCCGCCCTTGCATGTCAAGACTTAAAGGGACTAAAGATGAAGATTATGAAGACATGAAGGAACTAAAGTCAAAACTGAATTTAGGCTGCTACAAAAGCCTATTTTTCATATAATTTACTCACTCTATCAACTTTTTTATGCATGTAAATACTCTCATCTTTGTGTGTTTTGTTGGTGAGGAGAGTAAAATCGTTAGAAGAGTTTGTAATCGTCTTTTCTGTTTTCTGTACTAAAGCCAATACTTGTGGCTAGTTTATACAGTTTTACAAATCAATAAAAATTGGAGGCCGGTTGAATTAAATCTAGTGCGTAAATCTTTATTGATTGTTGGGTTTATAAATTTCTACGGTTATAAATTTTGCTTCTTTTTTACTTTGTTTCTTAATAAACTATCTTAAAAGTTGAAGTGGTCATAAATTTTGTTTATTGCAGTATACACCATCCTAAGTAATTACGTTCCTAACTAGTGCAATATTTTGATTATTGTTGGAAAAATGGTTAACTACAATATAAAATAAAAATTAATTATTACTATTAAAAAGCACGTCTTTGTGATGAAATTTAGTGAAGTAGAAGCAAATGATTGGGCGGGTGAAGAATTGTACTTTATGGTTAAGAAGATGTAAAGTGCTTAAAAATAATGTGGATGGCAAAGTGCAAATGAAATGATTCATTTTATAAGCATAGTTATTATTTATTAAGATAACATAGATTTCTATAAAGACTTTTAAAGGTATTTTTAGAATAATTTAATTGGCTAATAATTAATATGTTTTTTAATCTAAATACTTGATGATTATGATGGTTGTTTCGTCCTTTTGGGGGGTTTCCATGTTGCACTCAAAGGATGCACTTCATAAAGATCACGCAATGCACTTGCCACAATTTTTAGCAAAGAGTTAAGTTATCAGAATATATTGTTTTAAGTTTTAACTCATTGTGATTTATAGATTTTTTGAACTTTATCTTAGTAATTAAGAACTTTTTATAGTCATTTGGGTTCGTTTATGTGGTATAGTAGTGTTGAGTTTTTGTGTTTATCGGAGTTTTATTAGTGTAGTTTCACGGTTTAGTTTAGCTAGGGTGGTGTTTGGGTGAGGGTTTGGAAGTTGCATAGGTATAGTTTCAAGTGTGAGTTTTCTTTAAGCGTAGTCGTTCTTGTTTATTTGATTAATTTTTATTTTCTTATTATTCATTTCCAGCTTTCTATTTCTTTAAGCGTAGTCGTTCGTGTAAAGGATGTTAACAAGGATAAACGGGAGACTGTGGAATCAGGTTCTATGCCTAATACTTTAATGGATTTGCAAGATGGTAGCTCGGAAACTAATGCCCTAGTCTACATGAACTTGATGAGTAGGACTTGTATAATGGATATGATGATGTGGTATAAGAATAACGAAAGAACAACTTGATTTTTGTGATGCGTTCGATATCACTCTCTGTGAGCAGATTAGATGCTAAGTTATTTTTTGTATCACTTTGAGTCAAATGTAATCTAATTAGTAGTTTTCCTTATAGTAGTTCATAAGCTTAGTTTGTCATTTTTATGATAAGTATAGTTTGAAACATAAATGATGGGTTTGTTTTTTACTTATGTAACGTGCTCAGATGTGGAATTTACTCACATCCTATGTAGCTAAAAAAATCATCACATATGAAAAGATAAACGAAACGGGATAGTTATAACTTATAAGCTACATTTTGGTATAAAATTTTGAGAAAGGGAGTATGAAAAATACTTGTAAGACGTATGAAAATGAGATTTGTGCTATATATTATGCAAGATCTATTATAGTTTTCTTATTTTTCTATAAGTTGCATAAATACTAAATAAGAATTTAGTGAAGAAAAAAAGCAAGAAAAGCGGAAAATCCGTGTAAACAGGCTAGCAATGAAATGAAATGGGGAGTGGTGGTGAAGTAATGGCTTGCCTTGCTTTTCTTCCAAACCCTTCGATTCTCCCCTTCACTCACTCTTATGTCTCTCATCATTTTAATAATAATAATACTCTAATCCAATTATTAGTTGGCTATATTTACTACCCACTATCTTGCAAGTTAGTGAAGTCCATCCTATGATATCATTATGTCAGATATGAATGTTTAACAATATACATTTCCCTGCTTTGTTAGAAACTCCCAACTTTTTTCAATGATAGTTAAACTTTCTATAACAAGAAACAAACAAAACCTAACCCTTAAGTGGTAAGAATGTTAGGAAATTAAACCAAAACCAGATACAAGTTAAAGGTGCAAAATGGTTCACACGATTATCGAGCTATATATGTTAATGTACGTACTAAACAGTAATATTGATCATGGATCTTTGATACAATGTACAATTAGAAAGAGTTAAACGTATACAAAATAAACTAGGGTAGGGTGAATTCCATATACTTGTTCTGCAAAGTGACTTATTTATTCACCAAAACTCAAAATATCGGACACTCTTGCCTCACAAAACGCGAAAATGACAGACCTTCACTTATCAAACGATACACAAATACATCTATACGTACAGAAACGATATATATACATAAAATACATGCATACAATACATACATTATCACACAAGCATAAACCACAATTTTACCATCTTCCTATTTTCTATATATAATTAAACCAATCCATGTAAAAGTTAAGAATATTTAGTGGACTAATTCACACTTGCTATATATTCTCCGCATTCTTCTTTAAACTCCTCTCTCTATCCATTGGTGTCTCTCTTTCATCACCCTTATCTCTCTCCTCCACCCACCTAAGCAACCCTATATAAATATTCATCACCACCCTTTACTCCATTTCTAGCTTACTTACATTTTCCACCATTTATCTTCCATCTTAATTTTTTGGGTGTGAGGCTTGAGTGGCATTCAAGCTAGCCAAAAGCACCCATGGAAACTCTCCTCCCACAACAAACCACCATCAGAGCCAGCGTTATGAGCGTTGGTTCTATTGGTGATGATCGTGGTCTCAAGGATCAGACCACAATCATCAAACGTAAACGTACAAAACGTCCAAGACCCGCAATTGTAACTCATTCTTCGGCCTCATATAATGCTATCAACTCTTCTCCATCATCATCTTCAAATTTTCAAGCAAATAGCACAACCACTGAAGACGAAGATACCGCCAATTGTCTCATCCTTCTATCCAAAGGTCATGACATCGTTTCGTCTACAAAGAATACCAATGATGTAGTGTTTGATCCTAAATTCAATAGCAAAAAATACATACAAACATCCACAGATGATCCGGGAAGTTATGTTTACGAGTGCAAAACATGTAGCCGAACGTTTCCATCTTTTCAAGCACTAGGAGGACATCGAGCAAGCCACAACAAGCCAAGAAACAATGAAATAGAAACCAAAAAACCGCGATATAATCCTTCTTCAGATGACGATGAGCCACAACCACCACAACGGTTACCATCAAGAAAAAACAATTCTTCATCATCCTCCTCAATTTCCATACAATTAAACTACCTGAATCCATTGTCAAAAAGTACAAATAAATCGTTTTCCAAGGTTCATGAGTGCTCAATATGCGGTTCAGAATTTAATTCTGGACAAGCATTGGGTGGCCACATGAGACGTCACAGGGCCACCCTAACTACCTCAACCACCCCGGATGTCACCGCGGTCTCTAACACCAACACAACCTTGTCTTTGGTGCCATACAACGCGGTTAGAACCATGGTGGTTGATGATCAAGATAATATAAAGTCAAGAAATGATAGTTTGTTTTTCGATTTAGATCTTAACCTTCCGGCGCCATCAGAAACCTTCGCAGCGGTCTCTGATCATGATCAACTCCGAGGATCATTGCAATCGGTTGCTCATTTATCTGCCACCCCAACATTGGTGGATTGTCACTACTAAAACAAAGGTGCAAAAAGTATATTTTTTATATTTCTTTTATACAATTTGTATTTAATTAATTAATTATACAATTTATTTTTGTGAGGTAAGATGTGAAATTGTTCATCCACCCACAAATTTGTAATTCTTTCAATTATGGATATAAATTCTTTGGATTAATTGTTGATAATATACGTTATTTTATTAATTATTGAAGTTGAAATTCTTTAGTCTATGAAAAGTATCATTCTTTACTTGTTCCTTTTTTTTGGTTTACTTGTTTTTCAAGTGTGTGAAAGAGGGGTAGGCAAGGTATTGTCATTACCACCCTAATAAAAAGTCAAAATAATTTTTTTCTCCTATGATGTGCAATTACAAGATCCTCTTTAACTTTCACTACTAAGAAGATGTACAATTTAATTTAAGTATGCTGTTAAGAAAAGACACCTATTTGGGAATGTGCAAGTACAATGTTTGTAACGACTGATAATTCGTATTGCAAGAGTTCGAATTTTCATAAGGTTAGTTTGTTAGGTAAACAAATTTGGGGGTTAATTAGTAGGTCTTAATGTGATTCAACATGTGCAAATCATGTGATATATTAGTGTCATGGTGTGACAATCATACATCTTCAAAAGCTCATCACAGGTCACCATGCTTTTATCTGGCAAAAGCTTACTAGCTTATAGTGGCAAATTTTAAGTCTTATGCTTGAACTTTCTTGTTACAAGCTTAATGGTCTTTGAGGTTCGGTATATTTACTTCGCTCGTCAAATGGGCTCGTCGAGTCTTGACTCGATAGTCGACACTAGGCCGTAATGGTTTCCATAGATCATAAAGATATTATAGTATTATGTACGTTTTGTAAGCAGATGCATCACAAATTTATAAGTGTACTTGCTAGAAAAGGTGTGGTAAAAAATTGTTTTGCTATAAATTAAGGATTAGTTTGTTACACATTTGCAAAATATAGAAAATACTGATAAGAAAGATTTTTGTTAGTTGTAGTGACTGTACGTCTTAAACGACAATAGAGACAACTTATCTCATTTGAATGACAAATTAAACCTTTACACAAGATACAAAGTATTAATACAAGAACGTAACCATGACTAAAAAATGAAAGTTACATGACATCTCTCTTGTTGGAAATAAGAGGAAAATAGTTACCATATTATCATTAATGCACAATAAATATCCAATAATTTCTCAAAGTCAACTTTTTGTCGAAAGAATGATTCAACATATTCTAACACCATGTATTTGTTTAACCTTAAAACCATTGAAGTTTGTATGTCCTTAGAGGAGCACAAAGGTGAAGATCAATAGAATATAAAACCTATAGACAGAATAAAACAAAACCATATGTTAGATACATTAAGAAAACATGAAGTATATGATCATATAGTTAGAAAATTAAATAAACAAGACCATCACCAGTTTATCCGTGGCGTTGTTGCGTGAGACGGCTTTGGTGGCACTGGTGGTGTCGGTTGTGGTGGAGCCGGAGGAAGGATAGATCCTGTATAACCGCAAGAACAATCCATAAGCATCTTCATGATTTCAATGCATTCATTTAAAAAATACAACGAAAGGGAAAACGAACCACAATAAAGAAGGTTAGATGGGGGTAGTCGCTCCTTGGCAGGATTTGGATCAGGATCATAGACCCTAATATAAAGCTCTTGGCCTAAGTACCAATGCTTCAACACTTGTGAACGTAGGTTCCACATTCCGGGGTTGTCTAGGTATGCATAAACCGCGGTCCATCCTTCAGGGTAAACCTGGACTGTTGATCTAACAACTGGATCATAAAGATTGTACGTTGATCGCTTTTCAGGAGTCCACTCTCCGTTACCAAACCTATAAACCAAAAAAATATATACTTACCACATAATGTTCCTTTTTTAAATGTTACTGCTATATATATAAAGATAGATAATTAGATAGGCAGGCATTCTTACCCAACAACATAGAACCCAAAACCATCCAAATGCCAAGTATCTATAACTTGCATATTGTTCTTAAACACGATTTCAAGCCAACCGTTGTGAGTCCCAGAAACAACAAAAGTACCATCAATAGCAATGGGGTTAGATGAATTAGAGGGGTAGGCATCAAGTTGGTAAGTGCCTGTGCCGTTGTTAGAGTAATCAGCTAGTTTCAAAGCGGTATTGGGAATGGAATATGACACATTGTTAATAGTGTAACGAGCTGAACGATTGATTTCAGCCAATGACCCTTGGAGAATAAATGTTTGGGATAATGTGACATTCGACACGTTAAATGTTCCTTGTGGGTTTGGCCTTGCTGCCCCCGCAGTCAAATTCCACCTAGTGTACAATACTATTTTGGTCAGTTTGTAACACGTTATAATTTGTGACTTAAATGACTAAACATCTTATTTACCTGATTGATTTAGCTTGATTAAGCGAAAAGTTAAGGTCAAATGGATCAGGCCCGGCTGGTAATGGACCTTGGACAGGTGTAGTAGAGTCTTCATAATGTAACACCCCAACACCAACAAGGTTGCTAGATTCAGGCGCGTTAACCATTTTTGGGCTTGCTACCATGTAATAATCAGCCTCAGGTTGGTTTGCTGTTACCAAAACCGAGTAGGATTGCCCCACATGTATGTCAAGCGAATTTAACATTATTTGGCTCGTGTATGACCCTTCCGTCTCAACTAGTAGCATTAAATGGTTTTGAATTCTAAAATTGATACTCCGTTCAGTTCCAACGTTTGATATCCTTATTAGATATGTTTCTCCTGCATAATCACAAAAATTCAATTAAATATTACTCGTTTCAAGGTTGCGTCATATGTCCTATGTAAATTTGATTAGTCATCTAGAAACAGGGACGGAGCTGTGTATGCAGTGGGGTTGGCCAAGGCCCACCCAAAAACTTATAGAGAAGCTATGCTTACCATATTTTTAATGTAAATTTGTCTATTAAAACACACTTTGGCCCACCCAACGATAGATGAGGCTTAGTAGCATAGTAAAAAATAATATAATTTGTGATGATATTACCTCTTTGTAACCTTTCATAATTTCATTTATACAAACTTTTAGTGTTTATAATTTACGGTATAAGATTTTCTTATTTACACTATTGTTAATTTCGATTTTGATATTTGGCCCACCCGGATATTAAATCCTAGCTCCGTCACTGTCTAGAAATATTTTCGGTAATTACCTTCTTCAACAACAATTGTTTGATTAGTTTGAGGGTAACGACTACGTCCATTCATGAGCATTGACTTCGTTTGTATGTCAAGATCGGACTTGTTTAAAGACAAACGTACGTCCTGCCCACCAAAAAAAAAAAAAAAAAAAAAAAAAAAAAAAAAAAAAATCAACTAAAATGATGCAGAAACATATATCACAAACAACGTTTAAAATTCAAACTCGTATCATTTGTAAACTACCCGAAATTCAAAGTTTTTGGAACTAAACCTATTACTTAAGAAAAATTTAGCTCATTTCTATTATGATAGTATTAAACGTAACGAAAGTTATGTGCTTTTTGTTACCTTAAAACTCTTTTCATACCAATCTCCGATAAGGAGATCAAACTCGCCATATGGTTTAAGAAATGGAGTCGGGATCACTACCCGATTATTGACTCGGATCGGGCCAAAAGCTCCACCAGCCTTTTGAAAGTTGATGGAGGGGAAGTAAGAAAATGTACCAATTTGGTCTTTTAACATGAACACGTAAGTCCAGTTTAAACCGGGCTGGATCGGGCAGT
Organism: Artemisia argyi; assembly: GCA_030686995.1. Lineage (NCBI taxonomy): Eukaryota > Viridiplantae > Streptophyta > Magnoliopsida > Asterales > Asteraceae > Artemisia > Artemisia argyi. The sequence goes on from CM060708.1 coordinate 157,992,593, forward strand.
TTGTACCAGATACTCCATCTTGCCATGAGTTCTGCCTTTGTTGTATGCCATTCCTGAATAATTTGATCACATTAGATGGGCTGACACAAAATGTCTTGATGGGCCATATAGCCATAACTCAGAATACTTGTTCAAAATCTATTTTCATTAAAACTCTTAAAATAGACAGTTGCCTAAACAAAAATTTACGGTGTGTGTTTGAGTGATCGAGAAAACCTATACCAGGTAATCAGAAGAGGTTCATCCATGTTATTGAAGACATTAACATGTATAATGTCATTGGTGGTTGCGTTTATAAGAGGTCCAGGAAACATCCCATTGATCGTTATGACCTGTAGTAAGATTATAAATGAATCATCGTCTTAAAAGTTACTAAAAGAGAAACAGGATGCAAAATGATCAAAAATGCATCATACCGGTTGATCAACTAGAGCCGGTTTAATTGTAGTGTCAATATTTACTTGCCACTCGAGAAAAATGTCATCGGCATTAACCAACACGAGTAACAACGTTACCAAAGTAATGGTAAAGACTAGCCTCGAACGATCACTTACTAGAGCCATACCATATGAAACCTATGAGTGATTTTTGAACTAACATAGACGTATAAGAAACTATTATATATTTGAGTGCTTGTGATATATAATATGGACAAATACGGGAAAATATGGTGAGGATTTCATAGTGTAACATGAAAAACAGCTTTGATTTTGGAGAAAACAAAGTAACAGCTACACGATTTTGTCTTTGATACTTGTATTGTATCCTTATGTTTAATTTTTTCCTGTTGAATCTACTTAGTTAAACCTTTATGTCGAGGCTCATTTCACGTTGATAGAAAATATAGGGGTAATGATAAAAGAAATATGGGTTTTGCTAATAACAATGCATCATAGGTTGTGATTAAGCATTACCTAATTAACAAATTATCATTAAATAAACTAATATATTTCATAATTAATTAATAATACACATTTATTCTTTTTAAATATGGTATGTGATGTTAAACATGATATGTTTAGTTCATTGATTGTTGATTTTTTTTTTTTTGTATATATATAAATTAATGTTTAACCACAACTCATACGGTTGTTGTTAGCAAAACCTAAAAATTATATAACTAACTTGTTACGATTTGTGGTACCATTTAGCCTACTAATTTTTTGATCTTTATATAACTCACATTTTTGAATTTCGACATTTATGTGTATTATTTATTTTTTTTTTAAACAATTTTATCCCTCCGTTATTGATAAATAGAAGGGTTACATTGTCACAGAATACACAAAAGGTCACAATTTAAAAGTTTTATAACATATGTGAAAAACTAGAAGGGGTTGAATAATTTACCGCTTTTAACTTGTTAATCTTTGAAAAGCTTTACGTGTCACCAACAATTCTAACTAATTAACAATAATTAATATGCAAGTATAAAGTAAGAAACGATCAAACCACAACACGATTGTTTATCGTGGTTCGGCTACAAGAACTCTTTTTCCTTGCCTTACTCCACGCCCCGAGTATCCAACTCGAGAGTTCAAGCACTAGTCAACAAGCTCCTTTCACTGGTGGAGAAACCCTTACAATCGGCTTACACTTTATCCGGTACAAAGCTAAACACCGGGTCCTAGTTCAAGGTAGAACCACCCTAACGTCGTCTATCCACTATTTCTGACACTAAGCTAGATGTCGATTTCTTTTACAAAGGTACAACCACTCCTATCACTTAATGTATTTTGAGGACTAAAATACTAACCGATCACTTCTTAACAAAATACAAACGAAGTATAAACTACAAGAGTTTACACAATAGAAGTCTAACAAGTCTTGCAACGTTGAGTTAAAACTTGTAACTTCTTGGATGAACTTGTGAACTTCTTTTCTACATAAGAGAATCACACAAGTGAGTTGCTACTGAGTTAGATGAGATAAATGAAAGTTTATATGCAAAGTATATCTAAAAGTGATGAGAGATTTCTTGCAAGTGGCTTGGTATTTATAGCCAACCAAACCAGCAGACTGGCGGATCCGGCGGAACCAAAACAAGGGTTCCGCCCTTGTAACCCCAGGGTTCCGCCAGGTCTGACAGTCAAAGAATACAAGAAATCTTTCCATATCTAGCAATGTCAAATCAAGATTCTACAAGTTAACACACAATGGTTTGAGTGAGAATCATTCCAAGATGTGTAAGAGATCTTATCGAAAATCAACTTCTAGATTTAGAAACCTTTCCATAAATGCTCATGATGCATGTCATGATGTCATGTTATACTTTATATATTTGGAAATACAACAATGTTATGTTTAATATGAAATGTAAAGTCTAGTTATACAAGACTAAAACTAAAATCATGTTTTACTAAAAACTAAAGTTTACACTTTGTCATTAACAAAACTTAGCAAAGATCGTAAAATATAAATAATATTTTTAGGCGATATTTGTATTAACAATATAAAAGGTCAAAAATTTAGTATGATACATAGAAACATAATTTGTGTCAAGTTATTTACATTTTATTATCATTATCCCGAAAATATATTATCTCGTACTCTTTCCATCTCACAAAAAATCTTCACCTTACTATTTATATTTGTCTCAAAAAAAATGTCAAGGTTTTGTATATAAATAGTAATAAAAACCGTTAATTGCTCATTTCTAATTTTCATGTATGACCAAAAGGCTTTTGTCCTAATAGTATCGTTTATTGTGTGAGAAACTCACTAACTAAATAGTTGTGGGTTCAAGTCCTGCTTAGGACATGTAAGATAATTTGTGGTTATATATTTTGAGATATTTAATTGTCGTTAAAAAATAATAATAATCATCATCATCTATGCGAGAGTAAAAATAACATCATATTAATTAAAACTTGCATTAATTACACATGTTGGTAACTAATATCGTAAAAATAACATCATATCATTTTGTTTGTGATACTCTTCTGGGACGAATAGGGGGGTTTAGGGCGGGGCGGCCATCCCCATCCCCAAACCCGATTACCAAAGTTCTCTCCAAACCTGCTGCGATCCCCATTGGGGATTTAATCGGGGGGCCCCGTCGGGGCGCGATGCTCCCCCAAACCCGCCCTGTATTAATAGGATCTTACCGGGGTGTCCTTTTTGGGTGCAATTCTCGACCAAAGATGCACTTTTCACATTTATAAGACCGTTAGTAATAACTTGAAGAATTAAGAACCTATTAATAATCAATTACAAATAAGCTATTAAGTTTTCAACGATAGTATTATACATAAATAATTATACATTACACCGCCGAAAATTAAAACTTAAAAATATGACACTTAACGAGCTTTTATAATCACAATTTTGCAATCTTACAAAGATAAAAAAGATTAACAATATTAGAGTAACATTTTTTTTTTATTACGTAAACACTAAGAAAATATTATTAACAAGTGGGGTTGGATCAGTTGGAAAACCCATTGCCTCTCAACCTAGAGGTCAAGGGTTCGATCCTCACTCCCTACAAAAGGCTGGAGGTCCTTTTCTACCTTAGGTAGAACCGGAAGCAGCCTCTCTACCTTGGGTAGGGGTAAGGCTGTCTACATCTCAACCTCCCCATACACCGTGGAAGACGGTATTGGGACCCATAACCCGTGGAAGACGGTATTGGGAATTACTTTACTTTACTTTTACTAAGAAAATATTATATAGGTATAGATATATTTGTGTATGTGTATATGTTATTCGGGCGAGGCGATGATTCCCCGCTCCCCGCCCCAAACCCAATTAAAATCCCCGTTTAAGCACAAAACTCGCCCTGCAACCCGATTAGCATGACAAGCCCCGCCCCAGTTAGTTCGGGTTTCAGATTTTTCCATCGGGCTTTTTTTTTTTTTTTTTTCTTTTTTTTTTTTTTTTTCATCCCTAATAGGACGGAGGGGTATCTCGACAGACGGATTCCACACTGACATATTGGTAAACGAATATTAATGGGAATTGGTTTGGGCTAATAGTGCTTATTGTTTGGGCTATTTGGTTATTGACGACATTTTTGGGCTTGAGGCCTTGAGCCTAGCAACAACATTTTCTGTTTTTGTTGTTTTAGATGTGTCGACAAGCTATGGTCATATGGATGTCGACAAGCTAATTATTTTCTACATATGAAATGTCGACAAGCTAATTTACTCGGCATATGAACATTTAGATAATAAACTACTTTAATGTCACTATCTTTTCATTATATGTCATACGCATCAATCTAGTGGAGTTCATTTCTATGTTTGGTTAATGTCACACAATTATTGTTTTCGTATCAATTAGTATTACAGTATATTATTACTTACGACACATGTAAATCGTTTGTAGTGTGACTAAAACAATAAACATGTTTCTATTATTTTCAATCCAAATTTACCTACCTATTACCATAAAAGATGGTTACATTCACTTTCAAAAAATATTCAGAATCTCATATTACCAATAAGTAGTTTATTCTCCCTTTAATAAATTAAATGTTTTTTCTAACTTATTTGTCTCTAAAGGAAAGAATTAGAACATGTGGTGGATAAAACAAAATTAAAATGTTACAAAATTGGATTGAGTGGTCATTGGTATCAACATCAAGGGGTTTCTTGTACGATGGGGAATAGGTTTGCTTTACTTGTACTCCAGAATGCTACTACTAATTACTTCCGTATGAATATACTAGAACACTTTCAAATTATATATAGTTTAAAAACGAACACTTTCGAATTATTATTATTATTATTATTATTATTATTATTATTATTATTATTATATTTTGATTAAAATATTAAAATGAACAAATATATTCGAATAATTTAAAGTAGAAACATTGACTAATAAATTAGGACGGATGAAGTAACATTTTCTGAGATGATGGATCACCATGATTATATTAAGCTAATAACAAGTTAGTAAATAAAACAAAAAATATGAAACATAAAATGAATAAAAAATTGTTTTATAATGGTGAGCGGGTATCATAATTCATAACAACAACCCAAAGATGAAAGACTAATGGGCCGTTTGGTTTGTTGCTAGTAATCATAATGGGTATCGAATTTGATAGAGGGTAGAATGACAATAGATATAAAAAAATGTATTATTACAATTGTTTATTTTTTGATGACAAAATATTTTGTATAAAAAATATATAGATATTTGAATTTTGTAGTACAAAAAGAGGGCCCTCGAAATGGATTTTATACACACCAAATCGGGGGTGAGCGCGGTTCCGGAACCGCACGGAACCGAACCGGAACCGCGAGAACCGAGAACCGAAAAACGGCTGGCCAAGGAACCGAGAACCGGACCGAGTAACATGTCTCGGTTCCGGTTCGGTTCTCGGTTCGGTTCGGTTCCTTGCGGGTCTACCCGATTAGAACCGAGTTTTTTTTAACTTGACCGAGAAAATCAACAACATAAAGGTTACTTGAATGAGATTAAAGATGCATGCACGCATGGGTCATCAAGGAAGCCACCTCTCTCATTTACTAGCAAATTAAACGTCATTTTCTTTAACATTATACAATGGTAAACTGTATTTATGATGTGCATCAAGGGTAGGAGGTTCGATCTGTGCTTTAAAATATCCTTTTGGGCATCTATTATTGAACCGTCTCCTCATATTCTTTCCTGTTTGGCCTCCTCGACATAACTTGAATCAACCACATCTTGGCCATTATGGTCAAAATTGTCATTTCTCAGTTTTTGGAACACACATGGAGTTACGATAAATGGCACTATATATTATGTTTCCAGATTCAATTTGACCAACTATTAACTTTTAAAATGCTACTTGTATAGGCATTCGTGGTGGACAAGTACAATAGACCAATGCCAAAGTTAAGAAATACAACTACTGAGACAGTATGTCAAAAAAATTGAAAAATATCCTTATTAATATGTATTCTTTAGCCATACAACACACAAGTTCAAGAGTCTTCTAAAAATGGGTTTTAAAGTATAAAAAACTAACCATTGTTTCTTAATCAATTTATACATGATTATAAAAAGAAAACAAATAGTTATAAAACACGGCTGGTGCATGTATAACTGATTGGTCGGTTCTTCGGTTCCGGAACCGATACCCGCGGTTCCTAACCGAACCGAACCGAGAACCGAAATTCCAAATATCTAAGAATCGAGAACCGGACCGCGGTTCTAAAATGCGGTTCGGGTTGGGTCGGTTCCGGTTCGGTTCTCGGTATATTTGCTCACCCCTACACCAAATAAGTGTGTAATAAGTTTGGCTATAATATACTCATTTCATTCCTAGACGCACTAAACAAACACCTTTAATTAGTATGAAACCCATAATCTATTCCCATATACTCGTACCAAACGCACCATGACTACTTGCATACTTGTTTTATTATATTTATTAAATATCTAATAAATTAAAATAGGGTTTTGTTAACCTCTACTTAGTGAGCATTGGTTAATTTGTTTATAAAAAAAATATTTTAATTTATTTAAATTAAAATCATATTCAAATATAATAATTTATAAGTTCATTTAATATGTATTTAATACATTTTTTTAGTTAATTAAAAAAATTTGTATTCATTAACAACACCTTAATCTTTGGCCAGTGAGCATTGGTTAGCAAAATTAATTAAAATAATAATAATATAGTCAAGGTTGTTATAAAACATGTGACTCATAAAGATTACTGTACAATGTTAACTTTATTATTTTTGTAGTGGGAATCTAGTCATAGTTGAAATGCTACAAGCAAGTGAAATCTATCTAAAAGCAGAGGGTCTTTTATGAATTGTTTGTGACTCAAGATAAGATTTACAGTATTTTTTTTTTTTTTCTTTTTGAACAAAAGATAAGATTTAATTCAAGGGTACAAATTCTCGCCAAATCAATACCATACACAATAAGGGGACGTTTTATGTGGTGTAGTATGAGCAGGGGCGGATCAATGTATAGTCCAGGGGTAGCGGTCGCTACCCCTGAACTTTTACCCGGTAGTGTAATTTTTGGTCATTTTTTACGTTTTTTGGCCATTTTTGGCGATTTCGCTACCCCTGAAACAAATTTTCGCTACCCCTAAACAAATTTTCGTATTTCGCTACCCCTGACAGAAGCTCCTAGTTCCGCCGCTGAGTATGAGAATAGATAGTGTATAATCTCTTGCTAACGGATAGCTTATGATAGTAGGTTCAAAAATTTTCATAGTTTACAAATCGTGATGTCAAGATCATTGTTTAGTGTTGTTATTTGTAACTTTTGTCATTTTGTTAGTTTTATTTTAGTGGAATCAAAAATAAGAATATCAACAAAGTTATGAAAATACTATTAATCGTATTTGTTATCTTTCTTTCTGTTTACACATGCAACCCTTTCCCCACCCTGCTCTCTGTTGAGAAAATTTTTGCATCACCATTCATGTCCTCTTCATGACATTATGAAAATACCATTAATCACATTTGTTCTTTTTTTCCCGTTTTCACACCCAGCTCTTTTCTCACCCGGCTCTCTTTTAGAAAAATGTTTTGGCGTCACCATCGCTGTCCTCGTCATAACATTTAAGAAGTGGTTTAAATACATAACCCCAAACAACTCCAAAGTCTAGTCACATCTCATATACATGTATAAATAAGAGATCATATAATATTTTTTCAAATAACCAAATATCACACACATAGAAACAAAAATCTCAAATATTACATACTCAACAACCAAAAATAAAAAGAACACAATACAATATTTCCACAATATCACACAATATAATTACATCTCCATCTCAAACCACCATTTCACCACACCCAAAACCATTAACCACATACCATCTTACAACTCTCAATGCACAACATACAACTTTCAACACCAATATTAACCTGCCCTTAATAATTTAAACTCTGGAAAAACAAAAAAACACTCAACAATGTTTCTTTGTTCTGTTTTTTACTTCACTCACTCACTCACTTCACTTGTGTTTAATGTTTTTTGGGTTCCGTGTAAACCAAGCAACCATTCATTCCATGTCTAATCTTCTTCTTCTTTTATAAAAAAATTATATTTTATAAAAAAAAGTTTATTTGAGAAGAAATGAGTCAAGAACAGCAACAGATGGTGGTGGTGTCGCCGTCTCCGGTGACGGTGGCAGCGACGTCGCTAGCGCCGGGGTTTAGGTTTCATCCGACGGATGAGGAGCTAGTGAGATATTATTTAAGGCGTAAAGTTTGTGGCTTGCCGTTTAGGTTTCAAGCTGTTTCTGACATTGATGTTTATAAATCTGAACCTTGGGAACTTGCTGGTATATTTTTATATAATTTTTCATATGAATTTATGTTATGTTAATTGTTATAACCTAGTGAGTGGCTACATTTGCATTAAAAGGGTGTTTGGGATTTTTTTTTTTTTTTTTTTTTTTTTTTTTTAATAATTAAGCACTTGATTGAAAATTTCAATCAAATTGGTTTATAAAAGGTTTCAGGTCTAATGTGATGGTAAAATAAATTAATAAAGTATAGGGCAAAAGATTAAAAAAAAAAAGTATCATACTTGCCACCATTTCCTCTTGTGGGCAGCGAACAAAATTTTTTGTTTTTTTGGGTATTTTTCTTTCAAATTAATCCTTTTTAGGGTACTATGTGACATTTTTGCCCTTTGGGGAAAAAAAATTCTATTAGCTGAGAGGGGCAAAAATGTCCAAAAATTTCGCAAAATACCTTTAAAAAAAGATGAATTTGAAAGAAAAGTACCCACAAAAGCAAAAAAATTTGTTCGCTACCCACAAGAGGAAATGGTGGCAAGTACGATACTTTTTTTAATCATTTGCCCTAAAGTATATAAGCAATTCCAAACACCCCTTAATAATTTTATGGATTTTTGTTGGTAAGTGTTAACCTAAGGCATCTGCATTGTTTAGGTTTTTGTTATGTGTGTGTTTGTGTTAGGGTTCTTAGATGTTTTTTTTTTGGGGGGGTTGATGTTTTTGTGATGTATGGAATGTTAGGTTATTCGAGTTTGAAGACGAGGGACCAAGAATGGTACTTTTTTAGCCCTGTAGATAGGAAATATGTGAGTGGTTCTCGGTTGAATCGTGCGACTGGGAATGGGTATTGGAAGGCGACTGGGAAGGATAGGGCGGTACGACACAAGTCTCAGACGATTGGGTTGAAGAAAACGCTTGTGTTTCATGGTGGAAGGGCGCCGGAAGGGAAAAGGACTAATTGGGTGATGCATGAGTATAGACTTGCTGATGAGGAGTTGGTGCGAGATGGTGTTGCTCAGGTTTGGAATTTGAATCACTTAATGAAGTATGATTATTGTTTTTGTATGGGAAGTTGGATTGAAAGTAATTTGTTTCATTGTTTTGTGCGTCGTGGAAAAGGATGCATTTGTGCTATGCAGAATTTTTCAGAAGAGTGGTTTAGGACCGCCTACTGGTGACCGTTATGCACCGTTTCTAGAAGAAGAATGGGCAGATGACGCAACCCTTTTGGTTCCCGGAGGGGAAGCAGAAGACGATATGACCACTGGTGAAGAGAGTCAGGCTCACGCGAATGACATTGTGCAGGTATTAATGTATTATCTTTTGTTTGTATATGTAGCTGTAAATATATGCAGGATAATCTATGCATACGTGCGGTATTCTATTGTTGTGTTATAGATTTTTCATGGCCTTTCTACATCAATTTATTGCAAATTATGTGGAAAACTGAAGTGACACCATTAATGCGTATGTTTGATATCTTCTTGATTTGTTTTTTAATCATCACGCATACGTGCGTTATACTATACTTAAATGATATCATTATATGACGTTTTGTTTTGTTTCTATATATACGTATGTGCGTCAACGCTTGTTTCAACTCCTTCCTATTTACATACATACATATATGAAAACGTGCTTTTAGTTGTTAATTGAGCTCGCAGGCATTCTTGATTTTTTGGTACCATACTGGTAAGAAGTCACTCTTTCCCCAAGCTTTTTGTTTTCATCCAACTAAAATGGTTATTTACTTTCGTCCAAAGCAATCAAATCCATAGTCCTTCAATCAAAATTGATTATATTGTGATTTCAAATCACTCTTTTTATTTTGATTTGCAATATTGAAACTTCACGCAAGATGACGAGTGTTTTAGGCACATTAATTGCAGGATTTGTGTTTGTGAATTATGAAATGTTAGAATGATGACAGAGGCTACAGAATTATATTTTGCTGTTTGAGAATATCAAGTAACGAACGATTTATAGGTTATCTGGTTATATAGAGTTCTACGGTATCACTATGAAAGTTTTTTTTTTTTTTTTTTTTTTTTTTTTTTTTTTTTTTTTTTTTTTTTTGGTAAAGGGTTTTAGATGTAGTTCTTACCCCACCTATTTTCATTGGCCATATTTCCGAATAGTTGACCACAACAATACCTGGTTTGACATATGGGAGGGGAATTTATTTGATTTTCTTGAAATATTAAAGTTACTTAACTAGTTACTCCGTATATAATTAGACACCAAAGATAAAAGTATGAACTGTCTACTTACAATCTTGAGTCTGTAAGAGAAAAGAGCCGAGGGGACACAACAAATTCTTTAGTCCAATATAGATTTTCCATGTGTAAGTATATTGATATAGGTCTTAAGCTTGAGCACGTTTTTATGATTTTGTTTTAGACTTGCATATATCTATTGAAACATATTAAACACCCTTGTACCCTTAATTTATTAGATTTGACGCATCCTTTATGCTTTTGGTTTTATGTTTAACTTACGTAGGTGCATAAGAAGGTGTAATTGTTATCATATTTATAATGCTAACGGCTGAATTATTATGTTTTTAATTTATAAATACTGCTGGTATGGTATTGCAAAAGGTTGTCCTGCAAATCTTTTAATGCCAGATAGGAAATACATGTTCTTATTTGTCTTTCTAAAATAAAGGCTAAAGTATCTTTAATTACCATCAGGGTTTCTTAGGTCGAAACAACTTAAGGCTTATTAATTTGCCAAGCGTGAGGCTCAAATTCGACTTAAATAGTCAAATAAGCCCTTATCAAGGTTTTGGTCATTTGATTCAGCACCTCTTAAGAGTCACTTGTTTAATCTTATGACCCTAATAATAAATTACTATAAGTAGGATTGCATAGTCAGAGTTAGCATACAATGAATTTTTGTTTTAAAGTTTAAAAAAAGATGGTGTCTTTTTACATGGAAATGGTAGGTGTTGCTCCATCCTGCTAGAATTCCATTTATTGACCCGGCACTGATCATGTGCAGATATATGCGAGTCAAATAATAGCAAAGCAAAGTTTGTGTCTATATACATGGATATTACCAGAATACCCGTGTGTTATTGTCTTCTCAATTGATGATAATCATTAACCCGAACTACTTTTAACAGGAAGCTGCTGCTAACATTATAGCTTTAAGAAGTAGTGATCCTATGATGGAGCATCAAACCATCCTGTTTCTCTGCAAACGAGAAAGGTCTGAAGATGGTGTCATTGACTGTGGACCTGAGCTAGAGACGAAATCTCTGTTTCATAATAAAAAGTTAAAGCAGGAGGAACCAAACACCTATGGAAACGGTTCAGAAGACTCAACCATGAGTCAAGAACCAATAACCTCGTCTGCACTCGTGGAGTTCCCTCTGTTGCAGTCTTTTGAAGCAAAAGAAAGTCAACCATCATCCAGTCAACCCTCATTTGATGCTGCTACTCTTGAGAAATCTGTGCCTCCTGGATACTTAAAGTTTATAAATAACTTAGAAAAAGAGATCCTAACTGTGTCAATGGAAAAAGAGTCTTTGAAGATTGAACTGATGCGGGCCCAGGCGATGATCGACATTCTTCAGTCACAAATAAACGAGCTGACCAGGGAGAATGTTGACTTGAAAAGGGGCAAGTAGGCAGGCGATGATCAACATTCTTCAGTCACAAATAAACGAGCTGACCAGGGAGAATGTTGACTTGAAAAGGAACAAGTAGGTAGTTTCATGTCGCATAGCAAACTAGATTTCGTGCTCTTTTTTGGCTTTTGGAAACATTGGCTCCTAGAGAAGTCTGGTTTGTTTTTGCACATGTACCCTTTGTTAGACAAATGTTAGACCTAATGGGAAAAAGTTAAATAAAGTTTGGTTATGGATCAAGGGTATCTTGGTGGTGTCTTTAGTCTTAAGCTTCTATTATCTTTGCTCTAACCTTTTTTTTTTTCTTACAGTTGTGTTACGAGTGTGTAAAGAAGCTTTTACCGCTTTACCAGTGTAATTCATTTTGGGTACTGATGACTGCATTTACGTTGCTATGCAAAGTTGCAAACCCCATATTTGTTTGGCAAAATGGACTAGGCCCAGGTTGTGTAATGAGTCAAAATGGTTAGGCATTGTACAATTTTGTACAAGTCAAAACGGGTCAGATCAAGTTGATCCAAAGCAGGTTTTTGTCCTAAGTTCTTTTCATAGATGATAGTTGGCATGCTGAATAACTCAAATGTTATTCCAAAGATTATATCTTTTTCAAAAACAATTTGAATTCTGATAAAATAATTTAGAAGTTCTAATACATGTAAAATATAAACTTATAAAGAGTGTTATTAAATCACTTACATTTTGTGTTTACTTATCCTCATACTCATATTAAAATTTCATTTGTTATTTTTCTTCACTAAACTGCCAGTTTTTTCACATGCCAAGAACACGTGAGTAAGAAGATAAATAGAAATATCAAGTAATTTCTAAAATATAAATTTAGGTGACTTTCAAAGTGTTTGGCATAATTGGAAAGTTTATGCAGCAAACTTTTTTTTAGTTTGTCCAAAATTGATACTGTATGGTGTATATGTTCAATTATTCATTAATTTGTTGGACCTAAGGATAATTTAGAAAGTATAAACATTTTTTTTTTTTTTTTTTTTTTTTTTTTTAGTTCTGAATGCCTCGTGTTTAATAAGAGCCTTGTGCATTATAACTTTATAAGTAGTTCCCGTTGTTGAAATTCTATATGGTTTACCAAGGAAAGAAGTAAGTTTGTCAGAGTCAGTGAGGGTAAAACCCACTCCTTCCATATGGTACGGATCTTTAGGAATGAAGCATCCTGTTCAATTTCATATCCTTGTACCGAACAATCTTGTGTAAGAATTCCATTCCTTCACTACATCCGCATACCAAACATACCCTTTAGGGTGTTCTATTTATGTTTCAACTCTTTCTGAAAATATTGTATTTCATTTAAACTGAGTATGAAATTATGGCGAAGGCTAATATATGTAAATACCTATAACAGCTTTGAATGCAGTTTTCTTTCACCACAAACATATCGGACAGATTAGATCAGTTATTTGTCATGTGCTCTTGTCAAAGGATCTTTCTATTCTTAGATTGTTTTATATGGTATGTTGGTTAGTTAATAACTAAGAACAATTTCTTAACATCTACACCATGTAACGTCTTCAACTTTTTTACTAATCAGTAAGCATGTTTTTTGTTCAAAAAAGTAAGCCTGTTTGTTGTTCTACACAACAAAGGCAGCATTACATAAAATTTACTACTCTTCACTGATGTTTGAAAATTGAATGGTGCCCACAACAGCCGAAAAACTAAAGGTGGTTTCTTGATTTAGTCAAGAAAAATGAACTTGTCAACCAATCTCGGTCGATGTCTCGTGCCAATCGGGTCGGGTCTGATATAAAAAAGTTGTGGTAATATAACAAAACATCAACCATATGCATTAACTAATAATTAGAGTAATTACAGTCAAGCTTTCTAGCATTCAAACTTCATAGCTTCAAAAATATTGTTGCTCACATGGTTGATTAGTAATAATAACTAGTAGTATATGCTTTTGAATACAGAGCCTCTAAATGGTCTCCGTCTTTTAGGTGGTCCTGGGCACCACATTGTTATAGTGTAAATCCACCTCTAGTGCAGTAGGGTATTCCTTTAAAACATCCGCCCATGTGCTCCGTCCTGCACAAAGCTCCTTCACCACTGCTGCCACTTTCTCCACGCTCACAAATATTTGATCCTGAGTATCCCGCTCACGAATTGTCACTGATGATGTTGAAACAACGGTAATACTGAATGGCGCACCATTTGCATCTACACCTGTGTATAGTTGCTCTATTGGTGCTTGTTCGCCTTGCACCTCTATGTAAATCAAAAGAATTAATATTTAAGTCTTGTTGAATCATCTATATATTAAGAAATTAGGCTCTTAGTGTTTGTGCAATCACGTCAATTTCACATAGATGCGACAAGTTTTCAAATTCAGATATACGACTCCATTGAAACTTTTATTGGTGTAATCAGAATATAGAAAAGGGGCGTATTTACTTTTAATACTCTAAATACAATTTGATCGTATGTCTGACAAAACCCCATTTGTTTAACAGTTGCATGTATTGATAAACTCAAAAGGTTTAAAATCGCTAAAGTGGCAAAACAGTTTCATGTCGATTATAAATTGTCAAAACAGCTGTTTAAGGGGTCAAAAGAAACAGGTTAAGGTTAATCTACAAACACTTTTTCACATTTATTTAAAAAAAAAAAAAAAAAAAAAAAAAAAAAAAAAAAAAAATCAGAGGTTAGCAATTTGGGCTTACAGCCTGTGAAACCCATTCTATTTGTTTACATTTAAGCTAAATTCTCAGATTCTAATTGTTACACCAACTAGAGATACTAGTAATTGTAACCCAAACTGACCCATTCACAAGTGAATGGGTCAAATTTTCCACCTCTGAAAATGAAAACAAAAAAATATATCAAAGACATACCCCGAGGATAGACCACGTCTGAAATTCCAGCTGCACTTAGCAAATCTTGAACTTTCTGTCTTTCTGAATCATCTATATATTAAGAAATTAGGCTCTTAGTGTTTGTGCAATCACGTCAATTTCACATAAATGCGACATGTTTTCAAATTCAGATATACGACTCCATTGAAACTTTTATTGGTGTAATCAGAATATAGAAAAGGGGCGTATTTACTTTTAATACTCTAATACAATTTGATCGTATGTCTGACAAAACCCCATTTGTTTAACAGTTGCATGTATTGATAAACTCAAAAGGTTTAAAATCGCTAAAGTGGCAAAACAGTTTCATGTCAATTATGAATTGTCAAAACAGCTGTTTAAGGGGTCAAAAAGAAACAGTTAGGTTAATCTACAAACACTTTTTCACATTTAAAAAAAATAATAATAATAATCAGAGGTTAGCAATTTGGGCTTACAGCCTGTGAAACCCATTCTACTTGTTTACATTTAAGCTAAATTCTCAGATTCTACTTGTTACACCAATTAGAGATACTAGTAATTGTAACCCAAACTGACCCATTCACAAGTGAATGTGTCAAATTTTCCACCTCTGAAAATGAAAAATAAAAAAGTATAGCAAAGACATACCCCCAGGATAGACCACGCTTGAAATTCCAGCTGCTTTTAGCGAATTGTTAATTTGTTTAGCAACTTCCTCATATTGCTCATCCTGAAACAATAAGAAGATGGGACATCGTGTGGGTGCCGCAAGAGGGTTGAAGCCAAATACATATATCTCTTCTTCTCCAGCTCCGCTTGGTCTTGTGTAGAAAGAATGTTCAAAGAGACAATATATGATTCGCTCCATCACAATTGAAGATTCAATCACAGCAGGTTTAAAAGTCCTGTGGTGCACTTTTTGTGTTTCCTTTGATATCGATACCATGCTTCTCTTTATTGTAACAGTCTTCTTAAGAGTGCAAACTTCAAATTGCACCTCCCCTTTGGACTCTAATGCAGCTTTCATCTCCACAGCATCTTTTTCATTCATCGTCTAAGAAAAATGCAGGAAAACAGTAATTGTTACACCCGTTCAGGTGAAAATGGGTCAACTTGACTTGTATATTATTGTTAAAAATGCAAACGTTAGCATAACAGTTTACAACAGTAAGACTACATTTCCTTTAGCACTGCAAGCAGACCAATAAACCAAGATGCAGCATACTCCAAACCTCACATGCTTGGCTAAAGGCAGCTTATAAAGAAAGGCATACCAACATGAATACACATCAATTTGAGAGATTTCAAAGATGATAACTTGTAATGACTATATTTTTATATATAAGCTTCAAATGTACTAGCACCCATACCCTGCCCTGGCGGGATTGGGTTTAGTTGTTATTGTTGTTTCAAATGTACTAGCAGTTGTACTTCATTCAACACCAAAGCATTACCAACATGAATACAACTATGGACAAAGAGACTACATTTCCTTTAGCAATAAAGGAACGTTATCTTTAAAAATAGCTTTTTTGCAAATCCACATTCCGTATATTATTTAACTTTGAATTTTTAAAAAGAAGTGTTGATGGGTCAGCGGTTTTGACCTGCCAATCAGTCTGTTTTGACCCGGAAAACAAATCCTATTCTTGTAGAACAAGATTCCTTTATCCTCATCATTAGTAAGTATTTTCTTAGATTCCATGATACGCACCAACTTTTGACAATATTGAAATATCAATAACCCAAATTTTAAAGCAGTTCAAACATATTTTGTTATGGATAACTTCAAGAACATGGACTGCAACTACCAGGAAACCATCTTTGTTATTGATATTCACATTAGTGTTGCAAGACGTAATGTGAGAGGGAATTGCTTTACCTTAAGTGCTTCAACAACCTTAATACGGTCACCTTGAAATGCAGGACGAAGCTCCTTGTGAATGGGTTTTATAACAATTTTCTACAAATACATGATTTATTAGCAGCTGGCTCAATTTTAAAGCGTAAGCAACAACTATACATGCACAAAAGTTACCTCCACTTTTTTAGGTTGTTCCAGTTTCTCTTTTGCTTCAAGAGACGCCCCAATTTTATCCTAGGCAAAAACATGTATCCAAAACTTCAATAAAAAAACTTTATACTATTAGCTTAACATGCCAATTAACTGCCAAGCATGCTAACAAGCTTACATGAGATCTATCAGCAATCCAAACACACTCACTCCAACCGAAAGAAGTCTCGATTTCAGCCATCCAGCAATCTTCAGCATAGTGATCCATCACATTTGGGAGATTTTGTCTGAACCGTAAACGTTTTTCATCTATCCCTAAACTTGTCAAATATAGATATACTCTCCCAATGAAGTATGCAAGTGACTCATTCTTCACGATCCCCTAGAAAAACAATGTTTGATAGTTACACACAGTATGTTTATATGATATAATAAATAGAAAAACGTGGACATAATATCAAATGAAAACCAACCTTAGAAACTGCTTCACCGAGACAAAGTCTTTTCGCAAACTTCCCTGACATTTGCTCGTCTCTTGGGAACATGAGAAACTCTAGGTTTGAAACTTGGGAATACTTTTGATGTGATTTGTCTTCAGGGTCGACAAAATGCTCTATCAGCGCAAGTGTGAATCTACTGAGTAGATGTTTCCGAGGAGATACCTGAAAGGTGAGAAACGTCTATCAATTTCTAGCCGAACACGTACCGATATTACCCATCTTGAACTATGCCCATCCCTATACTTTGCAATATGAAAACGTGAAGCGTGCTAAAGTTGTGGAAGATGATCACAGAAGCTTCAACTTTTAAATAACAAATTTGAAAAACATACATAAAGCATGACTGAAATACACACGATAGAGATTTTAATTTTTAAAGAAAAACACATTACCTCATTTCTGTGTGCCTCGCTAAGTATAGCACTAGTACATGGGAGCTTGTTCCCATTCCAAGCGTGTACGAATGTAAAGTTATCAAATACTTCTTGTGCTGTTGTTACAAGGCGCTTGTACCTGAATGATTTCAAATGAAAAGCGTTGCAACCACAAGTCAATGCTACATGTAGGATTTAGAGATAAGAGCTGGAGGCAAATATGTCAATTTTTTTCATCTATGAATACGTTGATTTGGGATGTGTTTTCTTTCAGACGGGACAAGAACAAACATTTATACACAAAAAAAGATAAATTAGAAGGGCAACGAGTTGGATAGATACTTATAAGAAAAACAATTTTTTCATGTATGAATACGTTGCAATTCTGGTGAGGCATGCACAACATATCTGAAAGCATCTCAGATCATATAATGCGCACCTCATCTTTCTCAAAATACGTGATAGATAATTATAAAAAAAATTACTGACTCAGAGTTTGCATCAAGTTGAGTCTCAAAGAGAGGATTCCTGGTAATGGTTTCCACTATGTCATACTCATTCTTGGCACCAAGCTGTTCGGGACAAAGATCATTGAGCACCGCGAGAATGTGTTTAAGTTCACGAGTCTTGTCATCTTTAACCATATGGTCAGTATCTATATCAACTTGACTAGAAGCCTTCAAGACAGAATCTGGGATGACATGTACTAGCATAGCATCCTCCACAACAAAATGCTGATAAAATTAGAGAAAAAAATATAAGAATCTTGTGCTTAACATCAGTTTACTCAAACTATAAGCATAAAGTGGTAAAACTCGGCTAGGTCCTAGACTGATGACTAATTTTCATGCCAAACACAAACTCGATCACTTTGTATGGTCTAACTCTAAGGGATGTTTGGCTAAGCTTGTTTTACAATGGCTTAAGCTTTTTCATAAAACCTTCAAAACATAAAATAAGGTTATCCAAACGTACCATATTTCTACAGTAAATTATCATATCTTAGTTCTTACAAATTGAAAATGCTCTGTCCTTGTTTGAAACACATCATTCTACAAGTAATCTTTGAGGTTTTTGTTTAAGCTTATTCGACCGGCTTATGAGCTTATTGAACTTTTGAAAAGCTCATAAGATCAAAATTTTGGGCTTATGAGCTTATCAATGTGAGCTTATGGCTTACTAAAGTTTATAAGTTCATAAGCTTTTCAAAAGTTTAATAAGCCCGCCAAATAAGCTTAAAAATAAGCTTATGAACTTAAATAAGTCACAAGCTCATAAGCCCTTAAAAACCGAGTTATTTGCTTTTCAATAGTTTGATATGCCTATGCCAGACAATTACAAATAAGCTAAAACAAACACTCCTTTTCTCGGCTTTCAACTCATTAGTTATCAGTGAACAAAAACACAAATACGCAAATATACGACATAATATCATCATATCCTAAACAAAAGTTGGTGTATATTTTTTTTATTATGGGTAACCATGTTTTGGTCCGGGGTTTGAAACATACTGAAACCAATAAACATTTCATTTTAAAAAGGAATAATACCTTATGCCAGAAGTTAACGAGACGATTTTGGATGATATTTGTAGGAGGTCCATAACCGTACAAAGCAGCATTTGAGTCCTTCTTCACCTTGGCATAAAAATATAATTTTTCAAGAGCTTTAAAAAGAGACTCACGAAAATCCTTTTTCACTCTGAGTTGGCTTTCAACCCACCATTTCACCACTTTCAAAGCATCTTTCTCGTCCATGTTCTTTGTCTCCATTGTCTCTCTCTCTCTGTGGGGGGTTGGTTGGACCAATGTAGGGTTGGTTTTCAGGGCTTATGTTTCATGAAAAGAAACTTAGAAGTTATTTGGTTTTTATTTTGGGGGATTTTTTTTCTTTTATTAATTTGTTAAAGATTTGAAAAATTATTATTTTTTACAAGTTCCAATACGACAAATTAAAGCAAATGAGGTTTTTCCTATTCAGATTAATTAAACGTGTTTGACTTTTCGGAATCATATGATTGTTGTCCACGGTCTCGGACCCGGACGAAAAACTAAAGCGATTCCTTGATTAAGTCAAAAAATGAACTGGTTAACCAATCTCGGTTGATGTCTTGTTCCAATCGGGTTAGGTCCAATATAACAAAGTTGCTTTAGTATAATATTAACAAATAGTTAGGGTAATTACAGTAGAGTCTTTCTAGCATTCATAAAGGGTTGTCCAAAAGACAGAGAAACCAAAAGAATTAAGAAATCGTACCGATATCGACTATGAACCGAACCGTATAATAAAACTATGATACGGTTCTTGGTTCTTGAAATGCTAACTTTTCGGTTCTTGGGATGGTTTAGGTCAGAACCATCCGGTTCCGGTACTTTCCCAGAAAGAACCGACTCTTCTAAAATACTATGGGATTTCATTTTGGTTATATCTGTTCACTGGGTTTTTTAAGCTCAGACGCATTTCTTTTCCTGAATGACATTTTAGGTTGGAATTTGGGGATATGAGTGAAGAGTGCATAGTGTTGGACTACATAATTCCCCGTAGGTGATACGTTTTATTGATACGATATATATAGAGGCAATACATAATGAAACCCTAATGGACCCAACCCACATACCGGGCTTGGGCCTTATTTATCACCTAATACTCCCTGGCAGTCCGAGCGGCGAAATCGCGAAAGCTCGGACTGGAGTACTAAACTAGAAAAGAAAAAGCATAATTTTCGTCGACTCGTAACAAAACCGTACCAACGGTCGACTTTAGTCGACTGGTACCAACGATCGGCTAAGTCGACTGGTAACAACACCGTACCAACGGTCGACTTTAGGGACTAGTACCAACGGTCAACTTTAATCAACTGATAACAAAGCTGTACGAACAATCGACTAACAAAGAAACATAAAACAATTATAACTTTTTTTTTAACTAAAGAACAAATCACCAAAAAATAATGTCTCGCTTGAGCGGCAGAAAAGAAAGGCTGCAACACCTTCACTGAATCCCCTCTACGAGAACCAACACCTTGCCCAAAGTCACTTCCAATTCAAACCAACCACGAGAACCAATTCAGAACCAAACAAAAGTTGTGAAACCTTAATCACCAATAGCCAATAGCCTACCATATGTTTCCATCATCTTTTCTTCTTAGCAGTTTGGATCGGTAGTAGCCTAGTAGGAAAACTTTAGGTTTTAGGTAGGCTCTGATTCGACGGGTGGGATAGAAGTGGCGGCTCAACTTAGCCACCTAGGTCTGAGGATCAAACCCGCTCCGATACCATGTTGGACTACATAATTCCCCATAGGTGATACGTTTTATTGATACGATATATATAGAGGCAATACATAATGAAACCCTAATGGACCCAACTCCACATATCGGGCTTGGGCCTTATTTATCACCTAATACATAGAAGCTCTTAGTGGACCACCCTGACGATAGTTAACCATTTGCGTCTGGATTAGAGTTTACCTTCAGTTAGACTTAGTTCGAATTTGTATTTTAGTTTTGGAACTCATTATGTTTAGAGTTTGTATTTCATTATTATTTTAGAATACCTTTGTTACCATTTATTTATAAGACTTCCGCTGGCCTTATATGTTCTAATTGGCACCATAATGTGACATTTTGACCCTTTTCGGATTAAGGTGTTACAGGTTTAGTATGTAGCATAATAAGAAAAGAAAAAGTTAACAAACACAAAAGACTAATGATCTAGTCATTCTGTCCCAAATTTGTTATCCACTTATTTAAAATTACTTTTACGAAGTCTAGAAAAAACATTAAGGGCATGCTTGGTAGGAAGTTATAGAGGGTAAGGAATGAGAAAAAATAATGAAAAAATATGTTTGGTAGAGTATAATGCAATGACCCATTAACCAATAGTGGGTAATGGACCATTACACAATAGTGGGTAATGGACCATTACATTTCACCATTATTATTGCCTTTCCCTTTCCTTTTCTCGAGTTTGAACCAAGCGCACCCTAATTAATTAAGAGTAAATTACATAAATGGTCCTTGTGATTTAGCAAACCCCATTTTTGTTTGGCAAAATGGACTAGGTCAAGGTTGTGTAATGAGTCAAAATGGTTAGGCATTGTACAATTTTGTACATGTCAAAACGGGTCAGATCAAGTTGATCCGAAGCGGTTTTTTGTCCTAAGTTCTTTTCATAAATAGTTGGCATGCTGAATGACTCAAATGTGATTTCGAAAATTATATCTTTTTCAATAACAATTTTAATTCTGATAAAATAATTTAGAAGTTCAAATACATGTAAAACATAAAGAGTATTATTAAATCACTTAGGGTGTGTTTGTTTTTTTAAAAAATCTTATTAGCCCTCTTACTCCCTCTTACTCTTACTAGTAAAAGGTGGGCAGACGTTTTGCTTGTTTGTTTTTTTCTTTTGAGTCAGACCCAGTTAGACATATATCATCTTACTCAGTAAAGGTGTGTTTGTTTTTACAAAAAAAATGTCTGATTGCCTCTGACATCTTACCAGTCAGACGCAGTCAGAGGTTTTTGTTGTTTGTTTTTTCACGACGAGTCAGACACGGCCAGACTTATTAGGTCTGACTCGGTAAGAGTCGTTGAACATGTCTTACTAGCTCTTACTCCTATAAAATCTTCAGCTGTCTCTCAAGTTTGAGACCAAATTTTGTTTGTGTTTCAAAAGATAAAACAAAGAAAAAAATATATATAGACATGAACAACAAAACAAATATCTCACATTCTTTTGAAAGTATTGTTCACAAAATCTTTAAAGTTTTGTATTAGCCCATCATAGATATTTGCTTCAGAAGAAATAAAAGTACTCTATCACATTAACCATGACAACAAAACCATTACAAGAACCGATTCTTAAAACACGATTCTTGGTTTTGTGTCGTTGGTCTGTGGTTATAGTTTACAAAGTTGAACAAGAACAAAAACAAGAATCATAACCCTGCCCGAGACCTTTTAAAAAGATCTTAGCCGAGCCATCAATGATAAAAAGGGTATGTGGTTTATAATAAATTGTGAGTTACAAATGCTAGGGGTGGATATTGTTTGTTTAAAGTTCGGATTTGAGAAGCATACAAGAAAACAAACACCACTAAAAAAATTAATACGAGTACATAAGGGTGTTCTTGTGGTTTATGTTTCTTGTGATAAATAGAAGAGAACAAAGATATTGGTGGCTGTGAAAAAAAGAAAAAAAAAGAGGCGTTGTTTTAGGGCAACAACTAACTTGTGTGATATATACTTAGAGCTCTAGTTGTAATTTGAATTTCAATTGGTTTTCTAAGCTTTTAAGCATTGTACTAGTTTGTTTAAGTGTAATATCAACTTTTTCAGCAATCAATTCCAAGTTTTATTCCATATCTCAGTTTATGCAGTTTTAATTTCATTTCAAATTTCTTAAGTAACTGTGGTGTTATCATTAATAGAGTATATGGACTCTTAGGTTCACATAAGCTCATATATAGCTTATTAAAGCTATTAGTAACATCTAAAAGCAGTGTAGTTAAAAGAAAATCAAAAACTCAAAAAAGTCAAACAAAGTCAACAAAGCAGGTTTCATTGAAGAAATAGTTGGAGCACAGTAAATTTGGGATGGTTGTGGGTTAGAACTCCAAGGGGAGTATTAGGATTGGTTATATGGTTCTTGGTTCATTGGGATAAGCTGGAATGCAATTTGTAAGCTCTTGAAACCTATTTCTTGATTAATATTGTAGCATTGCTTATTTCATTACCTTTTAGCTTTTCTGAGTTTGTTTAGTGTTAAATAGCAATAATCTAGCTTAAAATCAGTAGTTTGTTTGTTAAATTCCATAGTTGCTTTAAAATCCTTAATTTGGCAGTTAAATAGCTTAATTAGTATCTTTGATCATTTGGTTTTGTATTCTGTGTTTAAGTGTTCATTTGTGCTTAAGATATCATAATAAGTTATATTGGAACAGTTGGGATAGCCTTGACACCCATTTGCTTTGAAAATCATTAAACAGACAACTTATAAGTAGTGTTTGGATCAGGGGAGTTCAAGGTGTTGTGGTTTGTTATTGTTGTTGTTTCTTGTTCACACAGTTCACCTAGGTCATAACTAACTCAGAATAGTCATAAAAACCAAGTCTTATTCACAGAAAAGTCAAAATCAAGTGTTAATTGGCCTAGTTTACCCTCTGTGTTGGATTAAGAGTGGCTTATGCTCCAAATCCATTCACTTGTGAGTGGTTTAGCTCAATTTAGTCTTATATTAGCTTAATTCATCAAGTTTAATCAGAAAATCAGAATCAAAGTTCATCTTAGTCAACCTTTTACATAATCTCAAAAAGTCAAAAATTACCATTGTTTCAGAAATCCAAATTTTGGAGTAATTTTTGTGAATTTTGTGTTAACTTTGAGAACTTGTCCTTTTCAGAAGTTAAAATCTACAACCTAGTGTACAAAAACCCATACTCAGCTTATTTTTAAGAATTTTATGCAAGCTTGTGCATTAGCTTAAAGTTACTTGCTGGGCAAACACTTGCCCTGTGCACAGGTTTGGACCCATTTTCCCAAGTGATTTATGGCTTACCCAGTGGGACCCACCCTTAGCTTATTGGCTTTTTGGAAAGCCATACACCCCATCTTGATAAGTCAAGGCTTATTTCAGCCTTTTGAGCTTATTTGATAGGGATGCAAGCCTCATCCATTTTGGCCATTGTCTGAGTCAACACTGACTACTCAGTGTAAGACCCCAACTTCATACCCTCACCCAAGCTTCATTAATAAGAAATAAGCCCTGCTTATTGGCTTATTGGGTAGCCTACCAGTCCACCTTCATAAGTCAACCTTTAGTTTGGACCCCTGATCTCTTTTGTCGACCCCACATTGGTCCAAAACTATCCATCTCAGGACTGTTTGGTCTGAGTATAAGCTTAAGTGCTTATTTGTGATTATTTGCTTATTCAGTGTACTTGTTAGGTTCCTATTTGCTTATTTCTTGTTGTTAATCATATGTGCAAGCTTAGTTTCTCATTTCCTAGCTTTTTCATAATAGCTTAAGTCCTAATAAGCTATTTGTTCACTGTTTGGAAACAAAGGGGTGCACACAGCTTATTTTTAAGCTAAAACACAAGTTGTTTTGTAAAAGTTTCCTATTTTCATCTTATTATTAGTTGTCAAAAAGAAAAACACCAAAAATCTAAACATAAAATTAGTGACAGCTTCTATTTAATAGATTCTATCTTTTTCATTTTTCATTTCAGCTTATTAATAAGCACTTTTCCATTTTTATAATTTTCTTAATTTTATTGTACCTTTAAGTATTTAAAATAATTTTCTTAGATTTTTCTTAAACAGTTTACTATTTATTAGAATTAAAAGTAGTTTAATTAATTAATTAAGTAATATTAGTAATTAATTAGTTTTCTTAAATTTTTATTAACAACAGTAGGTTTTTATATTTTTCCTGGATTTTATAAATTAGTTAAGACTTTTAGAAAATATATTTTTAATTTCTACTGTTCATTTTCCAATTTTCTCATTTAAATTAATTAAATTAAAGTCATTTAGGTATTATTAGTAATTTAAAATATTTTAATTAGTTTAATTAATATAATTAGTTTTTAATTGATAAAAAACTCATAAAAAGACAAAAATATTTATTTTTATTTTTTATACACTTCAAGTTCATTTTAAGGTTTAGAAATTAGTTTTGCAAATTTTTAGTTTAATTTGTAATCTTTATAATTTTTAATTAATATAACTTAGATTTAAATTAGATTTTAAATAGTTTAATTAATTAAATAATATTTAAATATTAAAATAATCATTTTTATAATTTCATTTTCATTTTAAATTTTCTTTTAATTTTAAGTTTTCAAAAGTTCACCTGCACCCCCTGTAGTTTGTAATTTGTCAAAACCCATTTTTCTGCCTGTTACCTGATTCCAAATTGTGAATTTGTGCATATATCTGTATATCTGTTATTTGTGAATATTATATCATTGTGCAAATACCAAAATATCAGTAGCAAAATCAATTCCCAATCATCTTGGCTACTGTCCTCAGTGCCACTCATTCTTATAAACGTTTTCCAAAAACACCATTTCAATCTCGCTGGGACTTAACGACCCGAGGACACACTATACTATCACCGGAGAATTGGAACGGGGCTGTCTTTGACTTATTGACCTTGGTCAATAATATCTTACCGTTTCGGGACCAATCACGGGCCGGTTTTTTTGCGGATTTTTTTAAGTAGAAAGTGGGCCAAACAATGGTTGAGAAACATCTCAAAATATAAGCTCACAAAATGAATCAATATACCAGTTGTTGTAAGCAAAAGGGGGTCAACATCGAACACTAACTACATCTATGTAATAAACTGAAATCCTTAACATATTGACCCTAATGGTGACAGTTCGTACTTTTGACCCATGCCCTTTCTTCTTCGCCTCCTTTACTTCATCGACATCATGAGCCACCACTTTCTACAATAACAATTAAAAAAAGTCACCAATTGAAAAGTTACGTGGTAAAGTTTTAACTACAAATGCAAATATAGAAGATACATTACTGACCTCATCCATCTTCGCGAGTAAAAACTCAAGAGTAAAGTAGAGTCTGAGATAGAGGGTCATCTAGTTTGCAGAACCGAGCATCGTTTAGAATATGTACTTCCTTTGCCACATTCTCTTCTACTTTAAACTATGCACATGAACAGAACCAACAAACACCATTTGTAAGGTGAATCACTATGAAGTCACATTTGGAATATTTTATAAATCAGAGAGTTACATGTATGTATATAACTATCAGGGAGTCATTTGTCTATCAAGTAAAAGAAAAATGAATGAACCTTGTCTGCGACGCCTATGTTGACTTGATTGGAGTGCATGCCGAAGGTTACCCGAAAAATAAGGGAGAAAAATAAAATGCGAGTCTTATGGTGTTCTGTGTATGTGGGGATGAAATAATTAAGGCATTAAGCTCCCGAGAATAGACTCATATCTTTCGTATAACTACTGGATCAAGTTCACACTTAGCCGGGGTGTTTGGAGTAGCTTATCTCGGGAGCTTAATGCCTTAATTCACTTTTGAGGTAGTGCTTGTTCTGGCTTATATAAGCTTTTCGGCTTATATAAGTTTTTTTTTTTTTTTTTTTTTTTTTTTTTTTTTTTTTTTTTTGGTAAGGAAGATTCATGATAAGCCAAAAAAAGTGAGCTTATGAAACATAAGCCGAAATCCAAATAAGTCATAAGCCCCGCTATACAACCCGAAACAAACACCCCCTCAATACACAATAAGCTCAAAAAATGGGGCTTATTTGAAAGCTTATTGGCTGAAGTATGTAAATTCTATCAAGGCTTTTCCAAAACGCTTAAGCTCTTCTAAATACGCTAATCCCTTTGATGCGTGGGAATTGCACCAGACTTTACCTCTTGAGGGATCTCGAGAAGCTTACAACCCCCACCAGGCAGTGTACCTGATCGATGTAGTATAGTATAAAGACAAGTACCGGGGGATTGATCGTTCAACTTAGGAAATGTGTCGCTAGGATTAGACAACCTAAAGACTAGGTCTAGAGATGAGGGATGATTCTTTTTGTATTTTTATAAAAGCAAGTAAAATCTCGGTTTTGAAGGAGTTGGGCGGAATTAGTTGCTAGTCAACTAACCCAATAACTAATATGCAATCAAAATAAAATACTAAAAATGAAAAATAAACTAAATTATACTAGAGGTGTGAGCAATATATGGGAGAATTGTGTTTACTTAGGTTTTACTACTCCATAGATATCTTTTACAGGTTAATCACTTGTTACAGTTGCGTGGATGACGGATTGTATTCCTTAATACCATTCATGGGGTGGCGTACTTACTTCCCCAATCCTATAAGCTCCTACTTCACTCCTATGTCGAGCCGGCTAAGAAGCTCCTAACATGGGATCACTAGAATTCGATCATGCATTAACTACAATCATAAAAACCTAGTACACATCGGTTCATGTTTCTTAAGACGTTCAAGCAAGTTACACAATGGAGATCTGTCAGTTTTCTTAAGCCTAACATTGAAATCATTCATCCAATACAACTATAAACAAGCAATCAACCTATAATTAACATCTAGGTTTCATTACATCTAAGCAAACACATGAAAGATCTAGCCTAGCATGTTGAAATCAAGACAAACATAAGATATATTCAAACAACACATAGACATATTGATTGAATTGAAAGAGGACTTATCTTAATTGAACATGAAAGGTTTCAAGGGGTAAAAACCCTTGAAAATACTTGATGAGGCGAAAAATGATCCGTTTTTAGGGGGTCTTTTAAGCCCGAATCCGACTTTATTTGATCAAATATTGCCCTAAATCGTTCCTTTTGTGATTTTAGGTGTTTGGAGAGTGAATTCTGGAAAAGAGGCTATTTTGGACGTTTTTGGAGCATAAAGTGAAGAAAACGGCAAAGTACCAAAAATCCAAGCTGAAAATACAAGGTGACGGCGTCAGACATGGAGAATAATTTACCGTAGCTGGTGACGGCGTCAGATGGAGAGGTGACGGCGTCAAAGTGGCCAAGAATAATTTACCGTGGGTGGTGACGGCGTCACATAGGCCGTCATAAGTGGATCAAGGCCGTCCGAGGAAGTTTATGGCGGCGAGGTGACGGCGTCAGAATTAACTCTTGACGCCGTCAGACTGTTTTTCCTATATATAGTTTTCTAGTTTTTTCATTAAAGGGAGAGAAGTTTTGGTGAAACCCTAAAGACGATTTTGGTGCCTCTTTCACAGGTTTTTCAAGGGTTCCAAACCCTTGAGACCTTGCATTGTAATTAGAGCTGGCAAATTGGGTACCTGTTAGGACCTGTTAAGACCTGTTAAGAGAAAAAATGTACTATGCAATTTTTTTATTTTTTAAAATAATTGTTTTTAGTATTCTAGGGTTCAATATTTAACTTTTTTAATACATAAAACGTATATCTGTCATACTCAAACCATCAAAACCAAGTGTTAAACGAGTCGTTTTCATGTTTGAAACTTATGTTATTCGCGCGCTCAAAACCTGTTAAGACCTGTTAATACACGATTTGCCAGCTCTAATTGTAATTGAGATAAGTGTACTTTCAATTCAATCAATATGTCTATGTGTTGGTTGTTTATCTCTTGTTCTTGTCTCAATTCTACTATGCTATACTAGATCTCTCTTGTGTTTGCTTAGACCTAATGAAACCTATATGTTGATTATGTGTTGATTACTTGTCTATTCTTGTTTTGAATGAATGATTTATATGTTAGGCTTAAGAAAACTGGCAGATCTCCAAATGGTAACATGCTTGAACGTCTTAAGAAACATGAACCGAGGCGTACTAGGTCTTTATTGGTTGTATTTAATGCATGAGCCACTGTTTACAATCCCTATAGTTGTGCTGGGTCATGGTGTAGGAGGAGATAAGAGCTCATAGAGTTGGGGAGTTATGTATGCCACCCCACGAATGGTATTAAGGAATACAACCCATCATTCATACAAGTGTAACAAGTAATTAACATGTAAAAGATATCTAGGGAGTAGTGAAGTCTAAGTAAACACAATTTCTCCAAATACTGCTCACAACCTTAGTTTAATTAGTTTAATTTCATTTTTATTATTTTATTTTGATTGCATCTTAGCTTTGGGTTAGTTGAATAGCAACTAATTCCGCCCACTCTTCCAAAACCTGAGATTTTACTTGCTTTCATAAAAATATAAAAATACAAAAAATAATCATCTTTCACCTCTAGAACTATTACTTAGGTTTTCTAATCCTAGCGACACTATTCCTAAGCTGAACGATCAATCCCCTGGTACTTGTCACTATACTATACTACAACGATCAGGTACACTGCCTGGTGGGGGTTGTAAGCTTCTCGAGATCCCTCGAGAGGTAAAGCAAGGTGCGATTCCCACGCATCAAGTTTTTGGCGCCGCAGCCCGGGGAATAGTTATTGTCTAGGTTAGGATTTCTTTTTATTAGGTCTACTTGCTAGATTCCTTTCTAGTAAGATTTTTATTTTTATTTTTAGGTCTTCTTTAGTCTATCTTATTTCTTCGTGCCTTTGTTCGTAACTCTTTACCATCCGACATCATGGAAGGTGGTAACATCTTTGAACCCATCATCCCTCCACAACAAAACCCACCATTAGAACCCCTTAGGCCCCGAACCTTAGGAGAGTATTCCCGACCTAGCCACCAAGGCTACCGAAACACCATTGAGCTCACCGGAGCCAATGTGACCCCCTTGCGATCCGACACCATCCGGTTGGTGCAAAGCGGATGTGCATTCCATGGACTTCGTTCCGAAGATCTAAACCAACACCTTAAGGACTTCCTCAAAATCGTAGATTCCATAGACCTAGGTGCTACTCAAAAGACAAGTTAGGGGTCATTTAACACTAATATAAAAGTAATTACAACAAATAATCGTTCCACTAAAGACCAAAGACAAGCACGGAGGTTATATACTAGCACCTCACAAATAGTGTTTAGATACTCACATCTCTCGGGTGTAATAAAGTAATATCACAATATGGAAATGAAAAACATTTCTCACTACCTGTCATAGCAAAATAAATTACCATAGGCTTGGGAAAAGATCAAACCTCCACCACATGGCGTAAGCACCTAGGATAAACTATCAAAGAGGTCTTTTAAAGGGTTGTAACATTAGGTTTAGGGATATGGAATACACGGTTTTGTTGGATATAGGCAGTCTTTACTGGTGGTGAGTTAATCATCTTGGTCAATTACATGTACAATGTGGCGTTGCTAAGCCAAGACTAGACTCGACTTAAGCTAATAAATGAAAATAACAAAAAACATAAAATGAAAATAGAATGAAACGGGATGGTAGTCCGTATGTTTTTTTCTCTTTTCCTTTTCTATTTTTTTTTCTTTTCTTGATTTTTCGATTTTTTTTTTTTTTTTTTTTTTTTTTTTTTTTTTTTTTTTTTGCTGCATACACTCTTACCCTACCATAAAAAATAATACATCATAGGGAATGAAAATTCCCCTTACACTTGAATTTTTACATACTTTACAATAAACTAATCTAATTACTCGAATTAAGATAATCAAAACACTTTGAGTACTTTTAAGATTAACGCACATATGGGGGTAATAAATGATGTTCTTCCCCATTACTCCATAACATAAGTACTTTACCCATGAGTCCCAATCGTCCCAAAACAATATGTACAAGGATATGACTCGACTTAGCAACCATGTAATCAATTAGATAATTAACTAAGGGTTTAAACAAATAACAATAATGCACTAAAGATAAGTGCATACACGGAAGGCTAAGGCGATTTGGGTGTACATTTAAGTGGGGTGTAACAAATTCTTCCTTTAAGTAAGATGCTTAAAGTTAGAAACGAAAAGATAGGCTCGGAGAGGTGTACTAGGGGTTTCGTGTACTAAAAATGAGTACAACGTTAAGGGTGTGGGAAAAATTAATTGACTTTACTAGCCAAGTAATATGACTTAAATGGTCAAGTAATTATAATACGGGTTTAACACAAGGGTGATCATAATGCCTCTTATCATGTAGTAAATCCTACTACACGAATGTAGTCTTACTAGCGGTCTCAGGATGCATCACTAACGCAAGTTCTAGAATCTAAATGCTACCGGTACACTCATAAGCACTAATAAAAAATGCTTTTCCTATCAAATCTAAAGGCGAACTTCACATATTTGGGTGGAAAATTTTTCTGAATGGTACGCTTTTGTGCTAGTCATACAATCTCCTATCAATTAGACGCTTGCTATGGCTAAAGTTTCACTCCTAAATGTTGTAAAAAATTTTAAATTTGGCGCTAAAATTACACTAACAAGTATTTCTCATAGTTTTATTACACATCTACTATTAAACAAACAAACTCAAGCGAAAGTGTATTTGTAGGGTATCATCATTTTACCCTCCCCTTACACTTAGGATGAACATTGTCCCCAATGTTCAAGTAAAGAATGTAAAAGTGAAATAAGTAAAAAGAATGAAATCAAATACTCCCCTGATTCGCTCGGTATGGATAATAAGGTGGCCAGGTTAGATTTTCCTCCAAGAAAATGAACAATCAAAGCTTCCCTTCCAGAATATAAATCATCTTCTTGTCATACATAACCTGTAAAACCTGAGAAAACAGATAAGGCAACCTCGCGTAAAATCGGCGGCAATCTATATATGCTAATAAAACCTAAAAAGCAAAATAAGATATAATGCTTGTGGAATGATGTTTGCAGATTTCCTGGAGATTATAAAACTAAAGATTCAACAAAAACTTTAAGACTCCGTTAGAAAAACAAAACTGGTAAAATTTCAAGAATTTTACACGTGACGCCGTCAGGTGTTACTTCCTGACGCCGTCAGAAGTGACCTGCAGAAATTCTTATGTTAAGTTTCCGGAAAATTTTTTGAAAAACTTTGTCCTACTTCCTGGAAAATCATGCAAAACATCATTATGACTCGATACAAGCATTTGACTCTAACAAATACGAATATACATGTTCAATTAATATTGTGAAGATTCATGATCAAATTTGTTTCTTAAAAACATATTTGGGGTTTCCCCTTACACTTATCTTTTGCGAAATATCTTTGGATGAAGTTAAGACTAAGCCAAACAACAAAATAAAGTATTTTCACCATTTTAGTTTGAAACATGATCTACCAACAATAAAAATAAAGCATGCATACAGAAGCAAATAAAAATCAAACAAAAATAAAATCACACAAAACATGGGTTGCCTCCCAAGAAGCGCTTTTCTTTATTTACGAGTCTTGTAGCTAGACTCAAGGTTATGGGTTACTACGTGACCTCATCGTTGGTTTCACTCTCTAGGTCATCTCCTACACCAGTTTTGCATTCCGGACCTAGTTGCAAGCATTCTTTGTAGGAACCAAGCATCCTATTCATCACATACTATACTCTTCTACGTCTATCCTCATCATTCCTATAGTAAGCTGCTTATTTGTGTTCCTTTTCTAGGTTTGACAGGAGGCGGTACTGCTCAATCTTGTAGGGCATTTGGTAGGCAACCTCATCATTCTCCTCCTTGAACCTAATTATCCCTAGAGTCGGATCATAACTCATCTTAGTGGTCTCAACGAATGGTTTCCGACAATCACATGCAATCCTTTCACTCTTCCTACAAAATTACTTATCAAATTCTTATTGGGCATCATCCTATAACCAAGTTTTTCATTACCCAATTATAATAAGTCCTAGTCATGATGTTTATAGGAGATCTAGGATCGATATAAGCTTTCCATATATGCATATGCCCAATGTTGCATGGTATGTTGATGTTAGAGGGGTCTCCCATTTTGATAAGGGGTGTGCCAAGGATATATGGTGTCTCGGGGCCATCGAATAAATCCTTATGATATTCCCATTCTTCCTTGGTGGGCAACTTATCAAAGTACTCTTCTACAGTCTCTACTTCCTCTAACTCTTCTCCCTTATTAACCTCAACTTTCCTAATTTCATCCCTAGTCTCGGTTTCTACTCCAACTTCATCTTTGTCACTTTCTTCTATATCCTTATCTATTGGCTTAATGGTGACAACATTGACAAAGTGGACGTGTTTGGATGACGAGGGGTCCTTAGTTTGGATTCCGCCATTGACATCCCTAGTATCCTTCCTAGGTGTAGTTAACGCTTGGTTGTTGAGGGCTTTCAAAAAGTTGTCAATTTTATTGGTCATCTCCGTTTGTTGTAGGTTGAATTCGGTTTCAAACCTAGCTATGCGAGCTTCTTAAGATGTCATAAACTTGGACATCAGTCCTTCAAGATTGTTGGTACTACCATAATTGTTGGAAGGATTGTTGTTGAACGTACGGTTGGAGGGTGGACCGTTTGATTGGTAACGATTAGGCGGATTGGAAGAATTGGCTTGGTTTTGTTTCCACCTAAGGTTTGGGTGATTTTTCCAAGAAGGGTTGTAGGAATCACCATAAGGGTTTGGCTCGGGTTTGAAAGTGTACCACTTATCTCCCGCTTCGTCGGTACGCGAGGATGCGTAGTCCGCAAAAGCTGTTCCGGGGAGTTCCACACAATCATGAGTGTCATGGGGACCACTACATAATTCGCATGAAGAAGTGATTTTGTTCACTTGGCTTGAAGGCTTAGGAGCTTCGTAAGATTTCATGAGAAACTTGACTTGGTCCTCAAGTTCCATGATCCTATGGTCGGGAGTGCTAGAATTGTTCGAAGGCAAATATATTGCCTTGACCGTTTTGTTCAAATCACGGGGATCATTCCAACATTCGTTGTCATAGAGTGCAAGATCTTCTATGAGTTCCCATGATTCTTTCGCACTTAGATCACGTAGCTTACCACCGGCTGATTGGTCAATGGTTCGCCTTGTGGAGAGATCGATATGGTCATAAAAGATTTGGACTTGGAGCCAAAGATCTATGCCATGATGAGGGACTATTTGGAGTAAGTCCTTGAAACGAGTCCATGCTTCATATAGAGTTTCACCTTGACGTTCTTGGAACATCAAGATATCATTCCTAAGCTTGGTAGTTCTCCCCTGTGGGAAAAATTGAGCAAGGAAACGAGTGGTGTGATCATCCCATGAGGTGATGGATCCCGCGGGTAAACGTTCAAGCCATTGACTAGCTTGATCACGTAGAGAGAATTGGAAAAGGTGTAATCGGGTTGACTCTCTAGTTGTAGCATCAAGGTCTATAGAATCTACGATTTTAAGGAAGTCCTTGAGATGTTGATTTGGATCTTCGGAATGCAGTCCATGGAATGCACATCTACTTTGCACCAACCAGATGGTGTCGGATCGCAAAGGAGACACATTGGCTCCTTGGGTGAGCTCAATGGTGTTCCAATAGCATT
Organism: Artemisia argyi; assembly: GCA_030686995.1. NCBI lineage: Eukaryota > Viridiplantae > Streptophyta > Magnoliopsida > Asterales > Asteraceae > Artemisia > Artemisia argyi. The sequence goes on from CM060708.1 coordinate 158,027,041, forward strand.
GGTGGCTAGGTCGGGAGTACTCTCCTAGGGTTCGGGGCCAAAGAGGTTGGTTAGCTAGTGGTGGGTTTTGTGGGTGGTCTTGTTGTGGTGGGATGATGGGTTCAAAGATGTTACCATCTTCCATGATGTCTGATGGTAAAGAGTTACGAACAAAAACACGAATAAATAAGATAGACTAAAGAAAACCTAAAAATAAAAATAAAATCTTACTAGAAAGGAATCTAGAAACTAGACCTAATTAAAAGAGATCCTAACCTAGACAATAACTATTCCCCGGGCTGCGGCGCCAAAAACTTGATGTGTGGGAATTGCACCAGGCTTTACCTCTCTAGGGATCTCGAGAAGCTTACAACCCCCACCAGGCAGTGTACCTGATCGATGTAGTATAGTATAATGACAAGTACCGGGGGATTGATCGTTCAACTTAGGAATAGTGTCGCTAGGATTAGCAAACCTAAAGACTAGGTCTAGAGATGAGGGATGATTCTTTTTGTCTTTTTTATATTTTTATAAAAGCAAGTAAAATCTCGGTTTTGAAGGAGTTGGGCGGAATTAGTTGCTAGTCAACCAACCCAATAACTAAGATGCAATTAAAATAAAATACTAAAAATAAAAATAAACTAAATTATACTAGTTGTGTAAGCAATATATGGGAGAATTGTGTTTACTTAGGTTTCACTACTCCCTAGATATCTTTTACAGGTTAATTACTTGTTACAGTTGCGTGGATGACGGATTGTATTCCTTAATACCATTCATGGGGTGGCGTACTTACTTCCCCAATCCTATAAGCTCCTACTTTACTCCTATGTCGAGCCGGCTAATAAGCTCCTAACATGAGATCACTAGAATTCGCTCATGCATTAAATACAATCATAAAAACCTAGTACACATCGGTTCATGTTTCTTAAGACGTTCAAGCAAGTTACACAATGGAGATCTGCCAGTTTTCTTAAGCCTAACATTGAAATCATTCATCCAATACAACTATAAACAAGCAATCAACCTATAATTAACATCTAGGTTTCATTACATCTAAGCAAACACATGAAAGATCTAGCCTAGCATGTTGAAATCAAGACAAGCATAAGATATATTCAAACAAAACATAGACATATTGATTGAATTGAAAGTGGACTTATCTTAATTGAACATGAAAGGTTTCAAAGGGTAAAAACCCTTGAAATTACTATTACAAACGACCTAGAGTTTATTAGGTTCGACCCTAGTATTCTTCACACAAGTTCCTCTCTAATGAATGAAAAATAGAAAAGTATATATAGATTTTGTGAGGTAACGACGTCAAGAGTAAATGTCTGACGCCGTCATCTCGCCGCCAATAAACTCCTCGGACTGCCTAGATCTAGATTTGACGCCGTCACGTGTAGTCCATCTTCAGGCCGTTACCAATTTAACTCTTGACGCCTTCAAGTTTTCAGTGGGTCGTCATGGATTTTACTCCTGACGCCGTCACAATTTCCTTTTTGACGCCGTCAGATACTGTTCTCAGCATAGAAAATTAAGTCTTTGCCGTATTATTCACTTTTATGCTCCAAAAACGTCCAAAATACTTCTTTTTCCAGAATTCACTCCTAAAGTACCTAAAATCACAAAAGGAACGATTTAGGGCAATATTTGATCAAATAAATTCAATTCCGGGCTTAAATGACCCCCTAAAAACGGTTCATTTTTCGCCTCATCATATACCCTTACACTTGAGATTTGCTTGTCCTCAAGCAAATGCGCTTTTATTCTAGTCAAAATACAAGTTAGGGGTCATTTAACACTAATATAAAAGTAATCACAACAAATAATCGTTCCACTAAAGACCAAAGACAAGCACGGATGTCATATACTACTATACTAGCACCTCACAAATAGTGTTTAGATACTCAAATCTCTCGGATGTAATAAAGTAATATCACAATTTTGTAAGACTTGGTTGGAGATAATTTATACTCGTATGTTTATAAATTTCTTTATGCTAATTACCAATCGTTAATTTATTGCTTGTTAGGATTTTATTTTCATTATTTTTTTTTACTTTTTATTTTATTAATTATTTATTTATTTATTTTGCTTGAACTTCGTCTCGTGATCACCACTACCAACCCAAGGCAAAAGTTGCACCATCACGTGTGGTGGTCGTACAACAGTGACGACAAGCCGTGCGCGGTTGATGCTCATCACGAGTCAGAGGCCTCCTTTAAGTTCTAGCTAATTGAGTCAACCCATTTATTATATATATACTAAAAGATAAGAGGTTACTGTAGCAGTTGCAGTGCTTGCTACAGTAACCGCTACATTTTTTTTTTTTTTTTTTTTTTTTATTATTATTTTTTTTAACGGCTGTTAATTAACGACCGTTATCTTAAACATTTAAAAAAAATTGTGCACACTTTTTCCTTCATCTCAGCGGTTCATTGCGAATTTAGTCCTCGCATAATTTACATAAATGGTCGTTCATGTTATACATTAATTGTAAAGTCAGTCCTATTTGTGCAGTACTAACGGTCATTTATTATTTAACGGTTGTTAACTAATGACCGTTATATTTAACATTTAAAAAATAAATTGTATGCACTTTGTCCTTCATCTCAGCGGTTCATTGCAAATTTAGTCCTCACATAATTTACATAAATGGTCCTTCATGTTATACATCAATTGCAGAGTCAGTCCTATGTAACTAACTTCACGTTAAGTGGCTAACGACAATAAAAGAATTCCGCAGCAACGCGCGGGTTGCAAAACTAGTTTTATACTACAAGAGAAGATTCTAGCAAATTATCAATATATTAAAAGACCGGGATTTGCTCGCTTCACAATGTTGTTCCAAACAGTTGAATGAACAGTGATTCATCTACAATAGCTGTGCTGCTCCATGTTGTGCCAAACAGTTGGGTGCACTAATAAAACCCCCTCCTCACAGATCCTTCCAGATCTTCCCAGAACTCTGCCTTTCGTCTTCACACACACCTTCAAACCATCTCTGTAAACACACACACGATACTTCACTATCATCAAATCAAATATATCATTTTTTAAAACGGTATCTATGCCATATTTTTTTTAAATCAAGATATGTAATTCGTTATCCTTATTACTGATTTATGCTTATTTTGTGTTTACTTTAGATTTAGATGGCTATTCATAGGATTTTCGTTTTGTGATTGTTTTGTCACCGACCCACCAAACCAAACAACCGGGTATGTGGTGTTTGTGTTCGTGGTTTAATTGTTTGATTCGTATTTGCTATATTGGTTTTATGTAATTATTGTTTGTGCTTTGTGTAGTACCACCGTACACCACCGATAAGACCACCACTGCCACTCCGCGGCTGTCCCGATCCGACCCACCAATAAAACAACCAGGTAAGTGGTGTTTATGTTTGTTGTTTAACTTTTTTTATATATTTGTATTTGTTATATTGGTTTTATTTAATTATTGTTTATGTTTTGTGTAGTACTCGAACCACCACCGTTGCTGTTGTCCGACCCACCACCATTGCTGCCGTTGCTGCTGTCCAACCCACCACCACCACCGTTAATTGCTGCTGCTAATGTAAGTGTCACACATGTTTAATTTTGTTGGTTTATAAGTTTGTGGGACACATCAAAGGGTTCATAGTTTTAAGTGGACTATATACTATTTGGCGTTTTAGAGTAACAAATGTGTTGGTTTTATGCAATCTTTGTCGATTGAATGCGAAATGAACCTTTAAATAGCTAAGTATATGTATACAAATTTAGCACATTTCATTTTTCCACTCATTTGAGCCATTGAAACTCACTTCTATATACACCGTACAACCCACAAAATACAAAACACAAAATCAGTTTCATAACCCACCAAGAAATCCCCAAATCATTATCCTTAAAAAGATCGATGTTAATTCAATCATTGATATCAATGCTCAATAAAAGCAACAAATCAAAGATGTTTGGTGTTCAAGGAAACCAATTCAACCAAGGGAATGGAGTTGAATATGTGATTGTGGTAAAATCTATCTTTGTTTTTTTTTAAGTTTTTTATTTCATTAATCTTGGATATTTTCAATAACTCTTATGTTTTCTTCAATATAGGATTGAATTCATGTATCAAGGAATCATCTGATGGAGGTAATTTCTCAATTTAGAATTTAATCAAATTTAAATCAATAATTACTTAAGAGTATATATTGATTGAGTTAGATTTTCGATTTCTATGATTTTGATTTGGTATTTGTTTGAGGAAAATATTAGGTACCAAGTGTTTGATGAAATTTCTTTTCGAGAGAAGTTTGTAGAATTTATTGGAATTTGTTGACTTTGAGTAAAAATGAGTCATCTTATGATTCATGCCAAAAGGATATAAGTTATTATGATATAGAGAAAATGATATAAGTGATAGAGAAATTTGAAACAACAAAACTTGAAAGACGGATGTAGAAGGATCAAATTAAGCTTAAAATACTTGATGAGATGATGTAGCAGTAGAAGCCATTAAAAGTCTCATTGATTGACCAATTAAACGACAGGTTGAAGGATTGCTAACGACGTGATGCTATATTCATGGTTTCATATTATTTGTCATATTTATTTGATTCTTATATTGTTTGTTTAAAAAAGTATTAAGCTTTATGATGGCTTTGACCACAAAATTTAAGTTGTTGTCGATTTTACAAGAATGGAGGGACTGAATGGTATGCACTGATTTGGCCAAGGGTATACACTAAGATCTCTATTTGTACTGGTATTAAATACATGTTCAATTATATTCCATACGGATGTTTCATAAAAAATCCCTATTTTGTCCCATAATAAGCAGTTTGTTTCATCGAAACTGCTTATTGGCTTATGAAAGAACTAGATAACCAGAAAACATAGGCAATCCCAATTCCTTTATTAGGTGGATGTGTGGTTCCGAAAGGGTAGTCGACTTTATTAAAGCGTATCCTTGCACCATTTATTTTCTAACTGTACTTAATAATTTATTAATGTGAATGTGATAGATTGGAGGATATGTGATGCACTACAAAGGAGTGCTACTAAACACAGTAAGAGGTGCATGTCAAGAAGTACCAAGCCATCAACTGGAAAGAGCTCCGGTAATAATCTCGGCGTTTCTTCAAGGGCTACTTCCTAAAACCTATTGATGGGCAATATCAAATAAATCATGGGAATGACTTACTTCAATGTACATTAGTTCTATACCAAAAAGGAGCATTTTCCTGGATTTGGACGACCTTTTGTTTTCAATGCCAGGTTTTGCTCAAGTATAAGAAATTGTGTCATGATGGGTTGTATTACGTTATATTGATGTTAAGATGTAATGTTTTGCTTACGAATCCATTTGTGAAACATGTAGGATTGGCCGTAAACCAGAAGCTAAAGATGTTGAAACAGGGGCACTAAAGTCACCATGGTGGACTTTAGGTTGGCGATATCAGGTCTGGCTGTTAGGATTTCTAGCCAATTAATCATCATACAAATATTTGAGTTGCAGACTACGTTAAAATTCAGCTTGATGTTGATTTATATGATGTAGGAAGTTGCTGATTTACTTGAATGGGATGATCACAAATTGAATTTATAAAGGAAAAGGTGTCAGAGGAAGGGAAGCAAGAAAATTCGCTGAAAGGGAAAGATGTTGTTCAGGTGATTTATCATTTGCGATATTGGCATTTATGTAATTTAATAGTTTACTCCTATCTCCTGAAACGCACACTTTGACTACTAGAAACATTATCTGATGCATTTATAGGAAGAGCGAGAATCATATAGATGTAGATATGACAAGTACAGTTGTTAAAAAAGATAATTTCTTGATTTACGGGGTGTTTAGATGTTGTCACAGTTGTTAAAAATTATCATTTCTGGATTTATGGGGTGTTTGGATGTGCATTTTGAAAGTGAATATGACAACATGACAAGCTAATAGGCTGCGATACAAAACAATTTAGATTAAAATAATTGTTTTTCTTCTTAACAAAATGCAAATTTAGTGCAGCTGCAAATATTACAGTAACACTATAAACCTTTAAATAAATTGTACGTTGTATTCATAAAATATAGATGATCCAGTCATATGTAAGAGACTAAGAGGATATTTTAGATTGCTTATTTGTTTACCAAAAGCACATAAGCAGCAGTTCACGAAATAGCATTTGCATTTACTTATGTTTTTTTTTTTTTGTTTTTTTTTTTTTTTTTTTTTTTTTTTTTTTTTTTTTTCCTTTTATTATTAAAAAAAAATGGAAGCCAAGTTTGAATAGACGGTTATTTCAGGATTGGCTATAATAGACAACTTGAAATTAGGAAACCTTTGCTCTACAACAAGCACCTTTTTCTGGATTATATATGCCTATTTAGCATCGTACACTTGCAGGGTATTTGGTTGCATTTTTATATGTAAAGAATTTTTGTTATATATGTATTAAGTTGCTTTGCTCTTTTTTTTCCTTATTTATTTTACAGGTGGCCTTAAAGGATTTGACAATGTGGTTTGGGAAAGGTTCTATTGTTCTTTTAAATCCAGTACCGGGATTAACAATGTATCAGTCGCACCTTAGCTTATACTCACATAATAATGGTTCGTATTGTTTTAGGTCCTAACAAACGGGTAGCCCCAACCTATAGTGATAATGTGATATATATGAAAGATCACAGTCGTAGTTAGCGGCACAGATAGAAATACTAGCCAACCACATTCTACGAGTAAAGGCTAATTAAATATGCTTTTGTACCCGTTATTGGGCGTCCCTTTGAGGTAACCGGCTTGATTCTGAAAACCAAAAAGTTAACATTTCTCTTTACAACTTCCAACAAGCATTTTAAAACTTATTTTAAGCATATAACCACTCTTAGCTACAATAAAGGGGTGATCATGGTCGGTTTTAACGCTTGCTTGGATAGCTTTTAGGGGTGGTTTGGTGAAGAAAAAACTTGATGTTCAAACTTAGCTACAACATAGTAAAAGATCGTAAGGCTAGAGAATGTAGGGTTTGAGATAGAGAACGTAGGAACTTTCTATTGTGATTATGTACATAATTGTGTGTGGTGTTATGTGTTCTAATAGCCTTAGGTGCTTTATAAGTTTGATCTCATTTTCAATACACACTATTATAAGTTGAAGCTAATAAGCACATAAGCCGAATAAAGTGAGCTTATCAGCTTTTTAGAACAGGTTGCAGCCATTAATAGGGTTAGTTAAGGTAAAGTTTTCATTTTTATGTGTTTATGTTTTAGTCTGATCTGTTGCGCTTATTAGCTTCTTGATTTGGTGAAATGGTTCATTTAAAGATTTCGATATAAAGTGTTTTTAAGAACTGCGTAGATGACATTTTGTTGAATTTGTATGGATTGGATGGTTTCTATGTGAACATTTGGAATTTTGTATAGGGGAATCGAAATCGAGGGTTAGTTTGGATCCTAAGAAGGAGCAAATGGTTACAAGCACATACATTAACTTTTTTGTGAGCTTGCTGCACCAACTAAATAAATGAGAATGGTTTGATAATCTCAGGTATGAAAAACTTTTGAGATTTAATTAATCATTTGGTAATGGGTCATTTTGGTGTAGGTCCTATATCCTAACGGGTTGGAATAACTAAAAATTCAAAACACTTTCTGTTGTATTCTTTAACTTTGCTTATGAACCGTTTAATGTTGTGCCAAATTGAAGCCACCACACTCTCAAGGGTCCTGCTCTTGAAGCGGCATGGAATGCTAAATTCGAAGAGTACGAGAACAAATATGCTATTAGATTCTCAAAGGTAAGTTACTTTCTTTATATTTATTTTTTAATGACAGTTATATGTTGTTGCATTATGGTTTATGTGAAGTATCTTTGCTATAATAATTATTTATGATATCATATGTTTTGACATAAATACAAGCATTAGTATCAAATTTTTAAAAGCATTAGTATCAAATTTCATAAAACCATCTGTATGGAATTTCTTAAAAGCGTTAGTATTTGTGCACCATTAGATTGCCTTCAAAGCATCTTGGTACAACTTTAACTTTTCATCTTTTTTTAGTGGATTAGCCTAACCCATATTAATGCCTTCCTTTAATAGTCTTGCCATTTGTATTTTATTTTTTCTCGCGGTGTGGTGACGATGTTGAATCCGTAGGTTGTTAGAACTGCATGTTTGGTGTAGCTATGGAGGCTAGAACATGGAAGAAGATGGTCGTGGCACGAGTACGTAACAGTTGGAGCTATGAAAATGTTTGCTCTTTTTATATTCAAAATTACTACTGTACCACCGGCTAGAGATAAATACAAAGATGGTCATGTATTAGTGTCATGAATAAATATGTAACAAGCAAAAGGTTATTAATTATTATTTTTTACATTGCATTTCTATCGTTAATACAAAGAACTCGACACTATCGACAAAGCACTACCGCGGCAACGCGCGGGCTACCATGCTCGTTAAAGTCAAATTGTTGGGGCAAACAAAAAGAAAATGTGAGTTTTGTATTTTTGGCATAAGATAAGATATAAGAAACATATAACTAACCATATTTTGACGCAATTGAGACAATAAATATTGAACATATGTATTCCTCAGCTACCACGTGGTCAATAAGTTGCATACTTGCACTCGAAGCAATTATGTTTAAAAGGAACTAACCAGTAATGCACTTTACGACTCTCAAAGTCTCAAAGTGAATATACTACTTGTCTTTATCCATCTTTAAATATGTGTAATGGTATGGACCACACTAAGGAAAGGTTAAAAATAATACTCAGTAATTACCTATAAATATACAAGTGCTCCACCAATACACCGATCACCACTTTATTAAACATGACACTTTAGTTGTAATAATATAAAATACTAAATATCACCATTTTCCTTTTTCATGAATAGCAACCTTTACTATAACAAACAAATAAATATCAAATTTATTTATTTTGAACATGTATACCCGTACCGCGATCAAATGTTTATTGATGAGCTTCGGTAATGGGTTTGATTCGTGTGTATATTAGTGGCTTGAGTCACCAATAACATTTAATTTAAGTTGGTAGCAGTGTAATATACAGTTAAATGCATGACACATCACTAGTACTCTACGTGTATCTACATTGATCTTTGCCTTTAAAATAGAAAGTTTCAAATGAGTAAATGTTTATCTTTTTACAATTAATATGAACACATTAAAAAGAGATTGAGTTATACTTAAACATGCACTTTGGTTAGTGTGTAAGTTGGTGAGGAGATTACCGTACTTTATCACTCAACTAAGACTAGATTATTTCGCATTGTAAATTCTTTGATTTATTTAACTTAAAATTTAAATGTTAGAAAAATATTATGTGTAAATCTTGTTTAGCTTTATCCTTGTTTAAAAGGTTCTAAACATCTAGTGTCATGGAAAATGTTTGAAAATACTTGAAATTTTATCTTGCAAACACTTTGAAGAGCAACATATAATTTAATCCCAAAAGTCTTATAAGTTTGGTAGCTAACTTATTTCTAAAAAATATGTATAATCAAATTAATTTAACATTTCTTTAAATTTAAAGCGGTGAGTGTGAATGTTGATAGTCCTTGTTTTTGAAAGCTTGAATCCGTAGAAGAATCATGATTTACTGTATATTTTGAATGTCGACCGACTTTTTATAAATGCTTAGTTTCAGTTAATACTACGGCTATGTTCGGCTCAAAGTTTTTTTGGAGCTTTTTTGGGCAATGGGCGGTGAGAATGAGCTTTTTGATATTTAGTGCTCGTTTGGCATGAGAGCTGTGAGCTTTGCTATTCTTTAGGAAAGCTCGTTTTTTCAATGCTTCTTTATGAAGCTGTGAGCGGTGAGCATGAGCTGTGGCTACTGCTCACAGCTACTGCTACTGCTCATAGCTACTTTTCTCAAACATAGCCTACATATTCAAGTGTTCAATGATTATTTATTTATTTTATTTTTGTCAAAAGTTGTGATTAACTATTTCTTTTGAACCTTTCATAATCAATCAACTAGACGTTTGTCGCAGACGAATAATTTAACTGAAAATTTTCAACCGTTTGTCTTTTGATAAGAGAAAAAAAATACACGAAGCAACATTTACAAAAAGAAAAAACATGTATACTGAAATACAGTTAAAATAATCACATTTAACGTTCGACATAATTAAGTGTTTTTGTTATAGTATTAAATTGCAAATTCACATAATGATATTCAAGCACAAATTCTCATAAAACTATAGTTTTCCATCAACTTGAGTCGTCACCTATTACTCAATGAGCAATGTTAGACTTCACAAAATTCACTTGCTGATGTGTCAACGGATGATTGGTGCATTTTCTAGTAGTTTTTCACTTTTTCTTCCCTCTCTCTTATTAAACCAGTCACCTGATGAAACGTCAGCGAGTGCAATTTTTTGTATGAAATTTATGAGTGAGTCTAGCATTTCTCTTACTCAATTAGATCATTTTCATTATAAATTTCGTCATTTTCAACCAAATAAAGAAAGTTAAGCTACATCGATGACTAGGGACGGATCCAGAATTTTTGAGAGTGTGTTGCACAGTTGCCATTTTGGTTAACTAAGTTACACAATAAAAAACGTAAGTATCAAAATGAAAATATTGAGGGTTGCTCATACAAAAAATCGATAATTTTTGATAATTTTTGTATTTCGTGACCTAAAATTGAATGTAGCCCATGTATGTCCGTCCCTGTCGATGGCCCAACCAAGTAGAGACGTGTACTCCAAAACATAAATTGATATGAAGTTATGTGAACTGCGCACCGTTGCCATATTGGCAGTCGCATATTTTCCTTGTTCACAATTAATTTTTTTTTTATCATTATGTTGTAATTTACGTATATCATAAGGGCATAGCAGTATATATTTTCTTTTTCTAGAATCTTCTAAATGAAATACTATTACTCGTTTAACATTCTTTTAATCGAACTATTTTCTAAATGGTATATACGAATGTAAACTAAGTTAGTTTATAAAATAAGTTTCGTTTGTTACACATGTTAATCATAAGCCTAAGTGATGAAGACTTATAGTTAGTAAATTAGAAATTAAATACATTTCAAAATATAATGGCTTAACGCGCAGAAGGTGAAAATATATCTAAATATAATTTGACGTATTTTTATGCGATTTTACATAAATAAATACAGCTTCAAATAATTCGTCAAAAAGCTTCAACAAAATATAAGCTACAACATCCAACTTATAATATAAGCTTTCCAACCCTAGCTTATGTTTCAGCCCCAACTCCAGCCAATTTCGCCAAAGATACCCATAATTTGTAAATGGATGATAATTTCTCAGCTTGTTTTTCTTGAGTATATCTTTTTATTAACTACCGAGAGCTTTTGACAATTAAGCTTATAATATAAGCTTTTGACAATTAAATAGATGATAACTTACAAGTTTTATGATTATTAATGAGTTGTAAATCTGAACTGTTAAGAGCTTTTGACAATTAATAGTGTTTTGTTTTTTTCCCTCTTTTAGACACGTAAAGAGTTTTAAACCTCTTGGCTCTTGCCCAACAAGACTTTGAAAAGGATTTTACTGCCTCATAATGATATATAAACCAATTTTTCTTTTGTGTTCTAACCATTAAAACGTTTAAACAAACAAACAACATTATTTGATTCAGATTTAAAGTTTTCCACCACAATTCAGATTCAGAGTCTATTAACAAACAAACAACACTGTATCAATAAAAAAACATGTTGAATTATGTTTAAAGTCTTGTTATCCTCAACAACCTCTTTCATTACTTCAGCTTTGATTTTCTCGACGAATGTTATCCTCAACAACCTCTTTCATTACTTAAGCTTTGATTTTCTCGACGATATGTGGAAGCGAACAATCCATAAGAAGTTGTGTTTAAAAACAATGAGGGTACGGGGTCTTTATAGGGGAAAAGTATTCGTTAGGAGAAAAGTATCTAATACACGTACGAAAGATTTTTGGTAGATAGTTATTGTTTTTTGGTAAATGGTATATAAAAGAGAATTGATATTTACACCACAAAAATTGATACACACACCACAATATCACATCACTAATGCATATGTTACAACATGATTTGTGCATAATTTTGGTGTGTGCATTAATTTATGTGGTGTGAGTATCACTCCCCTATATAAAAAGAAGTGTTTGAAAATGTTAAAGTTTAAAGGGTACTTATAAGTAAATAAAATGAGAGTTTGGAAAGTTTTTATTTATTTATTTTTACATACAACTATCCATTCATAGCATAGGGCGCCTTTTTACACACAAATCGAAAGTGAAGAACTCGCCAATGTGCGACTTTTTTTTTTTTTTGTCTTTGGTCTATTCACGCATGAGTGAGCTTAGCCATATCAATACTCACTCATGAGTATCAAACTCACGACACACTCACGTTGATTGATACGCTTAGTCTAATAATACATGTTCAACGATTTTGTGTCAGAAATTGTTATTGAACTCAAAAACTATTATTTTAAAACGTTTCATAATCAGTCAACTAAACATTTGCAATGAATAAATAGTATAACTGAAAATTTTAACAGTTTGTCTTTTGGTAAAAGAAAAAAATATACGCGCAACATTTACCCAAAAATAACATGTACACTGAAACACAATTAAACTAAAATCATAGTTAATTATCTATCAACATTTTACATCCATCTCGTTCGAAAGAATTAAGTATTGTTTTTAGAAAAAGGATTGGATGAGAAGAAAAAGATATAAGATCACTTCAAGATCAAATTTTTTTTACATACTAAGGGACTAATCTCCACCCTTCATCTTCTCTCTATCTTTATTTGATCTAATGGATGAGATTAATTTCAACAATTTAAAAAACCCACTTTCATTTTTTTTTTAATTTTTTTTTTTCAAATATTAATATCTTTCAAACCGTTAATCGTTAAGCGAAAAAAAATATGCCGTTACGAAGAGCATTTAATTATATTTCTATAGATATGCTATTTGATATATTTTTGACAAATTTTTTTTTTTCGTTTTTTTCACGTTTTTTTTCGTGGCCGAAAAAATCATATATGATATTACATATATATGATATGTAACATCATATATGATATGTAACATCATATATGATATATCATATATGATATGTAATAATTTTTTCGGCCGCCAAAAAAAGCGTGAAAAAATGGAAAAAAAAAATGTCGAAAATATATCAAATAGCCTATCTATAGAAAGATAATTAAATGCTCGTCGCGATGGTGTAATTATTTTTGCTTAACGATTAACGGTTTAAGAGATATTTAAATTATAAAAAATGAGTGAAATATTAAAATACTTTTAATTTCAACCATTGATATCTTTTTAGATAGATGGTGGGAATGAGTCCCTTCATATGTAGAAAAGTTTGGTATTTAATTTAACTCTCCTCGAAAAAAAAAAAAAAACTAAAGTGAGAATAATAAAAATGATTTTTAACCACATATTTCAAATAAGTAGGATTTAAAGGGGAGATATATCTACTTTTGTATGCGAATATGTGATTTTTGTTTCTTCTAACAATTCTCATTTTATTTATTTATTTTAATTGATTTTTTTTTTTTTTTTTTTTTTTTTTTTTTTTTTTTTTGATAATCATGATTTATGACATTTTGACCGACTAATTCATGAAATTGAACCCACCACCAAACCGTCGTCTCCTATATTACTCTATTAGATCATTTTCATTTTAAATTTCGTCATTTTCAACCAAATAAAGAAAGTTAAGCTACATTGATGGCCCAACACAAAGAGAGACGTGTACTCCGAAACAGAAATTGATATGAAGTTATGAACTGCGCACCGTTGCCGTATTGGCAGTCGCATGTTTTCCTCGTTCATAGAAATATGTATACGTGTTCAGTTTTGTTTTTTTTTTGTTTTTTTTTTAATTTATTTATCATTATGATTGTACTCGTAATTTACGTATATTATAAGGGAAATTGATATAGGTGACTAATTTGTATGCCTAAAAATGAGACTAATCCATACAACATATGACAAGTGGAGCATGCATTTTCTCTCTCTTAATGATAACCATTGATTATTCCATATGTTTTGATCTCTTTGTTAGGCATGAAATTAGGCATACCTATTAGGCATGCCAATCACTTCTCTATTATAAGGGTATAGTGGTCAAAACCTCAAATACTTGCCGTGTCCAAGTTAAAAGGGCCTATTTTCTTTTTCTAGAATCTTCTAAATAAAATATCACTAATGATTTAGTCGTTTTTCTTTAAACATTCTTTTAATCAAAATATTAATCTAATTATATTTTTAAATGGCATATATATATTATTTAATTGGATTATATTACAGTATAACTTATGAGTTTTCAACTTGTTTATTAACATACAAGTACTTTTTTTTTTTTTTTTTTTAAATCAACGATCATGTTTTGAATTAAGTTACATAAGATGCAGCTTATATTATACATGTGTTACAGGATTATAATATAATTATTTAGCACTATAAATTTAATATAACACTTATAATATACACAAATTTACAAAATACATGCATTTTTCACAAATTTAGTATAAATTTACGCAAAAACTGCACCTTATTGTCACCAAGGCATTTTTCGACAAATACGCGGTGTCCTTAACTTGATAAGGACCAACCATATGTCTCGCGTATAATAGAAATTTACTGGTTTCTTTCTGTTTTGGACTCAACTCTTTACGAGTATAGTGCTATATTGATGCTCTATTCATGACACGTACTACACCTTACCATTAGGTACTCCAACAAAACCAACAAGATAAACCAGAAACCCACACGATCAGATAACGCTTCCAAGCAAAACCCGACTTTCAAAAATTTGGCTAATGAAAACTTGCTCTTACAACACTCACACCTTTATAAATACACCCTCAATTTAAAACTTAGATTACACCCATCCAATAACTAATCAACCAAATCTTAAGAAGATCAACAAAAATACAAAAAATAGGTTGTTCAAACTTTAAAGTTACTCAAAACTAATTTTATCTCCTTCTAGGAAGAAGCACCTCCTTTAACTTAAATTAACTTCCCAAATATAAAAATAAAAAAGTCTTCACGTCAATAAAGACCAACTCAAATAAATAGATTTGAAAGAAGCCTTTCTTTTTGCACTTTCATTCACATCAAACCCTAATCCAATTTCATGGCAATAGTAATCGATTCAAATCAACCAACACAGTCACAATCATTAGCACCTGGGTTTAGATTTCATCCTACAGATGAAGAGCTTGTGTTTTATTATTTAAGGCGTAAGATTTGTGGGAAACCGTTTAGATATGATGCTATTTCTGATGTTGAAGTTTATAAAGTTGAACCTTGGGATCTTCCAGGTTTGTGTTTTTCATTAATATAAAAATTTTGTGTTTTTTTATATGGGTTTGTGTTAAAGTTTTGTTTTTTAAGGTTTTAATTGTTGTTTAGAAGGTTAATTGTAGTGGGTATGTGGTGAAGTTTATGTTTTTGGTGAATCTTGGAGTGATCTGTGATATGGGTTGGATTTATGTGAAAATTTTTGAATTTTTGATTTAGGGGTGTTTGGGATTGCTTATTATTTTTATTTTCTGCTTGTTTTGGGGTAAAATAAGCAGTTTCTGATAAGTAGGTAGGAAGTTGTTTATGGTAAAGTGCTTATTTGATACGAAACTAAGACCTGCAACCCTTTTTTAAAGTAAATTTTCTAATAAATTGTTGTTATTTTAGTATTATTATGTTTTCTACAAAATAAGCAAATCCAAATTCTTTGTCCGAAACTGATAATTCATTAAACAGTTTATTAGTACGTATTTATAATAACAAAATAAGCACTTCCGCTGTGTGGCGGTGGGTTCAAACCCCGTGGATTAGTTGGCCAAAAGGTCAGAAACCATGGTCACCCAAAAAAAAAAAAGCAATTCCGAGCATTCTCCTAGAGGTAGTATGTTATCATATATGTTTGGTCAATTATTTTGTAAGCATTGAATTATTTATAGCGTGATATGTGTTGGGTTGAAATTATGTTTAAATGAGAATTTGGGCCTAATGATTGTGTTATTTGGTCTAGATTTGTCGAGGCTAAAGACGCGAGACTTGGAATGGTATTTCTTTAGTGTTCTGGATAAGAAGTATGGTAATGGATCTCGTACCAATCGAGCAACTGATAGAGGGTATTGGAAGACGACTGGGAAAGACCGTTCTGTTTACCATAGGTCTCAATTGGTTGGGATGAAGAAGACCTTGGTTTATCATATTGGCCGGGCTCCAAAGGGAGAGAGGACTAACTGGGTTATGCACGAGTACAGACTCATTGATCAGGAGCTGGAAAAAAAAGGAATTCAGGTCAGGATCATGTTTATTGCTCTAACACATATGCATATGTTAGTGTATAGTTCATCTTTCGGGTGTTGTATATTATGGGCTGATCTTGCTATATCTTCTCACCTTCCTTTTGAATTCTGTGTTTGCAGGACGCATTTGTTCTTTGTAGAATCTTCCGCAAGAGTGGTTCTGGGCCAAAAAATGGTGAACAGTATGGGGCCCCATTTGTTGAGGAGGAATGGGATGTGGATGTGCCGATATTGGCCACTAAGCAGGAGTCTGCTATGCAATTTCCTGTTGATTATGAAGATGACGCATGTCTAGATGAAGATGACATTGAGCAGGTTTGAGCACTTGCATAATATGTTAAATAAGTATCTATCTATATGTAGATTTTGTTATGTGGTTGGTACACATCAAGTCTATTTCAGATGCCTGATTACGATTTAAAAATTTATACTTTAGCTAGTCAACTCTCACGTCATGGAACCATAAGTGTAGAATAGTAAACTCACCGTGGCTAATCATGTTGGCTCAGTATTCCAAATTGCCTTTATAGGAGGAAGGGGGAGGAAGAGATGACCTCGTCCCTCTTTACGTTGGGGAGCCTTTTTGAGATTGTTTGAGTTTGTTGCCTCAGCTTGCTGTAATCACATACTAAGCAGTTTTGACTAATAAGTTTCTTCTCTATGTTTCTAGATGTATAGATTCTTCACCTGAAAACTAACCTTTTGATAATTTGTTTCACCTTATGAAGCGAGTTCGACTAATCAGTTGACTTTTTTATGTGCAAAGATATAAGTTTATGTTTGATTATTTTCCGAACATATTACAAACTATCTAGTGGTGGAATAGAAATTTAGATCCAAGCATGTAGACAATAAATTTCTTCTTTTAAGCACTCTTTTGCTCATCTTATTAGAACTTACCATCAAAGGCTATTTCATCTGTGTGTGTATAAATAAAACATATAACGATGCTATTGCCAAAGTTCGACATGCATCCAGACTTTGGTGCAAAGGCGATCTCTCTTGGTTGTGTATTCATTATTCTGATGAATTCCTCTGCTTTTATCTCAGATTTTTGGCTCAGACGTGCCACCTAAAGATGGGCCTCTTTTATTAGACTACCATCAGGGTGATAATGTCAACAGTGCTGATGTATCCAGCGAAACGATCGATGACCCAGAAAGCGTCTTGGTGGATCAACCTCAGGCCAACAACGAAGACGGGCCTAAATTGTTCGATTTGCCTGTGCAGAATGAGTTGGATCCCACGTCTGTGAAGCATGAATACATTGCTGAAATAAGCAATGATGTTGATTATGATGTGGATTATCTTCTTGATGAACCATTTTTTGATGCTTCTATTGGCGACTTGCAATTTGATGCTTCTATTGGCGACTTGCAATTTGATGGAAATTCATTCTTCGAATCAGATGACCAGCAAACTGAAGTCAAGACAGAGCCTGGCGTTGAAATGTTTAATGATTACACCTCATTTCTTAATCCAGACATGGAAAACTTGGATTACGCTTTCGATTCTTTTGTAAACGAGAATATTCTCGCTGAATCACCCCTTATTTTTGAGGTACACACCATCACTGCAGTTTCTCTTTATTGCTTCTAATTTTATCTTAAAACTAATTAGATTAATATGTTTCAATAATCAGGATGCTAAAGAAGAGACTCATCAACTGGGTGATATTAGCGAGCAATTCTTTGAAGATCAGAACAATGATTTTGCCTCTTCGAAGCTAGACGGTTCAGGTTTGGCGACAGGTGACCTTGAAGGACAGAATAACAATGGTGACTCCACCTCAAACCAAGAGCATCCGGATTCAGCAGAAACTAGTCACGCGGAAGGAAATCACGAGACGAGTGAAGCAAGCCAACAACTATTTGAAGGACCGAGTAATGATCTCGTCTCTTCATCAAAGCAACAAGAGGCAGATATGCCAACAGGTAGTGTAGAAATTCTATATGTTTTTGAGGTAGCAATATTAACCTATTCAAGCATGAATGGACCGATTCGAGTTAAGATAGCTACATCTCATCTCTTACAAGTCAAAACTGGTAAAAATAAAATGTTCTGCATAAAAGAAACAAGGTGTATATTCCTTAACAAATGTTTTTATTAAAACTTCTAGATTCTTTTTTAACGATGTAAATTTTGAAGTCATTCGACATATTTGTTAGAAGTTCAATTTTCTTGGATGTAAGATTTTTGGGTCATCATGGCCACATTCTGACCCATATCAGGATTTGCGTTTTACCCATTTTTACATCTCTATATCTCATACATTGTCTATGTTGGATTCTGCAGATATTGCATACCCATTTCTCCAGAGGGCGAGTTACATGTTGGGCAACATGTCTGCTTCATCTGCATATGCATCAGAGTGTTCTGCAAAATATTTGGCTGCTGCTGCTGCTCAAGCTTCTACTTCGGTCCGTGTCACTACAGGGATAATCCGTATAAGAGATATTTCTTTTGCAGGGAGTAAGCTGGACTGGTCATTTAACAAAAATGGTCATCTTGACATTGTTTTCTCATTCGGTTTGGAGCAAAGTGACGTTAATTCTGCAAATTCGCATGATACTGTTGGCTTAAGTTCTCGGAAGGCTAATTCTTCTGTGTCTAGAAACTGGCTCTACTGCCTGTTTCTTTGTATTATGGTTCTTTCATTGAGCTCTAAGATCAGGAGCCTCGTTTGTCCCAGGTCATACATGAGCTGAATGGTCAATGGTCAACATTCAACTCTATCCATTACCAACAGAGACCTCTCGATGCTCATGGTTTATTTTCCTTTTACTTTAGCATCTTTAACAAATAATCATTATGGAGGCATATGTTTGCTCTAAATCCATATGATGCTGACTGCTCTGGTTCTGGAATTCATTTTTTTTTTTATTTGTTAGTGAAATGATCTGGTGAGAACATTAGATGGACATGGGGAACAAATATAAGGTTGACTGCATATGGGACTTGAAGGAAATAGTACTTCGCTGTTTCATGTCTTTAACATTTCTGTTCGTTTATTAGTTGCATTATAACGAACTGATATGAACATGTTATACCTGTGATGTGTTGTTTGTGCTTATGTATGCAATATTGTTGTACGGCTTAGTGTGCTCGTGGTTATTTACCAGTTTGCAGATTTTGGTTTGGTGGGATGTCACCCTGCATGTTCTGTTTTGCAACACACCAGAAATGGAGACTAATGGGCTACACATGGTCCTGACTTCTGAGAGGATTCATGTGTGCTACATTTACCAGTTACTGGTTGGTGTTTTTATGCTATGCTCTTCCAAAATTTGATATGGGTTTTTAGTCTTGTGTTATACTCGACTGGCGTGAACTGGTTATGGGTCTTGCCGTTTTGGGACTAGATGGTCCTTGGGTCCTTAACCTAAATACTTTTTATGGTTTCACTGTTATGAACTGCCAAGGATGTATGTGATGGTATAAAATACACAGCAACAAATAAAACATAGTGAAAGTGTTCAAAACATACCATTTACTGTGGATGTACATCAGCGATCACGCTAGTAAACCATCAATACTAGTAAACCATCTACGAAAAGAATTGCTCAAAATACTATTTATGTTTTCATTCATTACTTATTATAACTAGAAGTATGTTTGGCTTCTTACCAAAAATGAACTTAGAGCATACAGCAAATAAGAGCTCCTAAACAATATATAACTTATTAAAATAGAGGCTATTGTTACCTGAGGTAATTTCTAAAACATGATCCAGTTTGAGCATATAAGTAGCTCTAGCTTATGTATCTAATAATGTCCGAACTTTCGCTATTTTTGCCAGGATATCCTAGACAGCCATGTTTCAATTTTTGACTAATTGTAAATTTGAAACATAAGTGTTTCAGGTGGAAATATCAAGACAAGTGACATCAAGTTTGTTGCGTGATAATGCATAGACTTTTAGCGAACAATAAATCTTATCGCGAGATCTAAACTAATTCACAATTTACAATCATTCAGCACCTTTCATCCATTTCCGTCTGTCAATGTCTAATCACATGCATATGACGAAATTAGGACCTCTTTTGGATGAAACAATACAATAATCGATTCGTGATAATGACAACGGCCAAATAAGTACCTTTCAATATAGCATGGCAAAAAACAGCACATTAACCATATAAAATTGCATAATCTGACAGGTAGGCTTTGTTTTTTAATACTTGTTTTTCAATTAAAGATTGGTTACAAAAGGATGTATAATTAAGAAACCAACTATTCATTAATAGGATCACTACTGTAAAAACTAGACATTGTTAAGTGACACACTGTTGGTTATGGACAAAATTGAAAACACAATAAGAAGATTTATCATTTTGCATTTTTGTGGCTAAACTCTAAAGAACTCTTTGGATAAATAAGGTAAGAAAACTATCTGACTATTATCAATATTCGCAGAACCTATAATAGAAAGAAATAAATCATACATAAATCAGTTCATCTATAATGTTTATAGCAGAAATTAGAGAACTGTCAACACATTTTCATCTTAACATTACTATGTTTGACTTGATAATTTTTTTTAAAAGGCAAACAATATTGACTTGATAAATAATCATCTATGTTAGTTCAATTAATAATAAAAAAAAGGAATCAGCAACGAACTATTATATAATTATAACATGACAACTAATTATTCCATACGCCTTAAACAATTATTGAGATTGATTACTACTAACTCAAGATATTTAACATTGACCTTGTCATATATTTTCTACTCTCAAGTGTTCTTGATAAATATTCATCAACTAAAAGACTTGTTTAAATTTCGTACTATGATCAAACATTGCATGTCTAATTTAAACAACTTCAGAAAATGGGACTTAAACATTACAAATTGTTTCTGGTAGGGATAGGGCATGATTTAAAAACGGAAAATGAACAAGAATGTATGAATAATTAAACCAAGAATATCCCTTATTAATCTCTGGCCGGCAACCATGTCCAATAATGATATTTCCTAGCTTCCGATAATAACTATGCACATAAAGACATGTCTACATTCATGACTCATCATTAACTATCTCATACCATAAACCACTATAAGTTGCTGCAATGCATAGAAATTCTCCAAAAACTAGAACACAAATGAACACTTTTGAGGACATACCCGTAAGCGAATCACTGTTATCGAGCCAAAGAAAGAGGAGCGGGTTCGATTCACAGACAGGAATCTACCACTCACTCGAACAACTTGGGAATGATCACAACCTTCCAACCGAGGTTTACCTCGACACTGCTACATTCGTGTTGTCTCAGTTTCCAAAAGTGGACCAAGGGGATTCGAAAATTGCTCTAATAGACTTTGCTACAGGTCATCGAGTCACCTACAGCCATCTCAAACGGTCAATCTACTCGCTGGCAACTGGGTTGTACCATGGACTTGGTGTTCGCCAAGGTGATGTTGTTTTTGTGTTGTCACCAAATTCAATCCTATACCCGACCATATGTCTGGCTGTATTTTTGATAGGTGGGGTCCTCACTACGGCTAACCCGCTTAACACTGAGTCAGAAATCAACAAACAAGTAAGGGACTCAGGTGCAAAACTAGCCATTGCGGCTCCTGGTGAGGTTCATAAGTTGGTTAAAACTAAAGTACCAACCCTCCTCACTTCTCGTAATGAAGATGAAAATGATCTCTCTGTAGAAGAACTTATCGAGTGTTGTGAACCGATGGAGTTGCCAGAAACCAGGTCAACTCAGTCAGACATGGCAGCTATTTTATACTCCTCTGGGACGACTGGAGTGAGTAAAGGAGTTGTACTAACTCATGCTAACTTCATATCTATCATGACACTCCTGATATGGTCGGCTGATAGACACTCGGCTTCCAATGATGTCTTTCTATGTTTCCTACCCATGTTTCACATCTATGGCCTTGCGTTTTTCGCTTTGGGGTTGTTCTGTACTGGTTGCACAACGGTTTTGATGACAAAATTTGACTTTAAAGGCATGTTAGAGGCTATACACACTCATAAGGTAAATAATATTCCAGCGGTTCCTCCAGTTATACTACGTTTGGTGAAACACAATGGAGGTGGATATGACTTGTCGTCTTTGAGACGAGTGGGGTCTGGTGCAGCACCATTGGGCAAGGAGTTAGTAGATCGGTTCAGAGCCAAGTTTCCATGGGTTGCTTTAAGGCCTGGGTATGGGCTGACCGAGAGCTGTGGGGCAGCAACTGTATTTCTTACTAATGAAGAAGCCAAAGCTCATAATGCGGGTTCGGGAACTTTGCTACCTACTTTTTGCGCCAAGGTGGTTGATTTTGAAACGGGACTTCCTATGCCGCCCAATAGAGAAGGCGAGTTATGGCTAAAGTCACCAACTGTGATGAAAGGTTATTTAGGAAATGAGGCTGCGACTGCTGCAACCATTGATTCAGATGGATGGTTAAGGACTGGGGATCTTTGTTATTTTGATGAAAATGGGGTTCTCTATATTGTTGATAGAATAAAGGAGCTCATAAAGCATAACGGGTACCAGGTATAGCAGCTAAAAAAATATGAGTGTGTGTGTGTGTATGTGTGTTTTGATATACATATATGATCAAATGACCATAACCACAATTGCAGGTAGCTCCAGCAGAACTGGAAGCCATACTATTGGGCCATCCCCAAATACTTGATGCAGCAGTCATACCGTAAGTTTATGTGTTCTTTTGTGTGTGTGTGTGTGTGTGTGTGACAACGTGTGTCTAAGTTTCCATTAAAACATATGTAAAATGTATTATTATAGACTTCAAGATGAAGAGGCAGGAGAAATACCTATGGCATATGTGGTGAGAGCATCAGGATCTCAACTTGGTGAAAACGAAGTCATTCAATTTGTTGCCAGTCAGGTTAGCCTAGACACCTCCATTACTCTATAAAAGTATAAAAATGAGTCAGCTCAGAAAACAGGTCTAAATGGGTTTTCAGAACAGGCAATTTCTGGCGCAAGTCGGGATCGATGGACCCGCAAACACGATTTTGTTAAATCCACATAAAACTTATATATGATTAATGCCTTGAATATGTAGAAAAAAATAAACTACTACAATAAGAAAGTTTTCAATTCAACCCATTTAACCCTTTTGATTTAAACATAACCCAATATTGACCCATTCATAAGCATAGGGGTCAAAATTTCCACCTCTAAGAGCTGCAACACAAATCGTGTGACTGTAATTACTTGCATCTCTCAGGTGGCTCCATTCAAGAAGGTGAAGAAAGTTGCCTTCATAAACACAATTCCAAAGTCAGCTGCAGGGAAGATATTAAGAAAGGATTTAGTGGCACAGAGCAAACAGCAAGTTCAGTCAAAACTTTGATTTATCTATCCAATATGTATCAACATCTGCCCCAAAAGGAAAAATTTTCAGGAATAGATCTACCATTATATTGTATTCTATTAGACATATAAAGAAAACCAGAGAGATGCGTTGGAGGATTACTAAAAGGAAAGCAAGTTCTTATGGATGCTTAACTATGTAATTCCCTGTGTAATGTATGGTTTTGAAATCTGCAGAAAATTAGTATCAAGATTTCTGAGCATGAGATTATATAAAAATGTAGGTTGATGAAGAAAAACAGAATATGCCATCAGTTATTCAGTTTACTTAAGCAGACAAGTGACGACTTACTATCCACAGATTATGCAACTAAAAAGCACTAGATATTTGTAAATATAAGTAATACTGGATAAAAATGACTAATATGGTCGTTTAATTCATAGTTGCAGAAACAAACCAGATATAATAATTTAAAAGGTTTAAAACTCAAAGTTAAAATAGAAAATCAAAAGAACTATACCTTGGGTGGTATCTAAGAGGAGAGAAGGTAACTGAATCGTCTTGAGCATTTAAAACTGCATCATATCTGAAATGAACAAATGGAAACATGAAAAAGAACATAAAATTGCATAGAATGCACCATGACAAAGAACAAGAGTTGGTCACTACATCAACCACATATAGGGAAGTAATTCATACAAACCATAAAAAAAAAAAGTCGATCACACCATACTTTTTGAACAAATCATTTAATTGAATAGTATCCAGTAAATAGAGTTCTAATACACAAATAATGATGAGATATCAAACTTGAACTTTAAACTACCATTACAATGCCACAAATAGGGAAAAACTCTTTCATATAATCTGAAACAATTACAGAAAACTGTGTATTGGGAATATTTGACATATAATGAATGAAATATGTGGTCTGTTAGGTGATAAACTTGCACTTTTGACCCATTTCATCTCACCAATCTATCCAGCTATCCACCTCCAAACTCCACCTGAACCTTGCCTTTGGACAGTTTCAGCTTCCTCCATGTCCTGTTCTATTGCTAATTTTTGTGAGCGGAGTGCTTGAACCTCTTGCTCAATGGACTTCATTGATGATAGCCTCTTCTGTAGATCCAAGATCTGTGCCTGAAATCACCGTAATAAATACATTGTATCATTAGCCACCATAAAAAATTTTATATAATCAAGGGATAATGGCCTATAAATGTATCTTACTAGTCACCCTATCCTTTTATATGTATCGAATTAATTTTTTTGCTTTTCTATGTACTCAACTTCCATTTTTGTTTTTCTATACACATATAGAAGGATAAGGTGACAAGTAAGATACATTTATAGGCCATTATCCCTATAATCAAAGGTGGGAAAAAAAAAAAAAAAAAAAAAAAAAAAAAAAAAAAAAAAAAAAGAAAGTCCGGTTTGATGTACTTAACACATTTTCTCTTATGCTAATTTTTTCCCATTTAGCACATTAAAGTTCAATTAGAACTAAAACCGACACATTCGAAGGTTACCTGGTCTCTAAATGGGATCTTTTCAAATTCCAACAAAATAAATATTTAATCCCTACCATGAGCATTGCATGAATTGACTCCCATGTAGTTCAAAACAAGGGTTTGACTATTAATCAAATAAAATTACCCAAATACCCTTTCAGTAATGATTAAATAGGACCAAAAAAAATAGCCATCAATTTTGCTACGATTACAGTGGGTAAATAGTTTATTTAGCTTCAGATAAGCTTAAGACGTTAGCTGGGGAATCCCAGAATGGAAGTTTCTGCACTTCTCAGGGGTGAGCTAACATTAAAAGTAGTCACCATGAGGAAGACTGGAAGAAGTCACATGCTGCCTGTCATAAATTTTACATAGATACATAATAGATAATAGTAAAAAAACAAGGGGAAAATGAACCTCCAGATCATCACATCTTGATCTCTCAGAAGCCAGTTGGCCTTGAACAGAATGCAATTCCTGCAGTAAAATTTGATTAGAAAGATATGTTAAAGTCATAACTTAATAACTGAACTGGCAACCAATGCCAGAGGTGGTTATTTCGATCCATATACTATATTACTATTGCATCAGTTGGTTTTGTTTATAATAATCTCAAATGAGTCGAACAAAAATGAGCTAATAAGGGAACAGATTGAATGCTTCAAACAAGTTGAAAGTTGACCAAAGTGTATTTTTAATGCATGCAACCTAAATCACCTTTTCAAAGAATTAGATTGTCATCGTAACAGTATTGAATTTGTAATCATAGTTAAATCATTATTATGTATTAAACTTTTGAACAAAAAATGGACAATCAAGTGCTTTTAAGTCAAGCCAGCTTCCAGTAGAAAAATAACCCATTTTGACCTTTTACCAAACCTCCCCATCTAGATACCTCCTCAAGCAACCATAAGTACCTTGGATAAGTCGACATGAGTACCATTAAGTTCCTCAAGCTTTTCCATCATCACAGAATTTACTGCTTCAACCTCTCTAATGGATGATTCCAATGATTTTTTCTCTTCTTTGACCACATTAACTTCAACTGATAGATCCACTTTAGGTTTTGAACCAATAGAGGTAAAGTCTAAGCTTTCAGATTTGGCTAGGGCATATGCTGCAGCAGCTGCAGCTGCTGGTGACTGAAAGATCTGTGGATTTTTAGAATCCTTCGGCGTAGGTCTCATCACAAATACCTGTGTTCATAGAGAGCACATCGACCTTATAAGAAAACAGTTTTACTTATAAACTATAATAAGATCATATAACTAAAAGTTAATCCAAATTATTAAAAAACACAGAGACTATTAAATCACTAAATCCAAAAGCAATCAAGCAGAATATCCTCATGAAACATTAACAATACCTCATTGCTGTATTTCCCATTGTAGCCCCCGAAAGCAACCAAAAACAGCTCACCATTTATAAATGCTGATGATACAGAGAGCCCCTGTTTCATATCAGAATGAGATGTGACATCATACGAGTTAACAACCTAATAAACTCAAATGAAGACATAGCATGAATACCTCGCTGGCGAGTGGATCTCTTTCTTTTACATTCGTTAAAATTGAGATAACAAGCTTGGGCATATCCATAACCAATGTCTCTGAGGAACCTGCGATCAAAAGGTCACGCTGAGGCTGTATAAAAAGTGATATCAACTCTTTACATATTATAATGGCAAACTTGTTATAGCTTTGATATTTTCCTATTGACATTCGTACCATTTTTATTATCGCCACCACCAACTATAAACCAATTTTCATCAATAGCGACTCCGGCATGGCCTGCCCTAGGAGACACCAAATCACCTTGAATCTGTGGTTGAGACCATTCTAACTGCGATGCAATAAAAAACAAAATTATCTATCTGTAGTTAAGATCTATTAATTAGATGGAAAGTGTAACATGATACATTTGTTTAGTTCATTATGTAAAGGAAACATGCAAGCATAAGCATTCAAAAACTAGTTCTACTTCTTCAGCCTGTTTGTTATAAAAAGAGAAAGATAAGCTCCAACTCAATTTAAAATTAACTTTGGGTGCACACACACACATACTGAATTACTGATGTTTCAAGTTCTTCAGGAGAAGATCTAATTACTCAATCAAGTATATCTTGATCTCCAAATTAAGATTTTGCTGCTTAGTTGCAGTACTGATAACTAAAGAGCTCATGGATGTTGCTTTGACAATAGTGATAGTGGGGTGGACACTAACTACTGGGCATACGGGGTGGCTGCATTGGCGGTTAACAGCCAGGTCATGTTCTCCTTATTAATGATCCATATCATCATTTACTATCATAGTGCCTAGGCAGCTAGGCTTACTATTGGACAGTGGTAAATGCCTAGATGATATCCAACTGCACAAACACTTGTTTAGTTGCAACATGTACATCTACTAACATTTTTTCTAATTTGATACAGGTTAGATATGTTATGCTCAATGAATATAGATTTCCACAGAGAAAATATTATCTGATAATACCAAACAGGATGGAAATTACCAATATAGTGGCAGCAGAAGTTGCAAAGAGATATATAATTTGGAAATCTCCCCACAAAAAAAGGTCATGTATGTAACGAATAGTTTTATGAAAAAATAATAGCACAAATATGGATAAGCACTTACTGTCTCCAAATCCAGCACATGGAGATCATTGAAGAAGATCGAATGAGTACAGCCGCCAAATATTTGAAGGTAGCGCTCTGCATGCACTGCAGCAATATGATCGAATCTGGGAGCTGGAGGGGTCTGTCTATCAAAGCAGAAGAAATCAATGCTAAAACATTTTTGAGGCATCAAATGAAGTGAGTATGTTGACTTACATAGTGTCAGCAACATTCCATGTCATTGTTTCCAGATCGAGAACATGAACATCATTCATAAGTCGTCTATGTTTGTCCTCTCCTCCAAACATTATGAGTTTTGAACCAACCAATGAAACAGATTGTCCGCCCCGAGCTACCTAAATGAACACCACAAAGTAAGTGATGACCAGTTTCACTTATTTTTGCTCTGTGAATCCAAGGTTACATGCTATACAACTTAGTCAAGAAAAAAGGCCACCTGACCACTATGGGTTGTCCCAATATCAATGAAAATATACGTTCCCATACCCTTTGATAGCAATACTATGACATTTTCTTCCATTATCACCTTATTTATTAGTCAAATCTTTTCCATAATGAGTATGAACATGCAAATTCTACACTCTCCTCTCTTTATCTCTCAACATGCATGATATAACAAGATGGAAAGGAACAGGAGGCTCATTTTTTACTAGAGATAAGAGAAAGGTCAATCCTAAAACAGGGTACACTTAAACTTGGTGCCAAATAATGGGAATACAACAAATAAATGATGTCATTTAGACTGGTATTGGGGTACAAACAATAGCTGATACATGCATACAGTACAAGGTTTGTTGATTACCGGAACTTTGCCTGTGGCTTCCATCACCCCAAACAAGTGTGATTCAAGATCGATATAATACACTGCAAGAACCAGTAAATTTCAATCAGAACTAAAAACTTATTCACACCAATAGTTACAACAGCTCTGTTGTGATAACAAACCTGTCACGTTATTAGATGCATCCTTTGAGTGACCACCAAGGAACAGTAGTTTGTTTCCCCACTTAACCTACATTTAGGTGTGTATTAATTAGCATAGTTAAGAGAAAACGAAATAGCCACAGCTAAACACAGGGATAAATGGATGTTAATAAATGTTGTTGAATTTGCCAACAAGGGTAGCACACCATACTATGACCAGCTATAGGAGGGAAATTTTCCGTTTGTGTACTATCTTTATCATTTTCAGCATCTGACTTCGTGCTTAGTTTAATCAATGACCAGCTTAAATCTTTAAGATTAAATGCCTGCCATTATAACCACTTATGAGTAAACCTATTACTTGTGATAAGCAAATATATGTTGGCTTAAGGATAATGATACCTGAACATCTGATAAGTATCGCCCATTACGACTTCCACCAACGACGTACAACTTGCTATCAACGACAACTGCTGCATGCTACAATGAAAGAAGAAAAGGGCACATAAGCGGAAGGACACAATATAATCCTATAACGTAGTCGTAGCATATAAAAAACATAATACACCTGACAACAAGTGAAATTCAGATTATTTGCTCAAAAGCCTCTAACAACAAAAGTTATAAACAAACCTTATAGCGGGCTGATGGTCGTCGTCCAGTTACCGGGAGGGCAACCCATTGGTCAAAATCCAAAGCAGAATGCCAACTGCCACTATCTGTTCCCATATTAGCTTCCCTACAATTCAACGAGCTTTATCAGATTAGATATCTCAACATTCACTGTAACAATTATTAAACTAATAATTGCACCATAAAAATATTACTATCTCCTATGCCCTATATAGATTAAATTTTTTATCTCGTTACATAGTTCAGTCAGAGAAATGCTATATCTTCCAAATCATTTTCCTATTTATCCTCCTAATTCCACATGTCAGTCATCCAACAGTGTGTGAGAAAGTGGTTCAATAAATATGATCAACACGGTATCAACATCAGCATCGTTTTATGAACAATGGGCAAAGAAGTAATCCAGCTTGAACTTTGACAAAAAAAAGTGGTAACATGATAATTAGCTGATTAAATTCATTTGCCGATTAACTCCTAACTAGCATGCAAGCTAAATCTTCGACTAAACAATGCACAAATATGTCTTGTCATCTATTTCCACAATCCATTTCTTATAGAAAATAACCACATCCATTGTATTTTAAGTTAAAACAGCAAAACTCCTCATAATATTATCTACACATTACATATTAAACATCAGACCACTTGTTAAATGCACACACCAAACTTCGCTTATCTCAACAATCACTGCAATGCCAAACACTAATGTAGTAACAATTATTCTATTTAATTCATTTGCTAATTTTCGGTAACTAGTTTGCAAATGCATAGATGCATTTTCTCATCTATTTTCGCAATCCATTTCATATTAACTCAATCAGATCCATCGCATTTTAAGCTAAAACCATACAACTCCTTAATTATTCCGAATACTATCTACAAATCACACACTAAACTTCACTTATTTCAAATATGAATGATGTCATCATCCACTAAACCGTAACAATCTCAATTCACCGATATCATGCCACAATTAACATCAAATTCATAATTTCATTCTAACACAATCGCTCAAAACTCACCTAAACATAATAACATAATTCGCCTCTACGTTTACTTGAAAACGGCAGATCACGCGAATTAAAGCCTTATATTAATCCATCAGATCCACCGCATTTCAAGTCGAAACCGTACAACTACTTTCGCATTCCGAATCACGCATATTCAAATATCAATGACGTCATCATCTATTAAACCTATCTCAAATAACATCAATTCACCGATATCAAGCCACAACTAACTTCAAATTCATAAAATCACCCTAATATAACATAATTCACCGCTACATTAACTTAAAATCAACAGATCACACACATTAAACACAAAAAAGCTAAAATTCGAGTTAAATCACTTCAAAAAAAATGTAATTAATTATGAGTTAATGAGAACTGAAGTAATGTTACCGGAATCTGCCGGTTATGGTAGCCGGAGATCTGATCAACGGCTGAGATTTGATTTGAAGGATGATTTTGGTGGTGTTAGTTGTTGTAATGAGAGAGGAGTGGGAAGAATGTAATACAAGTCGGTTGGAGTTTGTTTGTTTTGGAAAGTTTTTTTTACCAGAGGTGGTGTTTGTGTGGGCAGAGTGTGATACAAGTGATACTGCGTGAGGTGCATGTGTGTGGTGGAGTGGTGGTTTGGAGGTTGGGAAGTTGGTCTGGATGAATGATTTGGGTTTACTGTGAGAAGAGTTGACTACTAACAGAAAGTCAATGGATGTTCTTTAACTTTGTTAATTTCCTTTGTTAAAAAAAAAAAAAAAATCATTTTTCATCACTTTTCACCTATTTTCTCTTCTTTGAGAGTGCAGACATTTTTTATTTTATTTTTACTTTCTTCTTCTTCTTCTCAGATAAAAGAGATTTATTTTGCTTTTTTTTTTTTTCTCTTTTAAATTTTAGACATTATTTTTCACTTATTACCCTTTTTTTTCACAAACCTTACATCTTTTTCTTAATATTTATACGCTTTCGTCCGTTTTATTACGTTTTTATCCGCTTATATACTTTTTCGTCCGTTTTCATACGTTTTCTTTCATTTTCGTCCATTTTGTCTGTTTTTATACGTATTTGTTCGTTTTCTTACGTTTTTATTTTTTTTTATATGTTTTCGTCCATTCTCATCCGTTTTTATACGTCTTCTTACGTTTTTATCCGTTTTCATAAGTTTTCGTCCGTTTTATACGTTTTCTTACGTTTTTACAAGTCGGTTGAAGTTGTTTGTTTTGGAAAGTTTTTTTTTTTTACCAGAGGAGATGTTTGTTTGGGCAGAGTGTGGTACAAGTGATATTGCGTGAGGTGCGGTGGGTGGTGGAGTGGTTGTTTGGAGATTGGGGAAGTTGGTCTGAATGAATGATTTGGGTTTACTAGGGGTGTTAACGATCCGAGCTTTTAACGAGCTACTCGAGCTCGAGCTCATTTAACTCGAGCTCGAGCCTAATACTCACGAACTTGAGTCGATCTTGAGTTGAGCTTAACGAGCCGAACGAGCTACTCGAGCTTAACAAGCCAACACTTAATCTATATAAGTTTTTAAGTTTGTTTTAAAATTTTAAATATATGTTTCTAATATGATTTAGATTCAAGTTGTAGCTTAATATTTCTAAGCTATATATTTATATTTACTTGAAAGTAAGCCTCCTCCTTTTACTTGAACTTTGTTTTATGGGCTCTTTATTTGTCTTGTTTTCTTCTCTCTTCCTATGTGGGATGTATTTTCTTTTAATTTTTTTCTTAACATGTTTGTTCTTTTACTTACATCTTTTATTCCTAATACATTTTTTTTAGTTATTACAAGTTTATCAATCAACTAAATGACAACTCTTTTAAGTTTAATTTATATAAATACATTCGGGGAATAAGGATGTCGAGTCTAATTGGTCTCCTTTATTTAGTCCATTTGTCTCCTCGAGTCTGTGCCTATTATTTCGAATATGAAGATGTACAATAAATGCGTAAGCCTAAAGGCATAGTGAGGTCGTGTGTTGTATACATTAAATATCGCACATATGATTCAAATGCATGAAAAATGATAACATAACATATAACTTATGGGATCCCGACAATTGTGTTACGGAGTATTAATAATTTGTTACTAACCCTTTTTGCTAGTCTTATTGTTTATAAAGTCGAAATCACAAAGATAGAGAATTAAAACACAATTGAAATATTATCAGAGCATTTTCATTCAAATTGTATTGATTAAAGCAATGTACATGCATAATTTCATGAAATGCAAATGCACATGTATATAACAATAAATCACATAGATGCCACAATAATGATATGCAACGCATAATCAGGGATTATAGTGTACATCCCCGTTTAGTAAAAGTCACGAGTACTCACCTTAATTACAAGGTAGTTGCGTTTGTAATTATCGGAACCGATATCAGTTCGATATCACGAATTAATCATTTGGCAGCTAGTTGATACTTACATGCTTTCTTGATTTTAGATTAGGGGGTTGGCAGTGGTTGTGGCACATCATTCCCATCACTCACTCCCAACCAATCTCCTTATGCCACATCATTCACATCACTCACCGATCACTGATTGGTGCTAAACCGTCAACTTATATTGACCAAAGAATGGTCAACAAAGTCAAAGAGCCTAGACCAATGTTTTCGGGTAATAAAGGGTATCACCAGGTCGTTATGTCCCGACGAGGTGTGGATTGTGCTTTAGCGTACTTGTGATCGGGTGATTATTCACAGAAAAGGGTTGTGATAAGAATTATTTGAGAATTATGAAATTAAATAGCTTAGGAAAGCTATGTGATTGATTACTGGTATTGAGATTAAGAAGATTTGAGCTAAAACCTAAAAACGTATGTTTTAATTAAAAACGTACACAGACGAACGAAACAAAAAGTACAACTGATGGACAGAAAAGGTTACAAGTGTAAAATTATTATTTTTACAATCCTAACAATTAAAGAAAATTTTAAGAAAAAGAAAAAGTATTTTTACACTATTTAATTATTTATTATTAATTAATTACTAATTATCTATTTATTAACTAATTAAACTAATTAGAATTATTAAAAAAAATACTAAAAAGACTTAGAAAATTAAGAAAAATTTTACAAATCTAATTAACCATCACAGGAATCCTAAAAAATTATAAAAAGTTTATTTTATGTATTTTTAAACTAATTTACTAATTATTAATCTAATTACTTATTAATTTCTAATTATACTAATTATATTATGAAAAATAGAAAATGAACAGTATAAATCCTAGAAAACTTTATAAAAATGTTTTAACTTATATAAAAGCTAGAAAAATTATAAAAACTAGGTTGTACTTTATAAAATATAATTATGCTATTTAATTACTTAATACTAATTAAAACTTAATTAAACTAAAATTAATTATAAAAACCACTAAAAGACAAAATAAAAATCTGGAAAAATTTCTAGAATTACTTTAACCTAAAAGAGAATTAATAAAAAAATATAAAAATGATATATTGCTTATAAATAAGCTAAAAAGAAAATTAAAATGATAATTTCTATTAAATAGAAGCTATCACTATAATTAAAGTTGGTTTTTGGTGTTTTTTTCTTTTTCCAAACTAATTATATACTAAAAACTAAAATTTTTTATGAAAACACTTTTGATGTAACCAAGAAATAAGCACTTGAGAGCTTATTGATCCACACAGTTGACTTTTGTTGACTGAGGATGGAATTAAGCTCAAATGGAACAAGGTGGGGTCCACAATGATTAAAACTGGTTTCTCTGAGTTGTTAGATCAATATTAAGCAAGATTATACCAAATAAGTGGCTTGAATAAGCCACAAAACACAAATAAGCACTTTGCTTAATGCTATTCTGAGACAGAATGGGGACAGAGTTGGGGAGCAAATTCAGGTGGGGTTCACTGGTCTAATGGTCAAAACAATGGTCAACTTTCAAACACTGGTAGGAGGGGGGGTTGTAAGGACCTAAGTATGAGGTGTGGGACCCACTGGGTTAGCCACAAACAGCCACCAAAGTTGGTGGGGTGAGTTGGGTCTGCTGAAGCAGGGCACTCAGCTTGCCCTGCAGGTGTGTTCCAAGGGTGTTTTGGTCCACAAGAAAAAATCACAAAAATGTACCCAACATGAAAATCAAAAGTTCAGCTGATAGACTACTTACCCAAGCAATTTCAAACCTTAGATCCAAACACAAAAATCAATTTAATTCTTGTAACTTTTGCAAAAATCTGAAGTGTGCATTTTGACTTTTTCACTAAAACTTGCAAGGTTGACTTTGGTGAGTTTAGATCTTGATTTACTGAGTTAAAATACACTACTAAGCTTAAATAAAGTTAAACTAATGAGAATCAACAATATTCTAACCAATGTGAATGCTTTATGAACTACAAAACCCACACAATTAACTGTGTGGGTAGGTTTTGTGTGATTTTGACTTTTGGGCAAATGAGACCAAGGTTTTATGTTTTACTCAACCTAATATTAACTAAAGTAACTTGTTTAAACTAAGTTTGACAAAGAAAATCAACTAGAACAACAAGGACACACATGTGCCAAACACACCCTTATTTTGACTGTTATGAAGGATTTTGATGAACAAGCTGCTCTAATCCTAAGGAAATGAGTTCCACAGGCCTATTATGTTCCAATTATCACTTATCAATCACAAACTTACAAATATAACACAAGTACCAAAGACTACTAAGTAAAATGAATAGGCAGTCACATACAAATTTTTAAGCACAAGTTAAACTAATCTATCACCAACTAATATTTAGTCTAAATTATCACTAATCAACTTAAAATAAACTTAACAACAACAACAACAACAAACAGCTTAGCAACTATGAACCAATCAGAAAATGAAAAAGTTAGAACTAAACTCACTTTGTGCAATCCTGCTCAAACCACAGAACCAAGTACCAAGATCCATCCTAAGGCTTCCATAAGCCACTAACCCACATTCCAAAGCTTTCCTTGCTTCCAATCCACCTCTGAATCACCAAATCAAACCCAAGCTCACAGTTTGACTTTCGTTGACCAATGTTATTTTTGTGGAATTTTTTTAGCTATTTTGGATTATAAGTTTCTAGAAGCTCTTATAAGCTTCTTGGGAGCTTAAGTGACCTAATCTAGTCCATAACAACAACTATAACTATCATTTGAACTATGCTTAAGATTTTAGTGAAAATTAAACAAAATGGAATTCAAAATGAAACACTGAAATTCATTAATAAAAAAGGTTCACATTACACTGATATTACTGAATTTGATAATCAAAAGCTTAAAAATACAATTACAAACTTAAAAAACTACAAGCGACCTAAATTTTGCTAAGTTGTACCACACCTCTTTCTCCACTGCTTCTCTCCTTTTTATATGGCTGTCATTGAATTATTTGCACTTTTGAGTAAATCCCACCCATTGAATTGGGTGGGAATGATCCAAGCCGTTGAAACCAAATTTGGCGCCTTTTTTCTTCTTTGTCAGTTGGAGTTGTTTGGAAGCAATTGAGAACAATTAATGCATTTTGTTAGCATTAGGGAGTTGGGGGAGACATGGAATGGGGTTGATGATGTGGAGGAGGGGGGGGGGGGTTGTGTGTTGAAGTGGTTTTACAGGCTGGGGAGGAGGTGAAGGGTGAAAGTCAAAAGGTTGACTTGGGGGTGTATTATTTAAAACGGGGAGGGAGTATAAATATTGAGGTGGGCTGGGTGTTGGTGGGCTGAGGAGAAGGAGTGGGCTGGAGGGTGTGGGTGATGGGCTTGGAATTGGTTTTGGTTTATATTGAATAAGGGGTGTCCGTTTGGTATTATTTCAAACACAAGGACCAAAATTGCATTTCCACAAATCCAAGGGACTGAAAGTGTAAGTCTCCAAAAGTATCACCAAGGACTATTGTTGCCAAGTTCAGTATTCCAAAAACCAATTTTGCAAATTTTTTTATTTTCAAAATTCCCGGGGACTATATTTGCAAATTTCCAAACTCCAGGGACCAAATATGTAAATTTTCCAAAATTTTCACCCAAAGTCCGTTTTTGATAACTTTTGATTTTTTAAGGACTTGGGTTGACTTTTCTTTCAAAATAAATGCATAGGGACTATTTTTGACAAATTTTGAAACTTGGGGGACTGAAACTGCCAATATTGCAAACTTTGATCGTTTTTCATTTGTTTTTGCTCATTTTGCATTTAAAACACATAAAACACAATCCCTGGGATATTTTAAGTATTTTGATTACTTTTTGATTGTTTTTGTATATTTTGGCAGTTTAAATACGATAAAAATGATGAGTGTTTGCGCACTCATCAATCCCCCACACTAAACTATTGCTAGTCCCTAGCAATATTTTTGGAAAACTTGATGGATTTTAAACTCTTTACCAAAAGCCATCACTTCTGGAGTAGCCAGGTGTAAGAACTGTGGCACACCTGATAACCGTGTGATTTTGAGCAAACCACCAGCTGTCAACGGATTTGATTTGTCTTTACCAGGAGCCGTTTGCTCCTGGACTAGCCAGCTCTTTATTGAATAGTCAACATCTTGGGGAGCTGATTACCAATTATGGTGTTTCCACGGCCTTTACCACAAGCCATAATCTTGCGGGCTAGCCAACTCATTTGCTTTTGAGGATATGGGGAGTTGAGGAACCATACAATTTTGGGCAAATTGCAAGCCGTAAACGGATTTGAGTTATCTTTACCAAGAGCCGTTTGCTCCTGGATTAGCCAATCCCTTTGTCGGTTAGACATGGCGGACTGATTACCACAAAAATTTTGAAATAAAGTGAAAAAAAATTTGAAAATTTTGGCCAAAAACGGGGGTATTTGAAAGTATTTTGCGATAAAATTCGCTAGAATTTCCCCCCACATTTAGAAATGAATATTGTCCTCAATATTCAAAGTCCCGACTATTATGCCGATTCTATGAACGTAAAAAGCCAAGATTCGAATCTAACTGTGGAAACACCATATTTCACTTTATTTCTATATATATACATTTTTTTTGAACTTATATACATATATACATTTTCAAATAGCGGGGGGTTGGCCATTCCCCCACACTAGGGTGGTAGAAAGTAGAAAGAAATCAGAGATACGGGTGAAAACCCGTATTGTGCTATTGTTTTTGTTCATCGAGTCGCTAGCTTGACTCGATCCCCGAATTCAATTGTCCTTGGGGAAAGTTTGGAGATCCGGGACAACCATGGATGGTATGTCCTCTCGAAAGTAATATTTCAAACGATGTCCATTCACTTTGAAATTAGGACCGTCATTTTGAGATAATTCGACGGTGCCATAAGGATAAACCTTAGCGATAGTGAATGGACCAGTCCAGCTTTTAGCTTTCCCGAGAAGATCTTGAGTCTAGAGTTGAAAAGAAGGACTCGATCACCAACGTTAAAAACGCGGTTTTTGATTTTTGAGTAATGAATCTTCTTTGTCTTTTCCTTATAGATCAAAGAGTTCTCGTAAGCT
The DNA here is from genome assembly GCA_030686995.1 of Artemisia argyi. NCBI lineage: Eukaryota > Viridiplantae > Streptophyta > Magnoliopsida > Asterales > Asteraceae > Artemisia > Artemisia argyi. The sequence continues at coordinate 158,064,808 of CM060708.1, forward strand.
TGATCACGAAGTTCGTTTAATTCATTTAGTTGAACTTTTCTATAATCACCCGCAGTTTTGAGGTCGAAATTGGCATGCTTGAGAGCCCAATAGGCTTTATGCTCAAGCTCGATCGGAAGATGGCACGCTTTTCCGTACACAAGTTTGTAAGGCGTACACCCAATGGGTGTTTTGTAAGCCGTACGGAAAGCCCAAAGTGCATCATCTAATTTGTCCGACCACGATGCACGATTTTCACCTACAGTTCTTTCCAAAATTCTCTTAATTCCTCGATTGGAAACTTCTACTTGTCCACTTGTTTGTGGGTGGTACGCAGTAGAAAGACGATGAGTTACACCGTACTTTTGCATGACTTTATCAAATTTGTCATTACAGAAGTGCGTACCACGATCACTGATAATAGCACGTGGAGTTCCAAATCGAGCGAAGAGAGCTTTCAAGAATTTCACGACTACTCGGGCATCATTTGTGGGTAAAGCTTTCGCTTCAACCCATTTTGACAAATAGTCAACAGCCACGAGTATATACTTATTGCCATGAGAAGATGGAAATGGCCCCATAAAACCGATGCCCCAAACGTCAAAGATTTCACAAACTTGAATTGCATTTTGAGGCATTTCATTCTTTTGTGAAATATTCCCGTGACGTTGACAAGCGTCACAGGATTTGACTAATTCCTGGGCATCCTTGTAAATCGTGGGCCAAAAGAAACCGGATTCAAACACCTTTTTGGCGGTGTAGTTTGGATTGTGATGGCCCCCCGTGGGACCAGCATGGCAAGCCTTAAGAATTTCAGAGGCTTCTTGGCCATAAACACACCGCCGGATGACTTGATCCACACATATTTTGAACAAGTAGGGGTCGTCCCAGAAATAATGTTTTACATCTTTGAAGAATTTATTTTTCTATTGGGACGACATCCATTTCACCACAAAGTTACCCGCAAGGTAGTTTACAAAGTCGGCAAACCACGGGGTAATAGAATCTCCACGAAAGGTAACCGCATTGAGTGTCTTGAGAGGGAATGTTTCATTAATTTCTTTCCTCTCGAAGACATCTTGGTGAGGGTTTTCCAATCGGGAGAGATGATCAGCAGCTAGGTTCTCAGCTCCTTTTTTTATCACGAATAATGATATCAAATTCCTGTAGGAGGAGAACCCAACGAAGAAGTCTCGGCTTTGCATCTTGTTTTGCAAAAAGGTACTTCAAAGCCGAGTAATCCGTATACACTATGCTTTTGGTCAGTATCAAGTATGGCCGGAATTTTTCAAAAGCATACACCACAGCTAATAATTCTTTTTCGGTGGTGGTGTAATGGCTTTGAGCCTCGGTCATAGTTTTGCTGGCATAGTGTATAGGCTGAAAATGTTTTGTTTTTCGTTGCCCCAAGACTGCCCCTATAGCATAATCACTAGCATCACACATGAGCTCGAAGGCCAAGTCCCAATCGGGGGCAACAAGAATCGGTGCCTCGGTAAGCTTTTTCTTCAATGTTTCAAAAGCTTCGATGCACTCAGGGGAGAAGATAAAAGGAGCATCCTTTTCGAGGAGATGGGTCATAGGCCGGGCGATTTTAGAAAAATCTTGAATAAACCTACGATAGAAACCGGCGTGACCCAAAAAGCTCCTAACACCTTTTACGGTTGTGGGATGAGGTAATTTTGCAATGACATCAACTTTGGCTTTGTCAACCTCAATCCCGTTTTTTGAAATTTTATGGCCGAGGACAATGCCCTCTTTGACCATAAAGTGACTCTTCTCCCAATTTAGACATAACTTTGTGTCTTCACAACGTTTTAGCATGTCGTCTAAATGGGAGAGGCATGATTGAAATGAATCCCCAATGACCGAAAAATCGTCCATGAAGACTTCCATAGTTTTCCCGATCATGTCGGAAAATATGGACATCATACATCTTTGAAACGTGCCCGGAGCATTACATAGGCCGAATGGCATACGTTTATATGCAAAAGTTCCATAGGGGCACGTGAACGTGGTCTTTTCCTGATCTTGCGGATCAATGGGAATCTGAAAGTAACCCGAGAAACCATCGAGGAAGCAATAATACTCATTCCCCGCTAATCTCTCGAGCATCTGATCCATAAAAGGCAGAGGAAAATGATCCTTATGGGTGGCGTCATTTAACTTACGATAGTCAATGCAGACACGCCATCCCGTAACCAAACGAGTTGGAATCAACTCATTCTCCTCATTTGTGACAACAGTAATTCCACCCTTTTTTGGAACACAATGAATTGGGCTGACCCAAGGACTGTCCGAGATAGGGTAAATCAATCCGGCATCAAGAAGTTTTAAAACTTCTTGTTTGATTACCTCATGAATTTTTGGATTCACCCTTCTTTGTTGTTGGACTGCAGGTTTGAAGTCGTCCTCCATTAAAATCTTGTGAGTACAAAATTCAGGGTCAATGCCCTTTATGTCGGAGAGTCGCCAAGCAATTGCTTGTTTATGAGACTTTAAAACCTTTATGAGAGCAGCCTTTTCCTCAACTCTTAAGTCTTTAGCAATTATGACGGGTAAGTTATCATCACCCTCCAGAAATGCATATTCAAGATGAGGCGGCAAGTCCTTAAGTTCAACCTCAGGGAAGTCATCAGTTTTCTCAACATTTTTTATCTCCTCTTTATGAAGTGTTTGTGGTAGAACATGAAGAGGAAATGGATCTTCGTTTAATAATTTCTCAAGTAAGAGAATATCCCTCTCGGGGTCAATCTCTTGGTTATCGATTCCATCGGGAATCGAATCACTTTTGAGAAAGGCCTCAATTTCTTCTAGGATGAAGTCACTTCCCTCAAACGGAGTGAGGGAAGGAGAAGAATTGGCAATGATGGGGTGAGAAGACTGAGTGAGGTCTTCACTCGAAGAATCATCAATGAAACCTAAAATCTCTTGAGCATACTCCTCAGCAGCAACATCGATGACATCAATTTGATTCACCGATTCACAGTCATAATTGGAGGAGTATCTCGAAGTTTGATTTAGGTTGAAGGTTATGGCTTCCGTTCCAACACGTAATGTGATCTCATGCTCAAATACATCGATAAGAGAGCGCCCAGTTCTAAGGAATCCCCTTCCAATAATGAGAGGGACCCTAGAATCGGCATCAAAGTCAACAATCACAAAATCTGCCGAAAAATGGAACTTCCCCACTTTAACGAATACGTCCTCGGCAATACCAATGGGACGAGAAATCGAACGATCGGCAAGCTCTAAAGTCATGCACGTGGGGGTAAGTTCGGGAAGAGAGAGTTTCTTCCACACAGAATATGGCATCAGGTTAATGCTAGCACCTAGATCGGCCAAGGCGAAGCATTCAACCATACCCGGGAAAGTACAAGGAATGAGGAATTTCCCGGGGTCTCCAAGCTTTTCAAGACGCTTTTTCAAAAGAACTGCTGAGCAGTTCTCATTTAGAGGAGTTCTTGCCATCTCAAAGAGTTTCTCTTTGTTACTCAACAGATTTTTGATTGTTGATGCAAACTTGGGCATCAAGAGAATAGCATCCGTGAAGCTAATGTCAAAGTGCAAATCTTGGAAGATTTGGAAAAACTTATCCATTTGGTGATTAGCTTTTTCGCGGAGCTTTTGTTCACTGAGACGTGATGGGTAGGGAATAGAAGTTTTGGATTTAGGGTTGTCCACTGGAGTTTCTGGTGGATCAAAGACAACTCGAGGCTTACATCTGGTTTCAGGAATAACCTGAGGTTGGACGTGTGCTGTACTTCGTGGGCTAGGAGTTTGCACCTTGTCCTTTGTCACCTCAGGTTCACGATCCACTACCTTTGGAGGAGAGGAAGAAGAGGTAGTAGGAATCACGGGTTCATCATATGAAGCACCACTTCGTGTTGTGATCGCCTTAGCATCGCCCCTCGGGTTAGCGATCGTGTTGCTCGGTAAAGTAGTACCTGAGCCCGAGGGTCGATCATTTAAAGACTTCTTGATGTCAGAAATATGGCTGACCAGCAACTTGTTCAACTCTTCTTGGGACTTCATGAATTGTTTCAACAACTCATCAGATGAAGGCCCGGTTGGAACAATGGCTTGATTCGGATTAGGAATATTTGGAGCTTGATTGTTCGGATTGGGACCTTGATTTTGAAAATTACCCTGATGAGGCTTGTTGTTTCCATGAAAATATCCCGGATTGAAATTACCCTGACCTTGGTTCTGGTTAAAGTTTCCTTGATTTTGGTGTTGGAAACCTTGATTTTGGAACCCTTGGTTTTGATTGTGAAAACCGTGACCCTGATTGAAGTTACCTTGGTTTTGATAACCTTGGTTCACTCTATTTTGATTTTGGCCACGGTTTTGGACATTTTGGTTTTGATTAAAACCAGGAGGTCCAGGATAATGATGAGGATGATAGCTAGGTTCCATAGGAGGGCGATATTGATTGCCTCCTTGATTTTGGGACCCGGCTACAGCATGAGCTTCATATGGAGTACCATCAGTAGCTGTGCAATTGTAGTAGGCATGCGGCCCACCAAAAGTCACACAGACTTCCACTTTTTTAACCTCAGCAGGTGGAGGATGTTGTGGAAATGAAACTTTCTTTGTTTGGGCGAGAACCAAGGCTTGGATCGCTTCAGTGAGCTTGTCAATCTTAGCATCCGTGCTAGATTGACTCACAGAAGATGAAGTGGAAGGACCCGCATTGATTTGAGAAACAATCGGTTTGCTTCGTGTAGAGCGGACCTTGGACTTGTTTTCTATGATTTGCAAAGCTTCTTTTGTGGTTCTACTCAAGAAATTACCTCCCGCGGAGGCATTGAGAGAATCCTGATCAGCTTGGCTCACGCCATTGTAAAAAGTATCGAGTTGCATCAACTCAGAGAAACCATGATGTGGACACTTGCGAAGTAATTCTTTGAAACGATCCCACGCTTCACCAAAAGATTCATCATATTTTTTAGTGAACTTGGTGATTTCGTTCTTAAGACTCGTGGTCTTGGAAGGTGGGAAGAATTCATTCACAAATTTTTTGACAAGATCTTCCCATGTCTCAATAGATCGAGGAGGTTGTTTTTCAAGCCAAATCCGGGCTTGTCCCTCCAAGGAGAATGGGAAGAGAAGAAGTTTTATTGCTTCACAAGGGACATTCTTGTACTTTATGGTCGAAGTGATTTTATTGAACCATCGAATGTGAGCATGAGGATCGTCCCTCTCAAAACCGTAAAATTGACTTGAGGTTACTAGATTGAGTAACCCGGTTTTGAGCTCAAAATTATCAGCCACGATGGCTGGAACAACAATGGCATCTCCGTAACCCTCGATGGGTGCTTGGAGAAGCTCACACATGGGGCGGTCTTCCGCCATGGTGACAGTGGGTGTGGAAACAGTACGGATCTCAGATCCGACTATTGGTGCTGAACGTCGACGAGGTCTTCGAGGTTTCCGAACAAGCTCACGTAATGGGCTCGTGGACCTTGAAGAACGAGTGCGCATGCACTAGAGATAAAAACCAATAAAAAAAATCGAGGCAAATCAACAGTGAACTTAAACCAATAATCGCAAGCAAGTGGCTTCTTTAAGAAAGGTACACCACTCACAGGGATACAAAGGCAAGTTTTATATATTTGGTTTGGGAACTTATTATGTTCACACCCCTAGTTAGTAGGTGTTCTGTCTTGGTTTGCGACGGTTGGTTTTTATGTATTATTTATTATTCATAAGAAAAGACGGATGTTTTTGTGTATGGGTTTAAAAACTTTTGGACAATATTTTTGGTATCGTATCGTAATCTAAGATCGTTTCTCTTTAAGAATCACCTTGAAAGAAAACCGATTCAGAAAACGTTACGATCTGTTTTGTTGTTTTTAATTTTTTTTTGGTGTTTTAACACTTTAGGAAAAGTGTTAATGACTTTTTTGTGTTTTGATTTAAAATTTACAAAAGTGATGGTATTTGTACAGTGATTGAGGTAAAGTAACACTAATCTCAAATGACGCTATAGAAACGCGCACACCTCCCCGGCAGCGGCGCCAAAAATTGATTGATGCTAAACCGTCAACTTATATTGACCAAAGAATGGTCAACAAAGTCAAAGAGCCTAGACCAATGTTTCCGGGTAATAAAGGGTATCACCAGGTCGTTATGTCCCGACGAGGTGTGGATTTTGCTTTAGCGTACTTGTGATCGGGTGATTATTCACAGAAAAGGGTTGTGATAAGAATTATTTGAGAATTATGAAATTAAATAGCTTAGGAAAGCTATGTGATTGATTACTGGTATTGAGATTAAGAAGATTTGAGCTAAAACCTAAAAACGTGCGTTTTAATTAAAAACGTACACAGACGAACGAAACAAAAAGTACAACTGATGGACAGAAAAGGTTACAAGTGTAAAATTATTATTTTTACAATCCTAACAATTAAAGAAAATTTTAAGAAAAAGAAAAAGTATTTTTACACTATTTAATTATTTATTATTAATTAATTACTAATTATCTATTTATTAACTAATTAAACTAATTAGAATTATTAAAAAATACTAAAAAGACTTAGAAAATTAAGAAAAATTTTACAAATCTAATTAACCATCACAGGAATCCTAAAAAATTATAAAAAGTTTATTTTATGTATTTTTAAACTAATTTACTAATTATTAATCTAATTACTTATTAATTTCTAATTATACTAATTATATTATGAAAAATAGAAAATGAACAGTATAAATCCTAGAAAAATTTATAAAAATGTTTTAACTTATATAAAAGCTAGAAAAATTATAAAAACTAGGTTGTACTTTATAAAATATAATTATGCTATTTAATTACTTAATACTAATTAAAACTTAATTAAACTAAAATTAATTATAAAAACCACTAAAAGACAAAATAAAAATCTGGAAAAATTTCTAGAATTACTTTAACCTAAAAGAGAATTAATAAAAAAATATAAAAATGATATATTGCTTATAAATAAGCTAAAAAGAAAATTAAAATGATAATTTCTATTAAATAGAAGCTATCACTATAATTAAAGTTGGTTTTTGGTGTTTTTTTCTTTTTCCAAACTAATTATATACTAAAAACTAAAATTTTTTATGAAAACACTTTTGATGTAACCAAGAAATAAGCACTTGAGAGCTTATTGATCCACACAGTTGACTTTTGTTGACTGAGGATGAAATTAAGCTCAAATGGAACAAGGTGGGGTCCACAATGATTAAAACTGGTTTCTCTGAGTTGTTAGATCAATATTAAGCAAGATTATACCAAATAAGTGGCTTGAATAAGCCACAAAACACAAATAAGCACTTTGCTTAATGCTATTCTGAGACAGAATGGGGACAGAGTTGGGGAGCAAATTCAGGTGGGGTTCACTGGTCTAATGGTCAAAACAATGGTCAACTTTCAAACACTGGTAGGAGGGGGTTGTAAGGACCTAAGTATGAGGTGTGGGACCCACTGGGTTAGCCACAAACAGCCACCAAAGTTGGTGGGGTGAGTTGGGTCTGCTGAAGCAGGGCACTCAGCTTGCCCTGCAGGTGTGTTCCAAGGGTGTTTTGGTCCACAAGAAAAAATCACAAAAATGTACCCAACATGAAAATCAAAAGTTCAGCTGATAGACTACTTACCCAAGCAATTTCAAACCTTAGATCCAAACACAAAAATCAATTTAATTCTTGTAACTTTTGCAAAAATCTGAAGTGTGCATTTTGACTTTTTCACTAAAACTTGCAAGGTTGACTTTGGTGAGTTTAGATCTTGATTTACTGAGTTAAAATACACTACTAAGCTTAAATAAAGTTAAACTAATGAGAATCAACAATATTCTAACCAATGTGAATGCTTTATGAACTACAAAACCCACACAATTAACTGTGTGGGTAGGTTTTGTGTGATTTTGACTTTTGGGCAAATGAGACCAAGGTTTTATGTTTTACTCAACCTAATATTAACTAAAGTAACTTGTTTAAACTAAGTTTGACAAAGAAAATCAACTAGAACAACAAGGACACACATGTGCCAAACACACCCTTATTTTGACTGTTATGAAGGATTTTGATGAACAAGCTGCTCTAATCCTAAGGAAATGAGTTCCACAGGCCTATTATGTTCCAATTATCACTTATCAATCACAAACTTACAAATATAACACAAGTACCAAAGACTACTAAGTAAAATGAATAGGCAGTCACATACAAACTTTTAAGCACAAGTTAAACTAATCTATCACCAACTAATATTTAGTCTAAATTATCACTAATCAACTTAAAATAAACTTAACAAAACAACAACAACAAACAGCTTAGCAACTATGAACCAATCAGAAAATGAAAAAGTTAGAACTAAACTCACTTTGTGCAATCCTGCTCAAACCACATAACCAAGTACCAAGATCCATCCTAAGGCTTCCATAAGCCACTAACCCACATTCCAAAGCTTTCCTTGCTTCCAATCCACCTCTGAATCACCAAATCAAACCCAAGCTCACAGTTTGACTTTCGTTGACCAATGTTATTTTTGTGGAATTTTTTTAGCTATTCTAGATTATAAGTTACTAGAAGCTCTTATAAGCTTCTTGGGAGCTTAAGTGACCTAATCTAGTCCATAACAACAACTATAACTATCATTTGAACTATGCTTAAGATTTTAGTGAAAATTAAACAAAATGGAATTCAAAATGAAACACTGAAATTCATTAATAAAAAAGGTTCACATTACACTGATATTACTGAATTTGATAATCAAAAGCTTAAAAATACAATTACAAACTTAAAAACTACACGCGACCTAAATTTTGCTAAGTTATACCACACCTCTTTCTCCACTGCTTCTCTCCTTTTTATATGGCTGTCATTGAATTATTTGCACTTTTCTGAGTAAATCCCACCCATTGAATTGGGTGGGAATGATCCAAGCCGTTGAAATCAAATTTGGCGCCTTTTTTCTTCTTTGTAAGTTGGAGTTGTTTGGAAGCAATTGAGAACAATTAATGCATTTTGTTAGCATTAGGGAGTTGGGGGAGACATGGAATGGGGTTGATGATGTGGAGGAGGGGGGGTTGTGTGTTGAAGTGGTTTTACAGGCTGGGGAGGAGGTGAAGGGTGAAAGTCAAAAGGTTGACTTGGGGGTGTATTATTTAAAACGGGGAGGGAGTATAAATATTGAGGTGGGCTGGGTGTTGGTGGGCTGAGGAGAAGGAATGGGATGGAGGGTGTGGGTGATGGGCTTGGAATTGGTTTTGGTTTATATTGAATAAGGGGTGTCCGTTTGGTATTATTATAAACACAAGGACCAAAATTGCATTTCCACAAATCCAAGGGACTGAAAGTGTAAGTCTCCAAAAGTATCACCAAGGACTATTGTTGCCAAGTTCAGTATTCCAAAAACCAATTTTGCAAATTTTTTTATTTTCAAAATTCCCGGGGACTATATTTGCAAATTTCCAAACTCCAGGGACCAAATATGTAAATTTTCCAAAATTTTCACCCAAAGTCCGTTTTTGATAACTTTTGATTTTTTAAGGACTTGGGTTGACTTTTCTTTCAAAATAAATGCATAGGGACTATTTTTGACAAATTTTGAAACTTGGGGGACTGAAACTGCCAATATTGCAAACTTTGATCGTTTTTCATTTGTTTTTGCTTGTTTTGCATTTAAAACACATAAAACACAATCCCTGGGATATTTTAAGTATTTTGATTACTTTTTGATTGTTTTTGTATGTTTTGGCAGTTTAAATACGATAAAAATGATGAGTGTTTGCGCACTCATCAATCACTCACCCTTATTTTTGTTGGCATCCGATCACTCATCCATCACTCACTTCTTTTTTCTTTGCAACGGTCAAAAAATACTTTGCAACGTTCAAAAAAAATTTGCTTCCCGTGCGTGAAACTTTCACCACATGATGGATCCTGTGCGTGATAAGGGGGACGGCGGCGGTGTTCCCACACCACACCGATCCCTTCACGTGCCTTCTCGTGACCACTGCCAACCCCCTTAGTTCCTCCTCTAGAAATTTTTTATTATATTTATCAATGTTGCAAAAATCGACCGAATCGGCCGATTAATCGCTAATCGGTGATGCACCTTGTCGATTTTCGAAAATCGGTGAAAAAATCGGCCTAGGCAAAAAAATCAGAAAAAATGGGTAAAAAATCGGCCGAATCGGCCAAAAATCGGCCGAATCGGTCAACTTTAAAAAAATAGAAATTTAGGCATTTTACTTAATTTGGGGATCGTTTATTTCACTTATAACGTATAATGGGCCTCATAATCAGAATTGAAGCCTTTTATTGAGGTTTGTAAACATAGAAGGCTTGGAATCAGTTAAGATCTTTAGTTTGCTCTCCAGAAATTCCGAAAACATGCAGGAAATGCCAAACCGATTAATCACCGCCTTGACCGATTACAGGCTGCAGGGTGGTCGACCGCCCGACTACCGATTCATGATTTTTGCAACATTGATATTTATAAAGCATGATCTAAGCAAAAATAACTAAAGTCATGAGAGAAAACAAGAGTGTATAAACATATTTCATGTCTAGTTTATAGTCAGCATTCTTCAAGATGGCAACACTCGACTTTAGAAGGCCATAACTCTCTCAATATGTAAATAAATGTAGTGAAATTTCTTCTTGAATTTGGATCTATGAGTTAGCTTTCAAACCCACATGATCTCATCTAAAAAGTCGAAGTTTTTGACCTCCACGCCGTTGTCAAAAGACATGTGTGTAAGCAGCTAAACTTGTTGTGATTGTTGGTTGTATAATTTTTGTTAACGACTTAACCATATCCAAAAATTGTAAGTTGGGTTTTCAAAAACTTGTCCATATTTTGCATGTGTTTTTTATCGAGTTTGATCATTTGAGTGAATAGTTAAAGCTATTCAGTTAGTTATGCAATTTAAACATTTATAGTTTGCACTCACCACTTTTTACGATTTTGACAATCATATGGACTAAGCAATTGATTTGTAGGATCTATGGTTAAACCATCATCGTAATTATGATTCACAATCTTTCAATATTAAAAGAAATCAATCACAATTAGATATTTTCTTAGTTTAAAGTTCTTTGCTTAGATTTATTATGAATTTAAAATTGTTTAGATTTAGTGTAAATTTGAATAACTCAAAATGTACCCTTACTACCCAAACATTATTTATATAGAAAATAATCCATGATTTTAGTTTCTGATTCACTCTTCTTATTTACATCCATGATAATAAATACCTATTTATATGCATCAATGCATCATTTAATTGAGATTTATTAATTTTGATAGTTGGGCTTCTAAATGAGTCTTACACGTTGTATTAATATTGAATTAGTTTATTTTTTGTTTCATATCATTATTGTGCTTGTATTTGTATTGGTTATTCACATTGGATTTTTTTTGTTTGATATTTATTTGTAATGTTTAATACTAGGTTTGATACAATATGACAGTTGTTCATATTTATAAACTTTGAAAATATCATAAGAACAAGAGAAATAAAAATATATGAGTGACATGACTAGTAAACTTATCTCACATCGCTTGAAGAGGAAAACTTTCAAGAGAAAAAACTCTATATAAGCAAAGCCCTCACCTTATTTTAAAACATAGTTAAGCATTAAATGTTATAAAACATTAATTGTGTGTTTCTAAACAAGATTTTTTGAGCTTATAAGTTACATAAACTTTAGTTTGAGTATAAGAACATTTTTTTTTTTATAATTTTTATAATTGTAAATGAGCTTTCGAGCTCGAGATTGAGTTAATAAACGAGCCTATCAAGTTCGATATTTTATACGAACATATTAAGCTTGAAAGTTAGTTTATTGTAAGAGTAAAAAAAAGTTATAAATCTTAAACGAGCTTCGAGCTCGAGCTCGAACAACAACAAAATATTCGAGCTCGAGCTCGAGCCAAGCTTCAAAATTTTATTCGAGCTCGAGCTCGCAGTTAATAAACAAGCCTAGCTCGTTTAGGCCAAAACTCGACTCGGTTCGGATCGTTAACACCCCTAGGGTTTACTGTGGAAAGGGTTGACTACTAACAGAAGTCAATGGATGTAAAGTTCGTTTTTTAAACTTTGTTACTATTTTTTTTTTTTTTTAAATTGCAAATTATGTCCCTAATGTGTAACAATTCACATTTTCGGATTACTATTCGTTTTTACTATTCACTATTACTATTCACTTTTTACTATTGACTTTCATCATTCACATTTTCAGATTACTATTCATTTTTACTATTCACTTTCGCTATTCACTCCCGAAATTTTTATTTCATATTCTCGTAAGTTAAACTATTTTAATGATAATCCGAGAGTTTGACACTCGTCGGATCATTTCTACAAAAATCACGAAACCGTGTCCGAGATTTACTTTTAGGTTTAAACGTCATTCCAGCATCCCGATATGTCCATAAAACATTATAAACAATAGAAATATGATTTTCTCTCATTTTACGACAATTCCAAAAGTTTTGGAATTTTACGTTTTCCAGTTCAGCGTTTTACGCGAATTACGCGTTTTAGACCCGCGTTTCTAGTTTTCGCAGCGTTTAAGCAACTCGATAGAACTTGCCACTCATTAAATGTGCTAAGATAGGTTATATTAATAAGTTTTAACATATTTATAAGTTTCATATTTTTAGGATACCCGATTTTAAGTTTCATGACTTAACGACTTGCCGTTAGCGATTACCGGGACAAAACTCACTCCATAAAAGCAAGATATTATCAAAACACATATCTAGTCATCCAAGATAGGCATTGAACGAAATTTTAGACCACATGGGGTGTTTGTATATGTGTCATCAAGATAAGATTAGGAAACTTACATAGGAAGACTTATACATATTAAGTAACTTAGCACTTAAGCCTTGTAAAAGATATATATTATCTTATAACACATAAAAACTCATTATCTTCCTTTCTCTCTCAAAACCCACGACCAAAACAGCCCTTATACACCATTTTGATGATGGTTCTTGCTAGTTTAATCCATCATAAGATATACTCTTGTATTCCTTGTTGATTACTAGTTCCATTCCATCCATAAAACACTAAAATTCACCACAAAAACTCATCAAAGTTCCAAGTGTTCTTAGTGAAGATTTTTACTAAAGGTTGTTTTTATGTTAGATTAGTGTTTATCAAGGGATTATAAGATAGGGTTTTTGATATGGAAGCATGGCTATGGTTGGAAAATTTTAGCAAGATTTAGTAGTGATTCTTGGTTTTGATCTTGGTTCTAGTTAGTTTCATCACAAGGATTGTAAGCAAACTCATATGTTTACCTTTGATTCATGTTAGTATTATTATTTCATATATGTAATATGTTCTATATGCTTATTATACTTTATTGTGCTTGGATAATTGGGCTAAAACACTAGAAACCGTCGAAAGGACTTATATTGCAAAAACAGAAACTGGATAGGGGCTGTAAATGGAATTACTGGGAAACATTCGTGTACTGAGAATTTAGATGAAAATATAGGATTGTAGAGCTATGTCTTGTGGTCATTTTTCTGCTTGGCTCACCCCGTAACTAATCCGTATGAATAAACTAGAGCTAAAACGGTAAAATATGTCAAAATCTGACTAACAGATTTCATTGGACAAAAAGGGACAGTTCTGGTCATTTCTGGAACTTGTCGTAGTTTTATGAAATGTAGCTAAGACATAAACTTAAACGTAGGAAAATGCCTCGCATCCTAAAGATTTTTATAACTCAAAATACGTCCTTTGCCACGGGACTGCTGAGTGCTGTCTAAATTTTTGTAATAAAATGCAAGTGTAAATTAGTAATTTGACACTAGTTAAATAATTTCTGGGGTAGTGGGACCCACTAATCTGTTTAGAACATTCAATTACCTTTCCGATAATGTAAAAACCGAATCGTTATCATTTACGGTTTAGAAATGACGTATAAATTAAGTCAGAAATACTAAAATAACTAGGAACCCGTAACGTGAGGAATATTAATACTTGACCACTTTTACTTACAAATGTTAAACATCCAAGCATAATGAATGTAATAAATATATAAGGCATTTTTATATATTCACTTTGTTGTTTTAGAACCTAAGACACGACATCATATTCTAGGTTGCGCGTAGAGACTTCCTGGCTTAATCCATCTATTCCGTTATACGTTTTGATATCATTAGTTCAAGGTGAGTCATAGCCCCACTCTTACTCTTTTAATACTTGTTTTGAACTCTTTGGGGGAGATACATGCTTAAACTACTTGCTTTCTCTTTTACTAAAGACAATTTTACTCATATGCTACGCTATACTTTTATACCCTTAAACATGATGTGTAGTCTTATTACGATATGTGCCTTAATGTGTGAAAACTATTCTATACGCTTTATTCTTTAACCACTGTTTAACTCCTGGATGGAGCCGATGGAGAGGTATTGATAGTACTATCGGGCTGACGCCCCCACCCTTGGTCACCGATTCCTGGCCTTGGGTGAATATAATCCAGCTTTGAAGCATTTGTGCTTATTCTTGTCATGAGGTTCAGTCGGCTGTTATACTTTACATTAAGCCTGCATATATCGTATACACATATATTGAAATTATGCTATACTTTAGCAGTGGGTTGTGAACACATAGGTTGCAAGTGTTGTTATGGGCGGGACTTGCAACTGAGTGGATTCGCGATGCCTTTGCTGTGTGAATATTCTTTAAAGACTTTTCAACTGTTTTAAGACAAACTCTATGAACTCACCAACCATTGTGTTGACACTTTAGCATGTTTATCTCAGGTTAGTAAGGCGATAGCTAGTGCGTGGAACTTAGAGTCAAGCTGCATATTCTGAAGACTTACGCTTTTTATCATTTACCATTCAAAACATTTTGTATACATTTATGTATCATACTTTGGAATCTCATGTTTGTAACTTTGAATTCATTAATCGAATGGTAACTTTTCAAAACGTCTCATTTAGAGGTCATTTTCTATAACTTGTACTTTGTATTATGAAGTAGCACCCCAAGTGACACAGTCTTCCGCTGCGGTATTTTGGGGGTGTTACAGATTGGTATCAGAGCCTTGGTTATAGAGAACTAGGTTGCATTTAGTGCCTAGACTATAACTGCTATATACGTTAAAACTCTCATCTTTATTTGCCTTACACACAGTACATACGCAAATGCTTTTTGTTAGTTGTTTCTTTAGTTCCACGCTGTTAGATGCTAAGACTTTAGTATTAATAAGGAAACCCCAGAATTTACTCGAGTCATTAAAAATATGGAGCTTAGTAATAACTAATTATTTAACTTGATCTTGTGACAGTTCTTGTTTGATGAGACATAAGATTTAAGTTAAATAATATTATTGCTTAGCTTTAGGGATTTGATGACTTGATTATCTTATTATCTGTTTGAGAAAGCGAGTTTTTGTGTCGGAAATTCTTAAGTAAGATGATTTAGAATCTCCTTATTTAAATGGATTGGGACGCCTCTTTATTTAAATAAAAAAATTGTAAATCACCGAACCATGACTTTATGATCCCTTACTTACATAAATTTGGACGCTTCTTTATGTAAGTAATGAGTTATAAATAAGTGGGCTTATTTGTATCCGATACGACTCCTTAACCACAACCTTAGACGAATCAGAGTGAACACCACTATTTTAGAGATCCTGAAACCCCAAATTCTCTTAGACACACCGTAAGTAGTTAACATCAACAGAACTTCGGGACGAAGTTCTCCTTAAGGGGTAGAGACTAACAATTCACATTTTCGGATTACTATTCATTTTTACTATTCACTTTCACTATTCACTCCCAAAATTTTTATTTCATATTCTCGTAAGTTAAACTATTTTAATGATAATCCGAGAGTTTGACACTCGTCGGATCATTTCTGCAAAAATCACGAAACCGTGTCCGAGATTTACTTTTAGGTTTAAACGTCATTCCAGCATCCCGATATGTCCATAAAATATTATAAACAATAGAAATATGATTTTCTCTCATTTTACGACAATTCCAAAAGTTTTGGAATTTTACGTTTTCCAGTTCAGCGTTTTACGCGGATTACGCGTTTTAGACCCGCGTTTCTAGTTTTCGCAGCGTTTAAGCAACCCGATAGAACTTTCCACTCATTAAATGTGCTAAGATAGGTTATATTAGTAAGTTTTAAAATATTTATAAGTTTCATATTTTTAGGATACCCGATTTTAAGTTTCATGACTTAACGACTGTTTCAACTTGCCTTAATGTGTGAAAACTATTCTATACGCTTTATTCTTTAACCACTGTTTAACTCCTGGATGGAGCCGATGGAGAGGTATTGATAGTACTATCGGGCTGACGCCCCCACCCTTGGTCACCGATTCCTGGCCTTGGGTGAATATAATCCAGCTTTGAAGCATTTGTGCTTATTCTTGTCATGAGGTTCAGTAGGCTGTTATACTTTACATTAAGCGTGCCTATATCGTATACACATATATTGAAATCATGCTATACTTTAGCAGTGGGTTGTGAACACACAGGTTGCAAGTGTTGTTATGGGCGGGACTTGCAACTCAGTGGATTCGCGATGCCTTTGCTGTGTGAATATTCTTTAAAGACTTTTCAACTGTTTTAAGACAAACTCTATGAACTCACCAACCATTGTGTTGACACTGTAGCATGTTTATCTCAGGTTAGTAAGGTGATAGCTAGTGCGTGGAACTTAGAGTCAAGCTGCATATTCTGAAGACTTACGCTTTTTATCATTTACCATTCAAAACATTTTGTATACATTTATGTATCATACTTTGGAATCTCATGTTTGTAACTTTGAATTCATTAATCGAATGGTAACTTTTCAAAACGTCTCATTTAGAGGTCGTTTTCTATAACTTGTACTTTGTATTATGAAGTAGCACCCCAAGTAACACAGTCTTCCGCTGTGGTATTTTGGGGGTGTTACATAATGTTTTTTGATAACGTAAAAATGCACAGAGAGAAAATTTGTTGCAAAACAACCACTAATGTTTATGTTTTTTGCAAAACAGTCTCCGAGAGCCACTGTTCACTAACGAATGTTGGTTCTCTCATTAAGTCAAGGTCAAAGGCACATGAAATGACTAATATACATTCTTCTTCTTCTCACTTTTAGTGACATAATTTGCAATTTACCTTTTTATTTATTTATTTATTTATTTTAGATCGGAAGCTTTGATGTTTTCCCATCACACTACAAACATAGCCACCACCACCACCACCACCACCACCACCATCTACCACCATAATAAAGAGATTAAAAAGATGGTTCCATCCGAAAATAAATAATCTTAATTAAATTTTCAAAAATTACGTGGAACGAATTATCGTTATTACGTAATATATATAAGTATATAACACTAGATGATAAGCGAACATTTAACTAGTGTTTTCGAACCATGTTGACATGGATAAGCTTACATTTCTTACGGATGACTGTAATTTTTGTATTTTTGTGGTCAGGTGGACTAAAACTTTCTGAGTTGATCAAATATTCCAGGGGTGTTTCAACTTGCGATTTGGAGTTCATTATATGAAATGATAATAATTAGTTTATTTATAATGTTTCGATAAACAAACTATGCTATTTAGACCAATTGCTATTTAGTAACCTTTTTATTAATCCTAATTTGAGACTTATATTTCCTTTTACTAAATTGTCTACCATATTCACTGAATTGTTGTTTTAATCTCTTATAGCTAGAATCTGTCAAACATTTGTTCATATGATTTTCTAGTTACTTCTTTATAAACAAATATTGTCCTAAGTAATTTATAAATAGTTAATATACTATTTTCTTTCATTTAAACAACATTGAACGAAACACTGAAAGCAGAAGTGCAACGGCTCAAAATTGAGACTGGTCAAATGCCACCACACAACGGGATGAACTACAACCAATCATTACCACCATAATATATGTCACACCTACGAGTATTCCATCACTTCACTAACCAACAACAACCACCCCACCTAAACCCACGTTCATGGACATCAATTAATAGGGATTCACTATATAAAATAAGAGGTATAAGGAGGATGGAAGACATTCATATGAAGTATTTTCCCCATCTTGTGAAGTGGGAGATATGATAGGTAGCAAGTATATCTTGTAGATAAAAACTGGTTGTCGATGCATATGATAGCGTCGTTGTTTAAATGATGGTTACAAGTGGTGATACTTGTGGTTTTACTGTTAAAATTAGTTGTAAGGAAAACCTAGTTTGTCATTAAAAAAAGGATTTGATGGTTGTGTAGTGGTAGAGGGTGGTGGTGGTGGTGGTGGTGGTGGTGGTGGTGGTGGTATGGTGATTGAGGGTGGTGGTGGTGGCTGTGTTTGTGATGTGGTGGGAAAACATCAAAACTTCCGATCCAAAAAAAAAAAAAAAGAATCAAACTGGGTAAATTCCAAATTATGTCCCTAAAAGTGGGGAAAAAGAAGAGGGTATATTAGTCATTTCATGTGCCTTCGACCTTGACTTAACGGGAGAACTAACGTTCGTCAGTGAACAGTGGCTCTTGGTGGCTGTTTTGCAAAAAACGGAAACATTGGTGGTTGTTTTGCAACAAATTTTCTCTCGGTGTATTCTTTGCATTTTCGGGAAACATTAAGGACATAATTTGCAATTTACCCTATTTTTTATTGCAACATGAGAACTAGTTGTTAGAGCTCGAGCTTAGCTCGTTAATAATTAAAAAGCTTGAATTCTGGTTTATTTTGAGCCTTTTATTATAGCACGAGCTTGACTAGTGACAAATTTCACAAGCTTAGACTCGAATCATTTACATGACGCGTTAAAAGAAATAAATCTCAAATCAAACTCGCTTTGTTAAGCACATTAGGCTCGAGCTCATTAAATATATTTATACGCATACACAATATATACACACGTATATATTAGGCCCGTTTATGCTCGTGAGGCTAGTCATTTATATATATAAAGCTTAGGCTTGAGCTCGCTTTAGCTTAGTTTGTTTGAGCTTTTTAATGATCCTGTCCGAAGCTCTTCACGAATAATGTGACTCATTTCCACCATGTGAAAAACTAGAAGGGGGGTTGAATAGTTTTACCGGTTTTTCGTTTAATTATCTTTTGAAACTTTCCGTTTAATCAAAGATATGAACACAAAGACAATATATAACATGCAAGTATAAAGAAAGAAACGATCAAACCACAACACGAGTATTTATCGTGGTTCGGCTACAAGGACTCTTTTTCCTTGCCCTACGTCCACGCCCCGAGTATCCAACTCGAGAGTTTCTTTCACTAGTCAACAAGCTCCTTTCACCGGCGGAGAAAACCTTACACGTCGCTTACACGATTACCGACACTAAGCTAGATGTCGAGTTCTTTTACAAGGGTACAACCACTCCCGTTAGTTCTTTTACAAGGGTACAACAACTCCCGTCACTCTATGTATTTTAAGGCCTAAAATACTAACCGATCACAACTGAAAACACACAATCAAATGAAGTGTAAACTACACAAACTTACCATAAATGTATGATGTGATGTTAACATTTTTCTATTTTAAGAAATATAAAAAGTGTTGTGTTTTATGTGAAATGTAAAATGTAGCAAATGTCTAATTATGCAAGTCTTTAAACTAAAAGTATGTTTTACTAAAAACTAAAGTTTACATTTTGTCGTTAACAAAACTTAGCAAAGATCGTAAAATATAAATAACGTTTTTAGGCGATATTTGTATTAACAATCTCCCCCTTTTTGTTGATGACAAAACATAAACTTTGTTTTTAAGTAACTCACAAATTTTAGTGTTAAGACTTAAAAAAAATGTTATATTAAACTTGTTTTTCTTAATTGATGAAAATCATTTTAAGTTTAAAAGTTAATATATCTTTCTCCCCCTTTTTGTCAAAACAAAAAGTAGAGTAGCGAAGCGGAACTATGCACGTGCTCCCCCTTGGTCGATACTCCCCCTAAAAGGAGTGCCAAGTTGGGAAACATGGATTTTGAACCTACAAAAAAATGGTTAGTTGGTGATAATGACATAAAATCAAACTTGTAGTCACCACACATATGAGAATATAAGCAACCACAATCACAACTCATATATGATCAACCAACAATGCAAATAAGAAAGTAGTAAAAGATGTCATTTCAAGTAAAATTTGACTTTAAAAAAGTCAAAGACAAGAAATGAGAAATATCCTCCTACTTCTAAAAATAAAATAAAAGATAAAAAGAACCAAGAAATAAAAGAAAAAGAAAATCCTACTTCTATAAGTAGAAGTTTTTCAACACATTTCCTAAGTGGGGCAAAAGGCCTCCAAACTTGGTCTAGGATTTGTTTGGGTGGGAAAGAGCATCCAAACGCTCGATGATGTGTTGTATATCAAAACGGGTTTCATCTTGAAATTGGTGAAGCAACATCTTGATGCTTTCACCTTGTTGGAGCATTTGCTCACATTGTGAGCAAACATGGTGATGAGTGGGTGGAAATGGGTTGTTTGATGATGATGGTGGTGGTGGTGGGTTGGTTTTGGGTTCTTGATTGGTGGATGGGTTTGGTATGGAGTCAAGTAAGGTCGTTTGAAATTCCATTGCTTGATGGAGGTGATTTTCAACCATGCTTTGGATTTCCTCATAAGAAGGAAAGAAAGACTCAAAGGATTGAGATTGAGAATGTGGTAGAATTGGGTGATCATGGTTTTCAAAGTTAGGTTCTCCATATAGAGGACCATGGATGTCATTGAAGATAGGGTGAAACAAAAATGGTTTTGGGTGATGGTACTCTTGTTGTGGTGGTTGGTTGTGTATAAAAGGCTCATTTTGATTTGTCAAAGGTGGTGGATTTGTTGATCTTGGTGGAAGATCATTGAGATCTTGTACAAAAGGATGTGGTGATGTTGGAGGAGACCCAAATAACTCCATTGGTTCTACTTTAGGTGGTAGTGGTGGTGATGGAGTTTTGGATGGTTGGGTTGGAGCACTTGGTGGAGTTGGGTCAATAGGTGATTTTGTTGGTGGTGGAGTGGTGAGCTCATTAGGTCCTTTGGGTGATGGAGATGGAGATGCAAGGTTTAGAAAATGTTCATTTTTTATGGGTGAGGAGAATTCATCCGAGGATGAGGAACTCAAGTTGATTGTGTGGTTGGACCAAAGTGGTTTGACACTTATACGTGCGGTTCTCCGAACGGGTCGAGATGGTTGAGAGGTTATTGTTGACTTTGTCATTGCAGAAATGGTTGATTAGAGGTTTAGAATCAGAGATTGTGATGGTGATGGTGTGATTTGAGGGTGTTCTAAGATGGTTAAATATATAGAGGTGAAGAATTATGGAAAGGAGTGTTTGGATTTGATGTTTAGCCATACAAAAATGGAGGTTGCTAATGATTTTGAAGATTAATGAGGGTTGTCAAATCATTGGAAGTCAATCCAATGAAAATGGTGAAAGAAGAAGACAAAGATTTGCACTAAATTCTTAGTGGTTTTGGCAAATTTGTTGAAGGTATATGTTTCACGGATTGCAAGGAACCTTTGGAAGGGTTCCTTCCTTTATAGGTGAAGGTTCCTTGAGGTGGTTATGGCTAAGTTTGAAATTTGGCGGGAAATAGGTTTCTATGAGTTCTAGAGGATGAGAAGGACCCTAATGTGCTTAGCAAATAGTAGGGAATGGGTTTCTATCTAAAAAGGATGTCTTGTTGTTGAGTGGAAGTTGAAATGTCGAAAAATATAAAAAAAAATTTTGCAGGTACACTGGCGGAACCCTCAGATTACACAGGCGGAACCCATCTGAGGGTTCCGTCTGATCCGTTGGGCCATTTCTGGAATTCCAGAAAAATGCACTGGCAGAACCCATTCTAGGGTGCCGCCAGATCCGCCAGGCCTGAAAAAGTTGGCAGTCCCCGTTTTTGACCCGCGAGACGATTTTCAAATTTTTTGAAAACTCCTAAAAGCAAAAATATAATTCATATCTGGTTAGGAAATGCAAAATTTTGACATGTAAACAAGCATACCATTGGACTTTGACCGGGGGCTAGCGAATTTCACTATACTTAGTGAAATTTTCATAAACTTGAAATTTTGACAACATGCCAAATGTTGTCGTCCTGCATCATAGTTAGTTCAAACATGTTCCAAATTATACCAAATATCCTACCAAACCAAAAATACATAACACATATTTTTTGAAATGACCAAATTGTTCAAATAGCACCTTGTGCCAAACACTCCTACACACCCGCTCTCATTGACGATCAATCTTGTTCTTGAGCTTTCCAAGGAATCTCCCAAGATTATTGAACATCCCCTTTGTTTGCTTGAACTCCTCCGACTCATTTGGAATATCCGGAAGTTGGGAAAGGTATTCTAGAGGCGGGAGCCTAGAGTTGGGCAAAGTCTCATCTTCACTCATTGAGGATGATGATGAGGAGGTAGGAGGATGAGGACGTTTTCCTTGGGCTTTGTAGACTCTCCTATCACTTAGTGGGACAAAAGTGTGTGGAATGAGAGAGTAGTCTAGACGAAGACCTCTAGGAGTTGGCGGAATGGGAGAGATGAACCTAAAGAGACGGGTCAAGAGCATTCCATACGGCATAGACGTTGTGCCTAGTACGGGAATGTCGACCATTCTTTTGGCCATGTAGTAGGCAAGGTTGAAGGGTTGTCTAACGGACAAGGAGTAGAGCATGTAGCAAAGGCAAAAATTGATATGATCCCGGTTTCCTACGGTGCTAATGACATTGGCTCTAAGGAGTTCTTCCCATTTCTTGAATTGGGGCTTGAGTTCATTGAGTTCCATTCCATATGGGTCCTTGCTGACCTCATTTCTAGTTCTAGTTCTCCTAGTGTTGGTGGTCCTAATGAAGAGGTGGTCACGGAGTTCATGCTTGGACACAAGAGGGGTATCATGGGGATGGATTCGGTCAATGAGTGTGTCAAGAGTTGAGAGGGAATGCTTGTTGGAGTAGATGCAAGTACCACGGTTTGGGACACCTAGGATTTGAGCAAATTCCTCGAGAGTGAAGGAGTACTCATGACTACTAGCCCTAAAGTTAATAGACATGCGACCATACTCATCCGTGGAGAGAGTGACGGATGCATAGAACTCTAAGATAAACCTAGGACAAATAGGCTCATTGATTTCTAGGAGACAATCAAAGTTGACGGTTGCTAGTTCATTAGGTAGGTTTGTACCTTCTATGAAAGATGGCTCAATGGTTCTACCCTCATGGACATATCGTTTTTCTAAGGCTTTGAAAACGTCGATTTGAGTTTGAGTAAGACCTTTGGTTTTGTGGTGTTTGGGTAGGTACTTAATGGTGTCCTTGTGGTCGTAATGGGTTAGAGGAGGCATGATGATTCCTAGAAAAACAAAATTTCACATTTTAGTCTAAGTAAACGACTAGTGTAATGTGGATGTTCTAGTGTGTGCTTATATGAAAACAATGTGGAGGTGCGGTTATCTTGACTCATTTTGACGCTCAAAAACGTTTTAGAATGCAAGTTTTGTTATACAACAAAAGATAACCCAAGCGCTCCTAGTTCAATGTAGCTTCGTTTGAATGTACCCGAAAATACATATTGGTTATGTATTCCCTTTAGCGTTCAAGAGACATTATGCAAGTGATGTTTTTGAACATAACGTTTTGATTTTGTATTCACAATGTGAGACGAAAAAATATTTGTCCTATTTGTGAGAAATTTTTGCAAGAATTTGACATGGGGTGTTTTAGTAAACATGTTAATAACTAATAATAATGCAATTTCCTAACTATGGGAAACATGATTAGTTTTGTTAAACACCTAATTTCATGCATGAATTTAACAAGTTAATGCATAACCCCAAGTTTTTGTTTTTGTGCAAAAATAGAATTCCTAGACTCAGATCAGGAGTGTAATCATGTTTAGAATACTTACAATGATGATTGATGATCAATGTGAATGAAGGGAGGACCAAAAATTCGTAGGTGTGTGTTGGGTCTATTAGATTTGATAATACAAAACAAGAAAGAATGAAACAATAGAGACTTAATACGACAAGAAGGAATTCTACAAAAGATGAAGAAGGACTTGCTTGCAAAAGAAGATTTATATTTTAGTCCTTCGTAGTATTCTTGTAACCCTAATTCTGTGTTATATAAACAGAATACAGGGAATAGGTTTTTATATTAAGTCTTCCATAATGTAGATATCTAAACGTGTGTGTGTGTCTAGGGCGTAGAATATAAACGCCTAGATTAGAGTTGTTTCGTAGCCTCAAGAATCACTTGATTCCTGTTACAGATTAGGTGTAACTGTATTATTCTGATCAAATAATAATTGGGGCTTGGATGTGGAAAAACCTTGTTCAATAACAATGATGTTTGTTTATTCTGCTGCGTATCATATTATTAATCATTGTTATTATTATCCCTAGTGCTCAAAATGATTCAAGAAGTCTAACAAACTCCACAATTGGCATTAGAGACAGGTTAGCTGGTTACCTAGGGATTCGACAAGGTTTTTATGATCGTTGGAAGAAAGCAGTGTTGATATAAGAGTTTCGAATTTTATGGTGCTACTGTACAAGAATTCTATTTGGCGACAAAAGGCACTAAACGGAATATAATTGATATTATTCAATCATTGAATATCAATTCCTTAAACTGGTTTGTCATCTTCTGTACGGTGCTCAACGTTGGATCTGTTCAAGACATATTGATTTTCTATTAAGGTAAACTTGTATTATTATTAATTATCATGGGACGGTGGCAATTATAAATAATATCAATCGTAGATATTGGAGGATGCCATTCATAAGTTAATATGTTGTCTTGTGCTTGATTGGGCCATATTGATGAAGTTGTTGTGGTTTGATTTTATCTCGTATTCATTAATTGAAAAAGGTTATGCGAGAGTGGGATTAAAGTTGGGATAACGATGGATGAATATTATGATAAGTTGTCGTCTGGTGCTTATATGGAATCAATATATTTAATTAACCTCGTACCCCTTGGTCGATGCAATTTATTGAAGGTCGGTGAGTGATTATACTTATCGTCTATTGCATGGTGTCTACAAGAATAGTTTTGTACCTGATTGGTTGATCTAACATGTATAACCTCGTATTAATTCTATTCTGTGGGGTCGATGGTATTATATTTAGAATTGGTGCCTCAAGATGGTGATTGCTTTAATCTCGTAACAAATTGATTTTTCATTAATTGGTCGAATATTTAATTTGGTGTGTAGAAGTTGTAAATCTCGTCCTATGTTATTATTGTTTAGTCTGACGTCTTTTTCTAGTGGAGTATTCATATCGAGTAATCATTGGATGTGATATATTATTGGGGCGGTGGTCTTCAATTGTTATGGATTTTTAATTCAAGAATAATGGCCAGTATTCTTGGTTCTGTTGCTACGTTTAAGGTTCGAGTTAATACCACTGCTTGATATTGGTTATACTGCTGCCAATGGTATTTTACTACTGCTCGATATGGATTTCTACTGCTGCGTCAAGATTCTACTGCTGGTTATCGAAGGATAGTATTGATGCGTTACTTTTAATACTGCTAGTTATACGTTTCTGCTACTTGAAAGAATTTTTCTGCTGCTAACATTGTCCGATATTTTGTTCTCAATTGAGATTTGGAGATGGTTTACACACACATGGATTATTGGTTCACACACACAAGGAAGATTTTGGTTTATGTTTTTAAAAGATTAAAGGCTCGTTCTTATTGGATTAATTGATTACAAAGAAGATTGATTATCATTTATTTGATGTTGTAGTTGAGTTTCACAAGTTTGTGTTCTTATCATATCTCAAAGTGGGTGTTACACTTTGAAGATAACTTGTTTGTTGTATACGGTGGTGACGAAGACTTTTCAAATCTAGTTTTCATAGGTCAAGGGGAGGATGGACGAATACCTAGTTAACTATCACTTGAAGGAGTTACGTTATTATGCTCAGTGTCTTATTGAAGATGAGGATTTTGTCAAGAGATTGCGGTCTACTTATATATTTGGTTTTGGGTATAAGTTCAAAGTCACATGGTTAGTACAAGACATAAGACACAAGTTTGGGTTATTCTACTTCTTCATCAAGTTCGTTATATTTGGCTTTCTTCACATGTGATCATTACATAGAGCCTACAGAATTGAAGATTCAAAAGATGGTAAACATATTAGTTTTAGGGGAAGCTTATTGATTAAACGTTTAACCATCTACATGCACCACTCGAGGGGAAGTTTATATTGCTTACATTCCCTATTTGTTGATAACAAAAAGGGGAAGAAATTTTGGAGTGGCATGGCATGGATTAAGGGGAAGACAAGATTGTTTCATTAATGGCGAGATTTAAATATCTCAATTTCTTTACTTTGTCTAGGGATGTTCGTACAAGACTGTGTTTGTTTTGTCATCATCAAATAGGGGAAGATTGTTGGGTCTATTAGATTTGATAATACAAAACAAGAAAGAATGAAACAATATGGACTTAATACGACAAGAAGGAATTCTACAAAAGATGAAGAAGGACTTGCTTGCAAAAGAAGATTTATATTTTAGTCTTTCGTAGTATTCTTGTAACCCTAATTCTGTGTTATATAAACAGAATACAGGGAATAGGTTTTTATATTAAGTCTTTCATAATGTAGATATCTAAACGTGTGTGTGTGTCTAGGGCGTAGAATATAAACGCCTAGATTAGAGTTGTTTCGTAGCCTCAAGAATCACTTGATTCCTGTTACAGATTAGGTGTAACTGTATTATTATGATCAAATAATAATTGGGGCTTGGATGTGGAAAAACCTTGTTCAATAACAATGATGTTTGTTTATTCTGCTGCGTATCATATTATTAATCATTGTTATTGTTATACCTAGTGCTCAAAACGATTCAAGGAGTCTAACAAACTCCACAGTGTGGATGAATGGTAAAGTGAATAGTAGTAGTTTGGAAGTGGTGGTATGGGATAATGGGTGTTTGGTTTAATATAAACCAAGAAAAGGTTCTGCAGGTCGGCGGATACGGCGGAACCAAAAAGAGGGTTCCGCCCGTTATGGTTGAGGGTTCCGCCGACTCTGCTGAGAAAAAGGCTTATTGATTTGTTTTGATTTTTGTAATTTTTGTCTAATGTCTAGAACTACAATGTAGGTTCCATGAGTCCTAAGCCTAGCCTAAGAAGGTTAAAAGGTTCTCGTTTAAGAGGTTTTGTGAGAATGTCGGCTATGTTGTCTTCGGAAGAAACTTTCTCAATTGAGATGTTTCCCTTTTGAACGTTATCACGAAGGAAATGATGACGTATTTCAATATGTTTGGTACGAGCATGTTGAACTGGATTTTTGCTAAGATCAATGGCTCCTTTGTTATCACAAAGGATGGTGATGTCGTTAAGTTTAATTTCGTAGTCGACAAGAGCTTGCTTCATCCAAAGAGCTTGTTGACATGCCTTTCCGGCCAAAACATATTCGGCTTCTGTTGTAGAGATAGCGAGAGCCGTTTGCTTCTTAGAGAACCATGAGGTGAGACAATGTCCAACAAAAGTACAAGTACCACTTGTGCTTTTTCTATCAACATAGTCACCGACATGATCCGAGTCGGCATACACTATGGTGTCTATTCCCGTTCCTTTGGGATACCATAAACCTAAATGTGTAGTGCCTTTAATATATCTAAAAATCCTTTTAACGGCTTTGAGATGAGTTGTCTTAGGATCTTCTTGAAAACGAGCACATAGACAAACACTAAACATAATGTCGGGTCTACTAGCTGTTAGGTAAAGTAGACTTCCAATCATACCTCTATATTTAGTGCTATCTACGGATTCACTTTCCTCATCCTTGGTGAGTTTTGTTTCCGTGGACATGGGAGTTTTGATTGGTTTCAAATCTTCTAATCCAAATTTCCTAAGCATATCCTTAATATATTTAGATTGGTTAAAGAAGATACCATCTTTTAGTTGTTTAATTTGGAGTCCTAGGAAAAAGTTGAGTTCTCCCATCATACTCATTTCAAACTCGTCATGCATGATTTTTGAGAAATCCACGCATAACTCTTGACAAGTTGATCCGAATATAATGTCATCAACATAGATTTGGACTATGATAATGTGTGAATCTTTCTTCTTAGTGAAGAGAGTATTATCAACTAAGCCCATGGTATACTTATGGTCAACTAGGAAGGTTTTAAGTCGATCATATCATGCTTTTGGAGCTTGCTTAAGTCCGTAAAGAGCCTTTTTAAGTTTGTAAACATGATTAGGTTTTTCAAAATCGATGAAGCCCGGTGGTTGAGCAACATACACTTCTTCATTTATAACCCCGTTTAAGAATGCACTTTTGACGTCCATTTGAAAGAGTTTAAAATTGTGAGCACATGCATATGCAAGTAAGATTCTAATTGACTCGATTTTAGCAACCGGAGCAAAAGTTTCATCGTAGTCAATGCCTTCTTGTTGATTATATCCTTGTGCTACTAGCCTAGCTTTGTTTCTAGAGACAATTCCATTTTCATCCATTTTATTACGAAAAACCCATTTTGTTCCAATTATTGTTTGACTCCTTGGTTGAGGAACTAATGTCCATACATTATTTCTAACAAATTGGTTTAACTCTTCTTGCATGGCTATTACCCAAGATTCATCATTTATGGCTTCGTTAATGTTTTTCGGTTCAATGGTTGACACGAAACAAAATTCGTTACTTTCATTTTGGGCTTTAGATCATAGTGTTCTCTCATTAATTTTTCCTATGACATTATCTAATGGACGACTTTTGGATTGTTTAACATTGACAATTTCTTTGCTTAATGGTTCATCTTCCTTGTCGTTTTCTAAGATTATTTGGTTTTCAATAGCTTGGCTTTCAACTAAGTCATCATCTACCAAAGGTGATGTCTTAGAGGGAGGTGGACTCTCGTCGAATGTTACGTTCAACGATTCCTCGACTCTTAAGGTTTCTTTGTTTAAAACGATGTAAGCTTTACTATTTTGTGAATATCCAAGAAATACACCTTCATAAGACTTTGGGTCGATAGTCCTTGGTGTTAAGAATAAAGCATTTACTCCCAAACACTCTAAAGTATCCTAATGTAGGCTTTTTACCTTTATATAGTTCATAAGGAGTTTTATTCAAAAATGGTCTAATTAAGACTCGATTTAAAATGTACGTTGATGTGTCAACGGCGTTACACCAAAACTTTTGTGGAATGTTTTGTTCATTAAGCATTGTTCTACTCATCTCTTGCAAGGTCCGGTTTTTACATTCTACTACACCATTAGATTGAGGAGTGCGCGGAGCCGAAAAGTTATGAGTAATACCATTTTTATCACAAAAGTTTCCAAATTGAAATTCATTATCAAATTCACGACCGTGATCCGTTCTAATAGACACAATACTAGACCCTACTTGATTTTGAATTTTCTTAGTTAGAATCTCAAATTTATCAAAAGCTTCATTTTTACTTTTCAAATATTTTGTCTAAGTATATCTTGAGTAATCATCTACTATGACCAAAGTGTAGAAGTTACCCCCATAACTTTGTATAGCGGATGGACTGAACAAATCCATATGCAAAAGTTCTAGACACCTAGATGTAGAAACCAAGTTTTTAGCCTTATGGCTACTATGGACTTGTTTACCGACTTTGCAAGCGTCACAAAAGTGTTGGTCATATTTCAACTTACGTAGGTTTCGAACTAGGTCTTTGGAGGAGAGGTTTTGTATAAGTCTCATGTTAGCGTGTCCTAAACGTCTATGCCATAAAGTTGAAGATTCATCTAATGAAGTAAGACAAAGTTTGTCTCTAGATGTTTGATCCAACTTCATGACATACACGTTGTTCTTAAGGACACCCTTGGCTATGGTTATGCCATCTTTAAGTATTTTACTTCCATTTTCACTAAAAAGAACGTTATACTTATTACGACAAAGTTGACTAATACTAAGGAGATTAAAACCTAGGTTATCAACATGAGCTACATCATCTATAAAAAGGGAGTCATGAGAGATTGTACCTTATCCGATGATTTTGCTCTTAGCTTTACTACCAAACGTAACGTTACCTCCATCACATTTGTGATAAGTTGAGAAGAGGCTTTTGTTACCCGTCATGTGCCTTGAACAACCGCTATCTTTAATCCATTCATCTGGTTCCAAACATACTTTGAGGCACACCTATTTTATGAAAAACACTCAAACATTTGGTCCCCAATTTCTCATGGGTCCATTTTGGTTAAGCATACCATTAACTTGATTCAAGTATGAAAATAGAACATAAGGGTTCCATGACATGTAATTTGGAGTTTGGTAGTGTCCAGGAGTGTTTTGGTTCCAAACATGTTGGTAGTTTGGTCGTGTGTTGTAGTTACTCTTTGGAAAGGGGCGTTTGGGAATTGGAGTCTTAGGTCTTAGTTGAGTAGTTCTAGTTCTAAATTCGTTTTTACTAAGTCCTACTCGAGTTATAATAGCAGGTTTAGTTTCATTTTCATATGTGAATTTAACAAATCTTGAACGATCCGACGTGGAAGTTGTTACTGCTGCTGCAGACCCGGCGGAACCTTTGGGTTCAACGGGCGGAACCCTATTTTGGGTTCCGTCTGTTCCGCGGGATGCTGTAGCATTCTTGTTAGTTTCTTGTGCTTTCTTTTCTTGTTTCATTTGACTCTTCGAAGTTTCTAGTTTCATGAAACCTAGTCCTGTTTTATCAAATGGTGACTTTTGAAGTTTCATAATTTCATTCGCACAAGAAATACTTTTATCGAACTTCTTAAACTTTGTGGTTTGTTTTATTAGATCATCTTGAGTAATTCTAAGTTTCTCAATTTCGAGTTTAAGTTCTTCACACAATTTGCACGATGTGTCAATACCTTTATTCTTTTCTAATCTCTTAGCTTTTTCTTTTAACTCATAAACTTCATTTTCTAAAAACTCCTTTTTAGTTTTCAAAAATTTATTTTTGTTTATGATTTTTAAGCTTAATACACAAAGTTTGTTATATTCTTTTTGTAAGGTGTCATCATCAATAGAAGAGTAAGATGAGTCGGAGAGTACCTCATTTGAGTCGTGAGCCATGAGAGCAATTTCATCATTTTTCGGCTCATCATCATCTTCTTCATAGTCACTCCAAGCACCATCCACAAACGCTTGTTGAGATTTGCTTTTGGGTGGTTTTGGACATTCTCCTATGAGATGACTTGTGTATCCACACCTAAAGCATTTCCTTTCAACCTTTCCTTTCCTATCATCACGATCTTTTCGGAAGGTTTTCTTGTCATATTTAGGTTGCCTTACAAACTTCCCTCGTCTACGAAAGAACTTCTTGAAGTCTCTAACGGCCATGACATATTCTTCATCATCACTATCCGAACTAGATTCTTCATCATTACTTGATTGGACTCTAGCATTCAAGGCAATGGACTTAACCTTTTCTTTCTTGCCTTTAACTATTTCCGAATCTTTTTCCATTACTATTTATTGAACTTTGAGGTTTCCAATTAGCTCGTCAAGTGACATGCTTGAAAGATCCTTGAATTCTTCAATTGCCGTCACTTTTGCTCTCCACTTCGGATGGAGTGCTCTAAGGAATTTCCTGACAAAATTCTTGCTACAAAAAGATTCATCAAGTGCTTTAAGTAAAGTAATAATAGTGTTAAACCTAGCAAATGCACTATCAATAGTCTCATCTTCGGGAATAGCAAATTGTTCATATTGTTGAACAAGAAGATCAATTTTGTTATCCTTAACTTGTGAGTTTCCTTGATGAGTGACTATTAAAGATTGCCAAATTTCTTTGGCGGTTTTACACATAAAGACTCTTTCATATTCTTTCTTAGGCAAAGCATTGTAAAGCATCATTTTAGCTTCATTATTTTTAGCAATTAATTTCTTTTGATCTTCATCTTTACTATTCGTAGCTATATTATCACTATCAATGATTATATACCATAAATCTATATCTTTAGATTTCACGTAAGTTTCAAATCAGTTTTTCCAATATATAAAACCATTTGCTTCAAAAAGTGGTGGTCTTTGCATAGATTGCCCTTCTTTGTAATTTTCAAAATCCATGGATCGTTTCAAGTTTTAAAACACAATATATTTTAAAAGCTTGAGTAATGTAGCTCTGATACCAATTGTGGAAAACTAGAAGGGGGGTTGAATAGTTTTACCGGTTTTTCGTTTAATTATCTTTTGAAACTTTCCGTTTAATCAAAGATATGAACACAAAGACAATATATAACATGCAAGTATAAAGAAAGAAACGAATAAACCACAACACGAGTATTTATCGTGGTTCGGCTACAAGGACTCTTTTTCCTTGCCCTACGTCAACGCCCCGAGTATCCAACTCGAGAGTTTCTTACACTAGTCAACAAGCTCCTTTCACCGGCGGAGAAAACCTTACACGTCGCTTACACGATTACCGACACTAAGCTAGATGTCGAGTTCTTTTACAAGGGTACAACCACTCCCGTTAGTTCTTTTACAAGGGTACAACAACTCCCGTCACTCTATGTATTTTAAGGCCTAAAATACTAACCGATCACAACTGAAAACACACAATCAAATGAAGTGTAAACTACACAAAGTCTACACAATGCTAAGCTAACAAGTCTTGCAACGTTGTGTTGAATACTTGTAACTTTATATGAACTTGTGAACTTTTTTGCTACAAAAGAAACTTCACATCAAGATGAAATGTTAAGGGGTTAGATGAATGAAATGAATGTATGTGTGTGAAATATAATGAGAAGTGATGAAACCTAAATACAAACAAATGGCTTGGTATTTATAGCAAAACATTCTGCAGGCCTGGCGGATACGGCGGAACCCTCAGATGGGTTCCGCCCGTGTACCTCTAGGGTTCCGCCGGGCTGACAGAAGGTTTTTCAATAAATCTTCCCAAACCAACCAAAGTCACATCAACTAAATTCTAGTCAAACACATTGAATCAAAAGTGGAATGCTTCAAAAAATGTGTAAGAGGTTATGGTAAGTCAAACACACAAACTTACCATAAATGTATGATGTGATGTTAACATTTTTCTATTTTAAGAAATATAAAAAGTGTTGTGTTTTATGTGAAATATAAAATGTAGCAAATGTCTAATTATGCAAGTCTTTAAACTAAAAGTATGTTTTACTAAAAACTAAAGTTTACATTTTGTCGTTAACAAAACTTAGCAAAGATCGTAAAATATAAATAACGTTTTTAGGCGATATTTGTATTAACACACCATATAACAAACGCTTCTTTTATTGTGTGAGAAACAAATACAAGGATCGGTTTCAAAATCTTTTTATTTACGTTCAAGAATATTTAATTTATGAGTTATGATTTCATGATCATTATAAGATGATATATGATTTGAAGATCTTGAACTCTTAAAAGATAAACTTTGACATGATCAGGAGAAACGAGGAATTATAAACCCGTGCTTTGCGGCGGGATTATAGTGTTTATTAAATCTGATTCGAAACCTAAGTTATCATAAAGTAATCTAAAAATTATTCGTTTTATAACAGAAATAATTTTTTAGCAATAATTAAAAGTGTTAATAATAATGAGAAAAATGATGTAAATGAGTAAAAAAAACATATAAAGTTTAATTGCTTTACTTGGCAAGTTGTTATAGTGCTAAACTTAATGGGGTCATTGAAACAGCCATTTAAAAAAAATACCGAAAACGCCGCATTGGCCTGAACTCTATACACCGTATACAATCATATGCCGTATAGGATCTGCCCTATACGTCGTATGGATTTGCAAATGTGAAAACTGCATAAACTAACCAATTCTGGAAATATAAAATCTCTTTAAATACATTTCATTAACATAATATATAAAGGAAAATGATTGGGATATCTAATTTGTGTGTCTAAATTCATGCCTAAACATATGTGGCATAATCCTAATGGTTTGTAAAAAATGGGTCCCCTGGCTGCAGCCATCAGGATGATGCCACATAAGCTTAGGCATGAATTTAGGCATATCTTTTAGGCTTCCCAATCACTACTCATACATAAATACCGTACCTGAGTTCAATAAGGGGAAACATAAATACTATGAGCGCGGGTGTTAACCCAAACACCCTTATTCTGTCCCATAATTAAAAGACTTTACTAAAAATGTTGCTTGACATAAAAGAAAAACTTGAGTAATACAAATCTGACACTTAATCGTAAGGTTTTGGGGCGTTATCAAGCTGAATAACAAAGAATTGTTGAAATGCTCGTCACCTATGAACACAAGCATTACAGTTCCCTCGGATCATCTCTTAATCTACAAGCCCCAATCTCTGAAACAATCTAACATGCAGAATGAAAACTGAGCACGGTAAGTACAGATGACTTAGTGAGTGAACAATGCTAAAGGCTAAATGTGTGTTGAGACATAAAATGATCTACAACAATATAAATGGTAAGGCACACACCTTCTCCAAGTGTGGAAAGGGATATTTATACATCAACTAGGCCGGTTGGGCTTTGTATGGATCGGGCTTAGTAAGGCTATTACATGGACCTAATAATGGACTAGCTTAATGGACTAACTATTACACGCTTATACATATCAACTATTACAAGGCTCATAAACTCAGGAATGGTCGCCACTTTTGACCCTAACAATATAAAGTCATAGATTGGCAACAATGGTTATGTGACCCCATAAATATTCGGTTACAGCAAGTGTGATGGCATTATGTGTGCAGTTTTGTTTCAAAGTTTCTGTGATATCTGCCAGTTTGGTACAGTGGTATGCAAGTGTTCTATTTATACTTTAGTTCTGCTACATAGTTCTGCTACATGTTTCTGCTACATGTTTATGCTACATGTTTCTGCTACAAATTCAAGTGAGAGTTTCTACAGTTCGGCTACAAGTACAACTACAAGTGACAGTTTTGAGCAGTATCCTTAGTATCTACATTTCTGCTACAGGTTCAAGTGAAAGTCTACTTCAATTTTGCAACAAGTTCATGTGTCAGTTTCCTACAGTATTTATAGAATTATATAATGGAATATTATTTGGTCTAATGGTAGATAGTGGGCATACAAGCAGTGCCGGTCCTGAGTTTTCGGATGCCCTGGGCGAGCCGACTAAATATGCCCTTTGTAAACATGCAAACAACACACAATTATAAGCTTGTAGCCATGACTACCTTGTTTACTTGCTCATTTCCTGGGTTAAAGTTCTTAGTTTTGTTGGATTTATTTTTTAGATCTAGCTTGTTTACTGACTTGTTAAGTCATCGGGTTAAAGCTCTTAATTTTGTCATTTTTTTTGCAGATCGAGGTTAATTGTAAATCCGAATAAAAATTGGAAAATCACAACCATAGATCTGCATGAAAATCGGTTCAGATAGGAACTCTGTATGGAAATGAATAGTGTAATTAAAACAAAAAACATTGCGCACCCTAAAGCCAAAATAGCTACAAAGACAAAACTAATTGGAATTCGTTAAAAAGACTTCCTATAATTCATTTCGTTTATGCTTCTCCGCCGTGTTTTTAATAAGGAATAAATATACCTAAAGTTGCCAGTTAAAAAACCACAATCTAAAGGTACAAAGTATATTGCAACAAGTTTATAACGACGGTCGATTAACATGCATGTTACTCTTGTTGTAAAATAAAAAAAAAATGATAAAAATCCATTAATTAATCTATAAAGATAAAGAAGAAATGAATAAAATAATCAAAGATAAACCATAGCCACCTATGACTTGTCACACAAAACCTATCTTTATCTTTTTCATCTTCTTTTTCATTTTTTCATTTCTTCTCCATTTTTATTTGCGCCCATTTCCACTGTTTCTTTTCTCTTTATTAAAAATGAACCTAAATCTGATGCCCATAAGTTTTGATGCTTTGGGCAGTCGCTCACTTTGCCTGGTACTAGGGTCGGCTCTATGTATAGGTGTGATGGGAGTATTTTTTTCTCTTGCAGGCCTGTGTTAATTCATTGTTAGGTTCTATTTCACCTAGGATATTATTACTCGTTAAAAGTGATAGGAATACTCCCCTAAATTTTTCTATCTTTTTAATTTTTTATTTATTTTTATTATAAAACTGCGAAATAAAAAATATGAAAACAGAAAATATAAAGTTTGGCAGGTCGAAATTAGTAAAACACAAAAAAAAAATACGGAGTATAAAACCATAAAAAATTGTCTTGTCTTGCTAATAAAATGGATAAAACTGCCGAAAAATACGGAATATAAAATATAAAGTTCGACAAATAAAAAATAGTGAAAGAAAAAAGATACGAAATAAAAAATGATAAAATTATCTTGTCATGTTAATAAAGCGGTTATCAAGGGGTAAAAAGGTATTAATAGTACCACACATTTTATTAATTGTTTTGTAGTATGTTTTTGGTCCAATATACCATGTTTCTTTCGAATAGTGTGTCATGTATTTTTGGTTCTTTTATTTTGCTTCTTGGGTCCCATTCACAGTTAATTGCCTTGTTTAGCTGTGGTGGGAGGCTATGCGTTGTGATTTTTTTTTTGGTTTTTGGTTCTATAATATTGTTGACTCTCTAAAAAATAGTTGGATTAATCAGATTGGTTAAAAATCGATCAACATACTGATTAATCAAATAAATCAGTCAAATCAATCAATGGGGGGTCAACTTTTTTTTAAAAATAAAATTGAGTTTTATTTATTCTTTACTTATACCTCGCGTTTTTCACAAAATCAGTCGACACAACCAGTCAAACACACCTCAAGAAGTGATTTAACAAAAAAAAGTGAAAGTATATTCTTTTTCTTATTTCAATTGAATTTTTATGACAATAATTGGTTTATGAAAATCAAAGCCATTTAAACTTTGAACCTTAAAGTGTTTTAAACCATTACGTTTATGTTATACATGTTATTCAAAATTTTATAACTTCTATATGAAAATTCTAACCCAATTAATTTTCGCTTAACCGATTAATTACTAGACGGTATCCGACCGCTCGACTAGAGCCTAGCGTGTGAATAAGTGTACACAAAGTCGAAAACAATCATTTTTGCAAACAAGTTTCCAAAAAAGTAGGGGCAGCTCAACCTTCACGGGAGCTAAAGCGAAAATTTTAAATTGGACCTTTTATATATATATATATATATATCAAAGTTGTTTTGACGAAAAATCGATTATATAAAACTTACTTTTCCAATTTTTTATGTGAAATCTTTGACTAGTTTCTCGAAATCAATATAGTATATTATTTCATTTTCAGTTGATAAATGAGCTAATAAGTTTAGTCTTTTGGTGACACTTTCGATCGTAAATAACTTTTCATTAACTTTTGTTCTGAAATACTTCTTCCTGCTCAAGAAACTGTTACCAAAATGGTTAACATTATTCTGTACGTCATATAAGTATTACTGAAACAACTTAGATTTAAAATTTGATCAAGTATATCAATCAGTGTAGCATTTTCACATGTATAATTTCTCTCAAAACTCTTAGCTCTAAATATAAATCTATGCCGGTTAATATCCGAACAATTGTTATAATATGAAGAACTTTTAAGGTTTAAACAACTATCTTTTTAGCTTGTTATCATCTAGAGATTATTTTTTTTAATGCTAGATAGTAAACTAAAGATTTCTTCATACATTTAAATTGGTCAAATTTACTTTCTAATGATGAAATAGCTTGATCTGCAATGTATAAGAAATAATCGGTTCTAAAAAATCTTTTCGTCGGTTTTTATAGTTTCATTGTCAACGTCGTCATCATATTTTCTATTTCTACAAATAGCTCGTTTCCTTTCAAATCTTCGTTCTATAATCGTTTTTATTTAGAAATTTCTTTAGCGAAAAATAAAACATCTTTAAAAACAACTTTTAATTGAAGAATGATACATGAGTAGATGAGAGAAAGCCAAAAAGTGATACATAAGAGGCCCAAAACTTTGCTTATTCAATATTTATCCGTAAATTGAGGCCTTGAGTAATTGGATCTCTAAAAACGGCGACAAAAAACATGTGACTGACTTTATATATATATATATATATATATATAAGGTCCTTAAAAATCCAGGGCCTTAAAATTTTAAAGGCCTAAAGCACTAGCTTTACTTGCTTTACCCTTAAGCCACCACTGCAAAAGAAAAAGGCACAAGTGCTCACGTATAACTCCATGTCTTATTCAGTCGATCATACTCTTAAATTTTGGACAACTAGTGATGAAAGAATAACGAAATATAATAGTTTAGATTAGCTTTTGGTAAGTAATTTTTTCGAAATCATATTACAAATTTCGTCTCTCCAGTAATATAACTTCGAAATTTCAACGAAAGCGTAGTCATAATCAAGTAAATACTAGTAGATGATATTTAATTCTTCATAATGACATGGGGAAATATCGAAGTCATTTACGAGTGAATTATTGGATCCACGCCAGTTTATGATCGAAAATGATGTAAGCTACTAGAAGAAATTGCAGTGTAAAGACTTTGTCTTAATTATACCCGAAGTCTTCTCATAAAAGACTTTGAAGAACAAACCCCTACATTTAAGGGATTTAGCCGTACAATAGCAACATACTTTTTCAAATGTTTCATTCTAGTACGCGTACTTTTTTTTGTCCCACTCAATGTAACGTACTTTCAATTTTTGTACCAATCTACCCCACGAAACTTGTTTAACCGACTAGCAAGTTTTTTTTCCCACAAAAGCTGCCACGTTGGATTTCCACTATATATTATATATTTGTAAAAGCCATCAAATAGCCATATACTTTCTAAAATTTACTCATATGGTACGTGTGTCGAAAATAACTAAAAATTTGGTTTTTTTTAACGTTTTCATTCGTTTTTGTACGTTTTCATCCGGTTTGGACATTTTCGTTCGTTTTCAAATGTTTTTGTCCATTTTTACACTTTTGCGTCTGTTTACACGTTTTCATCCGTTTTTCCACGTTTTCTCCCGTTTTTACACGTTTTCTTCTGTTTTTGCACGTTTTCACTCGTTTTTACACGTTTTCATCCGTTATTGCACGTTTTCTCTCGTTTTTACACGTTTTCATCCGTTTTTGCATGTTTTCATACTTTTGTACACGTTTTTGTTCGGTTTTACATGTTTTCGTTTTTTTTTCACGTTTTGTCTGTTTTTGCACGTTTTTCTCTATTTTTATACGTTTTCATCTGTTGTTACACGTTTTCACTAGTTTTTACACGTTTTCGTTCATTTTTATTTGTCTTCATCCGTTTTCATACATTTTTATACGAATTAAAAACGGACAAAAGCGTGTACAAATGAACGACAACGTGTAAAAATAGATGAAAATGTGAACAAAATGAACGGCAACGTGTAAAAACGGACAAAAACATGCAAAAACGAACGATAACGTGTAAAAACGGACAAAAACGTGTAAAAACGAACAAAACATGCCAAAAAAAGACTAAAATGTAAGAAAACGGATGAAAACATGTAAAAACAGATGAAAACGTGAAAAAAACGGAGGAAAGCATGTAAATATGGACGAAAACGTGCAAAACCAAACGACAACGGGCAAAAACGGATAAAACGTGCAAAAACGAATGACAACGTGTTAAAACGGACAAAAACGTGTAAAAACGAACGAAAACATGTAAAAACGGACTAGAACGTAAGAACGGATGAAAACGTGTAAATAACGAATGACAACGTGTAAAAACGGACAAAAACGTGTAAAAACGAATGACAACGTGTAAAAACGGGCAAAAACGAACAACATGTAAAAACGGACAAAAGCGTGTAAAAACGAATGACAACGTGTAAAAACGGACAAAAATATGCAAAAACGGATGAAAACGTTTAAAAATAGATGAAAAGGTGTATAAAAACGGATGAAAACGTATAAAAACTTATAAAAACGGACGAAAATAGTACGCGTACTAGATCGGTACATTTGAAAAAGTACGTTGCTATTTACTCTAGTATTAAATATGTCATGTAGGCATTTTCCCGGTTTTCAAACTTTTTTCCCGGTAACCGGTAACTTTTTGGTAGAATGGAACAAAAAATGAAAGTACGTTACATTGAGTGGGACAAAAAAAAGTACGCGTACTAGAATGAAACATTTGGAAAAGTATGTTGCTATTGTACGGCTAAATCCCTACATTTAATGGCACAATGTGACTTATACGTATCATCTTGTGACCTATATAAGTTTCATTCTTTTCACACCATTTTTGTAATCTTTCACTCTTTCTCTCTTCGATCACACAAGCTATGGATGAAGAACTTGAAGAATCCGAGGTGATATTTGTGGAAGTTGAAGTATGGAACGAACACGATTATTTCTACGACGTTGAGAAACCTCAACATAACAAGCTAAAGCGAAAAAGGAAGAAGAAGAAGAGATCATCGCTACCAATAAGCATTCCGGAAAAGAAATCCAACTTATTTGATTATGAAGAATCCACGGTTGAATGTGACTTATTTGAGGAAGATATAATTCCACCTCATGTGATATCGAGTCGAAGACTTTTTGAAAATGAAGCATATTCGGTATGCATGGGAAGAGGAGAGACCTTGAAGATTAGAGATTTTATTTTTAAGATGACAGGATTTCTTGAAACTTAATAATCTTAATTAAGTCATAGAAGAATATTTAATCGTGAAGAAGTTTATCAAACTTGCTGTACTTTGCATAATGGTCGAATGATAAGTTTTTAATTTGTAACTTTTGTCATAAGAGAACTATTGTATTTGTCAAAGTCTTCACCATATAAAACCTATTGCATGTGCAATTAATGTATTATTGTAAGGGAAACTCACAAACCTAGCTATTTTCTTAAATATTTTATTTGGCAAATCTCTAAAATATTTTAGTTTCACGGAACCATTTTGTTGGACATTCAGTTTGCGAAATTTTGAGACAATGCAGCGTCATTTTTATTTTAGAGGCAAATTTCATATCTCCCCTTATTTGATTTAGAAATTTCATATTTATCAGAACATGTTTTAAAAAACTGTACATTGTGCACTTAATGATTATACTTTGAGTATATATAAAATTAAACATGAAAATAAAGCAAGATAATTAATCATTTATTTTATCTTTAGTGACTGTTTAGGATACATTAGTGATAGTCTTGTGACACTTGGAATGACACAGTTCTAGATCTTTTTATACATTGCAAAAAAATAAAAGTAAAAAGTCGTATATTTTCAAGACAAACTAGTATTTTGATGAAACTTGAAAAAGAAAAAGAAATGTTAAGCAATTTCCAGAAAAAAAAAAAAAAAAAAAAAAAAAAAAAAAAAAAAAAAAAAAAAAGTATGGTTTTCCTTTATAAATGTCGGAAAAAAAAAACAAACTTGGTGAACAAGTATGAGTGGAAGAAACTTGCGGACCAAGTAATATATATCATATAAAAATATAAAATAAGCCTTCACTAAAAACATAACTGAAACCTCACAATTCAGCCGTTAAACACGACTGCATTACAGGTAAATTTTTTCTATACCAATAAGGCAATAATAAACATTATATATATCAAATCTATAAACTCTATTTTTTTTTTTTTTCCTTCCTGTTGGCTAATCTCTATTTTTCTTATTTATTATTCTTTCAGTTTCGTTTTTGATAAATTGAGAGATAACAAGATGACTTCAAGATTGTGGCGTATTCAGGTTCGTTTCACAAATAAATAAATTATCGGATAGTAAGAAGCTTGAATTTTGTTTGATATATGTTCCATAATGAAAATTACTCAAAGTTTTAATAATAGTGTTTCACTGTTATGAAATTTTTATATTTGATTGTACATGCACCCTTTTTTAATGCCAACTACTCCTACCCTTTTAGCATGTTACATTAGAGGAAATTTGGAAAATTGTAGGTCTTCCTTAAACATAGCGATAAGGACCACATTAATGAGGTAGACGTACACAATGCATGCTTGAATTGAATAGCTTAAACGTAGTGGTTAACTGGTTATCTTTGTCAAATTCCTATTTAATTTTGCTACAATTCAATTTGTTTGTAGGGAATTAGCTACAATTCAATTGTAGCTAATATTTTCCCTTTAATTTTAACCGTTATGAATACTTTCACAACAATGGAACAATATTAAAACTTGGATGCTTTCTGCGATTAATATAATGTTTGAGTGACTTAATTAATTGGATGAAATTTGGTTACTATTAAGCGGACAATTTCCCAATGAATATCCAATAAAATATACTATGATAAAAAAAATATTTTTTTATGACGCGTTGCTATTTTATACAGTGATGACGAGGATGATTCTGATGTTGAAGAGGAGCAAGAAATCGCTACTTTTACTGAGGCCCTTGAGAAATATGGCCGCAGACAGATTAGTGATAGTGTTAGTAGTAATGTTAAGGCGTTGAAAAAGAAAAAGAAGAATAAGGATAAGTTGCATGATGATGATGCGATTAATAATAAAGTTAGTGAAAGTATTGAGGTTCAAGACGAGAAACCTATGATGAATAAGAATAAGAAAGATATAACAAAGGATAAACAGTTTAAGGATCCGACATGGGACATTGTTAATAAGAAGCTTAAAGAGATTGTTGCTGCTCGTGGTAGAAAAGGGACAAAAAGTGTTGAGCTTGTCGATCAGTTGACTTTCTTGACAACGGTGGCGAAAACACCTGCCCAAAAGCTTCAGACTTTGTTCACTCTTATTTCTGCACAGTTTGATATTTACAGTGGGCATTATATGCCTATAACTGTGTGGAACAAGTGTGTCCAAAATATGTTTGTAGTACTTGATATACTCGGGCAGTATCCAAATATTCTAGTTGATGACTCGGTGGATCCTGGTGATCAGAATGAGACACAAAAAGATGATAACAAGGATACCATACGTATTTGGGGAAATTTGGCAGCTTTTCATGAGAAAGTAGATGATGAATTCTTTAAGAGCTTGCAGTGTATTGATCCTGATCTTACTAGTGAGTATGTCGAGAGGCTTAGTGATGAGTTTTTGCTTTTTGCACTTGGTCAAAATGTTCATGAGTATCTTGATCGCGTTGGGAATCATAAAGCTGCAGCAAAGGTAGCGTTAAGGCTTGTTGAACTTGTTTATTACAAACCACAAGAAGTTTATGATGCTATGCGGATGAAACTATCAATGAGTGGACAAGAGTCTGAATCTAAAGTGGTTATTGAGCCACCTTCATTTGTAAAAACTCCTGAAATTGTCAAATGGGAACCTAATTTTCCGGAGAGTAGTAGAGCATTAATGGATCTGTTAGTTTCCTATATTTACAATCATGCAGGTGACGAAAGAACCAAGGCCCGAGCAATGCTTTGCGACATATACCACCATGCGATCTCAGATGAGTTTTCTACATCTCAGGACTTGTTGCTTATGAGTCACTTGCAGGATAATGTTAAGCATATGGACATCTCAACCCAGATACTGTTTAATAGATCCATGGCTCAACTTGGGCTTTGTGCCTTTAGAGTGGGGCTTATCGCTGAAGCACATGGCTGCCTTTCTGAGTTATACTCTCGTGGTTGGAGGGTGAAAGAACTACTTGCACAAGGTGTCTCTCAAAGTCGTAAGACTCCTCAACAGGTAATATCCACTACCAATTGGTTAAATTTCTTTCTTTTTATGCATAGTGTTTGATATGTGTGTTGGTAATTTACAATGTTGATAACCAGAGTTCAATGCATTGCCACATTAGCATATAATCTCATTATATATACAGTTTAACAATTAACCTCTATAGTAGTAGCAAGTTGATTTGTGGAGTAGAGTTTAACCATTGATTGACATGCCATAACTTTTTTTTTTTCTTCCCCTCATTAAACTCTTATTTATGCTCTAATTTTTGTGTGCAGGAACGCATGGAGAAGAGAAGGCAGATGCCATACCACATGCATATCAATCTTGAACTTCTAGAGGCCGTCCATCTGACTTGTTCGATGCTCACTGGTCATTGTCCTGAAAACGCTGGTGATCATGCTGTTATGGCAGCCACTAAAGCCCTAAGCAAAGGTGACTTTGATAAATCATTTGAGGTTATCAATTCACTTGATGCTTGGAGACCCCTTAGGAACCGTGAAAAGGTCATGGATATGCTAAAAGACAAGATCAAGGAAGAAGCTTTAAAGACCTATCTAACCACTTATTCCTCGTGCTACGGAAGCCTAAAACTTGACCAGCTTTCGAAGATGTTTCACCTCTGGGATTATCAAACACATTGCATAGTCAATAAAATGATGATCAATGATCAAATTCATCATGCCAGATGGGATCAACCTACACAGTCCAATGTTTTCCATGATGTTGAGCAAACTCGACTACAGGCTTTGGCAATGCAGTTGACAGAGAAGCTCACTCTCCTTGCTGAAAGCAATGAGAAGGCGATAGAGGGTGCTAGGCGAGGTGGATGTGCGTTAGAGAGTCTGAAATTGGGCATTAGAACTTGAGCCATCGCTCAGCTCATCAACTTATCTACATTGGTTTTGACTTTTTAGAATTTGATTCTAAATAAGGTTTCTTGATTGCTTTTGTTTATCTTGTTTGAGTTATATTGTGGTGCGTGTTTAGACTTCTATAAATGAATTCAGACTCTCTTTGCTTGTGCTTATGGA
Organism: Artemisia argyi; assembly: GCA_030686995.1. NCBI lineage: Eukaryota > Viridiplantae > Streptophyta > Magnoliopsida > Asterales > Asteraceae > Artemisia > Artemisia argyi. Next base: position 158,109,289 of record CM060708.1, read on the forward strand.
ATGTCTTGTCTTTTGTTTCTTGAGTATAAGTGTATACAACCCAAAGCTAAGCCAAGATCCATATCTCAATTAATTTCTCTAGCAGATACCTTCCAGTCTTGTTATAAACTTTTTTTCAAACTTTCTTATTGTAATTTCAACACTCACAAGTGTCGGTTCTATATGTGATTTTAACACTTTGCTCAACTTGTTTAAACTGCAGTACTAGCGCGCAGGTGTCAGCTCAACTTGTATAGAACAACACATATTACAGAGTAATAAGTTCTAAAGATTACAAAACTTTACCCGCGAGATTACAAAAAAATTTACTTCTGTCAAACTGTTTTATAAGAGATTCTAACATTCAATTTTTTCAAACTGTAGCATGCACTTTGTTGCAAGTTCTATAGCTTTTAGAATAACTGTTCTTTTTTACAACTATCAAAAGACATATCAAAGAAACCCAGTGTACTGATTGCTTGTATTGGTCACTTTGGAAAAAATAGTTTGTCATCATTGCAATTGTGACATTCAACTGACAGTTTTGTAATCTCTATCAACCGAGTTAATTTTTTTGCCATAACATTAGAAAAGAAACAGCAAGTACCATACAACACTGTCTGATATACTCAGACTAAAGATAGAAGAGATCCACATCCACCTAGTTAAACTTGCGGCCAATCAAAGGTTCAGAGTTTCTAAATTGAGTTTCGTTTGGATCATAACATCTACAGGTACTTCATACAAGAACAAAATGGTAAAAATAAAACCGATAGATCTAATGGCAAGAGTGTCCACCATCTAGTCTCAATCTGCCTCCTCAATTTCCTCATCCTCTGGTACACCTCGCATATAGAGAACATTGTTACATCTGCAAATGAGAAACAGAGACATCAATCATAAGCCAAGAATATTATAACTGAGTCACTTTTCTTAACAGCCAAAACAGTGAGAATAAAACCAAAATAACAAATCGGTAGAAACAAAATAAAATAAAATAAAATAGTATCTCTAAAAAGCATGACAAAATTAGAGCATGTTCTATTTTTCAAACACTGAAGAGAGGCGACAGTAACAACATATTGGAAAATCTCATAAAAACCAACTTACTTGCATATGGGCAGGATTGGGTCGTGTTTTTCTCTAGTGGGTCTAACGAAATAAGCAAAAAAATGGACGGATCACGTGATTTAAAAATCGATTAAAATCTATTTTTAATGCACATAATTGAGAAGCCAATCTTGCTACCATCCATAATTTACATACCTTTTGGATCATTAATTAAGAGCATCTAAAAAAGATACATAATTCTACAGACATAACTGGCTTACTTTTGCTAAGAAGTTGCTATCATCCGAGGCATTCAAAAATAAACGAGAACTAGATGCTTAGGTGCACCTGCTACTTTAGCTTTGTCCTAGGTAAGGGTAGTTGAGAAGACATACTATCTAGCAAGTAGCAACATTAGCCAACATACAAGGATTTGGTGTAATGTCTAGAACATCATATTGAACAAGTATATTCAGCCACTTCATATCTATGTCCATGTTATAAACGGAATAAAAAGAGCAGGCTCCATAATGTCCCACTCAAGGCATTGAAACTCTCTGCATTTCTACCAATGTACATAAGATAAAGATCAAATACATCCTTCAAAGCTCAATGATTGTCACCTCTATGACATTACATTCCAATGTCATAGAGGTGACAAAAGGTTGCAAGGTAGAAATTTCATCACTTTTACTAAAAAAATGGGTCGATTTAGGATACAGTTTATCTCTAAGTCTATAACAGGTATAATAACCTCAAATGAAACGAGTCTAGAGACCAAATAAGTTAAAAGTCGACAAAAAGTGTTTATAACTTCCTAAACTGACCTATTTAAACAAACTAAAATAATTTGTATGGTGTAGTTCTTATAATTACTTAAAGCGAATTTAGTTGGACACTTGGACAACTTAAAAAATAAAAAGGGTCAAACAAAATGCTGATAGCCAACCAGACCCCCACACTTCAGCAAGCATAAAGTGCCCTAGCAGGTCCAATACTTTGACAACAAGCTAGTTAAGTACTAGTTTCATATAGCACACTAACGCTTCATATTCCTATTGGCCATTTGATCATATAAGTATTTCATGATCAAGTAAGTTCCAAATCTTGCTCTACTTCATGAGACTATAAGATCACCTCAACTATTAACAGCCCAAGTCAAGTCAAGGATGACATCACAAGTTACAAAGCGTGAACTACTCTAAAGTGTAAACCCAAAAAGCGTTATAAAGTTAATCAGCCAAACTATAGTATCCCTAGAATTATGATAAAGAACAATAACTCAAGCATACCTTATTAGAATCTCTCCAAGGCTTCCAGTAAACTGCCCATCAACGTATTCCTCACTGTTTGCCAACTGGAAAAACACACAGTTTTATTAGAGGCAAAAAAGACAGTTGATATACCTAAGTCTTTTTAAACTTCTATATTTATCGATAATATGTGTTGAAACAAAAGCTTAATCTTGTATGCTTTAAATCATAGCCGATGAAAAGATGACCTGTTACAGGTCATCTACCATGATAACATGATGCAATCAAAATTACCTAGTACAAAACTTGAGGTAGCAATTCAACGCATTTACTCAGAAAATAGATCAAGTTGAGTTTTATCTCAAACGAGCGATATGAAATAAAAATGGTTAAAAAAGAAACGAGTCAATAAATTCCCAAAGTGTATCTTTAATGATTTCAAATTCCTAAAGCACGTTATGCGACAATATATAGTTTTTTTGTAATTTATAATTACCAAAAGTTTAGACAAAAAAATGTTTCATGTCATCAAAACGACAAAACCCAACCTACAAGTTTCGACTCGAATCCAATTTCACATGTTACCCAATCCGCACAACCCACCCGTTTTGTCACCTTAACGAAAGCAAACTGACAAAATACAATACCAGAGACTCACTAATTCACTATCATTCTATCAAAAAATCACAAATGCATTTTAGCACTAACAATAAGGCCCAGTGCAAACATTATGACAAATACAAACTATGAACACAAAATAAAACAAGATCAGCTGTTATAAAGTCAGAGTGTTACCTGCAAATTCATATACGAATCGACAGAGACAAGATAGCCTTTGTATTCCATTCCCCACTTGAGCTTCACAATGACAGGCTTCCCAGTCAAATTGTTCAAGAACGGTTTCGGATTAACTGGTACCGTCTGCAATGCTTAAACAAATTAGTTCCTCGATTCATAAATCATCAACAATACTCAAAAAACACTAGTATCGCAGAACATCAATCTTGAACCATACACTAAACTACTAAACTAAAGTAACTTGTTAATCTAAACACCAGCAAAGATAAATGCAACTTTTTACTCCTGTACTCGTCTCCTATTCTCGAGAAACTCAAACATCAGCTGCCAGTGAAAGGCTAAAACCTTACCAAACTTTCAAAAACACCAACTAACCGCATTATTAAATTTCGCATACACACACGTAAACACCCGTTATCCGTAACACCCACCCACCCTCCCAAAATTATTCAGTACCCTATACGCCAATAGTCACTATTATAACAACAAACAAACAAATCATTCTAAATTTAGTAACCTTATCCCTAATTTAACTAGTAAAATTCTTGAACAAACTTTCATTAAAAGCCTTAAAATTAACGAATCTAACCTAGCTAAAAGATAAATACATAGCGGTAAATTAATAAACAGATCGATCATGTAAAAAAGATTAGTAAAAAGTTACTGAAACGAAAGAAGGATTAATGAATGATACTTACGGCCATAGTGAGTAGACAAAGATTGCAGCTTCTTGTGACAAAGAGGGTTTTAGGGTTTTTTATAAGGTTTCAGTCGATTGAAACAGAAGAGAGGATTAAATATGGTGGTATGTTTTTACATTATTTGCCCTTGACTATCAATTTATGTCTTCTTGACTTATATTTTTTATTAGGCATGTGCACGGTTCGGTTTGGGTCGGTTTTTGGCTAAAATCGAAACCGAACCAAATATTTCGGTTTTAATACAACCCAAAACAGAAACCGTTCGGTTTTTTCAGTTTATCATCGGTTTCGGTTCGGTTTTTTTGTTTTTTCGGTTTCTAACCGTTTATATTTGGGCATGGCAAATTTATACCAAAAAACTTGTATTACATAGAAAATTGGTTATTCTTATTTACTTTTTTCTTGTCAATGTAAGCATAATAATGTTTATTGCATAATTCTATAATTACATATATAGATGAGACACACACACATGCAAGTGAACATACATATAGTATGATCATCGTTATATATTTATTGATATATTCTCAAGTAAACACATGACACGACAAACACGCATATAAACATAAACGTTATGATAAATATTTTATAAATCTACCCACAAAATGAATATGAGTTTATAAATTTGATTTATTTAGTTATTTATTCATATTATATTAATTATATATTATTATATAATAAAATCGGTTCGGCTCGGTTTTGTGGTTCGGTTTTTGGACGAAAACCGAAACCGAACCATATATTTCGGTTTTTGAAAAATTAAAAACCAAACCATCGGTTTTTAGTTTCGATTCGGTTTTTTCGGTTTTCGGTTCGGTTTCGGTTTTTTCGGTTTTGTTTGCTCACCCCTATTTTTTATAGACTAACAAGATTTCCCGTGACTGTTTTTGACTCTTCCCTCTAGGGCTGAGCAATCCCGACTGACTCCCTACAACCGACCGAATCCCAAAAAATACCGAGTGTCACGAAACCAAATCCATGACAGTCGGATCGGTACTCGGGTGGGGGTTTCAGCATATTTGATTTTCGGGTCGGTACGGGCCAAAAACCGAGAAAATACAAGCAAAACCGACCAAAATGGACGAAACCGAAACCGACCAACCCGACCGACACAACCCGAACTCTACTCGGTTCGGGATTCGGTTATGGTTTTCCATGTAATCGGTTTTGGGATGATTCGGGACGGGTCGGGTCCGGCCCGATGCTCAGCCCTACTTCCTTGATACCGATTGTCATTCATCATTTGTTAGTTGTTACAATTCGTATTTTTACAAAGTTAACCAAAAAAAACTTTTATTTGTATAGCTTATTAACCAAACCTGTAGTTATATTATTTAAAATTTTATATAAATTTTGAAAAGCTCATACGCTTATCTTTCTTTCATGCTTGTAAGTTTAGTAAATCAAGTTTAATAACCTTAAATATGTTATAATCTCTAGTTATAAGCTTTAAATACATTATAATTGGTAATACCTCGGTGTATACATGTGTGGCCATATAAGCTTATGTATTTCTAGCCGTTTAATTATTTAATGTGATATGAGCACTTCCTAATCGCTCCCACTTGCGAATGTCATAATCACAAATAGTTATACAAGAAAATGTTAGCGTCTAGCAATACGCCTATGCTCTCAGAAATACCTAAGTGCGGTTTCGTAAACGTCTCAGTGTAAATGGTTTATCATTAGTCATCTTTTTGTTTCGGGTAAAGTCCATAAATTAGCAACGTACTTTCTCAATTTTACAGAGTTAGATAACGTACTTTGTAAATTACCGATTTAGTATACGAAAGTTTCAAATTTGTTACATTATCATAAATATGGTGACTGGTAACCGGTTTAGCAGGTCAAAAGTGCTTATTTGGCATTTTTATTTATTTTTATGCTTATTTTTTTACTTATGTGGCATATCTTAGTTGTCAATTGTCATCACCACTACATCATCTTCATCAACTTCCGGCGACTACCATATTACCCGGCGATCTCCATTTTATCCGGCGAGCTCAATTTTCAGTCTTTCAATTTTCAACCTGGTGATGTGTTGATCAGTTTTCAAATTTTCACCATATTGTTTTTGCCCAAAATAACACCAACTCACCACCACACAAATCTTATCTAAAAACCAAACACAAAAAAACCCACTACCGATTTGATTAAATATAATCAGTCAAAAAAAATCCTCAACACATCTCTCTCAATAACGACACATAAAAAAAATCATCATCATCAAAAGATGATAAATCCCAATCCGGTCACTCCACAATCATTCACACAAAATTACCTACTCAAGATGAAGCAACCAAAACCCAGATCCAGTGGCAACCGTGGTATCTTTGATGGCAGCAGAGCTTATCAGCATCAAACCACTAACCATTCATCAACATTAAAATCCGTCACAACAAAACCACACATATCAAAACCCAGAAAACCACACATATCACTAACCATTCTAATTGGCAAAATGGAGTTGATTTGCTATGATGCTAAACCGTGATGCTTTCTTTCTTTTCTTTTTTTTTTTTCTTTCTTTTTTTTTTTTTTTTTTTTTTGATGAAAACTGATCTGATGTCAATGTCCTGTTTCTGAATCAAAAACCCATCAACCACAAGTGTTGTGAAATCATGTGAGAACGATATACGAGGAGTCGAGGACTATTATTCATTGGTGGGTTTTTTGATATTATTAAAAGTGGTTTTAGATTTTCTGAATTATGTTTGTTGTTGTACACGAATCGATCTGCAGAAATAAACAAAAAATATCATCTAGGTGGATTTTACATGTGGAAAAAATAATAATATTTAATTACATCAGGTCATATTTACTGTATCGTAAAAGAATAGCCGGTTTCAATGACTATATTGATAATAAAAAAAGTTCGTTACCTAACTCTGTAAAGTAGAGGAAGTACGTTGCTAATTTGTGGACTTTACCCTTTTGTTTCATATATTGTGTTAACATATGAGTTTGGCGGACACATCCATTAAATATTCATTCTTAATCGAATATTACCAATAAGCTCACATTTGTCTTAGTTTGACGACACTCCCATATCGTCAATCGAGAATGGATAATTTAGAATAAATAAATTATTCATGGATTAAACATGCAAATATCAGACACAGTTAATATATAAAAAATGAAAATGTTCATACCACGTATGTCAATTCATCACAAAAAAATAAAATCTGTTTAACATCCCAATAATCTAAATACTAAAATAAAACAGATCTACATGAGACTACTATCAAGTATAAGCCCAATGTTCCTAGCATGCTCAACATATTTGGTAATAGGCATTGGCTTAGTAAACAGATCAACTAAGTTGTCATGTGTGTGAACTTTGAGAAGTCGTATCTCACCATCTTCGATAACCTCTCGAATGTAGTGAACGTTCCTTCAATAATGTTTGGCTCCCTTTTGAACTCCAGGTTCATTGGCTATATTAAGAGTTGTCGCAGTAGATATCCATAGGCTCATCATTGTTGGGAATGACTCCAAGCCCATAAATAAATTTCCTAATCCAAACAGCTTTCATTGCAGCTTCAGAAGCAGTTATGTATTCAGCTTTTGTAGAAGACATTGCAGTAGTGCTTTGCTTAGAACTCTTCCAGTCAACAGTGCCTCCGTTGAGCACGAAAACGTAACTTGTATGAGACTTAGTATTGTCTCTGTCGGTCTCGAATCCAACATCAGTATAGCATGTAACTCTGAGCTCCCTTTCGAGATCATCACTATAAACCAGAAACATGTCTTTAGTATTCCTTAGATACTTCAGAATGTTTTTAACAACAGTCCAGTGGCATTCTCCTTAATTCTGTTGAAAATCTGAAATCTACTCTTTGCATGACTGCATACATGATAGACCCTACAGCCGAAGCATAAGGGACTCTTTGCATGCGCCTCACCTCTTCAGGTGTTGAGGCACCTTAAGTATTACTCAAATTCGGTTTTTCTTGCATTGGGAGACTTCCTCTCTTAGAATTCTCCATCTTAAATTTCTTTAAGATTTTGTCAATGTATGCACTTTGACTTAAACCAATTAACTGATTTGATACGCGCCAAAATCAATTCAAAGAAGAGACATGTGCCTTGAACGTGTCAATCCAAGATCAGTTACAAATTGGCGAGAAAATCTGTTTCGTCTATTCCTTTCATTTCACTTGTATAAAACTCAATTGATCATTCCATTTGTATGCATTCACTAAATTGATTGTAATCCTACTCTCTTAATTCCATTACAAACATTGTGAATCTTGAATAATCAAATACGGTTTCATTTCTCTTCTATATGATCCCCTGTTTGTTATTCGAATAACTTCCACATTTCATCATTGATTTCTGGTTGTTATACTTTTGTATGTATCACGATTTGGTTGATTTTGCATTTGATTTGGGGAAAAATGGTTAGGGTGGATTTGGGGGTGGAACAACATGGTGTTAGTTTGATTGTGTGAGTAAATCAAATGAACGGGGTGTAAACCGACCCCTTAATTTAATTGTTGATATTACTAAAATGCCTTTCGGTAAATAATAAAATTAAAATGACAATTAATCTAAACCATTGGATTGAAAGAGGATGGATTGTTGAGATCGACTGTTTTGATCTTTAGAAAATAGTTTATCTATACGGAACTTTTCTCTATATGAAAATTACATAGGTGAGATTGGATATATCTGTTATTTTGGAATTTGGTTGGGGAAATATATAACTAGTGAAGTGTATAGTTCTAACTTGTAAGTTCCAAACAGTGTGCATTACGAGAGAGAATAAAAAAGCTAGCCCCTTGCAGTAAAGCAACTTGATATTCATCATTAAACTTTGTTTTTGAGGGTTTTAGAAAGACAGTAGCCACGATGTAAAATATATAATTCACTTTCAAAATGACCAAAATATGATATACTTTTAAGAAGAATCACAGATGAAAAACGCGACAGTTATCCTCAAGTCATCTACTAATCTGATATTACTACTACAAGTACATGTTGTAAGAAGGCGTTCATACAATCTTGTGTTTTCGCTCCAAAGCATTGGTGATTCTTGTAATGCAGTATGCTGCACTCAATGGATACCCAGAAACTGCAACAACAAAAGAGTACAGGGTTAAACAAGTTGGAGGGACAGTAAATAGACATGCGTCATTCAATATATAAATCAAGATTTTCGTGAGCATTAGTGTTTTCTTGGGTTCAATATACTATGCATTTTGTCAGATTTATACATTTGGAATAAACTTACTTGAAATAAAATCCTCTATGAAGTCGTTTTCAATTTTTCCATGTGCCATTGCACCAACCTGAGCATAGAAACATCAAGTAAGATAATATTTTTCTAACTAGCAGTCAACTCCCATCTAACTCACCTTTTGGTTGCAAATATATAACTATTCTAGTAAAAATGACGCTAGAAAATGCGAGTACATTTTCTAATAGAAATTTTTTCAGCATTTCCACGGAACAATGATTTATAGCAACTTTTGGCAATATAAACTGGTTCTAAAAGTCAATTAGTCAATTTCAAATTAAACGACTTGAGTACATACCACAAAAACAAGAGTTGCGTCTTTGTCCAATGTAGCCACATAGTCATGCATATCAACCAACTTTTCCGAACTATGTGAAAACCCTGGCCCACAAAACAAAATTAGATTCGTAAGTCAGACATTAATTTTTTTCAAAATATTGTGATATAAAGTAACCAAAATACCATATCTCCCTTTATAAATAAATTTAATTTACTACTTTGGATCCATAAGACTCGTGTTTTTATATTTCTTACAAAGGGTTTTTAGACAAAAGATAGCAAGATATGAACAGTGTGCATAATCGTATACGTATAAAACTGCCACCTTTTTCCTTGATGTTTTCCTAAGAAAGACAAACAATATATACACCATTGGGGTGGAGTCGTAAGAGTATAAGATAAAAATTGTAATGGTCCAGCATTACAAATTACATAGGACTGTGAGAACAATAATCGATCAGATAACAAGATTGCGACAAGATTGCAAACCTATCTTGCGAGAGTTGACTGGAAGATATTGTGTTACAGGATTCTTAATCACACGCATAAGCTTTTCCCGTTTTCCAACAGCTGAAATGCTTAGCTTTTGAAGTAATTGCACTGAAAGAATCAAGAAAGTCAATATTAAGAAAGTCAAACATAAGAAAATAAAGCATACAGTGAATTATAATATAATTGGTTAAACTTACACATGATTCCAGCAAACCGTTTAAATGTTCTTGGAATACGAACATGTGGTTTGATTTCAAAAAGTACACCTTTTTCAGTTCTCACATACAAAGCTCTTAGTCTACCAGCTTTGTTCAATGGGCTATCTAAGATATTCAATATCGCCTGCACAAAACATATATGTACACCGTTAACATAAATTGAAATATGGCAATTACCATTGACCAAGCATCGAAGGGTAAGAGATGTGTATAGAACTCGATCAATTAGCAGTGCTCCAATGGTATCACTCCTCCACCGTAAACGTCTATTTGACGGGTCAAGCAGGGCTTTTGGAGAAATAGGTATTGGGTTCAATCGCAACTCCTGGCTAAAAGGTCACTGGAACAAGCGCTCATTGCCTGGGGCTTGGTCCTTGGGGAAGGGTCGTCAGTCGGCACCCAAAAGGGAGCACAGGTCAGGATTTGCCCGCCGATCTAAACCTTTTGGAGAGGTGGCAATCCTTGCCCAGAATCACAAAAAAAGGCTGATTTGGACCATTTTGTAAAAGTTGTGGGCGAATTGGGCATGCCAACTGCTATCAATGGGCTGTTCCGGGCTTTAGAAAAGGGTGGAGGTTAGTGAAACATGCCCACTGGTCGGAAGGGATGAATATGATGGGTATTTTTTTGCCCTTTTGGTATCTCCTTGAATAACAAAAATAAAACGTCCAGATATTTTTGGGGTGTAAAAATAAGGTTGTTTACTTGATTTCATACAATATATAAATGAATTAATTGTCTACCCACATACTGTAGCACTGTACAAATCTTTTCATTTAATTAATTGTCATTTTATATCTATCTTTCATAACTGATTTGAGAAAACATGTAACTAAAAATGTTTGTAACATACGGAGTATTTGATTTCGAAATTGGTGTTTAGTTGTTTACTTATTTAACTACAGTTGTGTTTTTTCAAAATGGCCCATTTGATCCGAGCCCGTTTTGACACGAGCCCGTATGGCCGTGCCCGTTTGATCCAAATTTTAAATTTGCCCGTTTTGCACGTGCCTGTTTGGACCCAACCTGTTTGACCCATTACCCAAACCCACCCTACCCACCCATTTTGCCACCTCTAATTAGAATTATAAATTCTTGAAAATTTAGAATTAGATTATAAAAATATGAACTGGCCTCTAACCATAGAGGTTAATATTGAAAATTGCATTAGCGAACAACGATATTGTTGGCTTGAAGTAATAATACTATAATAGTAAATGCACCACAGCACACACACATATACCACAGCACACCCACATATAAAATAAGCACACATATTTCTAAACATGATGCTCTAGTAAATTCCAGACAACTTTCAATTCTTGGTTAACATTTTATAAAGCAAACCGAAATTGTAGATTAAAGATCACTAACCTGATGAGAAATGTCAGGTCTGTACTCAGCAGGGTTTCGGTTATTTTTCTTTAAAAAATTGGCATGATCCTCCGAGTTCAACAGTTGGTAACTCTGGAAAAACACATATACGAATAAACCACATCATTAGATAAATTAAAATTTTAAAACCTGTTACAAGATTTAGAAAGAAGACATCAGTGAACGAAAAAAAATAGCATTTTCTACACTAGGGAAATGTTTCATAACAATGTTTGAACAATTAGCAAATGTCCTAAATGCCCTCAAACAGACCTAAACAAAAGTAAAGATATAAAGGAATTTCGAATACCAAAATCAATATCATCAAAATTAGGCCATTGAAATTGTAAGAATCAGTTCTAACAAAATGTTGTGAATTGTGACATTTGAATAAATTGATAGTCTCTAGTGTCTAGTGAGTTCTGATACTTGTAGAACTTATGTTTAAAATGACTCAAAATAACCATAATCCTAAAAGACTAAACTGATTATTTGACCACCCCTATTTGGGATGACTAATCAGACTGCTTATCTGCGTATTCCTTGGCAATAAGTAGTTGGAATAAAGCAGCTCCAAACTAGTTATACTAAAAACAACTTGTTACACTAGCAAATGATTTGATAAGTAGTTAGATTGAGCAATCCTAGACATCCTCACTCAGTAGCTAAGCGAATGGAGGCCCTGCGAAAGCTTGTACGATAACTATATACGATGGTCAAAACATATATTATACCAACTATCGAAACAAAAAACATAGTGTTTTGATGATCTATGTTAAGTTTTAACAAATATATATGACATAAAATTGTACAACGTTAACAATTTTTATTGGAAGTGACCTTTGAGGACCCGGATATATAAAGTAGTATATATATCGAGGACCCTAAAAATTTGAGGGCCTGTGCGGTAGCACACTTCGACACCCTCGTAACGGCTCTGTCCTCACTCAAAACTACTTATCAGTTATCACAAATTCCTATCACTTTCGAAAAGCAACCATGTCATAAAATATTAGCAACAAAACGACAAAACAAACCTTGCCAACTTTAGCAACTTCCAAAGAAGCCTTCTCAAGTATGAAAATAACACCACCACTATTCTTATCATGGGGCTGCTCATTCAAATTCACCGGAATCCCAGCAAGTTCTTGCGCAGCCGCTTCGGCTATCGCCTCATCGGCTCCACCCTTCAATTTCTTGTGGGCCCCATCATTATCTTCTTGTTGTTCTTCTTCTTCAACAAACTCTTCCTCATCTTCTTCTTGGTCATATCTTTCGGTCTTGTTCTTCTTTCTTTTACGCCCCTTAATTGCATAAGGTCTCACCATTTTCTTAGAGCTTAGCAATTTTACTCACTGTAGTAGTTCTGAGTTTTAAGCAGTCGAAGAAGAATGGAGGCGACCAAGTATTTACTAGGATTAGGTAAAATGAGTCTTAAGTTAAGGTTCCTGGCCCAATCTTAAGCCCGTCCCTTTCAAATTCTAATTTTTATTCTTTGTTTTGAGAAAATATGCAAGTTTTTAAGTTTTAGTGGGTATATATATATATATATATATATATATATATATATATATATATATATATATATATATATATATATATATATATAATTCTCCTTATTATTTATGATTTGACTATTATTACAAAACACGAGATAAGCTTTACTTTTGATCCTATTCCATCAACAACAAGATCTAATTGATTTTGTTGAAATACTCTCCGGGTAACTAATGTAAAAAAAAAAAAAAAAAAAAAAAAAAAAAAAAAGACTCGAAAAACCCGACCCGAAAGTATAACCCGGAAACAAGATTTTTCAATAACCTTACTAAAAATCATGCATGAGTAATGTAAGTTTCAAAAATCGTGCATACCCCGCTATGGATTCTTAGATCCGCCACTGACCAAGATTGCAAATTAAGTAAAACCCACATGACAAATAATCAAATAAAATTAGGGTTTTACCTTATAGTGTCATAAATTGATTAAGTGGTTATTGTGAGGTGGCGCCTGTGAGGTTTTTTTTTCTTTCTAAAACACGGTTAAGGTTAACGTTTTTAATGATATTATTTGGTGAGGGAGAAATGTTTTTTGTCACCCCCTTTAGGTTTCTTTAGGTTTTAGTTTATATACTTCAAGTATGTATGTTTTTTATTTGTCTCTAAAAGTACTTGGTATTTCTTTTCTAAGTACTTTTAAAAAAACAGAAATTAATACTTTAACAAAACTCATATGTATTTAAAGCATATAAAATCTAACAATATCTTACAATTCACATTTAAGAAAAAGAGTATTCAATTAGTAACTTTTTACATACCATAGTGAAAAAAAAATTAAAGCCTAAGCAAATAATGTGACACTATATTCTATAATCCATAACAACAACAGTGAACGTTGCTACGAGATGGATTAAGTCTATTCCTATTAAGGTAAATATTTTCGCGTGGAAACTTTACCTTGACTGCATTCCCACTCGGTCTAATCTTGTCAGACGTGGAGTTCAGGTTCCTTCTACTCTTTGCCCGGTCTATAATGTTTCGTATGAAGATACGTCTCATTTGTTCTTTAGCTGCGAAGTGGCCACATCTATTTCTCGACTTATATGTCGTTGGTGGAACCTGTCTTTGATCTTAGTTGGTTCTTATTCGGATTGGTTGGAGTGGTTTAATTCTATCCGGTTGGGCTCTAAGATTAAAGGGGTTCTGGAAGGCGTTTTTTATGTGTCGTGGTGGAGCTTGTGGAACTTCCGTAATCAACTCCTTTTTGCCACCCAAAAGCCTCGTAAAGATGTTTTGTTTGATGATATTGTTTCTTGTTCTTTCAATTGGAGTTTATATAGAAGTAAAACTAAGTTTATATGGGATAGTTGGCTTCAACATCCTTACTTGATCACTTTGTAATTGTTCTAGCTCCTTGCTAGTTTTATAATAAAGTTGTCATTCAAAAAAAATCCATAACAACAACAAAGATTAATACTTTAAGCAAAATGGTATCAAATTAGTACTTTGTTATAACCAAGATTGCAAATTAAGCAAAACCCACATGAAAAATAAGCAAATAAAATCAGAGTTTTACCTTAGAGTGGCAGAAATTGATTGAGTCGTTATGGCAGCTGTGAGGTTTTTTCTAAAACATGGCTGAGGTTTAAAGAAGTTTTTTTGACGATATTATTTTGTTGTGAGAAATGTTTTTGTCATACCCCTTTAGGTTTTTTAGTTGGTAGTTTACATCCGTCAAGTATGTAAGGTTTTGATTCGGCTTTAAAAGTACTTGCTTTTTCTTTTCTTAGTACTTAAAAAAATAATACTTAAAAAAACCCATATGTATTTAAAGCAAATAAAGTCTAAATATCTTACAATTCACAGTTAAGCAAAAGGGTATTTATTTAGTAGGATTTACTACATGATAAGAGGCATTAGGATCACCCTTGTGTTTAAACCCGTATCATAATTACTTGACCATTTAAGTCATATTACTTGGCTAGTAAAGTCAATTAATTTTTCCCACACCTTAGAGTTATACTCATTTTTAGTACACGAAACCCCTAGCACACCCCTCCGAGCCTATCTTTTCGTTTCTAACTTTAAGCATCTTACTTAAAGGAAGAATTTGTTACGACCAACCCAAATGTGCAACCAAATCGCCTTAGCCTTCCGTGTATGCATTCATCTTTAGTGCATTATTGTTATTTGTTTAAACCCTTAGTTAATTATCTAATTGATTACATGGTTGCTAAGTCGAGTCATATCTTATACATATTGTTTTGGGACGATTGGGACTCATGGGTAAAGTACTTGTGTTTTGGAGTAATGGGGAAGAACATCATATATTACCCCCATATGCGCGTTAATCTTAAAAGTACTCCAAGTGTTTTGATTATCTTAATTCGAGCCATTAGAGTAGTTTATTGTAAAGTATGTAAAAATTCAAGTGTAAGAGGAATGTACATTCCCTATGATGTATTATTTTGGATAGTAGGGTAAAAGTGTATGCAAAAAAAAAAAAAAAAAAAAAAAAAAAAAAAAAAAAAAAAAAAAAAAACATAAGGACTACCATCCCGTTTCATTCTATGTTTGTTTTATGTTTTTGTTACTTTTGATTCATTAGCTTAAGTTGAGTCTAGTTTTGGCTTAGCAACGCCTTAATGTACATGTAATTAACCCAAGATGATTAACTCGCCACCAGTAAATATTGCCTTTATCCAACAAAATTGTGTATTCCATATCCCTACACCTGACGTTATAACCCTTTAAAAGACCTCTTTGATAGTTTATCCTAGTTTCTTACGCCAAGTGGTGGAGGTTTGATCCTTTCCCAAGCCTATGGTAATTTATTTTGCTATGACAGGTAGTGAGAGATGTTTTCCATTTCCTTATTGTGATATATACTTTATTACACCCGAGAGATGTGAGTATCTAAACACTATTTGTGAGGTGCTAGTGTATGACCTCCGTGCTTGTCTTTGGTTTTTAGTGGAACGATTATTTGTTGTAATTACTTTTATATTAGTGTTAAATGACCCCTGACTTGTATTTTGATTAGAATAAAAGCGCATTTGCTTGAGGACAAGCAAATCTCAAGTGTAAGGGTATTTGATGAGGCGAAAAGTGAACCACTTTTAAGGGGTCATTTAATCCCGAATTCGAGATTATTTGATCAATTATTGCCCTAAATCGTTTCTTTTGTCATTTTAGGTACTTTTGGAGAGAAATCTGGAAAAGGAAGCATTTTGGACGTTTTTGGAGCATAAAAGTGAAGAAAACGACAAAGTCTTAATTTTCCTTGCTGGGAACAGTACCTGACGACGTCACAACTTCTTTAATGACGGCGTCAAGAGTTACAAAAGAGGTGGATGTGGAAAATACACGTGACGGTCCAGAGGATTTTTAACTATAGGACCTGACGGCGTCACCAAGGCCGTCAGGGTCAAAACACAAGTGACGGCCCAGAGGAATTTTACATATGACGGCGTCAAAATCAGATCTAGGCAATATGATTTCTATTATGGCGGCGAGTTGACGGCGTCACAACTTAATACATGACGCCGTCACCAGTTGTAATCTATATATAGTTTTCCAAATTTCATTCATTGGGTGCAACTTTGAGGGAAAAACCCTAGGTCGAATTTTCCAGCTTTTTCAAGGGTTTCAACCCTTTGAAACTTTCATGTTCAATTAGAGATAAGTACTCTTTCAAATCATTCAATATGTCTATGTGTTGTTTGATTATATCTTACGCTTGTCTTGTATTTAACATGCTAGGCTAGATTTCTTTTGTGTTTGCTTAGATGTAGTGAAACCTAGATGTTAATTATGGGTTGATTGTTTGTTTATAGTTGTTACGGATGATTGTATTCGATGTTAGGCTTAAGAAAACTGGCAGACTTCCATTGGTAACTTGCTTGAACGTCTTAAGAAACATGATCGGAGGTGTACTACGATTTTTTGGTTGTATTTAACGCGTAGGAGAATTCTAATGATCTCATGTTAGGAGCTTCTAACGGCTCGACATAGGAGTGAAGTAGGATCCTATAGAGTTAGGGAATATTGTACACGGCCCTACGACTAGTATTAAGGAATATGACCCGTCATTCACGCAATTGTAACAAGCTATCAACCTGTAAAAGATATCCAGGGGGTAATGAAACCTAAGTAAACACAACTTTCCTCATTATTGTTACACCACATTAGTATAATTAGTTTTGTTTTCATTTCTTTTATTTTATTTTGATTGCATCTTAGATAAATTGGGTTAGTTGGCTAGCAACTAATTCCGCCCACTCTTCCAAAACCCGAGATTTTACTTGCTTTTATAAAATATAAAAATACAAAAAGAATCATCCCTCACCTCTAGACCTAGTTTAGGAGGCTTTCTAATCCTAGTGACACTATTCCTGAGTTGAACGATCAATCCCCCGGTACTTGTCACTATACTATACTACAACGATCAGGTACACTGCCTAGTGGGGGTTGTAAGCTTCTCGAGATCCCTTGAGAGGTAAAACCTGGTGCGATTCCCACGTATCAAGAATCTTGTGTGGGAGAATGTGTGAGTCAAAAAGTGTGAGTATGTAAGAGGTGTAAGGGAATATGTAAGAAGATGTTGAGTTGTTTGGAGGCTTTGTCACTTGTGATTAAGAAGAGATTAAGAGATAATTTAATTGTCATTAAGAAAAAAAGGTTTAGACAATTAAGATTATGAGTTGAGAAAATCATATGTTACTTATAATTCCAAGTAACACAACGTCGAGAATCCATAGTTTCATAACTCGTGACTTTCCACAGCTCGACGTACTTAACTAACACCTTGGTACAAACAAGCCAAGTGATTTGCCATGGTGTAAAGCATATCCCAAGCGGGAAAGGGTGCGTTTACGCAAAGTGACCTTTGACTTAGTTTGACCAATAAGGGAGTAAACCCGTTACGTGATTAGAGAAGACGTAAGCATGGGATATGAGCATATGGATGTTTTCACGTGATGTTACATGAAATATATAAGCTCCCTAGGTTTAGAAAATCCTTGGCTAGAGGCAAGAGTTAGAAAACGTGAGTTGGTATTTTCCCGTAAACGGGTGTTTCAAAAGTTGGATCTCTCTAATCCTAAAACTCGTTTCAAATGCTCTTAATTAAGCACATAGCATATTCATACATATATTGAAAGATCAACATTTGTCGGGTAAGGGGAAAACCGACTTTCAAAATTCGTCCCGAACCATACAGAAGCCTGGCGCGTCAACGCGTGGGTGACGCGTCAGGAACAGATATGGATTTGGGGAATTTTGGCTACCGTTTGTTATTTTATGTGTTTCGAAGGTTTATTTGTCATCATTAAAACATTAGGAGATCTTGATAATGTTGTCTCAACACCCCTTTTTGTCCCTATGGTTGGACACCCATAAGCAAATACGGGATTCCCATATTTGTTTTGAGTTAAGTATATTTAACTATGTCAAACACTAATTAAATAAGGCCTGTTAGTTAATTAGTTAGTCTTACACACTAATTAACGCCCGTTAAGTAATCATGATATATTTACTAATATAATTACTATAAATATATTAAATACATTATAATTGGTAATATACGTGTGTGACCCTGTAGCCTCACGTATTTCCACTCGTATAATTATTTAATATGATATGCGCACTTCCGAAAAATTTCTTTGTGTCGATATTTGTACACATGTATTTTACGTACAACACTAATAGGTCTTATGTCGACAAAGTATTTGGGCCCAGGCCCATGAACATACAATCTAAATAGGTTTAAGCTGACATTTCGTGAACCCTAAAAATGCGAGTGTTAACAATTATGGCCGTTGGATCAATCTAATAATTTAATTTGTGATATCTCTTTACTATAAAAGGTTGATAAGGGTGAGCACAATATCACAAGTCACACAAATGAAAAACAGAACGGCGACAAGAAGACATGCCTTTTCTGATCCTCGTTTCATTAAGAAGATATCAATTCCAGATAAAAGATCATGTTTTATTGCGATCATTGTTCATAGCATTTCGATTGTTAGTGTATTTAATATAATCTAGATGAAACATATTTTCTTGTGGAAAACTTGTTTTTTCATTAATAATCTTTCATTTGTTGTTTTTCTTGTTCAGATGGAGTTCAGTGACCCAAGGGTGTTGGTTTTGCTGAATTTGCCTTTACGTTTTTTCAACTTCATAGTCCAATCTATCAGGCAATGTTATAAATGGCGTGAGGCGTGGTGTGGCGGCAAGGCCACGCCTCAAGCCTTACGCGCCATGGCGAAGCCATGACGTTTTTTGCGGCGTGACTAAGGCGGCGAAAAAATATTTATATATTTATCATTTATGTTATAATATCATATTTTATATGCATATTGTAACACCTAAAATCTAAAAGCATGTGAAATGACGAAAATGCCCCTACAATCTAAAATTTTAAATTAATAAGTCCTTGAAGCTCCAAATTGATCCCAAATCCTTGTAAACAAATAATCTATGAAACAATACAACACTAAAGCACCTAAATAATATTGTGACACATTAAAAATGTTATTTTGGCACCTTAAAAGTTACTAGAGCCGAATTATATATTAAAAATACAATTTAAATTAGGTAATTATTTAAAAAGGGTGTTATACATGGTAAATTTAAATCAAATCAATCCAAATTGATTGAGTCTTCCATTGAGCCAAAAATCATGCCCATTCCCTCCCCTAAACTCGGCATTATCCTTTTATTTAGCCAAATCCTTTTATTTTTGAAACCGAGTAAACCCTAAACACAAAATAATTCGACTTTCATTCATACGAATTTCTGGAGGTCCAAGACTAATTTTCCTGAGTTCATTGTCGTGCTAGGAAGCCAAGAAAAATAGCCACTCGATTAATAAAAGCCTGAATCTTTCATTGTCGAGTTTTGTTCTCAAGTGAGGTAAAAATTCATTCTGATCCCTGCGACCCTTGTAAAATTCGTTTTCTATTTTTCCTGAGTTTCTTACATCATATATGATCTGGGAAAATTGATTCCAAGGGTTGTTGGTCGCGTTTGTGGTCGTGGGAATTTTGGTGTTGTTTTATTCAATCCGAGAGAAGTATTTTCGCCCAGCCTATTCTACTCGTCCCAGATCTGGTCTGGTATTTTTCTCACGTCTCTTACATCATATAAGACCCATATAAAATGTTTGGTTCGATCCATGCATGCTCTATGAATTATTTGCGAATTAAACCTTAAAAACGTGATAAAATACTAAATAATCATGTACGAATTTTCTGGGTGCAAGACTAAATTTTTCTGAGCTCTATATAATCCATATAACCTGGTAAAAATGCCCATTCAAATTTACATGGCCTGTAAAAGTCGTGGTGGAATTATTTGTAAAACCGGATTTACGAAAAATAAAGAAAAGAAAGAAAATAAAAGAAAACCCTAAATCGATTAGGGTTAGGGTTTGAGGCATGAGATCTGGTAATTAATGATGGTTTAAGGTTGTTAGAATCATGGGGAAATGATTAGCATTTGATTTTAGGGTTTGTTATAGTTTTGGTTAATTTTTAATATAAACCGATTGGAAAATTAATAGTATAAGGGTGTGTTTTGCCAACTTTGAAACTTCTGGGATATTTTTGTAATGTCATATAAATCAGTAGGAATATGGGAAAAATATAACCTAAGGGTGCTAAGTGTAAGTTTTGCATTTAAATGGATTAAAATGTGTTTAATGATGAATTAGGGTTTGTTTTGAAAATAATTAAAAGAGAGGGACTAAAAATGTAAATCTTCAGAAACTTGGAGCTGTTTTGAGTATTTAAAAGTATTCAAGGGGTTTTGTGATAAATTGGTAAATAAATGGCTTAATATGTAACTATTAATAATTAAAAGTTGTAATTGTAAATTAAAGGGTTAAATATGTAACTTTGATAACTTGAAGGACTTAAAGTGTAAATTGTGAATACTTGAAGGTATATTCGTATAACATGATAAAATAAGGGATCATTATGTAAAATGGATAAGTTAAGGGTTTAAAGTGTAACTTTGAATACTAAAAGGTTTAAAGTGTAATTTTGGAAATATAAGGGTGTAAAAGGTAAAGTTATGAAACCCTAAGGACCAAATGTGTAAATATGTTAAAAGATACTTTGATTTCATTAATAATGACTCAACTTTCTAATTATGGAAACTTTCTAAAAGTGGAAACTTACTAGTTATGGAAACCTGCTAAAAGTGGAGAGTCACTTTAAATGGAAAGTTACTAAAACTGGGAAGCCGACTAAAATGAGAAATCTGAATTGAATAAGTTATTAAGCCGATCATTAATTCGTGTAGATTCGCTGAAGAAGGAGTTTTGCTTTCGACCTTTATGTTTCTGTCATGTGTGCACTTGCGGTGTAAGGTACAGATATTCTAACCTTTCAGTAAGGTTTCTCATGACTCGTGATCCATTCCTTTTACCACTACTATGACTTCTGACCTTTGTATATCCGATATCTCTGGTTCATCTTTTATGATAATTTGATATGAAGACCTTTTGGTAAATATAACTTGATGTTATGGAAAGAAACCGTTTTGAAATGACACTCTATAATTTTGATACGAAACCATTTTTAAATGAAGGAGTAATTGGCTTTTATGAAGAGTGTTTAAAAAGGGATATGTTTGTGATGAAATGGATAAATGATTGATCAAATTTCTAAATCTGTTTTCTCTTAACTCTTTCACATTTTATTATGAACTTATGAAACTTAATAACGAATCTTTTGGAAATGAACCTTTGGGAATGAACCTTGGATATTCTGAACCATTGATATGACTTTTGATATTATGACCTTTGATATTCTGAATCTTTGCTATGACTTTGAGATATGACCTTGAGATGCACTTTTTGCTATATGACCTTTTGTATGACTTTGAGACCTGACTCTTAGTTTGATACCCGAGCCATTTATGTTTTTCCTACCTATGGAGGTACCATAGGCATGTCTGTGATGCACCACTGGCATGACTCATGTGTGGGTGAGTGATTTCTCACGCCGTCCCTTTTATGATTATCTGCCGGCTATTATGACTTTGAGTATATGACTTTGAGATTGACTTTGAGTAAGGGGCGTATGGATTGCAATCCTAGATCTGTTCTGTTTAGTGGATTTAACTATGACTTTGAGTTGACTTTGAGGTGACTGGTGATGTGTGCAATACACGCCTTTCACAATTTCTGGGAGCTAGCTACTCCACCCTTTTGATACATGAGGACACCCCTCATATTATCTGGTTGCCTGAGAGGTATCCCCTCTGATTGTGAGATTATGATATTGACGGCTTATGATTTTGAGATATATGACTTTGAGTTTTTGGGCTCGTGGTGGATGACTATCCTTTCTTTCCTTTCTATTATTTCCTTTTGTTTATTCTTTATGATATTCCCCAATGCACTATACCTCAGTTTGTTTCATTATCATTACCTTGTTTATATATCTGTTCACTGAGCTTTTTAAGCTCAGCCGCATTTCCTTTTCCTGCGGCAGGTTTTAGTAGGAAGCTGGGTTATGGGAAGAGAGCGTGACTGGACTTAGAAGACTATGCTTTGGACTTTGAGACGATTAGATGAAGTTTCACTTTATTAGACATAGTATTTATTGTTTTGTAACCTTGTAGTTTCAGATTTTCATTTGTAACCCTGAATTTCGTTGTATGTATGAATCATATGCTTGTGTTTGTTCTGATATGTCACTGTAATGTAATTCTTCTACCCTTATCGGGTTGGGGTGTTACACATATCGAGTTTACAAAAGGTGAGTTTACAAAAGGTGAGCTTACAAAAAGTGATATGCATAAGAAATAAAGTGAAAATTTGAACAATGTTTAGAAATTACTAGGCCCAAAATTTAAGCCCAAATCATCCTTTCTAAAAATGGCGCCACGCCATACGATAAGGCGCGCCTTGGCACGCCTTTTCACGCCTTATTTCACGCCTTTTCACACGACGCCTAGACTTCACGCCTTGGTCCATTTAGTGGCGCCGAGGCCACGCCTCGCGCCTTGGCGGCGCCTTGACGCGCCTTTTAGAACACTGCTATCAGGTAATATCTATTTAATAATTGTTTTTCATGAAATCAAAAATAAAAAACAAACGTTTCCAAATATAGTTACCCCTTTAAATGGAACATTACCATTTTTTTATTTACTTAGTTGTATCTATATCTCTCTTTACTATCGTACATTTTTTTTCTTAACCTTTTTATTAACTAGATGACAATATATATATATATATATATATATATATATATATATATATATATATATATATATTAGAAAATACAATTTAATAATGATAATATTATTTATAGTCTGGTGTATATACGAATTTTGGGTATTATAATTAAGCACACATATATATGAATTTTGGGTATTAAAATTGATCCCGCACACATATGAATTTGGGTATTACAATCAATTTAATCAAATAATGAATTATTATCTATAAGTAACAAAAACAATAACAAAATAAATCATGCTTTTAAAAATTAAAAAAAGTTAAACTTTAGGGGTATATATTAAACGAGAATCGGTGCCCATAGGGCACTTTTAAGATCCAAATCTATATTTGTCTATATCTTCTATATATCTTTAAAACTTAAGTTTCATCAAATAAATATTAGTATTAATAATAATAATAATAATAATAATAATAATAATAATAATAGTAATAATAATAATAATAATAATAATAATAATAATAATAATAATAATAATAATAATAATAATAATAATAATAATAATAATAATAATAATAATAATAATAATAATAAATTTTATAATTATGTTTAATATAAATATAAGATAATTAAATGTAGTGTAAGTATACTAATTATAAATTAATAACTACAAAACATGATTTTCTCAATATATTTCATATAAATATATAATATTTTATAATAATATTTAAAAATTGAGTTTCATGCACTAAACTTTTTTATTAGTGAAAACAATGGTTTAAACATATATTTTATAAATATTTTTTATATAACTATATAATAAAAAGAATTAAATGTACTTAAAATTATTGTTCAAAATTAAGCTTTTTGATGTAATAGGTTCTTCTAGAAATTATATTTTTATTTATATATATATCTATATCTTTATATCTTTAAAACTTGAGCTTCATAAAATAAATGTTAGTATTTATAACTATAAAATAATGATTATAATACATATTTTACAAATATGTTTATAAATATTGTGTAAGTATTAATGATTATAAATTAATAACTATAAAACATAAATATATAATATGTATTCTATATTTCTTTAAAATATGAGTTTCATGAAATAAATGTTACTCCCTCTGTCCCAAAATATAAGTCCACTTTACTACTTTTTGTTGTCCCAAAATTAATGTCCACTTTTAGTTTCAACCAATCAAAATGCTTCTAAGTAGGTGACAATAAATTTTTATTGGTTTATATTGTAAGGCCCCACTTTTCTTAAACTTTGTAAAATATAAAAGTGTACATATAATTTGAGACGGAGTGAGTAGTATTTATGACAATAAATTAATGATTATAATATATATGTTTTATATAAATATATAATAATTAAATGTAGTGTAAGTATTAATGATTATAAAAAATTTACCATAAAATATTATTTTGTCAATATATTTTACATCTATAATCTTCTATAATATTATAAAAAATTGAGTTTCGTGCAATAAAATTATGTATTAGTGAAAATAACGTTTGTAACATATATTTTATAAATATGTTTTAGATATCTATATAACAAAAAGAATTTAAATGTACTTGTAAATAGTGGGTTCGAAATTAAGATTTTTAATATAATAGATTCTTCTAAACCACAAACTATATTCAGGCTAAATTGAGAGCAGCTTGAGGACAATCCTGACGCAAGTAGTTAGCCACAAAAGCATCGACGGGTTCACGCTTATATGGTGGTGGAATAAAGTTCAAAAGCTTTAGATTTTTGAATGAGCATTTTTCTTGAATCATCAAGTTATGAGATGAGGAGAGAATCTATAAGCCAAAGATAATTTTATTATTACTACGAAGAGATAAAACCTTCTCAACGAAAAGATCAAAAGCAGCAAAGCCAAAAGAATCGAGATTGAGAGCAGGAATCATTTTTCAAACATTTTCCTAATGTTTTGATAAGATTGATGTTTGAACTGCTAATTTAGTGTAGACAAAAGAAAGTATAAAGACTATAAGGACGTTTGGTAACAGACTGAATCTGTCTTCTTGATCGCCAGAGGTGCTTGCTCCAACCATTCATTTCATTTTTGTTTGATGAGGAGATGATGAAAGGAAGTATGCAGGAAGTGATGTCTGTATGAATATGAACTTTGTTGACACTTGTACCTTTGAGGTTTTACATTGACACTTGTTTTGTTTTTTGCCTTTTTTTTATCATTTATTTGGATTTAATTTATTATTTTACTTAAGTTGACTTTAAGTTGAAACTATTAATAAGTCATTTAATTCATATTAGATTACAGTGATAATATTACCTATTTTGAAAAAAAAAATAATAAGAAATTGAAAACATATCAGATTAAAGAGATAATATTTCAAGCTAGTATAGGAATAAATAAAAGAAATGCTAACCATATATTATACTATATTTTTTCCTTGGCCCTTACAATAATAATTTAAATTTAAAATACAACTACTAAGAAACTCTACATTCTTTTTCTCTTATATGTTGGGTATGTTTGGCATACTAGATTATTAGGAGATCATGCTTAACTTTTGAAAAAATAAGCTCCTTAAAATATAAGCTTTGTTTGGCACACAAACTTATTAGAGATTATAAATAAATAATCTTTCATAATCTATGAAAATCAAATGCTACTTCATCTAGCCTATAAAAATAATCTCTTGTTCCATCTTCATCTACAGCTTAATCTCGAGTTCCAACAACGATTACTTTTGCAAAAAAAAAAAAAAAAAAAAAAAAAAAAAAGAAAAAAAAAACCGTCGAGAGAGTGATTTGCTTATAAAAATATACAAATTAGTTAGTGGTTATTGGTGGTAATGTTTAGACACTGTATAATAAGAACATCTAGCAAAGAACTCAAGTATTCGGTGTTTACATCAAGTTCTAAGTTCTAAGTTCTAACAATGAAAGACTCGTCAAGAAGATAACATTTAAAAAACCATAGATAGATTCTAGAAGAAAGACAAATATATATATATATATATATATATATATATATATATATATATATATATATATATATATATATATATATATATATATATATATATATATATATCTTAAAACAGAGAAATAGTAATTTCATTAACATGTTAATTATTCAAATCATATCTTATAAATATAAAAAGATTCGTTCCTCACTATTTAATGTTAAGTTGTAATGCTATGAAAATTTATTTCACCTAGGTAAAGAAAGGGGATGATTCAGACATTTATTTGGGCGAATTAAATGTAACACTCAAGAATCCTAACCATCTTCTATAATATCAATTGTTGTTACAGTTTTAGAAAAATCAAAAGACTTTTTAATTAGTGATGTTAAGTTTTAAAGAAAATCAAAGGACTCTTTAATCAATGTTTACATTTGCTTATTAATTGATCAGGAGCCTACAAAAAACAACCGAATAAACCTCTGTTTATACCATCATCAATCCAAACCAAAACGAAAAGGAAAGAAACAATAAAATAGACTGTGAAGTAGATCTCCCATCTCCATCACCAATATCATATACTATATATCCTAATCCCATCCTCCTCAGCTCACAATCTATACTAAACACAAACAAAACTCGAAAAACAAACAGAAAGATCTCAATCAATTCACTTTTTGTTACAATCTTTAAAGAATTGTTTGTGTGTGAACCAAACCCATCATAGATCTATAAGAAGAAATACTTCTTATTAAATATTTGAAACTTAAAGGAAAGATCAAAACAAAAGTGTTTCAATCTTTCTATCATTCAGTATAAAAAATAAGAAACGAAAAACACGAAACCTACCCGAGACCCGAATAGGATCTTGAAGCCAAACCTGTCAACGAATCATGAATAAAAGAGAATTATCAAAGGTTTAACGTTTTGTGTGTTTTGTCTTTGATCTTCAAAGAACATAAGAGAAGATTTGTTTTGTGATAGACGGTTGTAGTGAGGATGAAAGGGACTATTTGAGATTAGTTTTTGGTTGGTGGCTGCAAAAGAAAAGATTAGGGTAAACAAGTGACTGCAAGTGTGTGTGAGACCATGTTTATCACTAATTTATCACAACCGAATCATTCATTAAAATATTGTTTTCTTATTCATCCACCTTTATGAACAATCTCAATTTTTTTTTTATCATTTATCAACAATCCAACCTAAAATATAATATTATTTCTTTTATATTTAATTTAATTACTTAGAAAAATGCATAGCCATTCATGTTATGACATTTGGCAAATTGAATCAGAAAAATAAGTGTCACCAAGTGACCATTTCATTGCATTCTCTCTCCAAATTTTGTATTGTTAGCCTTAAAAGTGAAGCCATTATCGGGAATTGCATTAGTCTACTATTTACACATACGCAGGGACTAGTTTAATGAATAGTGCTAAGTTAGGCATGTAACTTAGTATAAATACCCTCCTAGTAGCAACTAGGAGGATTGGAAGTCTCACTATAATATTCACAAGGTGTGTGTTAGTTCTTTCTCTCTCTAAACAATACACACATCTTCCTATTCTTTAATCTAATATTACCATTAAACTTTATAGTTAAAATAGTTGAACAAGTTGTTAAATAGTAAAAGAAAATGAAAATTGATGTTATTACATGTGGAATAAAAATACATCTTTTTAACAAATACCTAACATTACGCAACGAAAAATTGGATACAACCCGTGTGCATCGCACGGGTCTGAATGACTCGTATATATTAAAAAAAGAGCCAAAATATGAAATTTGTAACTTTACAGTACTTGATTGATGTCGAAAATAGTCTCTAAAAAACCTGAGGGCAACCGATATATATCTATTATGTCATGAAGACTGCAAACTATACACAACAAAATCAAGCATCCTTGCATCATTGATGAGTACCTTTTATCACCTATACAGAAAATAAAAAAACATAAGAGGGCATAACTTTCATGTTGATAAACAAACATGAATTGATGGAGAACTAACTAACATGCCAAGGCAACGACTTAAAAACAGCTTGAGGATAAACTTTGAGCAAGTCAGCAGCCACGAAAGAATAAACATTAGCTTCATGCAATTTTTTCTTTGACGCAAAGAGGTTCAACACTTTTAGATTATCAAATTGGAAATGTTCTTTAACAAGCACATCATGGGATCGGGAGAGAAGCTTCAAGTAAAAAAGATATACAACAAAAATGAGACATAAGAAATCCACGTCTTTAACAAAAACTCAAAAACCAATAGTATGAGAACATTGATTAGTTTTATCGTAGCTTGCATATGAACAATATAAATATATATAAGCAGCTTCGAGCCAAAAATATAACCTGACCTTAAGATTAAAAATAAGAAAACTATAGAAACAAATAAAAAAACACGTAAACTTTACAATGACATATTAAAGTGGATGCATAGCTGATGCATTGTGTTTTTGTGCAAAACAATTTATATCAAAATATCAACAAACGTGTGGTCAATGTTATCGTGAGACAACAAGACGTGGAGAAATACGAGTAAACCTTTTAGGAAAAAGATTATCTCGTAAACTCGTGAAAGTGATATTAAATTGTGAGACCGGGAAGTGATTTCCCGGGTTGTACCCCAACGAGGTGTGAATGAAAAGCTTCGTGAAAAGATCGAGATTAAAATCTTGTATGTTTGGTTGTGAAAGATTATTTGGTTTTGTAATACGTTAAATTAACGGAAATTAAAGATTAACGAACGAGAATGAAAATAAAATAACCTAAGGGGAAACAAAAGGCAATTGGCAAACTAGGGGAAATCCTAAAACACTACGGGAATCAAAATTAGGTATCGGAAATCCTAAAATGTTATCTAGATTTAAAAACGCAAATGTTAATAAAAAATTACGCGAATGCGCAAATGAAAAAGTGAATTTAATGCTACGGTAATCCTACGGGTGTAAAAATCATTTTTCTATGATTCTAATGGTGAAAGTAAATTTTTGGAAAAAGAAAAATATTTTGTTAGAATTTTCTATTTTTTATTACGAATTAAAAACTAAAATAATTAAATAAAGCCTAGAAAAATAGTAACACTATTGAGAAAATGATGAAAATTTTTATATAAGTTTACTATCTATTAAGGAAGCTGGGAAAAATAAAAAAAATTGAAAAAGCAGTTACCAATAAGCATAAATAAGCAGATTATATATAAGTTGTGATGCTAATATTCAAATTAAACTAAGAATGCTATAAGTGCTAAGCTAACCAAAGTATCACAACAAAATCAACTAGCTCAGTTGGGTGTAGTCTGTTTGGTGTCTGCTTGTGTATCAAGAGGTCCCTAGTTCGAACCTGAGCAACCCTAACTTTTTGCAAATATTTTTTTTCTTTAATTTCTCTTCTTGCAAAACACTTTAACAATGATTTACACCAACTTTTGCAAACCAACCTTTGAGAAAATGTTTTAAATTAACTTATGTAAATTGAAAAGTTGCCACAGATCCAAGTTGTGAGTTCAAGAGAACTTTGGGCATAAAATGACTTAAACAAATAAGAGGACAAACATAACAGAGGAACAAATCAACAAGCACAACAACATGTAAACAACAACAACAATATTTAACATCCAAAATCAGCCAGAGGCATAATCAACAAGCTCAACTGTACTAGAACAAAAAGCCTCAGCAGCAGTCACAGAAAAGAGGGCCAAATGAGAGCTTAAAATAAGCAGTAAGATAAGCATTAAGGGAAAACTAAAAGCATAAGCTCGAAGACAGCCTAGGTGAGGTCCCAAATCAACAAAAGTCAAGGTTAATGGTCAAGGAGTGACCAAGTTATGGGTCCAAGAGAAATGGGTCAAACTGGGGTCTGAGGGTGCAGGGCAGTCACCAGGCCAAAGTGGTCACTTTGGACTCAAGTTTGAATGAACAAATGGATTTAAAATCCAAATTTTCTTTTTGAAAATGATAAACAAGGTGCCAATGTTTCCAAAACAACAAGAATTTTATAATTTCAACAAGAATTGAACCTTACACAATGGATTGAAATCTGTCCCATTTTTTGAGTTTGCAACATTTGACTTTTGTTGATTGAACACAAGTTGACTTTGGTGAAGTTAAACTGAGCCTAGGTGATTGATTAATGTTTATTTAGCCTAAGTGAAGTTAAAACAAGCAACCTTAACAAATTCTAAGCCAATTGAGAGCTTATGCACACTCAAGGATCAAACAGTTAAGCTGTTTAGAGGCTCTCATATGAAATTTAACTTTTTCTTGAAAGATAATCAAAATAAGTCTTCCTACTGAACTAATTAGACCCTGGGTGTGATAAATAAACAACTTGAGCCTCAAATATCAACAACTACAAGGTGTGATCAGTTGTGCCAAACACCCCTTCAACTTAATGCTAATACTACAACCTTGAAATTTAAACTATACCTAACTGTTATTAAACCTAAAACAGATTAAGTAGATACTAATTAAGCCATTTGATCACAAATTACGCACAAGAAACAACATGAACAAGGACAAGCAGTCTACACTAGTGTAAGACAGTGAACTTGAAATTTCTTTAAATATTAATAAGCAATTTAGGAAACTACCACAACTGATCAAGTAAGCTATAAATTCAATATAATAAATAAGAACAAACATTAAACAGACAAGCTCATAAGGTCTACACTACTGAATTCTAATATGCAGTTGAAAGCTAAAAGTAAGAAGCTAGGAACTCACAAATTCCAATCCCTAACTGAAATAGGGAGCATTCACAACCCAAAGCCTATCTTAGATAGGCTCATAACCATTTCTGGAACACAAATCACCACTGAATTACCCATTTAATCTTCACACACCACCACAGTTGACTTTAGTTGACCAAGAGTTTTTTTAACCAAATTTAGCTACAAGTGGAGTTGTACACTGACTTTAAGTTATTAAGAAACTTATATGAGCTTAGGAAGTAGATTGAAATAATTATAAGCTCAAACAACACTATTTGCAAAATACTTAGAATGAAACTTAAACTGAAATTTAAATAATTATTGAAATTGAAAACTGAAAACTTATATTAAACTTGAGAAAGACATTACAATTTAAATTGAAACTAAATTAAAACCTACATGCCTCACAAGGCTTACAATTCGACCTATTTATACTAGAATGAGAAAATAAAGCTTCTTTCTTAGTTCTGCTTCTTTCGTGAGATAAAACAGCCTGGAAAGTTATCTTGTGCTTCTTGGAATTAAATCCCACCATTGGATTAAAGTAAATACCATCTCAGCCCTTAAATTCAGATTTGGCGCCAAGTTGTTGTAGAGGATTGCCAGCGTGGCAGTGGTAGGTATGGGGTTGTGAGGGTTTGGGGGATGTGAAAGTGGGGAATACTTTTGAGGTCTTGGGGAAGGGGGAAGGTGTGTTGCAGAGGTGATGGAGGGTGGTTTGTTTACTGGGTAAAACGGGGAGAGGTGGAAGAAGGAGGGTTGGGAGTTTGACCAAGTCAACTGATACGTTTTATTAATAAAACGTAAAACAGGTTTTTGTGTTGGGCTTGGGAGGACATTGGGCCAAGGGATTTATTGTGGATCAGGTTTGGTTGGGTTTAAGTTTGGTTTTGGATTTCTTAATATCAAAGGTCCGTTTGGTTTTATTAATCACAAGGACTTTTGATGTAAATTCTGATATCTGAGGGGTATTTCCTGCCACTTTCTCAAACTTCATCCAAGAGCCACTTTTGCCAAGTAATTATTTCCCAAGGTCGCTTTCATCATAAAAATTCTCGGGGACCATTAATGTCAATTTGCCAATCTTGAGGGACCAAAACTGTAATTTTCTAAAAATGCAATCCAAGGATTAATCATGTCATTTGAGGATTGTTGGAGGACTTTAATTGACTTTTCTTCATAAAATTCTCTCCAGGGACCATTTCTATCATTTCTTGAAAGTACAGGGACCAATAATGCCAAATGCGAAACTCCAGGAACCAAACTTGAACAT
Organism: Artemisia argyi; assembly: GCA_030686995.1. Classification (NCBI taxonomy): domain Eukaryota; kingdom Viridiplantae; phylum Streptophyta; class Magnoliopsida; order Asterales; family Asteraceae; genus Artemisia; species Artemisia argyi. The sequence continues at coordinate 158,141,302 of CM060708.1, forward strand.
TTTTGAAAACTTTTTACCCAAAGATCAATTTTGATAACTTTTGATTTTTAAGAACTTGGGTTGACTTTTCTTTCAAAATAAATGCTCAGGGACTAGTTTTGTCAAATTTTAAAAGTTGGGGGACTAAATCTGCCAATTATGCAAACTTTGTTCGTTTTTCGTCTGTTTTCAATCATTTTGCATATGAAACATGTAAAACAGGATCTTTGGGATATTTCCTGTATTTTGATGCGTTTTTGAGTGTTTTTAAACGTTTTTGCAGTTCGGATTGACCAAAAATGATGAGTATTTACACACTCATCAATAGCAGTACCTCAGCAGTCGATGGGGACATATGAATGTATATAGCATGTCTTAGGCCCCGAAGCACAGTGATGAGACTGAGCTTCTCCTGCTGGATATAAGGATTGTGAACCAAATCCCTAGCAAAAGTGTCAATATGTGCGGTGTCTAGAACAGGAAGCTCAAAAGCCTCGAATGACATTGGCAAAAGACGTTTTAGCTCAAATTACACTAGGTTTGGAGTCAAAAGCACCAGTTTCTTATAAGTAATCAGTTCATCACAACACAATGATATTGTCAATCTAGACAACTGAGTACCAATCACTTCAAGACCTTCTAAATCAGATGACAACAGACAATTCACCAAAACCAAATCGCCCAAATTGGGTAAACTCGAAAAAGGTTCGGAGTTAACTATCTTAATCCCTTCAAGTCTCAAATTAACCAACCCATTAAAATTGGAACACTTACCAAAACGTAGCCATCCTTTTAAGGTCAAACTAATCAACAAATCACTCGATTTGTTACATGGAATCGTATAGAGACAGCATCCGAAAACGTCAATTCTTAAATTACGGACACCATGCAACAAAGCATAGTCAAAAGCCCTAGGCCACTATATGATAACAAGTAACTTTAAGATTCACACTATCAACCTTTATTAAACCATCACGACCAGCTAAAACATTATCAATGAATATTTCGAATTTATATCTGTATTCAAAACCAAGAGAATCCAAATTGATAACAGGAATTAACGTCCAAAGATTTACCCAACATTTCAATAAGACTGAACATTGAACCACTAATTTAGTATCAATATAAAAGAGTATGCATATTAAGAGAGCACCTGGCAATAAACTTAGGCTTGCTATCGCTTTTAGCTTCATGTTTGTTCAATAAGCGAATAGAAGGTGCATGAATGAATTTATGGACACCCTTTTGGGCTCAACAACACAAGTAAAGTTTTATAGTGGCTTGAGATATATAAATCACACTCAATCCACATTCTAGAAACCTGATTTTGAGCTCAAAATTAGTGGGCTTAAACGTGGTGGCTGGATTAGACGCGCCATGGATTAAGATTTGCAAAACAAACTTCATATAGAAGTATCAAGTATGGGTCTTGGCTAGTTTTCCTATAGATTTGCTTAGTTAACCAGTAGGAAATTATGGATAGTATAATAGAAGTATTAACTCGTCAATTAACCTCGTGTACATTAGGCGTCATTATGAGTCCCTGATTAAAAGTTAAAAAGCTTATAGAAAAGAAAACAAATAAACAACATAGCAAATTTGAACGCTAGATGTCGTTTAGCTCAGTTGTATTCAGTATATTAAACAACTGGCATGTCCCGAGTGCATACTTACAAGAATATACAAACTTTTTCCAAAAAAATATTAAATGCTGAATAGCACCAATATTGTATATCTAAACATTTCGTGAAGTTACGACGGCATTTAGCGGATATAATTAAAATTAGAGTAAATTGCAAAAACCATCCTTGTGGTTTGTCAAATTTGACAGTAATCATAAATGTCAGAAACTATTGGGAAGTATTATCCCTGAGAGGTTAAATGTTTGACAAAAATAATCCTTATTGGGGATGATTTTTGCAAAAAGTTTAACAAGAATCATCTCTCTAGGATGCAAAGTGCCAGACATTTGACCTTTGAAGGATGATACCTGCCAATAGTTTTTGACATGGATGATTAGTGTTTTTAACAGGGATGATTGGTGCCAAATTTGACAAACAACAAGGTTGGTTTTTGCGGTTGATTCTTAAAATTAAAGTTGACAATAAATATAGGAGATTGCAAAATAAGTAAGTAAATACAAGTTGGTTGGATACTTGCATGTTTGTGTACCTAGGTGAAGTTAACGACGGCGTTTGTGTATCTATACATTAGGTGAAGTTAACGAAGACGTTTAGTGGATGTAACTAAAATTAAGGTCGATAACAAATATAGGAGATTGAAAAATAAGTAACAAAATACAAGTTGGCCAAGTGGTTGGTACTTACATGTTTGGCCTCTAGACACAGGTTCGAGACCTTCGGTTACCATTTGTTTATTGTTTCATCAAAAAAGGTTTAGTTTTGGAAGAGCACGGTACTAGATTGGTACTAAACGTGTATTGAATTGGTGGTATCGTTTTTTTCGAGCATGAAAATGGGGTTCCGGTATCGTATCCGGACTGGTACCGGGAAATCGGTACCTAGCCGGTTCTTCCCCTTTTTTGTTAAAACAAAAAAGAATTAAGATTTAATGCTAGTAACTTTCTGTGACAATTGTGTCGTCTCTCTAAAAAAATCAATATATGCGAATTAGATACAAAATAAACTAATGTGACATACACATGCTAACATATGCGAATTAGTTATAATAATGATTGATGATGTTGACATAAATAATGTCTAAAAACATTATTAACATATTATCAATATCTCTATGTTTTGATTATTACAAAACATAAACTCATTGAACTAAAATTTATGACATAAACAAGTATTTAGTGATTAACATTCTCTTTACATCCAAATCACTTAAGGTATGAATAAACAAAGTGTTTATTGCAATCTATGATCAAAGGGGTATTTAATTAATCATTACAAAGTTTATTTAATTATATAAGCATATTATATATTTTTGAAAAACACTTTTGGTAATAAAGAAAAATGTTTTATTTATACTAAATATATGAATTCAAATTTTTAACCAAAATCAGTTAGTTTTTCACCAAATAAACTTTCCCCACTAAAAGACAAAGATTCTGGCCGTTATAGTTGGGCGCCCCCTTAAATATAAGGGGCGGTCCCCTTAAAATTAAGGGGACCGGACATGATTTAAGGGGACCGGCACGCTCCAGTTGTCAGAAATCTTTGCCTATAAATACCACCTTAAATCTGGAATTTTTCCCCACCTTTTGCACTCCAAAACTTTTTGTTCTAGATCTCAATTTCCATTCTCTTAATCCTTTGATCATACATTCATAAATCTTTGTTTCAAAGTGATCCAAACATCATCCTCTCTAGTGCAAGAGAAGAATACTTCTATCCCTCAAGACAAGAAGTATTACAACTTGTTGTGATCTCCACATCCAAGTTGTTAGAGCATTATCCATTGTATCTATCTCTTTGTGAAATTAGTTGTGAATTTTTGATAGAAGATAGTTTAGCTAGGTATATATATAGTGTGATTGGTTAGTAGTTAGTTGTGAAGGAGAAGAGTTAGGAAGTAGATTGGTGTGAAGAAAATTGATGTGAAGAAGATTGATGTGAAGAAGATAGGTGTGAAGAAAATTGGTGGGAAGTATATAGGTGTGAAGTAGTGTTGTGATTAAGTAGTGACTAGGTGTGAAGAAGTTGTGTAGAAGGTGTGAATAAGTTGTGACGTAGTTGTGGTGTGTACATTGGTGTGTAAGGTTTTCTCCGCCATAAGGGAGCTTGTTGACATAGTGAAGGAAACTCTCGAGTTAGGTGCTCGGGGAGTGGAGTAGGGCAAGGAAGGTGACCTTGTAGCCGAACCACTATAAATCTCTTGTCTCGCGGTTCGATCTTTCCATCTCTCATTTATTTCTTTACTTACATTATTATTGCTTTATCGTACATATTTATTGTTGTTCATATTGTGCATGACTTGATATCACATAGTATCGAATCTAAATTTTTGAAAACAAAGAAAACTTTCAAAACAATCTTTTGTAACAAATTAAAAAGACGTAAAACTATTCAACCCCCCTTCTAGTTTTCCACAATTGGTATCAAGAGCCACGTCTAGCAAGATTTTTAAAATATATTGTATTTTAAAACTTGTAACGATCTATGGAATCTTTAAAATATTTAGAAGAACAATCTATGCAAAGACCACCACTATTTGAAAGTGATGGATTTTTATATTGGAAAAATAGATTCGAAACTTATGTGAAATCAAAAGATCTTGATCTTTGTCATGTCATTACCTTTGGTGATTTTCCCCCTATTCAATATAATTTTGAAACTAAAATGGATGAAATTGTATATTTTGAAAAACAAAACGATGATTTGAAAAAGAAACTAGAAAAAAATAATGATGCCAAAATGGTTATTTATAATGCGTTACCACGCAAAGAATATGAAAGAATTTTTATGTGTAAAACCGCAAAAGAAATTTGGGATTATCTACTTATTACCCACCAAGGTAATAGTCAAGTCAAAGATAATAAAATAGATCTTCTTGTACAACAATATGAACAATTTACGATTCCGGAAGAGGAATCAATTGATAATGCTTTTGCTAAATTTAACACTATTATCGCAAGTTTAAAAGCACTTGATGAGACATTTTCTAGTAAAAATTGTGTTAGGAAATTTCTTAGGGCATTGCATCCAAAATGGCGAGCTAAGGTCACGGCAATTGAAGAGTCAAAGAATTTGATGACGTTATCACTTGATGAACTTATTGGCAACTTGAAGGTCCATGAAGAAATTATAAGAAGAGATTCGGAAACGGTCAAAGTCAAGAAAGAACAAACCAAATCTATTGCTCTAAAAGCCAAAAAGGAACCTAGTGACGATGATGACTCAAGTGACGAAAGTGAAGACGAAGAATATGCAATGGCCGTAAGAGAATTCAAGAAATTCTTCAAGAGACGAGGAAGATTCACTAGATGACCACGAGACGAAAGAAAACCGTTCCAAAGAAATAGAAGTGATAACAACGGGAAAAGAAAGTGCTTTAGATGTGGAAGTCCAAATCATCTCATTGGCAAATGTCTAAAGCCGCCGGGTTATGAAAATCAAGGCGCCTTTGTTAGTGGAACATGGAGTGATAGTGACAAAGAAGAAGTGGAAAAACCAAGAGACGAAAAGTGCTTTGTGGCAAAAGGAACCGACGAAATATGTTTAGGAATTGACTTGGAGCCTGACGAATGGATCAAGGATAGCGGATGTTCGAGGCACATGACGGGGAACCGCAAGCTATTTTATACGTACAAGGCATACAATGGAGGTAACGTTATTTTCGGTAGTGACTTACGTGGAAAAATTATTGGCAAAGGTACGATTTCTCAAGACTCACTTACTATTGAAAATGTAGAGCATGTAGATAATTTAACATATAACTTGCTTAGTATAGGACAAATATGCGATAATAAATGTAGAGTTACCTTTATCGAAGAGGATAGCGAAATAGTTGAGAATGGAAAAATTATAGGTAGAGGAATTAGGAAAGGAGGCATATATGTTATGAAACTAGGAAATAAACCTGAGGATAGGATATGCCTAACGACCCTAGACGAAAACTCCACATGGTGGCATAGGAGATTAGGACATGCTAACATGCAACAAATACAATCTTTGGCCTCTAAAGAACTAGTTAGAAACTTGCCTAATCTAAAATATGACAAGCATTTTTGTGACGCATGTAAAATTGGAAAACAAGTTCATGCTAGTCACAAAGCTAAGAATATAGTATCCACTACTAGGTGCCTAGAATTATTACATATGGATCTTTTTGGTCCATCCGCTGTGCGGAGCTATGGAGGAAACAAATATACCTTAGTAATAGTAGATGACTACTCACGATACACGTGGACTAGGTTTTTAAGTGACAAGACCCAAGCCTTTGAAAAATTCGAAATATTTAGTAAAATGATTCAAAATAAATTAGGATGCACAATAGTAGCCATTAGGACGGACCATGGTAGGGAATTTGACAATGAAGTACAATTCGGAAAATATTGTGATTTAAATGGAATATCTCACAATTTCTCCGCTCCTCGTACTCCTCAATCAAATGGCGTAGTAAAAGATGAAAGTTGGGTTATTGCTATGCAAGAAGAATTAAATCAATTTAAGGCAAATGATGTTTGGGAATTAGTCCCAAATCCAATGAATATGACCATCATAGGAACTAAATGGGTGTATAGGAATAAGTTAGATGAAAATGGAATAGTGTAACACCCCCAATTCATGGTTGCAGCGGAATTCAAACTGGGTGTTACTCGACGGCACAATAGTCACAATAATAGAAAACGAACTCCAATTGAGTCGTTTTAAAAGATTTATCATTCAAATTGTATAAATATCAGAGATTACAAAATGAGGTCCCAATTGGTTCCATGTTTACAAATCACATTAAGTGAGTTTTCGAATGATAATAAAATTTATAGCCCTCTTGAGTATCCGTGCCATTCCGTGCCATCCTTGATCGTCATGAACCTGAAATACATGCTTGAGAGGTCAACACAAAGGTTGAGTGATATTCATAGAGTTTGTTAAATCGTTTGAACACAATATGTTGGTAGTGTGAGTTATAGGCTCACACCAATGTTTGGAAAACAAAACAGGTAGGCTACGTTATTATACGCCCGGAACAGTTATTATACACTAAGCTTATGACACCATAACGTTAACGTGTACCAATATCGATCGACAGATTTATCCCGGTAGGTACTTTGCTAACATACCTAAATCTCAAATATTAATGCATTTGTTTGAACTTAGTCAATACAAATGGGATTCGTCAATCCCAATAGGCCTATTCACAATATTTGCGCTCACTATTGCTAGTGATTAAATGGTTCATAATAAGGGATCTCGGTTTAACAAGGTTGGTACTTAGTGATAATAAAACAATCAGGCAAGCATACAATTTAGAAACATTGTGCTCGGTTAAAATAGCATGTATTCCCCCCAAGGGTTTGTAAAACAATTAAGTAATGGAAAATGGGGCTATGAACTCACCTTAAGTAAGATAGCAAGTAATGAATGTAACGGTTGAATCGTGAAGGTTTCTACGAGCAACCTATAATAATCGTTGTAACTTAGGTTTGGAATAATGTCTAAGGAAACATAAACACGCCAATATATATCTTGCACTTAGTCCATGATGTGGTATGATGTATAGTATAAGTCTTTGAAAGAAAAATTCATGAAACATGTATGTTTTGGTATATCGTTTACTACCGTTCGGGCCGACATAATTCAGAAGTCATGTTAGTAAGCGTTCGAGGAGCCAGGACACTTTAATTCGTAAATCCACAACTCAACTCGACGGCTTACATAATGAACTCCTCACATGAGGCTCCCTACTATTGTAGTAGTTGATGAAATATATAGATATAAGTTTTGATCCGAAAAGTTACATGTCCGTTATTTGAATAAACTTAGGAAAGTTTATTAGTACATGAAGATTGTTATTAGGGTATGTTTCATATAACTTGTATGACCATTTTTCTCTTGGTAATATCTCATGGTTTCCTTTTAGGTGAAGTAGATCCAAATTGCTTGTTCATGTTATCGCCTAATTCATTGTTTCATGTTTACGCCTATGTAAGTTGGTATGGTCATTTCGTCATGGCCTAGCCATGACCTTTGGTCATTGTTCCATGGTCTTGAGACTCAACCTTGGCTCTAGCCATGGTTGTGTCTTGATTCTAGGTCATAAGACCCCTTTGGTCTTCATAAACCATAACTTATATGTAATGACTTTGGTCTAAAAATGGGCTGTTTAGAATTTGAAGAAATTTATCACTCGGAAAGCGTTTTTAGGTCTCGAGCTTCTTTCTTCCTGAACGAAAACGTCGTTCTGGACAACTTTCGTGTTTTAACTTTTTGATGAATCGGACCAGAAGTGGGACTTTCAAAACCCAAATTTGATCAGAATGGTATTTGGCAGTTTGCCGAAAAGTTTTGGTAACTTCAAATGGGCATAACTTTTGACTCGTATACTCGTTTTAGGTGGTTCAAATTGCTATGGTTTCCTTGTTAAGTCCTATACTGTAATATGTAATGATCCAATATCATAATTTTACCATTTTGGTCGTGGTTTTCCAAGAAAGTCACTAGTTTGCTTGTTATAGTAACTTGTCTTATCAATCATGTACAATAACTTGTTTTACTCACTTTTATACATCATGGACATGAATACAAGACATAATATAGCACAAATAATATGTAAATAACATGAATATGATTATTTAACAAGAATCATGTTAGGGTTTGGCTTACAACTTTTGGCTTTCAAAGATGAAAGGAAAGTAGCAAGTAAGGAAAAGAACATTGATAGACTTGCTTCAACCCTTTTTCACTTCATGCAACCTTTCTACCCTTGGTATTCTTGAAAGAGATGTAATGAAAGTTGAGGTGTATTGAGTGGATTTAAACTCAAGAGAAAACACCAAGTATGTTAAGGTTTGGAAGAGTTTTGGTAACCTAAGATCAACTAGGGTTTCTACCTTGAAGAAACACTTGATCCTTGCTAGAACTTTGAAGGAAATAAGCTAAGTGTGAAGTGGTTATGGTGTTGGAGGTGCACGGCAATAAGGAAGGGGGGAGGGAGTATTTATAGTCCAAATGAGGAGGTTAGGAAGCTTACTAGGAAAGTGTTACAACTTGGTGACCAAGTTGTAAATAAGTGTTGATTTAAGGGTAAATTCATGAGATGAAGCCACATGGGTGTGACTCCCCCCTCCTAGGGCGGTTCATGAGTCTTGGAGAGCAAGGGTTAGACTTTTGGTGATCTTATCCAAGATTATGGAGCTAGTTCCGACTCCGTAAATTGCTAACCGTAAGTTGTTACGTCACAAAACGTAAAACCGGGTATCGTAAAAATACGAAACTTGGAAGAATGGTTAAACATGTTATTATACTCCATAATAAAATATAAAATGAGTGGTAGGTTCTATCGGGTGCTAAAACCCTGCTAAAAACTGGAAACACGGGTCTAAAACGCGTAATACGTAAAACGTACGAATATTGCGTAAAATTGAGAAAAGTAAAATGTTACTTTTCTAATGTGATAAAAATGATTTAAAATGACTTATAATGTCTAGACTGGGCTCAGTCTAGTGTCGGTTGGTATTAAATGTCTTTTAGACATCAAACCGTAAGCCTAAAAATCACGAAATGACTTATAAAATCAAGGGATGATTTTTGGTCAATGGGGGAGGGAAAGAATATGTTGACTTTTTCTAATAAGTTGAAAACTCAAATCTTCTTAGAAACGCGTTTTGTGGTCTAACGGTTAATCGCCCATACGGTTAAGCGTGCTCATGCGAGAGTAGTACAGGCTTGGGTGACCTGCCGGGAAGTCTTTGGTCATGTTTTTCTCAGTCACGATTAATTCTCAAATAAATCATGAGTGTGTCAAACATTTTTCTGATGCGGGGTCACTTAACGCGGTCGAGTTTCGTTGTACGTAGAATTTCTGAATGACGTTTTACCCTAAAACGTGTAATTCCGTGTAATTCCTTAATAACTTTCACGAAAATGATCTGACGAATGTCAAACATTTAATTTGCCATGGAAATGATTTATCACTTGAGAATATCAAATAAAAATCAACTTTCGGGAAAATTTCGGAAAGAAATGAATAGTAAAAATGAATAGTAACATGAATAGTAAAAGTGAATAGTAAATTTTCCGGGAATAATAATTGACCTGAAATTGCGAATTGTTACAAATAGTAACTAGGAATAAAGCTAGGTTAGTTGCCCAAGGTTATAATCAACAAGAAGGAATTGATTATGACGAAAGTTATGCCCCCGTAGCTAGACTAGAATCTATTAGGATATTACTTGCTGATGAGTGCTCAAACACTCATCATTTTTGGTCTAATATGAACTGCAAAAACATACAAAAACACTCAGAAATGCATCAAAATACTGAAAATATTTCAAAATCGTGTTTTATATGTTTTAGATGCAAAATGAGCAAAAACAAATGAAAAACGCACAAAGTTTGCAAAATTGGCAGTTTCAGTCCCCCAACTTTCATAAAATGACAAAACTAGTCCCTGAATATTCAAAATATAGAAAATTATCACCAAAGGTCCTTTTGCAATCATAAGTTGTCATATTTTGTCCTTTGGTGAAAAATTGGAAAAGTTTTGGAAATTTACACTTTTGGTCCCTGGAGTTTCAAACTTTGACAGAATTGGTCCTTGGTGGGATATTTTTGGAAGGAAAATCAATTTTTGTCCTTGGAAAATCAAAATGTGTCAAAAATAATCCTTGGAATGTAAGATTGGTGAAATTACAATTTTAGTCCCCGGATTTTGAAAATTGACATAAATGGTCCCCGGGAATTTTGAAAAGTACAAAAATTGCAAAAATGGATTTTGGATATTTAAACTATGCAAGTTTGGTCCTTATAATAAACTTTGGGAAGTATCATTTTCAGTCCTCAAGTTTGCCAAAATTACAAAATTGGTCCTTATGGTGTTTTGTTAATAAACCAAACGGACCCTATTTTATTTATTATCCCATAATCCAATTCCAAAAGCCTGGTCCACCCAAATACACCCCAGCCCACTTCCTAAACCCCAAAGCCCAAACCTGAGCCCAAACCTAAAACTAATAACTCACCCCCGGTCAAAGGTCAGTCAAACCCCCAACACCAGCTACTGTTCACCATCCCCAACCCCACTTCCTCCATGATTTCTGCTTCCATGTTCCCCCCTATCACCAAAGTCTCACCTCCAATTAATACTCTTCTCCAACCCTCACCAAATCCCACTCAACTCTGCCAAATACCATTTCGCGCCAAAAATGTATTTGAACGGTGGGGATTGATTGAAGCAATCCAACGGCTGTGAAGGTGTGGGAAAGTCAAGAGAGACTCCAGGGTTTATAAAAAGAAAAGAAAAAAGAAGAGAAAGAGTAGTAGTTAGTATATAGTAGTTTAGTATAGGTTTATGTATGTCGAATAATTTATTTTTCTAATTTTCAATGCTTATCTTAGCTTAAAATTAATGTATTAAGTAATATCAGTGTAACCAAATGCTTTTTCAAGCTCTAATTTAAGTTTCTCAGTGCAATTTCAGTTCATGCTTTTTCTTTTTACTCAAAATCCTATTTTATCTTGAATGTTGGTTATAGTTGTTGTTTAGGGACAATTAAGCTCATATAAACTTACTTTTAAAGCTTTTGTAAGCTGTCATTAGTGATTTAGGCAGTTTTTAGTTTTAAATATAAAAAAAATAAATACTCAAAAAATTCAAATCAAATTGTCACACCCCCAAAATCGGGTCCAGCGGAAGCATACGTGTAGCTGGGGTGTAACTCAATTGGTATTACAACACAAGTTCAAAAATGGTTTTCACTTTACTTATTTAAAATAAAATCGTTTAACCAAAAATATTGAATTTGCATCGTTAAAAGTAGTGCGGAAGTAGGCCCTTAAAATAGTTTAAAACGGTCCCCATATAAATAATCAGAGTCTTCTATGACCATGCCATGCCCTGCCAAAACCTCCAGTAGCGTGCCATAGGTTAAAACCTGAAAATACATGCTAAAGTGTCAACACGAGGTTGGTGAGTTCATAGGGTTTGTTTAACAAATAAAGTATATGGAAAAATGATCACACAGCAAAGGCATCGTAAATCCACTCAGTTACAAGTCCCGCCATAAGAGACTTGTAACCTGTGTGTTTACAACCCACTGCCAAATAGTTGCATGTTTAGTAGTCAAGTACACGTGGTCAATATAGTTTACAATAAGGGCACATAGTACAACATAAGTCAAGGCCGCTCCGAACAAGGGAGACTTGAAGTCACTCCGCCACCTAGGCAAAGAATTATTAGTCACTCCACCGACTTGGTGAAGAATTATTAGTCACTTCCACCATGGCGAGAATTATTAAGGATGCTCTGAACAGGAGAGACTTTATAGTGTTGCTCCGAACAAAGGAGACTTAGCACGCTCCACCAATAAGGTGAGACTTTAGGGTTAAGAACGCTCCACCAATAAGGTGAGACTTTAGGTCATAGTACATACGGTACATTAAGTTCAAAAGTTCAAGTCGAGTTCAAGAGTTCAAAACAAGTTATAAGGTCAAATGAGTTCAAAGAGTCAAGTAGTAATTTATGTAAAAACGAGCATGTATTCTCCCCCAAAACGTTAACAAAACAATTTAAAAGAATAGGGGCTATGACTCACCTGGTACGATAGCTACGATGATAAAGTGGATACACAGAAATGAGGTTCGATCTCTAACCGCAACCTAATATGAATGATAGTGACCTACTTAGATCATGAAAGGATGAAGAGAATATGCATGCACATGATACCTATACCACTCGTAACTTGGAAATAATAGTTATAGTCAAAGTAAAGTATTTTCCATACTTAGGAAAAATAAGTCCAACTAGAATAATAAAAACTTGTCGTAATATATCGTATATAAAAACGTTAGTGTTATATTCCTCGTTTTGAAAACCTTAAGATATCGTCTAGTAGCCGCATAAATAAACCTTGGGTCGTACGTATTTCGTTAGTTAAAAATAAACTCCTTGAATAAGAAATCTAGAAAATATCTCATTTAGTACGTAGTTATATTATTTTCTAGTAGTGACTAAATATATATATAGTTTGACGATTTTAAAACATGTATAACTTAGTCGTTTTAAGCTCATTTTACTCATTCTTTATATCCACGGATTCGTTTTAGTATATACTAATATATTTTTGATAGTTTGGCTCCTCTAGGTTACGTCTAACGCCTCTATTTGTCCAACGAAAATCGTCCAACAACATGCAGTTTTTTAGAAAACTAGTGTTCGTCGTTAAATTTACAAAAATCATATCTCCTTCGTTATTAACTCGTTTTTATCCCCGTTTTCGGCTATAGTTTCGTATCGGAGAGTATTTTCTAAATCTTTGGTCAAAAATTACACATCATTCACTGATTTTCCCACGTTTCAAAAATAGGGACAGTAGGTCAATATGTAGTTTCAAAAACCATTTCTAGTGTTCCAATCTAGTTCCAACTTCAACCAAACCACTTTCAATCACCACAAATCTAGTCTAATCTTACCATACACCTTCTTAGGGTGTCATGGGTTCCTAAACATCATAAATCAAGTGGATCTAACAAGGATCTAACTATAATCTATTTCTAGGGATAAAAGTTACATATATATATAAATGAGTGGTATAACTAACATGTGCATGTAGATCTTGAATGGAAATCATATGAACATAAAAATAACATGAAGAAATTATGGAAAAGAGTTTGACAACTTACATAGAAAGATTATAGAGCTTGGATGAGTAAAACCAAAGAAACCTTGAGTTTTTATCACAAAACCCAAACAAGAACAACTAAAGGAACTAGATTAACACTTGATCTTGGAAAAATAATGGATTCTTGTTGTTCTTCTCTTCTTGGCCGATCACCACACCAAAGGAAAGAAAAGAGAGAGTTTTTGCTAGTTTAATTTGATGTGTAAATGAATAATGGTGTTGAAATAAGGTATATATTTATTTTAGAAGGACAAGATCCACTTTTTAAGGAGGATTAGGGGGGGGGGGGGCTGCAAAATGGAAGAAAAGGAAGAAAGTTGGGGACTAATTAATGATCTTGTCTTCAAAACACATGTATATGTTTAGTTTTAGTTGTGTATTGGGAGTTATCGGGTACCGAGTTAACTAAAAATAAATGTTAACGAGATAAAATAAAATATAATGAAGTTGTAAAAATTGTAAAATAATATTCCTGATGAGAATCGGAAGTTAAAATAATTATTGGGTTGAAATATCGCAAACCGACGGAGTTATAAGCTCCGACCGTAAAATATAGTAATTGATTTCAAAACACCGGGTAAATTAATAATATAATTTTTATATTATTATAATGAGTATAAAAATGTGTTAGGATCATAGTTGGGATTGTCGGATCAATTATTCATAGTAATAGTTTATAAGATAACGTTTATTAGGTTGATAATCGTACGTGTACAGAAATGATGCAACTCACGTATAAATGACAAATTTTCTCCGGAGGTGAATAGTGTTTTATGAATAGTAAAAATTTTAAACGCTTCTTAGAATATCAAACTGACCTAAAAAATGATGAATAGTAAAATGATGAATAGTGATCGATGAATAGTAAATGTGAAAGTTCGGGAAAAGACCAGAATTTACGAGTTGTGACACAAATGGTGGGAATTGAAAAACCAGTGATGAAGGTGGGACAAGCAAGGGTGCAGGATTGATTTTTGAATTCCATGGTATTAGTAGTCTCAGGGGAGACTTTAGATTGTCATATTGGATCCTAACTCTTGATTGAAACCTCACAAAGGATCACTGTAAGCTCATTTTTTTATTTTTTTATTTACTGTATCTGTGGGTGACAAGTGTTCAAGTTAGCTTATTTGTATCTCTATTTGATTAGTGTAGGCTTAGTATCAGTTTTAGATCTTAGGTTGATCATTTCCTTTGAAAATCAAAAAAACAAGTTACTTAAAGGAGTGTTTGGATTTACTGCATACTCTGTGATTCAGTGTGTATTATTGTTGTCACTTGTTTGTTGCATGTTTCTTTAGTGCAAAATAGGCTTTTGGAAGTATAAAAGTGGGTGTCCAATTGTTAAAAAGTCAAATCAACAAAAATCCCACCACCACAGTTAACTATGGTGGTATTTGATCCCCATAAGCCATCTTCCCATAACATAAGTTGTTGTTTTAACATATTTTAGTCTTACTTTAACTTACAAACATGCTTTCAGTTATTTAGATCCAATCAAAATCAACAAAAGTCAATTTGTTAGTGTTAAGTGAAAAGTCAAATGTTCATGTTTTCAGTTTTTTCAATTTTTGCAAGATTTTATGTGAATTTTGTGCTTGGAGTTAGGATTTGAATTTTCTTGTGTGCAAAGTCTACCACCTCAGCTTCAAGTTCATTACATCATTATATTTTTAGCAATTTTTCTGTGGGGTCCACACTGGCTCAAACTCAACTGCAGGGCAAAGGTATGCCCTGCTTCATCAGATACTCAGTTTAGACCCCAACTTTCATAGTCTCTCATGTACTCAGTAGTGGGTCCCACTGAGAGCTCATTGGCTTTTTGAAAAGCCAATAAGCTCTTCTTTTAGTTTCTTGGCTTATTTGGTAGATTAGACCTCAATTGCTAGGGCTGCTTGTGCCTTGCATTTTGTCCCTTCTCACCCCTTATTCTGAGTCATCAGTGTAGGGTGACTTGCTCATAAGCTCATTGTGAGCTTATTGGGTGACCCATTAGTGAGATTCTTGGTTTTCTGTGTTGCCCTTGAGCCCTACTTGTTAATTCCTAGGTCTAACTTTCTTTTCTAGCTTATTGAATAAGCTATTTTTAGTCTTCTAAGTGCCCCATAACCTGTTTGGTTATCCAGGATACTTGGAGTGCTTATTTGGCTTTTGTGGCTTATTCAGTAGCTGTAGCTTGTTGATTTAGCTTAATTATTGTTCCCTTTAGTTGTTTGTACCTATTTTTCTAGCTTGAGAACCCTGTGTAGCTTATTCAAGCTTTTAAGCTTTGATAGTTGACCAAAGTAAACTGTCCAAGCTTATTGAGAGCCTTCTCAGCTTATTTTTAAGCTTCACACTTTTTGTTTTTACAAAAGTTTCATTTTTTAAGTTATAAAATAGTTTTGTAAAGAAAAAATCCAGAAAAGTCAAATAATTTTTAAGTGATAGTTTCTATTTAATTTTATTTAAATTTTATTTTTCATTTTTAGATTTTAATTAAGTACTTGTCATTTTTATATTTTTATTAATTACCTTTTATATTAAAGTATTTATAGTAATTTTCTCAGATTTTTATTTTATCATTTAGTATTTATTAGATTTAATCTTAATTTTATTAATAATTAATTAATACTTAGTTTTAAATAGCATAATTAGTTTTTATAAAGTGAAACCTAGTTTTTATATTTTTCCTAGCTTTTATATAATGTAAAATAATTTTAGAAATTTTATTAGACTTTTTACTGTTCATTTAGTATTTTTCTTAATTTAAAATAGTTTAATTAGGTAATTAATAATTAATTTGTAATTAATTAATATAAAAACCACAAAAAGACAAAAATACATATTTTTAAAACTTATTTTTAGTTATTTTATAATTTTAGAAATTTTATTTTCACCTTTTTAGTATTTAATTAATATTGTATTATATTTAAGTTGTTTAAATATTAATAATAAGTATTAATTAGTATTTAATTAATATTAAATAATTAATTAGTGTTAAAATTTATTTTCTTCTTCTAAAAATTTTCTTTTATCTTTAAGTTTGTAAAAAAGTCATTTTCACCCCCTGGGTGTTTTCAGATTTTCGTTTTCACTTTTAATTTTGTGCGTTGATGAGTGCTCAAACACTCATCATTTTTGGTCTAATCTGAACTGCAAAACATACAAAAACACTCAGTAATGCATCAAAATACTAAAAATATTTCAAAATTGTGTTTTATATGTTTTAGATGCATAACGAGTAAAAACAGACGAAAAACGTATAAAGTTTGCAAAATTGGCAGTTTCAGTCCCCCGACTTTCAAAAATTAACAAAACTAGTCCCTGTGCATTTATTTTGCAAGAAAACTCAACCCAAGTCCTTTTAAAATAAAAAGTTATCAAAAATAACACTTGGGTAAAAAGTTTTGTGAATTTACACATTTGGTCCTCGGAGTTTGGAAATTTTGCAAAAATGGTCCCCGGTAAATTTAATATTAAAAAAACACATTTTGGATCCCTGGGTTATTAAAGTTGTCAATTTTCATCCTTGTGATAACTTTAGAACATTTACAATTTCAGTCCTCCAACTTTTGGTAATTTACAATATTGGTCCTTGTTGTTTACTAACTACCTTTTGGACCCTTATTTTTTATAATCATAAACCATGTACCTGATCCAAACAACACAACCCCAAGCCCATTTTTTTTCCCAGCCCACCAAGCCATAGCCCAATCCCCGTCTATTTTTTACTAAACCTGGTCCTTTGACCAGGTCAAACGGTCAAAACAACCAGTCAACACTCCCACCATCTTCAACCTCCAGCTTTCACGCTCCCTGTCTCACCTCCCCCCTCCTCTCCTTTTCCACAAAACCCTCACCTTCCACACCTCTTGTCTCCTACATACCCCCTCCTCATTAATGCTCCAACTACTTCACCTAATCCACCCATTATCTGTCAAAATTATTTTCCCGCCAAAACCTTGATCAACGGCTCAGATGAAATAAGCCAATCCAATGGCTCCAAAAGAAAGTGGGATTTAACCAGTTGACTGCCAGGACTTATATATATGAAGAAAAAGCAACAAAAGAAGTAGTAGTTAGTTAATTTTTAGTATAGTTTAATTTAGTTATCTTAATTAAATGTAATTTCATTACCAGTATTGAATTAAGCTTTCAAGTGTACTCTTAAGTTTGTTTTTATGTAATAGAACTTCTTCCAAGTCAGTGAATCAGTTCAGCTTTTGTCATTCACACAGTTGCAACTTTTATTTGAAAAATCTTAATTTAATCTGTGTTTGTTGTGAAAATTGTTGTTTGTGGAATCCACTGAGCTCACATAGCTCATTTAGAAGCTATGTATGGTATTCAAAACATTTAAATAAGGTTTAGCTAATTTTACTCAAAATTCCAAAAATTCAAGTAAAATAGGAAATAATTCAAAAAGTAGTTGTTAAGACAGAAGAAAGCAATGGGGTCTGAACATTTGGAATTTTCATGGTTCTAGACACCTAAAGAGAAGTGTTGGTATAGCTGTGGGGACTTGGTTTAATTTCTCAGCTTGGATCTATGTGTAAGTCACAAATCTGAGCTTGCTTGATTATTGTATTTGTTGTTATTTGTGATAATGTAGTGATCATTGAGACTCTATTTAGTGTATTTAATCAGCTTATGGCTTAAAAATTAGTTCTTATAGTCTTACACTCATAGTTGTATTTCAATATAAGTCTTAAAAGGGGTGTTTGGCTCAGGGGGTCTCCCTGAGATTTAGGGAGGTTTGGCTTAAGTTTGTTGCTTAAACAGGTTTCCATAGGTCATGTTAGGTTAGGAGCATCATAAAATCACTAGGTCAGTCAGTAGAAAGTCAAATCAAGCATTTCACTCTTCATTTCTACCAACTGTTACACAGTTAGGATCTCACATCATCATTATTGGTTCATTAGTTGTTTAAATAACCTTGGAGCATCTTAATATAGATTACAACATCATTTTCAGTATTTAGGAACCAATCAAAGTTCACTTAAGTCAAATATCTAGTTTAATCAAAAAAGTCAAAGTTCATATTTTCATATTTTTCCATTTATAGCTTGATTTATTGTGAATTTTGTGTAAGGTGTGAGACCTTGAAACTTTGTGTAGTTAAAATCTACCAGCTCTTCTTCAAGATCCCATTTTCATTATATTTTTAGAATTTTTCTTGTGGGCCCCACAAAGCCACAAAGTGACTTGCAGGGCCAGCTGCTGCTCTGTCTCAGCAGATGCACCACCACCACCACAACTTGGTGGTGGTTTTCCAGCCATCTCAGTGGCCCCAGGCCACCATACTTGGTCCCTTCCATCCCCCCTCCTACTAGGGTTGTGGTATTGACCAGGTGTTTGACCCCTAGGTCTGTGGTCCCCACCTGAATTGGCCTCACAAAGCTTGTCCCAGTTTTCAGTTAAGAAACAAAAAGATAAGTGCTTATTTATAGCTTATAGCTTATTCTGAGGTCTCCTTGTACCTTTTCCAGCTTATTTTTGTCCTGTTAGCTTATTGAGATCAGATTTAGCCAGAGTGGGTCCCACTTAGTTCCATTTCTGCTTATTTGTCTCCACAGTTGACCAAAGTCAACTGTGTGGCTTTTTCCTTCATAACTAGCTTAATTTTAAGCTCCATTAAAGTTGTTTTTATAAAAAGTTTCTATTTTTAGTTGTAAAATAAGTTTCTAAAAGAAAAATCCAGAAAATCAAATTAATTTTTAAGTGATAGTTTCTTTTTAATTTTATTTAAATTTTATTTTTCATTTTTAGATTTTAATTAAGTACTTGTCATTTTTATATTTTTATTAATTTCCTCCTATATTAAAGTAATTATAATAATTTTCTTAGATTTTTATTTTATCTTTTAGTATTTATTAGAATTAACTTTAGTTTTATTAATTATTAATTAATATTAAGTTTTAAATAGCATTATTAGTTTTTATTAAGTAAAATCTAGTTTTTATATTTTTTATAGCTTTTATATGTTGTAAAATAATTTTAGAAATTTTATTAGAATTTTCACTGTTCATTTAGTAATTTTCTTAATTTAAAATAGTTAATTAGATAATTAGTAATTAATTAGTAATTAATTAATACAAAAACCACAAAAAGACAAAAAACACTTATTTTTAATTTTAAAACTTATTTTTAGTTATTTTATAAGTTTAGGAATTTTATTTTCACCTTTTTAGTATTTAAATAATATTATATTGTATTCTAGTTATTTAAGTATTAATAATAAGTATTAAATAGTTTTTATTTAATATTAAATAATTAAATAGTGTAAAAAGTAATTTTAATTTTCTAAAAAGTTTCTTTTATTTTTAGGATTGTAAAAATGTGATTTTTACTTTTGTAAGTATTTTATTTTGTTAAAACTCGCGTTTTATTTTGTACGTTCACGTTACATAAAACTGAACGTACGCGTTTTTAAGTTTTAATCGTTTCTGGTTTTTCCTAGTTTTCCGTCTTATTCACATAGCTTGTTTAAGCTATTTCTTCATATAATCCTTAGTTCGAATCAATCACAAACCCCTTTTCATCCAAATTCACCCGATCAAATAACCGTTTGATTACAATTCACACCTCGTCGGGACATAACGACCCGGGGAATCATTATACTTCCGCGGAGCATTGATCTAGGCTATTTGACTTTGTTGACCATTATTTGGTCAATATAAGTTAGGTGGTTCGGGCTCAATCAACTTTTGGCGCCGCTGCCGGGGAGGTTGTGCGCGTTTATCTAAACGGTTTTTCTGATTAGTGTCTTTGGAATTCGTTCCATTGTACATTTATCCATCCTTGTTCATATTTTCATAAAAACAAAACCCAAAAAGATTTTCTTTATCCTTTGTACAAAATGTTTACCCAAAAACCCAAAAATACTCACCTTTACCCTCTTACCCTTTTGATTCTCATTTCCTCACCCTCTATACACATTTGATTCTTTCTATGTCTCATCCACACTTTCTGGTTTGCCAGTGGTGTGGTAGTTCTCATAATGGTGGTAATTGCCCCGGTTGTGGCATGGTAAAGTCAGGAAACGGGTCTGTCTATAACCAAGATCCCTATTCTTACCATGACACCACTGATTCATTCCACCAGCTACCACACCATCAGTCTCAGCAGTTTTACTGTTGTGAGTACTGTGGTGGTTCGCACTACAGTTCTGATTGTCAATCAGGAAGCACGCTTGTCTATGAGCAGTTTCCTGATAACAATTATGACACAAGCACATACGACTCACAGCCACATCA
This sequence comes from Artemisia argyi, assembly GCA_030686995.1. NCBI lineage: Eukaryota > Viridiplantae > Streptophyta > Magnoliopsida > Asterales > Asteraceae > Artemisia > Artemisia argyi. The sequence goes on from CM060708.1 coordinate 158,161,828, forward strand.
GTTTTACTGTTGTGAGTATTGTGGAGGTCCACACACTAGCTCTGATTGTCAAATAGGGAATCCGTTTCCTTGTAACAATTACGACTATTCGTTTTCAGACCCACTTCCACAGTACCAAATAACCCAAGCAACTCCTCTTGTTACTGAGCAAGACATTTTACTAGAGGTTCTTGAGATATTGAAAGATCTTAAGGAGGAGTTGGCTACTTCATCGTTTCAAAGCTCTCGTGAGAAATCTATGGCAGAATTACTTGCTGAAGAACGAGAGGCCAGAAACGAAAAGAGCATGGAAGAATTACTTGCTGAGCAAAGAGCGGCTAAAACACGTGCCATATTTCGCAATGCTGCTCTTCTTGACGATGATGACGATGATGTTACCCTTGATTTTTCTCAATTCTGTACGGGGTCATCAAGTTCATCTGTTGTGATTCCTTCCTCGGAAAATCAGGGAGAAAAGACTATGTTAGAATTACTAGCAGAAGAACAAATGAAATTTATAAAACCCCTGTCTGCTAGTCCTTTTCAACTCCCTCGGTCTATTATCACACCCGAAGTTCACACTCACTCTCTAAACATGGGGGATGAGCATCTTAGCACTGTTCCTAATATGGAATCGGACGAATTAATAAAGTCTAGTGTTGAGATCCTTGTCCCAATCCCGAGAGAGTCACAGGGAACTTTGGATCATGTATGTGATATTCCTTCACCTATTGAGTGTCCTAAAGATCAATTTGAGACTTTCTCAGATTTTAGCGATGATTGTATATCTTATGGAGACATCGAGTATGTTGAGGCATCAGTTCCACAAACTGATGCTGATCATCTTCTTGAGGAGTTCGCTGATGAACTTGCTCACATCGATCCACTTTCATTGGAAAGTGATGATGGTCTCCTCGATTTCGAAGCCGATCTGGGAGAAATTGAAAGTCTCCTATATCATGATCCGTCACTCACTTCTGATCCCAGCAGTCCAATAGAGAATGTTAATATCTTTGTTTCCGAAACATTCAATACGACTCTCACCAATCCTCTATTTGAATTCGAATCTGAATTCACTATGATTTCTAACAATCCAATCTTTGACGAGGATTGTGATGAGTCCACAATGGAACATGAGTTCACAGATTCACATCTTGTGAATAATTCTCTTCATGAGGAGTTCTCCGGTGAACTCACTCATCATATCATGACTCGTCCGGAGTTTGATAGCCCGGGGGGAGATGCACTCAATCATGAGAATTTTCAAATTCCCACCCACCCTCCCGGGTTGTTTACGAGCTTACCCTTTGAAATCCAAACTCAGGCTACTGAGCCTGTTCTCGAGGAAGAAGATCAAATCATGATTTTCATCATGGTTTTCTTCCTTTTCTTCACCTATAAGGTGACTTCTTCTCTTCTTCACTCCTTCGGGAGTGAGGACACTATCTTTGATCCCGGAATTTTCATATATCATTATCTTGAGCCAGATACTTATCTCATCGGTGTGGAACTTTCACGTGCTTCAAATGTTTGTCCAAACATCTTGAATGAAAGTCCGATTGAGATTGTTTCTTCCACATCATGCTTCCCCAAGGACAAATGAATTCGGGGTCGAGTCAAGCTAGCGACTCGGTAAACAAAAACAGTAGCATTCATATAGGGTTTTCACCCTAAGTGTGGGGGAGTCCCCCATGCTATGGTTACATATAGAGTGAAAAAACAAAATGGTATTTTCCACGCTTAGCTTGTAATGTTGCCCTTTTACGTTCAAAATGTCGGCATAATAGCCGGGATTTTGAATATTGAGGACAATATTCATGCTAAGTGTGTGGGGGGGGGGGGGGGTATTCGCTATTCTAGCGAATTTTATCACATTTTACTATATAATACCCCCGTTTTTGCCAAAATTTCAAAAAAATTTAAAAATTTTTCACTAATGCTTCAAAATTTTTGTGGTAATCAGTCCGCCTTGTCTAAGCGACAAAAGGGATTGGCTAGTCCAGGAGCAAACGGCTCTTGGTAAAGACATATCAAATCCGTTGACGGCTGGCAATTTGCCCAAAATTGTATGGTTCCTCAACTCCCCGAAAACAAATGAGTTGGCTAGCCCGCAAGATTATGGCTTGTGGTAAAGGCCGTGGAAAATCCATAATTGGTAATCAGCTCACCAAGATGTTGACTATTCCATCAAGAGCTGGCTAGTCCAGAAGCAAACGGCTTTTGGTAAAGACTACTCAAATCCGTTGACAGCTGGTGGTTTGCTCAAAATCACACGGTTATCAGGTGTGCCACAGTTCTTACACCTGGCTACTCCAGAAGTGATGGCTTTTGGTAAAGAGTTTAAAATCCATCAAGTTTTCAAAACAGTATTGCTAGGGACTAGCAATAGTTTAGTGTGGGGGATTGATGAGTGCTCAAACACTCATCATTTTTGGTCTAATCTGAACTGCAAAACATACAAAAACACTCAGTAATGCATCAAAATACTAAAAATATTTCAAAATTGTGTTTTATATGTTTTAGATGCAAAACGAGTAAAAACAGACGAAAAACGTATAAAGTTTGCAAAATTGGCAGTTTCAGTCCCCCGACTTTCAAAAATTAACAAAACTAGTCCCTGTGCATTTATTTTGCAAGAAAACTCAACCCAAGTCCTTTTAAAATAAAAAGTTATCAAAAATAACACTTGGGTAAAAAGTTTTGTGAATTTACACTTTTGGTCCTCGGAGTTTGGAAATTTTGCAAAAATGGTCCCCGGGAAATTTAATATTAAAAAAACACATTTTGGATCCCTGGGTTATTAAAGTTGTCAATTTTCATCCTTGTGATAACTTTAGAACATTTACAATTTCAGTCCTCCAACTTTTGGTAATTTACAATATTGGTCCTTGTTGTTTACTAACTACCTTTTGGACCCTTATTTTTTATAATCATAAACCATGTACCTGATCCAAACAACACAACCCCAAGCCCATTTTTTTTCCCAGCCCACCAAGCCATAGCCCAATCCCCGTCCATTTTTTACTAAACCTGGTCCTTTGACCAGGTCAAACGGTCAAAACAACCAGTCAACACTCCCACCATCTTCAACCTCCAGCTTTCACGCTCCCTGTCTCACCTCCCCCCTCCTCTCCTTTTCCACAAAACCCTCACCTTCCACACCTCTTGTCTCCTACATACCCCCTCCTCATTAATGCTCCAACTACTTCACCTAATCCACCCATTATCTGTCAAAATTATTTTCCCGCCAAAACCTTGATCAACGGCTCAGATGAAATAAGCCAATCCAATGGCTCCAAAAGAAAGTGGGATTTAACCAGTTGACTGCCAGGACTTATATATATGAAGAAAAAGCAACAAAAGAAGTAGTAGTTAGTTAATTTTTAGTATAGTTTAATTTAGTTATCTTAATTAAATGTAATTTCATTACCAGTATTGAATTAAGCTTTCAAGTGTACTCTTAAGTTTGTTTTTATGTAATAGAACTTCTTCCAAGTCAGTGAATCAGTTCAGCTTTTGTCATTCACACAGTTGCAACTTTTATTTGAAAAATCTTAATTTAATCTGTGTTTGTTGTGAAAATTGTTGTTTGTGGAATCCACTGAGCTCACATAGCTCATTTAGAAGCTATGTATGGTATTCAAAACATTTAAATAAGGTTTAGCTAATTTTACTCAAAATTCCAAAAATTCAAGTAAAATAGGAAATAATTCAAAAAGTAGTTGTTAAGACAGAAGAAAGCAATGGGGTCTGAACATTTGGAATTTTCATGGTTCTAGACACCTAAAGAGAAGTGTTGGTATAGCTGTGGGGACTTGGTTTAATTTCTCAGCTTGGATCTATGTGTAAGTCACAAATCTGAGCTTGCTTGATTATTGTATTTGTTGTTATTTGTGATAATGTAGTGATCATTGAGACTCTATTTAGTGTATTTAATCAGCTTATGGCTTAAAAATTAGTTCTTATAGTCTTACACTCATAGTTGTATTTCAATATAAGTCTTAAAAGGGGTGTTTGGCTCAGGGGGTCTCCCTGAGATTTAGGGAGGTTTGGCTTAAGTTTGTTGCTTAAACAGGTTTCCATAGGTCATGTTAGGTTAGGAGCATCATAAAATCACTAGGTCAGTCAGTAGAAAGTCAAATCAAGCATTTCACTCTTCATTTCTACCAACTGTTACACAGTTAGGATCTCACATCATCATTATTGGTTCATTAGTTGTTTAAATAACCTTGGAGCATCTTAATATAGATTACAACATCATTTTCAGTATTTAGGAACCAATCAAAGTTCACTTAAGTCAAATATCTAGTTTAATCAAAAAAGTCAAAGTTCATATTTTCATATTTTTCCATTTATAGCTTGATTTACTGTGAATTTTGTGTAAGGTGTGAGACCTTGAAACTTTGTGTAGTTAAAATCTACCAGCTCTTCTTCAAGATCCCATTTTCATTATATTTTTAGAATTTTTCTTGTGGGCCCCACAAAGCCACAAAGTGACTTGCAGAGCCAGCTGCTGCTCTGTCTCAGCAGATGCACCACCACCACCACAACTTGGTGGTGGTTTTCCAGCCATCTCAGTGGCCCCAGGCCACCATACTTGGTCCCTTCCATCCCCCCTCCTACTAGGGTTGTGGTATTGACCAGGTGTTTGACCCCTAGGTCTGTGGTCCCCACCTGAATTGGCCTCACAAAGCTTGTCCCAGTTTTCAGTTAAGAAACAAAAAGATAAGTGCTTATTTATAGCTTATAGCTTATTCTGAGGTCTCCTTGTACCTTTTCCAGCTTATTTTTGTCCTGTTAGCTTATTGAGATCAGATTTAGCCAGAGTGGGTCCCACTTAGTTCCATTTCTGCTTATTTGTCTCCACAGTTGACCAAAGTCAACTGTGTGGCTTTTTCCTTCATAACTAGCTTAATTTTAAGCTCCATTAAAGTTGTTTTTATAAAAAGTTTCTATTTTTAGTTGTAAAATAAGTTTCTAAAAGAAAAATCCAGAAAATCAAATTAATTTTTAAGTGATAGTTTCTTTTTAATTTTATTTAAATTTTATGTTTCATTTTTAGATTTTAATTAAGTACTTGTCATTTTTATATTTTTATTAATTTCCTCCTATATTAAAGTAATTATAATAATTTTCTTAGATTTTTATTTTATCTTTTAGTATTTATTAGAATTAACTTTAGTTTTATTAATTATTAATTAATATTAAGTTTTAAATAGCATTATTAGTTTTTATTAAGTAAAATCTAGTTTTTATATTTTTTATAGCTTTTATATGTTGTAAAATAATTTTAGAAATTTTATTAGAATTTTCACTGTTCATTTAGTAATTTTCTTAATTTAAAATAGTTAATTAGATAATTAGTAATTAATTAATACAAAAACCACAAAAAGACAAAAAACACTTATTTTTAATTTTAAAACTTATTTTTAGTTATTTTATAAGTTTAGGAATTTTATTTTCACCTTTTTAGTATTTAAATAATATTATATTGTATTCTAGTTATTTAAGTATTAAATAGTTTTTATTTAATATTAAATAATTAAATAGTGTAAAAAGTAATTTTAATTTTCTAAAAAGTTTCTTTTATTTTTAGGATTGTAAAAATGTGATTTTTACTTTTGTAAGTATTTTATTTTGTTAAAACTCGCGTTTTATTTTGTACGTTCACGTTACATAAAACTGAACGTATGCGTTTTTAAGTTTTAATCGTTTCTGGTTTTTCCTAGTTTTCCGTCTTATTCACATAGCTTGTTTAAGCTATTTCTTCATATAATCCTTAGTTCGAATCAATCACAAACCCCTTTTCATCCAAATTCACCCGATCAAATAACCGTTTGATTACAATTCACACCTCGTCGGGACATAACGACCCGGGGAAACCTTATACTTCCGCGGAGCATTGATCTAGGCTATTTGACTTTGTTGACCATTCCGTGGTCAATTTAGGTCAGGTGGTTGTGCATCAATCAGCGTTTACGTTTTATTTAAACGTGAACGTATACGTTTTAGGTTTTAAACGTTTCTGGTTTTTCTTACATTCCTGTCTTATTCATATAGCTTATTTAAGCTATTTCTTTGTAGATTCCTTAGCTTAATCACTCACCAACCTTTTCCTGTTCAAATTCACCCGATCACGAAATCGTTTTATAACCATCCACACCTCGTCGGGACATAACGACCCGGGGAAACACTATATTCCGCGGAGCATTGAGCCTTAGGAGTTTGACTTGTTTGACCACATCCGTGGTTGAATTTAGTTGACTGCTTTTGCCTCAATCAAATTTTGGCGCCGCTGCCGGGGAGGTTGTGTGCGTATCTAAACGGTTTTTCTGATTAGTGTCTTTGGAATTCGTTCCATTGTACATTTATCCATCCTTTGTTCATATTTTCCCATTATCAAAACAAAACCGTTCCCGAAAACTTTTTAAACTCAGTTTGCAACAAACACAAAAACATAAAAACATTTTCTTTCTCATTTGTACAAAATGTTTATCCAAAAACCCAAAAATATTCACCTTTACCCTCTCACATATTTGATTCTTCATTCCTTACCCTCTGTAAACCTTTGATTCTTCCTATGTCGTATCCACACCATTGCGGTTGCCAATGGTGTGGTGGTCCTTATAATGGTGGGAATTGTCCCGGCTGTAGCATGGTAGAGTCAGGAGATGGGTCTGTCTATAACCAAGCTCCCTATCCGTTGCGGTTGCCATGATACATTTGATTCATCCTACCAGCCACCACATCATGAGATACTAACATATCTGTGTGAGTTTTGTGGTGGTCCTCATCAAGGATTTGAATGCCAAACCGGAAACACGTTTGTCTATGAACAGTTTTCCGGTGATGCTCAGAACTTTGGTTATGACCAATACACATATGATTCACCAGTCCAGACTCAACAGTTTTACTGTTGTGATTTCTGTGGAGGTCCACACTTCAGTTCAGATTGTCAAACGGGGAATCCATCTCCTTGTGACAATTTTGACACACCTTATTATGACCAACCTCCACAGTACGATATGAATCAAGCACTTCTTCCAGAAATGCAAAATATGATGAAAATCGTTGATGAGCTTAAGGGTTTAGTTAAAGACTTTGCCCAGAGACATACTCATAAAAAATCCATGGAAGAATTGCTTGTTGAAGAGCAGGCTGCTAGAATAAATTCCCAGGATGCCTATGAAAAATCTGTGAGGGAATCCATTGCAAGAGAAAAAGCAGCCAGATCTAACTCTTTGTTCCGTTTTATTCCTGATGACAGTAATGATGAGGATACACTTGATATCCTTCAATTCTATAAAGATCCATCAAGTTCATCAGTTGATACCCCAGCAGTTGAGATTCCATCTCAAACAACTGCTATCACACCCGAAGTTCACACTCACTCTCTGATCATGGGGGATGAGCATCTTAGCACTGTTCCTGATAAGGAATCAAACGAATTAATAAAGTCTAGTGTTGAGATCCTTGTCCCAATCCCGAGAGAGTCACAGGGAACTTTGGATCATGTGTGTGATTTACCCTCCTCCATTGAGTGTCCTAAAGATCAATTTGAGACTTTCTCCGATTATAGCGATGATTGTACATCTTATGGAGACATCGAGTATGTTGAGGCGTCAGTTCCACATTCTGATGCTGATCATCTTCTTGAGGAGTTCGCTGATGAACTTACTCATATCAATCCACTTTCATTGGAAAGTGATGATGGTCTCCTTGACTTCGAAGCCGATCTTGGAGAAATTGAAAATCTCCTATATCATGATCCGTCACTCACTTCTGATCCCAGCAGTCCAATTGAGAATGTTAACCATTTTGTTCCCGAAGCATCCAATACTACTCTCACCAATCCTCTATTTGAATTCGAATCTGAATTCACTTTGATTTCTGATAATCCACTCTTTGATATTCAGAATGAGGATTGTGATGAGTCTAGTCCGGAACACGAATTCACAGATTCACATCTTGTGAATAATTCTCTTCATGAGGAGTTCTCCGGTGAACTCACTCATCATGTCACGACTCCTCCGGAGTTTGATAGCCCGGGGGGAGATGCACTCAATCATGAGAATGTGCAAATTCCCACCCACCCTCCCGGGTTGTTTACGAGCTTAACCTTTGAAACCCAAACTCAGGCTAATGAGCCTCCTCTCGAGGAAGAAGATCAAATCATGATTTTCATCATGATTTTATTCCTTTTCTTCACCTATAAGGTGACTTCTTCTCTTCTTCACTCCTTCGGGAATGAAGATACTATATTTGACCCCGGCATTTTCATGTATCATTATCTTGAGCCGGATACTTATCTCATCGGTGTGGAACTTTCACGTGCTTCAAATGTTTGTCCAAACATCTTGAATGAAAGTCCGATTGAGATTATTTCTTCCACATCATGCTTCCCCAAGGACAAATGAATTCGGGGTCGAGTCAAGCTAGCGACTCGGTAAACAAAAACAGTAGCATGCTTATAGGGTTTTCACCCTAAGTGTGGGGGAGTCCCCCATGCCATGGTTACTTATGAAGTGAAAAACAAAATGGTGTTTTCCACGCTTAGCTTGTAATGTTGCTCTTTTACGTTCAAAATGTCGGCATCATAGCCGGGATTTTGAATATTGAGGACAATATTCATGCTAAGTGTGGGGGGGGGGGGGGGGGGGTATTCGCTATTCTAGCGAATTTTATCACATTTTACTATCTTATACCCCCGTTTTTAGCCAAAATTTCAAAAAATTTTCAAAAATTTTTCACTGGTGCTTCAAAATTTTTGTGGTAATCAGTCCGCCTTGTCTAACCGACAAAAGGGATTGGCTAGTCCAGGAGCAAACGGCTCTTGGTAAAGACATCTCAAATCCGTTTACGGCTTGCAATTTGCCCAAAATTGTATGGTTCCTCAACTCCCCATCATCCTCAAAAGCTAATGAGTTGGCTAGCTCGCAAGATTATGGCTTGTGGTAAAGGCCGTGGAAAATCCATAATTGGTAATCAGCTCACCAAGATGTTGACTATTCCATCAAGAGCTGGCTAGTCCAGAAGCAAACGGCTTTTGGTAAAGACTAATCAAATCCGTTGACAGCTGGTGGTTTGTTCAAAATCACACGGTTATCAGGTGTGCCACAGTTCTTACACCTGGCTACTCCAGAAGTGATGGCTTTTGGTAAAGAGTTTTTCAAATCCATCAAGTTTTCAAAACAGTTATTGCTAGGGGCTAGCAATAGTTTAGTGTGGGGGATTGATGAGTGCTCAAACACTCATCATTTTTAGTCTAATATGAACTGCAAAAACATACAAAAACACTCAGAAATGCATCAAAATACTGAAAATATTTCAAAATCGTGTTTTATATGTTTTAGATGCAAAATGAGCAAAAACAAATGAAAAACGCACAAAGTTTGCAAAATTGGCAGTTTCAGTCCCCCAACTTTCATAAAATGACAAAACTAGTCCCTGAATATTCAAAATATAGAAAATTATCACCAAAGGTCCTTTTGCAATCATAAGTTGTCATATTTTGTCCTTTGGTGAAAAATTGGAAAAGTTTTGGAAATTTACACTTTTGGTCCCTGGAGTTTCAAACTTTGACAGAATTGGTCCTTGGTGGGATATTTTTGGAAGGAAAATCAATTTTTGTCCTTGGAAAATCAAAATGTGTCAAAAATAATCCTTGGAATGTAAGATTGGTGAAATTACAATTTTAGTCCCCGGATTTTGAAAATTGACATAAATGGTCCCCGGGAATTTTGAAAAGTACAAAAATTGCAAAAATGGATTTTGGATATTTAAACTATGCAAGTTTGGTCCTTATAATAAACTTTGGGAAGTATCATTTTCAGTCCTCAAGTTTGCCAAAATTACAAAATTGGTCCTTATGGTGTTTTGTTAATAAACCAAACGGACCCTATTTTATTTATTATCCCATAATCCAATTCCAAAAGCCTGGTCCACCCAAATACACCCCAGCCCACTTCCTAAACCCCAAAGCCCAAACCTGAGCCCAAACCTAAAACTAATAACTCACCCCCGGTCAAAGGTCAGTCAAACCCCCAACACCAGCTACTGTTCACCATCCCCAACCCCACTTCCTCCATGATTTCTGCTTCCATGTTCCCCCCTATCACCAAAGTCTCACCTCCAATTAATACTCTTCTCCAACCCTCACCAAATCCCACTCAACTCTGCCAAATACCATTTCGCGCCAAAAATGTATTTGAACGGTGGGGATTGATTGAAGCAATCCAACGGCTGTGAAGGTGTAGGAAAGTCAAGAGAGACTCCAGGGTTTATAAAATGAAAAGAAAAAAGAAGAGAGAGTAGTAGTTAGTATAGAGTAGTTTAGTATAGGTTTATGTATGTCGAATAATTTATTTTTCTAATTTTCAATGCTTATCTTAGCTTAAAATTAATGTATTAAGTAATCTCAGTGTAACCAAATACTTTTTCAAGCTCTAATTTAAGTTTCTCAGTGCAATTTCAGTTCATGCTTTTTCTTTTTACTCAAAATCCTATTTTATCTTGAATGTTGGTTATAGTTGTTGTTTAGGGACAATTAAGCTCATATAAACTTACTTTTAAAGCTTTTGTAAGCTGTCATTAGTGATTTAGGCAGTTTTTAGTTTTAAATATAAAAAAAAATAAATACTCAAAAAATTCAAATCAAATGGTGGAAATTGAAAAACCAGTGATGAAGGTGGGACAAGCAAGGGTGCAGGATTGATTTTTGAATTCCATGGTATTAGTAGTCTCAGGGGAGACTTTAGATTGTCATATTGGATCCTAACTCTTGATTGAAACCTCACAAAGGATCACTGTAAGCTCATTTTTTTATTTTTGTATTTACTGTATCTGTGGGTGACAAGTGTTCAAGTTAGCTTATTTGTATCTCTATTAGATTAGTGTAGGCTTAGTATCAGTTTTAGATCTCAGGTTGATCATTTCCTTTGAAAATCAAAAAAACAAGTTACTTAAAGGAGTGTTTGGATTTACTGCATACTCTGTGATTCAGTGTGTATTATTGTTGTCACTTGTTTGTTGCATGTTTCTTTAGTGCAAAATAGGCTTTTGGAAGTATAAAAGTGGGTGTCCAATTGTTAAAAAGTCAAATAAAAAAAAATCCCACCACCACAGTTAACTGTGGTGGTATTTGATCCCCATAAGCCATCTTCCCATAACATAAGTTGTTGTTTTAACTTACAAACATGCTTTCAGTTATTTAGATCCAACCAAAATCAACAAAAGTCAATTTGTTAGTGTTAAGTGAAAAGTCAAATGTTCATGTTTTCAGTTTTTTCAATTTTTGCAAGATTTTATGTGAATTTTGTGCTTGGAGTTAGGATTTGAATTTTCTTGTGTGCAAAGTCTACCACCTCAGCTTCAAGTTCCTTACATCATTATATTTTTAGCAATTTTTTTGTGGGGTCCACACTGGCTCAAACTCAACTGCAGGGCAAAGGTATGCCCTGCTTCATCAGATACTCAGTTCAGACCCCAACTTTCATAGTCTCTCATGTACTCAGTAGTGGGTCCCACTGAGAGCTTATTGGCTTTTTGAAAAGCCAATAAGCTATTCTTTTAGTTTCTTGGCTTATTTGGTAGATTAGACCTCAATTGCTAGGGCTGCTTGTGCCTTGCATTTTGTCCCTTCTCACCCCTTATTCTGAGTCATCAGTGTAGGGTGACTTGCTCATAAGCTCATTGTGAGCTTATTGGGTGACCCATTAGTGAGATTCTTGGTTTTATGTGTTTCCCTTGAGCCCTACTTGTTAATTCCTAGGTCTAACTTTCTTTTCTAGCTTATTGAATAAGCTATTTTTAGTCTTCTAAGTGCCCCATAACCTGTTTGGTTATTCAGGATACTTGGAGTGCTTATTTGGCTTTTGTGGCTTATTCAGTAGCTGTAGCTTGTTAATTTAGCTTAATTATTGTTCCCTTTAGTTGTTTGTACCTAGTTTTCTAGCTTGAGACCCCTGTGTAGCTTATTCAAGCTTTTAAGCTTTGACAGTTGACCAAAGTCAACTGTCCAAGCTTATTGAGAGCCTTCTCAACTTATTTTTAAGTTCCACACTTTTTGTTTTTACAAAAGTTTCATTTTTTAAGTTATAAAATAGTTTTGTATAGAAAAAAATCCAGAAAAGTCAAATAATTTTTAAGTGATAGTTTCTATTTAATTTTATTTAAATTTTATTTTTCATTTTTAGATTTTAATTAAGTACTTGTCATTTTTATATTTTTATTAATTACCTTTTATATTAAAGTATTTATAGTAATTTTCTCAGATTTTTATTTCATCATTTAGTATTTATTAGATTTAATCTTAATTTTATTAATAATTAATTAATAATTAGTTTTAAATAGCATAATTAGTTTTTATAAAGTGAAACCTAGTTTTTATATTTTTCCTAGCTTTTATATAATGTAAAATAATTTTAGAAAATTTATTAGACTTTTTACTATTCATTTAGTATTTTTCTTAATTTAAAATAGTTTAATTAGGTAATTAATAATTAATTTGTGATTAGTTAATATAAAAACCACAAAAAGACAAAAATACATATTTTTAAAACTTATTTTTAGTTATTTTATAATTTTAGAAATTTTATTTTCACCTTTTTAGTATTTAATTAATATTGTATTATATTTAAGTTGTTTAAATATTAATAATAAGTATTAATTAGTATTTAATTAATATTAAATAATTAATTAGTGTTAAAATTTATTTTCTTCTTCTAAAAATTTTCTTTTATCTTTAAGTTTGTAAAAAAGTCATTTTCACCCCCTGGGTGTTTTCAGATTTCCGTTTTCACTTTTAATTTTGTGCGTTTACGTTTTATTTAAACGTGAACGTATACGTTTTAGGTTTTAAACGTTTCTGTTTTTTCTTACATTCCTGTCTTATTCATATAGCTTATTTAAGCTATTTCTTTGTAGATTCCTTAGCTTAATCACTCACCAACCTTTTCCTGTTCAAATTCACCCGATCACGAAACCGTTTTATAACCATCCACACCTCGTCGGGACATAACGACCCGGGGAAACACTATATTCCGCGGAGCATTGAGCCTTAGGAGTTTGACTTGTTTGACCACATCCGTGGTTGAATTTAGTTGACTGCTTTTGCCTCAATCACTTGTCTATGCATGCGCCCTAGATTTTAAGTTATTCCAAATGGACGTGAAAAGTGCATTCCTTAACGGTTTTATCAATGAGGAGGTATATGTGGCACAACCTCCAGGATTCATTGACTTCGCAAAACCTGATTATGTTTATAAGTTAAAGAAAGCTTTGTATGGACTCAAACAAGCTCCCAAAGCTTGGTATGATCGATTAAAAGCTTTCCTTATTAAACATGATTATTCCATGGGAATGGTAGATAACACTCTTTTCACAAAAAGAAAAGACCCAAATCTCATCATTGTTCAAATATATGTTGATGACATTATATTTGGATCAACTTGTCAAGACATGTGTGATGAATTTGCCAAAATCATGCATGATGAGTTTGAGATGAGTATGATGGGTGAACTAAACTTCTTCCTAGGATTACAAATAAAACAATTAGAAGATGGAATATTCTTTAACCAATCTAAGTACATTAAGGAAATGCTTAATAAATTTGGCCTAGAAGACTCAAAACCCATGAAAACTCCCATGTCTACGGAAGTGAAACTCACAAAGGATGATGAAGGTGAGTCCGTATATAACACCAAGTATAGAGGAATGATAGGTAGTTTACTATACTTGACGGCAAGTAGACCCGATATCATGTTTAGTGTTTGCCTTTGTGCCCGTTTTCAAGAGGATCCCAAAACCTCTCACCTAGAAGCGGTTAAGCGTATCTTCCGATACATTAAAGGCACTATACACTTAGGATTATGGTATCCTAAGGGATCCGGCATAGAAACCATCGTTTATGCGGATTTGGATCATGCGGGAGACTACGTAGATAGAAAAAGCACTAGCGGTATTTGCACGTTTATGGGATGTTGTCTAACATCTTGATTTTCGAAGAAGCAAACCGCTCTTGCTATTTCTACCACCAAAGCGGAATATGTAAGCGCTGGAAAGGCATGTCAACAAGCACTATGGATGAAACAAGCTCTTATAGACTATGGCATTAGGTTAGAAAATGTTCCCATTATGTGCGATAACAAAGGTGCGATAGATTTAAGTAAAAAATCTGGTGCAACACTCTAAGACTAAACATATAGAAATACGCCACCACTTCCTTTGGGATAATGTACAAAAAGGAAACATATCTATAGAAAAAGTTGCATCAGAAGATAACATTGCGGATATATTCACTAAACCCCTTAAGCGTGAATTATTCAACCACTTGCGTTTAGGATTAGGAATGATGGAACAAGTTGACTAAACTCTATTGCATTTAGACAATTTTTTTTTTTAAATCTGCATATAATTTACTTTTCTTCCACTTCTCCATTTCTGAGTCTAGGATTCTATTTCGCACAAAATTAAAGATTGGGAAATATTATTTTCTTTACATATACTCTTTTGTAAAAACCCAATCAATTTTTTTTAACTATTCTCAAATCTAGGAATTTCATGAACTTCATTTTCCTTGCATTGTTGACAAATGCTAAAACCTTTTTCCGAAATCATGCATAAACTCTCACATAAATTGTCAAAGTATATAATCTAATATATATCTTTGACATTCATGATCGAGCAAAAATCGAATCAAGGAGATTTTGGATTGTTTCTTAAGAAATCTTTTCTTTGCATTTAGGAGTCGAAACAATCACAACTCCACATTTGTTGCATATAGGCACACACTAGGACAAAATCACTCATAATATTGTCATCTTGTTTCATCACTAGATTTTTGACACACTAGTTACCTTTGCCTTTGATCTAAGATAGTTGCCTTAGGAAGATTAAGCGCCCTTGCCTTTATGTGTCTCCCCTAGCTTATTAATTGTTGCTTGTTTATTCTTTTACTTAAGTGTTTTTGCATGCATGCTATATCATGATTAGATTAGATGCTATATTACCTCAAGGAATTGGACTTGCTTGAATCCAAATCCAAAAACACAACCTTTCTGCAAACTTTCTGCCAAAAACCCAATTCTTGCAATCTGGAAATCACCATATGGGCGGCCCCCTTAATTATGTAAGGCGACCCCCTTAATTTTAAGAGGACCGCCCCCTAATTAAGGGGACCGGCCATCTGCTGGACGGATTTACAGAATCTTTTCTGCTTTTTAGCCCATTTCAACCTAGATTTCCTAATTTTCACCAACATATTTTGTCCTAATCTCCCAAACAAACTTTATCCATCCATAAACACACAAATCTTACACTATAAATATCCCCAATCTTCAACACTCTCCATTCATCCCTTCATGACTTCTCCAAACAAACCAAAAACAAAAGCCTCTAAGCTAGCAAGGATGACGGAAAAACCCATTTGGTGAAGAAAGAGCCCTCGAAACAAATCCATCATAACCAATGAAGTTGGAAACCACTCAACACCTCCAACCACTTACTTCCCAAACTTTACACCAAATCCACAAGGACATTCATTTGATCCTCTTTACAAACCATACAACATTGGCCAAACATCTTCTTTCATGCCAAACTACACATCTCATCCTCCAACCACTTATACTGATCCATACAAGTTTGATCAACCATCAAACTACAATTCCAACTACACAAACCCAATCCATCCATCTCAACACAATGATTCTCTCCACATTGCCACGGAAAAGCAAACGTTCCGTGATGAAATAACCCAAATCCATGATCTTAGTGATCTCCTTGCTATGCATAATGCACAACGCAACAAAGGGCAACCTCCATCATCACCCTATGCAAATTGCCTACCCCACTCTCTCGATTTGGATCAAGTCACAAACCATACTCACTATTGCCCTTGTTGCATCTTTCTTCAAAAACAAATTCTCTACTTGAGTGAAGATATTTCTTGGATTGAATATCTTCTCACTCGTCCTCATCCAATACCACCCTTAACTCGATACAACATCGTAAGATCAACCTCTTCCGCTCCATACCCCACCCCATACCCCTCTCCATCTAACAACTAAGCTCTATGCTTATGTTCCCCTTCAAGCAAATAAAACAATCAACCATGGGTTGCAAGCAAGTCCAAGTGCTCTCTTAGGCAATATAGGACTATGTCTTTTCTTTTGTTTTATTGTAATCAATATGCTTCAAGCATATTGAATGTTGTAATGCTAATCATTTCCATGATGCTTGAATGAATCTATTTTTATTTGCATAATTGTTGCTTTGCATATATATGTCTTGTTCTCTTCGCATATTTTTTGTAGCCAAGATTTCCATAACTCGTTCCCTTGGTGCTCTCAAATGAGGGGGAGCATACATCAAGGGGGAGCACTCTACCCGTATAACTTCTTCTATGAAGCTTACTCGGTTTAACCTTTTTGATTTTACAAAAAGGGGGAGAAGAGAATAGTAAACTCTAAAATACTTGTCTAAAAATAAATTTTAGACCTATTGAGTTTAAGGTTTTGTAATAATAAAAAAGGGGGAGATTGTTGACATAAATAATGTCTAAAAACATTATTAACATATTATCAATATCTCTATGTTTTGATTATTACAAAACATAAACTCATTGAACTAAAATTTATGACATAAACAAGTATTTAGTGATTAACATTCTCTTTACGTCCAAATCACTTAAGGTATGAATAAAAAAAGTGTTTATTGCAATCTATGATCAAAGGGGTATTTAATTAATCATTAAAAAGTTTATTTAATTATATAAACATATTATATATTTTTGAAAAACACTTTTTGTAATAAAGAAAAATGTTTTATTCATACTAAATATATGAATTCAAATTTTTAACCAAAATCAGTTAGTTTTTCACCAAATAAATTTTCCCCACTAAAAGACAAAGATTCTGGCCGTTACAGCTGGGCGGCCCCCTTAATTATAAGGGGCGGTCCCCTTAAAATTAAGGGGACCGTCCATGATTTAAGGGGACCGACACGCTCCAATTGTCAGAAATCTTTGCCTATAAATACCACCTTAAATCTGGAATTTTTCCCCACCTTTTGCACTCCAAAACTTTCTGTTCTAGATCTCAATTTCCATTCTCTTAATCCTTTGATCATACATTCATAAATCTTTGTTTCAAAGTGATCCAAACATCATCCTCTCTAGTGCAAGAGAAGAATACTTCTATCCCTCAAGACAAGAAGTATTACAACTTGTTGTGATCTCCACATCCAAGTTGTTAGAGCATTATCCATTGTATCTATCTCTTTGTGAAATTAGTTGTGAATTTTTGATAGAAGATAGTTTAGCTAGGTATATATATAGTGTGATTGGTTAGTAGTTAGTTGTGAAGGAGAAGAGTTAGGAAGTAGATTGGTGTGAAGAAAATTGATGTGAAGAAGATTGGTGTGAAGAAGATAGGTGTGAAGAAGATTGGTGGGAAGTAGACACGTGTGAAGTAGTGTTGCGATTAAGTAGTGACTAGGTGTGAAGAAGTTGTGTAGAAGGTGTGAATAAGTTGTGACGTAGTTGTGGTGTGTACATTGGTGTGTAAGGTTTTCTCTGCCATAAGGGAGCTTGTTGACATAGTGAAGGAAACTCTCGAGTTAGGTGCTCGGGGAGTGGAGTAGGGCAAGGAAGGTGACCTTGTAGCCGAACCACTATAAATCTCTTGTCTCGCGGTTCGATCTTTCCATCTCTCATTTATTTCTTTACTTACATTATTATTGCTTTATCGTACATATTTATTGTTGTTCATATTGTGCATGACTTGATATCACATAGTATCGAATTTAAATTTTTGAAAACAAAGAAAACTTTCAAACAATCTTTTGTAACAAATTAAAAAGACGTAAAACTATTCAACCCCCCTTCTAGTTTTCCACAGATGACCATGTAAGCTTTATATACTGACAAACTATGAAAAAAAATGTGAATTAGATATAACGAGTTTGGTACCTGCGCGTTGCTGCGAAATTCTTTTGTTGCCGTTAGCTACTTAACGTGAAGTTAGTTATCTAGGACTGACTTTGCAATTGATGTATAACATGAAGGACCATTTATATAAATTATTTGAGGACTAAATTTGCAATGAACCACTGAGATGAAGGACAAAGTGTGTACAAATGTTTTTTTAAAATGTTAAAGATAACGGTCGTTAGTTAACAGCCGTTAAATAACTAACGACCGTTAATACTAAAAAAAAAAAAAGTTACTGTAGCAAGCACTGTAGCTGCTACAGTAAACCTCTTGCCTTTAGTATATATATAACGAGCTGGGTAGCCCGCGCGTTGCTGCGGGGGCGATGTGTTCATGTATAGAATGATCGTGTTACCGTTTGTTTTGGTGTAATTGTTAGCATATGTGTGTTTTTAATATTGTTAGTATATAGCATCTGTTAGAACCAACCCGTAGCTGCCCATCTTTTGTTACCATTTCCTCAAACTACCTATTATGTTCTCATAAACTTTACATTCGGATTCCATCACAAACACACGTATGCAGCATGAGAATTTGTGATGACATATGAGTATATGACAATTTATGGCAAGGTTGAAGATTACATTGACACAAACTTTCTTAGTTGTTTACTTTTTAAGGTGATAAGGAAAGATGCCGAAAGAGAATGAAATTACAAAAACAAAGACAAAAAACAGATACTAAACATTATTGTATATTCCTTTTTTTGCTAAATAGCCATTTAATATGTGTGTATTTTCTGTCCTCAACTTCAGCATTCGGTAGGTATTGGTTGTAAAAATTTGTCAAAACGACAATCTGTAGAACGTGATATTGAGTTCCACTTAGTACACATTGGTTAAGCAGTAGCCAACGCTCCCTCTACTGGCCATAATTCGCTTTTCTTTCCAGTCTTGGAACAAAAGTAGTTACTGCTGGTGCAAGGCTTGTATTTACAACACGTGATTGGCCAAGATTGAGAACGGTTATTCCACTTGAAATTTGAGGTACACCTTGAGCATTGGTACCTGATGAGATAATGGGTCAAAACTTTGCTGAGCTAAAAAAAATGTATAAGACATCATAAACCATTTCACTAACATAAATTAAATCTTATGCCATATATCCAAGTGTAAAGTAGCGTGTATAATTTGACAGCAAGATGGCGCAATTATTTTTTCAGAAAGTACCCGACCTCAGTAACGAAAGAGGTGACTGTTACAAAACTTCTTACAAATGTGTCAGTTGCTTATACTCACAAACTGTGTGAATTTTGAGTTCTCCATTTCTCAAAACACAAAAAGGCATCAAAGATAACCCCTTTCGCATCCCCTATGTTCATGGTCAACAGTTTTGGTTGTAAGGTTAAGGGTCAAAATGATGGTTGAAAGAAATAAAGGAAAATGGGTAAAACGTTTAATAGTCACACAAACTGTGGTACGATTCGATAAAACCTCCTAACAAAATTTCATAAACTGTATCATGACTAAAAAGATATACATTTTGTAATAATCCACACTTATTCATTCGCAAAAACTTGAAAAAACTTGGACACAATATAATTCGGGTCAACCCACCTGTGAACCTGACCGCCCTTTCTAAATAATACAACACTGCAATAAATTTGTTTCCATAAAGTAAATCAGATGTAAAGTTAAAAATTTCAGTAAAAGCAAACCTGTATTAAATCTTTGAACCAAAATGCATGTTTCCAAGCAACTCTTTCCTGCCATCTCCAGCAACTGCCGTTCAACTATTAAAACTATATTCTTACTTGAATAGAAAGAAAGCATTTGGTGATTTTTTTGGCTTGGTTGGATCGCTCTCCTTTTTAATTTTCTTCATAATGGCTCCTTCGCTTCGCCAATTTGTTTCTACAGAACAACAACTTATACAAATTATATAAAAAAACATAAATGAACTAAAGTTGAATTAAGTTACCACAAACAGTTGAAAGTGCAATTGATTACACAGACACTTCACAATCAGGTTAAAAAGTGCATACTCGCTGCCAAAAATGAACATGATACACGACTAAAAAATAATCATTCACCTTCAATAACATTGCGGGCTGCCGATTTTATATACCAAACATGATGATCACAGGTCATCCTGCAAGATGGTACATGCTCTAGGTTGAAAGGTCAGACTTTTAGGCTTAAGTCTATAAGCTTGCTAAAGACGCTGCGCAGCGGCGGTAAGACTCCTGAGTGTTCGCCTTGTTTGATATATGGTGTAACAATGTTTAATGCACCACCATCCGTAACACACGTAACCGATATGACGATATCGCCTGCATCAATTCTCTAGTATTAGCATGAAATAACACGCCTTCTCGATGCAAATAGTTGTAAAATGTCCAAAATCATGAAAGTACCTTATCATAAGTAGTAATCGTATATAACTATGTGTCCAAACTTCTGGTCCTGATTATCAGAGGGAGGGGGGGGGGGACAATGGTGAACTCGAATCCAAAGGTGTAATGCTTTTATCAGAAATGAATGAATTCATAAAATGCATCTCCTTTTTTTGGCTTATATATTGTACGCATTTAGGACCAGAAGTTTTAGACACAAACTGATGTTCCTACATTATTTTGCTATTTTTCAAAGTTCGATAAAATTTCATTTTCTACTGTATGCAAACTATTTAAAACGATAATAATGGTTAAATCCAAGATCACCCATTAACCTAACCTCGGTTCTTAGGTCGGATGGTTGTTGGGAAGTAGTTGTGACTCTTCTATTCCATCTTCTACCGCCAAAGCTTACAGATGATTCAAACGTTTGCACAAACAAAGTTCAAAACTTAATCACAAAACCAACATTAAAACCAAAAAATCTCATATCTATATCCATATATACACTAAAGTCAAAATCATTTGAAAATTGTAACATTATATTGACACCGTATAGCATTACATGAGGAGAATTGAACATTTTGAAATTACCTGAAGCCAAGTTCAGTAACTATCTCTCGAGACATGCTTGTCTGGTCCACACCCCGGAGCTCCAACTTAGCGCACGTGCACTCTATCACAAAGTGTAATCAGTAAATGCTACAAAATAGCATAGCCACATTATTTCATAGCCTCGCATCCATTAAGTGGCAACTTTGTTCAACCTCAATTTCAATAATAAAAGGTCGACTTGGTGTCACATGTAACAACTTACCAATATTTGGTCATTTTACATTATATCACTAAGTAACAATTTTCAATCTCAGACACTACCTCCTGTATACCATTTCTCGCCAGAGTGGATTGATGGTGTTACGAACCTAATTAACAATTTTCAATCCCAAAACAGTATTGTTGGTGTTACTAAGTAATAATTTTCAATCCCAAACACTAAGTAACAATTTTCAATCCCAAACACTACCCTTTGTTTCGTAATCGTTTAAGGTTTCGTAACCTAATTAAATCAAAAGCAGCACCATAAGAACCCAAAACTAATAGAAGGGTACAAAAAAAAATTTAACAGTCAATGTCACTAAACGGAAACATACCTTGGAAGAATGGTCATCCCTTAAGGTAAATTGGTCGTTACCGACTCTTCACTATAATCCTACATACATCAACAAACATGTCATCAGATCAACTTTTATAATAAACTTGTTACCTTTTACACAATCACATATAAAATCATTCTATATTCCTACATAATCCTAAATAAACATCCCAATACACAAATATAAAGATACCACTAATTTTATAACCAATTCATCCACATTCTCGGCAGTTAAAAGGAAATTTCATAACATCATCATCCTTAAAAACAAAGGGTTGAACCTTAAGAAGCAAAGGTAAAATTTCAAGTTGATTTACCTTTATAAACCTCTAATAATCTCAAATGGTCACTCATTTCCTGTAAAAACATAAAATATACCCAATCAAAAAAATATAATGAATCTTTATAACACTAAAAAAAGGTAAAACCATGACATAAGAGACAATTAACTGGTTCATTAGAGTGTATAACGTCTTTCTTGAGCCTGGCGGAGTCCGTGCCACACCACCGCCGCCGACTCCGCCACCTCTAAACCAACAGTTGCCCAGTATCCAAATACCATCACCCACCTTTCCGAACCTAGAATCACAGAGGCAAAATAAATTTATAAGCCTATGATGTTTACTCATATCCAAATACTCAAAATTGCCTATCATCTTAATACCTTATAATCTATATCCAACCCATATATCTGCTTCTAAATATTTGACGCACGCAAAACTATTTTGTATCCTTCAATAGCGCAACATCAAACAAAACACATTAAACCTAACTTCTCTACTATGTTGTCATACTTTACCAATTATTATGATCATCTTCATGAATGTTTATCTTTTGTATTCATATCTTTAATGTACATCTGCACCATTTAACAATAAACGAAGCATAAGTATCATATGAGAACAATTATGACTTAGTTATTGAGATTTGTTTTATGGGCTCCAGTTTGGCCTATCAATAACTAATCTTTGCATTTGTTTTCCTGACCTTTTCATACCAATATACCATTCTTGAAAAAAGCCTATATTTTAACATACATCAATAGAGTAGACACATCATTGTTATAGTTTTCTATCCAAATAAACAAAGAAACACATAAAGATTTCTCGAACTTCGTTTAATTATGTAAAAGAAAGTCAAATACTGTAGTGTTTAAGACATCTTTTATGATGGATTATTTATAGGAATAATTATAATAATTAAAGCAGATTCATAAGAATTAAATTACCTTCACCTTTCAGAAAACCAACAATCCCTTCACATCTTGCAATCTTGAAGCCTCTATCCGAATTTATGATTATCTTATATCCATGTTTTTTACCTAAAAGTAATAAGCACACAATATAAATATATAAAACACAAATAATCCAAAAACCTAAATGAAACGCATAAAAGCCAATAGAAACTAAAATCAAACATATAATAAAAAAAGGCTATGTTCTAATACCTTGATTTTAAAATACATAAATGAAACGCATAACAACCGTCATCATTCGCGTTTTTCCCCCTCTTTTATAGTTGTGATTTTTGATGATCTTGATTTTGCTATTTTAGTTTGTTAATGGTGAGGATCTGGCTCCTTGGTTTGAGAATGGTGTTATGGAAATTTCTAGAGAGAGCGACAGAGATAGAGAGGTGGGTATGTGTGTGTGTTTATGAAGCATAAGTATCATAAGGTTAGGTAAATCTGTGGGCAAGTATGTGTAGAGTAAAACTGGGTAGGAAAAAAACGGGGTAATTACACCCATATTACGGAGTCACACAGTGACAACTACAGTTGTTGTCCTCCTTTGTATCCAATACCAAGTGTACACATGCTCCATTATCTACTCCATTATAGTACTATCAAGTACCAACAGCAATTCAAGGCCACAATTTAGCCCGTTCATTTTCTGTAATGATCTACTGTTCATTATTTTTGGCTTGTAGCGCCTACCGTTTATATATATTGGATAATATAATAATGCTACACATGCTAAAATATGCAAATTATATAAACTATCTAAAACCGAGGCGTGGGTTTGGCAAAATAACGCTACAGTACAGGGTTACGCACATGCAACAGCCCAAATTGTGGCCTGAATTCGTTGTAGTACACTGTAAGTACAACGCCACTGTTGGTAGTGGCACATGAGGCGGCGATCTATTGGTCAACCAACGAACACCCACTGTTTATCCGTTCCGTTTGATACCTTTTTTGACCGTAAGACAACTGTAGATGTTACTGTTAAACACCCTAATTACCCAGTAATGATTCCGTTATTCGTTAAGGAGAAGGTTTCTCCTTTTTGCTGTGGTTTATTCTAGATCTATCCATACCCCAAACGCAAACACAACCACAAAACGGCCACACAAACCAAACACTCTAAAAAACCTAGAAACAACAGATCATACCAATCATCATTATAAAAAAAAAACATATCCACAGGTTTCCATAAACCATTTTGATCAATCAATGGTTGTGTGAGTGCCAGCAAAACTTTTATTTTTATGTGTTCCGTTAGTGTTTCTTCTTTGAATTACTATGTTTTGTTACTTAATTTGTAATGGGTTTATGGTCAATTAATGACTTGGTAAAAAAGAAATTTGTGAATTTAATGGGTTTTTCTAATTTTATATAATTGTTTATTTTTGCATATTTTTCTTAGCTGTTTATGTTTTGTTTTGATCATATGTTAATTTTCTTTTCAGGGAGTGGTTGAACAAAGCTCGGATACAACAATATTGTGTCTCAATGGTGGTCAAGGAAGGCAAGAAGGATTGGGGACAACTAATGCTGATTCAGGAGATTGGGTATAACACAATTTTACTAATATTTAATGTTTTGTGTCTGTTTTAAAAATTATGTTTCTTAAAAAGTTAGCTGCAAACGGACGTTGAATATGATTAATCATTTTATGTTAAGAAGCCAACATTTTTGTGTATTAGGGAGATAGGATTTAACACATTGTGTTTACTTATCATGTGCGTACACGATCAATAACATAACACCAGTTGGTTGTATAACAGATTGACCCATCATAAAAAAAACATGCTGCAACAGGAATACACGAGGCAAGGGATGAACATGGTGGGGTGAGTTTTCAATTTCCAAATACATGTATATACAAATGCTATTATAGTATCATTACTATGCAACGGGTGTAGGCTACTACGAGAGTTATGGCTGTCATTTTTTGTGATAATGGCCAGTTTTTATTTAGTTCTCTATGGTGCAAATAATCAGTTTCAGATTTAAGTTACCTATTGCAGAATCAAAAACGAAATTAGTATTGGCAAGCAACAGGATTATAAGTTGCAGATAATCAGTTATGAACATAAAAGGTTTTATTTTTGTGTTTTCTGATGATCGGCTATGAATTTAGTATTGCCAAGCAACAGGATAATAAGTTGTAGATAGTCGGTTATGAATATAAAACGTTTTAATTTTGGAAATACTTTTGTGTTTTCGAATACTTTTAGACCGTAAGCCTTTTGCTTGCCAATACTAAATTTGTTTTTGTTTTTCTCAATTTTTTCCTGGTAGAAAATACATTTATGAATATAAAAGGTTTTACTTTTGTGTGTTTCTGATGAAATGTGTATTTCAAAAGGTTCATACAAATAACTAATATGTTTCAGGATTGTTGGAAACGCTTCCTAAACGAGACAAATAAGGCAGACTAATTCCAGAATCGGAAGTTGACCAGGTTGCTATTGCATTCTACTTAAGTTGATAGCGCAGGAACATCTATGGGGGTATGTTTACTGTTATTACATCCTACTAAAGTTAGCCACGCTAAAAAATAAGCAAGTAAATGTGCGGCCTATGTTGTAGATCTGATAATGCTCACATGGATAAGTAGATATGTTTTTTCTATGTTGTATTTAGCACAGGCTTATGGTTTTTTGGAAATGATTGTATAATATCAAATAGTCTGAATTTTTTTACTAATGTGAAATAAGTGAACAATGGCGATGACATAACCGATGTCCAATAGTAGGCACATGCCTTGTGGTTTCCAGTTATTCTGAAAGTCAGTGGTTAAACCTTATAAGTGAACAATAGTACCATCATAACCGGTGTCAGTTTTGTAGTGGTAGTTGTATATTCATTCATAGTTTGCTGGATAATCATCATATTGGCTCATTATTGCACTTTAATTTAGCGGATTCTCACAGGCCTATAACTGTTTATCCTATGGTTGTTTTTAATCAAGCAATTTGCAAAATTTGTCCGTAAAAGTATAACACGTTAGATTCAATTTCATTTACGTTGTATAGCACGTAAGATTCAATTTCACTTAGGTCGTAACATTTTTTTTATTTGTTAGCAACAAAAGAAGTAAATAACAATCGTAGGTGGTCTAGGAACAATAGCCAACTGGTCTTTTAAGTTTAACCTTTCAACCCACTTTTACATTTATAGTTATGTTTTCTAAGAAGAATGTTGCATTGTTAGCATCTCATAATGTATTGCAACAGGTACAATATTGGAGCAAAAATAAAGTCCAAGACCACCGTAACAAACCAAAGGATGGAACAACACACTCCCGCGTTTATGTTAGTTTTTGGGTATATAGTTGGTCGTCTAAATTGAAGGATGTTTTTGGGTATGAATATTGTAAAATGACATGTAAACAAGTAAATAAACTTAGCAATAAGTGCAATATGCGCTGCAATTCCATAGTATACCAGATATAGGGGGGGGGGGTTTGGGATTGCGTTCGTTTCAGTTTTACAATTATAAAATGTAGCATGAGCATCATAGGACTTCTTTTAGACGATTAACTAACATTAACAGTCTTTTACAGGGGATTTTTTTGTCATGTCGTTACAGGTGATCGGAATCAAATGGATCAATGGACTTAGTGGCTACGAATAGGCCCACTGGCGTAATTACTTTGTAAGAATCATGTTCTCACATTTACCTTTAGTGAAGTACACCCTGCTAACAAAGAAATTGCTTTCGTAATCTTTGAATACAAAACTTTAGCCTAAATGGGGTGTTTGGATTAGCATTCTAAAGTGACAATCTTCTTGAGCATAGGTGCTTTAGTTTTAAGTGAGCGAATAAGCAGGTTCGTTTAAATACCATTCATACTGAATATTGGTCATGAAATCTGGCAGCTTTAGAAACAAACGATAAGACGACTGACATGTGGCCAAAGGCGTTGTAGAAAGATATCCGGGTGATATATATTGGGTGAAGATCAGCAGCATCTTGGTCCATATTCTACTTCTGAACTAAAAGTTGAGTGTTCATTTTAATTTATTCTTTAATGTTGATAAATGATGGTTGTGTATAAATGCCTTTGTAGTTAATGAATTCAAAGTTCTAATCCTGGAAGTTTGAAGTGTAACATATTTGTGCTCAATGAATTGGAATAGGACGCATATTATTTTGATCTTTTAAATCCATATCTTGATTACTACAAGTTATTGTACCAATCTCCTCTGTTCAAATCTTTTTTAAGAACTATTAAGGTAGTGAAATGCTTGATAATGGAGTAGAGCATAACCTCTTACAAGATGCAAATAAAGAGTCAAGATCTTAGGGGTTGTAGTATAGTGTAAATTATAGATTATAAACAATATAGTCCAAATTAGGGGTTGAAGTATAGTGCAAACTATAGTTTTAATTTTTATTAGAGAGAAAAAAAATTTCTTTTGTTACTTGATTTCTTTCGCTCACAAGTCATGACTGTATGAATACACTTTATTAGAGAAAAAAAATAGTAACATATTGACGCATGACAATGTCCTCTTGCTATCAGTTTTGGACGATAATCTATTGATCGAAATCAATTTTGTTGCAACTATAGTATTTGACGATATTTGTATATTGCAGAACACTAAAAGGAACAAGCGACAGCGCTGAAACTCATTAAATTGCTTGCTTAAAAAGGGGAGATCAGTGGGAAAAGGTAAAATTTGAATCAATTATATGCTTAATGATATGGACAAAAAATGGGCGGGTCATGTAGATTGAGTCAAGGGCCATGTTCGGTCAATGTTCTTGATGCATCAGGAATGACTACGGTTACCTGCTGTCAAGAGCAGCTAAAATATTTGAAAGGAACTTATAAGATTTTCCAAATTGAAATAAGCCCATAAGTCTGGAAAATAAGTTCATCCAAACACTTCTACACTCTTTTTCATAAGTGTATAGGTGGACAAACCCTGAACTGTTACTATATATATACGAAACTTTATTGTGTAAACTTTGAAGACTAATTGTAGACATATTTGCAGCAGATGGATTTTACGTGGTGGTGCTTGCCTTTTTTTTTATGGAGATCCATATATACATGAGACAACAGTGTCTCCATGGTTTCATAATCATCTACCTGTGAGACTCAAATCATTTGTAGACATTTCGTTCTTAACATACATTGTGCATTACTTGTTAATTAATTTTTTAAAAGCAAACAATGTTATTACATTAATATCTGGATTCTATAAATTGAATGACTTTGAAACAATTTTAACCCAGAAACCCCATTTAAACCGTTCCCGTTTTAGCTACACGTTTATTTCACCCTTTTTTTTTGGTAAAGGGGGATACCACGAAAGATGCTTTATTCCAGATATGGCAACATGGCTGTTCGCAAGCTGTTAGATCTTCTCATGGACCTACTCATACAACTTCTGGGCTTGCTAATAGGTTTATGATGGTACTTGGTGTTACAGGTCAACTTATGCAGCAACAACCATTTTTGATACCAGCTGCAGAAGTTCGAGCACCAGGATCATAGGCAAAAAGTACAAGTTATATTTCTAAATAGCTTATCCTTCGACTTGAGAATTGCTACAAATTGCAAATTTTTGTTAAAAGTTATGATTACCGAAATATGTTGAGACCTGCTACTACTTTTAATGTTCTGCTTCAACAAGTTCGGGTACTTACTTCTCAACTCATTTGTATAATTTTATCTAATTTTATGGGTTCTTGCGAAAAGGTTAAAGCATGAAGTGTTTCTTGCTATATTGAACTGTCAAATACAAATTTCGAAATGGAAATTGGTGATTGCTGATGGTGGTGGTTGTTTCCAAATTCGGAAATTAACATGAGTTATTTTTATAATAAAGTTTTTACTTCTTGAGATTATATGGTCACTATAGCTGATGATCATACTCTTAAAAATTAAGATGTGAATTGAGTTTGACTATGCTTTAATTAGTTAAACTTTTTACCTTAGCACAATTTACTATTATGTAGGCTATTAGGAGTGACATCAGAAGAGAAGCCCTGCGTTGGTACTAAAGAAATGATTTGCTTTTGTTTGGGATAATTAACTACCTAGCCTTTGTTGTAAATGAATCAGTTGATAACTATGCTAACATTTGTAAAAGATCCTACAACTATTATCGGACAAATTGAGTTTTCGTGACGAGACCTTTCTTAGTGGAAGATCTGAATAAATAGAAGCAAATACAACCTTTATACGGTAAAAGTTATAAACCATCAAACATAAAATGTGGACACAAACTCACCCGTCGCAACGCGCGGGCTTCCCAACTCGTTATATATATACTAAAAGGCAAGAGTTTACTGTAGCAAACACTGTAGCTGCTACAATTGACTCTACAGCTTTTTTTTTAAATACAGTACTAATGGTCGTTAGTTATTTAACGGTTATTAACTAACGACCGTTATCTTTAACATTTAAAAAAAAATTGTACGCACTTTGTCCTTCATCTCAGCGGTTTATTGCAAATTTAGTCCTCACATAATTTACATAAATGGCCCTTCATGTTATATACCAATTGCAAAGTCAGTCCTAGATAACTAACTTCACGTTAAGTAGCTAACGGCAACAAAAAAAAAATGCTTTTAACCCAATTACCATAACCCAAAACCCTTAAATATTTGCAACCACAAACAAAACTTAACCGACACCCAATAACTATTTACAAAAATATATAAACTATTTCTCTCTTTTTTTACAACCAATGCACAATACCAAACTACTATCTAAAAACACCCGCCACAACGCGCGGGTTACCAAATCGTTACATACTAACATGCTAACATATGCAAATTAAATAAACTAATGCGCGTTCATGCATTCACATGGGATATACGTTGAATTTGTGTTTCTATATTCAATTTTAAGCCTTACATACTGACAAGCATATGTAAATTGTACATTATAAAAATTAAACATACATCCATTTTTTTTCAATAATGATGACAGATGATTTAAAGATGTAAATTTGATGATTTGAGTAATTAGTAATAGGCTAGGGTATAATTTTTGGGAGAGGTTTATGAAGGATCTATAATTGCCACAATATTTTTTTGGGACGTTTGGTTTATTTCCTTATATTTTATATGACTATTGCTTGGCATGAAACGAGTCCAATGGGTGTTTAGATAAGTTGTTTAATTCAAAAACATGACTACTCAAGTTCTGAATTTTTTTCGGTACTATCCTGCTTTGGTACCGATACCGTATTAGCGATCGTATTTTTTTCTGCTCGATTCATGGTACCGGTCCCGTACCGTGTATCGGGAGTCGGTATGGTACCGGTTCGATATCAGGATTCGGGTTCAAATGCTCAGCCCTAGGTTTGGTGATTGTGTATTCATTTTTCTCGACCGAAAGACCCATGTTCTATATTCATGGAAAGATAAAGTTGTAATGCTTATATATTTTTGTACCAGCCGACAAGAATGATAGAACACATATATAAACGGCAATTCATTCCCCCCAAATTCTTCATGTTTGGATAGATTATGCGTTTTGAAAGCGATAATAGCGTTTACAAAATGTGATTTTGAAACATAGTGTTTGAATTTGATTATGCTATTTGATATCGCAATAATCAAAATTCCAAGTGTTTGGCAAATTAGATTATCTTAAACTTAACATGTAAAATGACTGAATAAGACATTTTCTTTTATTAAAGTTATTTAAACATGTAAGATTTTATATTTTTATAATAACTTGTGACAGTGCATTATTTTAATCGATAAAAATAATTCACTTTTAAAAAATTATCAAAGTATATGAGACTTTGTTAAAAAAACTTTGGCAGGGGTGTTAAAAAATGGGGTAATATTCACAAGGAATTGAAAACTAAAATTTAATATTCACAAGGAATTGAAAACTAAAATTGAACTTGTCAAAATTAAATCGAACTGAATTAGTTTCAAGTTTCAGTTTGATTATTTATGGTTTAGCAAAATGTAAATCGAACCAAACAAAAACCGAATTCATATAAATATATGTTTTATATATGATTAATTTCATATATCACCTTACTTTCATGATTAATTTCATATATACCCAAAATGCATAATGTACATTATTTTTAATGTATGTTTAGGCAAGGGCGTAGCTACATGGGTTCTTTGGTGGGCAATGGCCCACCCATGAATATATATGTAATAATGTATATTGTATAAGTATTTGTATTAGACTATTACAAGTTAGATAAATCATATCATTTTAGTTTAACCAAAGGCAAAATTATATTACAACCATTGCTAATTTGTTTACCAACTATATTATATTAATGATGACCGGTTGTATCATTGTTTTATGGTACATCTCGGCCTACCCTTAAGTAAAATCCTGGCTACGCCACTGTGTTTAGGTATATATGAAATTTCTAACTAAAATTAGGAGAGATATGAAATTGCCCCAATTATATATATATATATTTATATACATTGAAAAGATCATCAATTTTTTCCCTAAAAATATAAATTAAAACAATTTTTAAGCTTAGATTTTTTTTTTTCTTCCAAAAATTTATATAATTAACATTTTAAAAAT
This sequence comes from Artemisia argyi, assembly GCA_030686995.1. Taxonomy (NCBI): domain Eukaryota; kingdom Viridiplantae; phylum Streptophyta; class Magnoliopsida; order Asterales; family Asteraceae; genus Artemisia; species Artemisia argyi. Next base: position 158,193,048 of record CM060708.1, read on the forward strand.
ATAAATTATGTAACTTGGGTTTGGTTCAACCCGAAAACCAAACATTCGGTTTTAGGTTAAATCGTATTTGAATTTGGTTCGATTTGATTTTTGATTTTCGATTTTACTCAAAAAAAATTTTAAACCAAACAGACTAATCCAAATAAACCGAACAACTTACTCACCGAACCAATGACAAACCTATATATAAGCAACCGACAGCTTCAAAGACAAACCTATATAAAGGGTTTCCCTCCCACTTTTTTTGTCGCCTCAAGTCCTCAGCCACGTTTTTTTTTGTTTTTTAGTTTTGTTATTCACAAATATTCTGCTTTGCAAACAATCAACAAAACGCGATAAATTACTAAACACACACCTCCCGCACCCCCTTCTAGCCGACCTTGATCGAATCAGTCATGGTATGTAGTTGGTTTTATTTGATTAAAGTTGGTGTTTTTTTAGTATGTTTTATGGATTCTGCACTCTAAGTGTTTGATGAAATGCCTCAATCAAGATTTTTTTGCTTTTATTTTTGTTGGTATTATTTGAATTTGTTATATTAGTTGTTATTGTGGTTTCAAGCTTAATTGAGTACCTTGAAGATGATAGTTTTTTACTACTTGCTAGTTATGTGTTAGTTTTCCGAGTTGGTGTAATTGTCAAACTTGTAGCTATAAGTGTAGGCAGGGATGGAACGTCTTGGATTTTTCTGCGTAGGGCTAGTTTTTATGAATTTGTTATGTTCACTGGTGTAATAATTACTCTAGTTTGAACCTTATTTGTTGATTTTGAGTACTTGCTAGTTATGCATTTCAAGCTGGTCTAATTGTCAAACTTGTAGCGACAAGTGTAGGCTGGGACGGAATGAGGGTGGGTTCTGGGACACTTTTGGATTTTTGCAGCGTAGCTGCTAATTTTTATGAATTTGTGTTATTACTCGGTGTAATAATTACTCTAGTTTGAAGCGTATTTGTTGATTTTGAGTACCTTAAAGATGATGTTACAAATTTGTTATATTAGTTGTGGGGTGTAACAATTACTGTTGTTTGAAGTTTTATTGTTCATTATGAGTAGTTTGACGATGATAACTTTTGAACCTTGTATCTATTAGCTTGGGCGTGTTTGGGATTGCTTATTTTTAAGCAAAAGCAGCATAGAAAACGCATTCATATGATATTATTTTTTATTCTCAAGAAAACAAGGGGGTTTACAAGGGAAACAAAAAAAATGTGTTTTGTAGTTTCCCTTGTTAAGTTGGGAAATGCATGTTTTGTGTTTTCTAGAGGATTTGATAGGAAACATTTGATTTGAACGCAATCTCTATTTTCTTTGTTTTATACAAAACATTATGTGGAAAACAAGGGTGTTTTCCTCTAAGTAAACGCAACCATATTGTTGCTGATGTTTCCGGGTTATCATATTAGTTGTTGGTGTAAGTGTAACTGTAGGTTGAAGTTTGGTTGTTCATTTTGAATACATTGCTTATATGTTTAGAGCTTCTTCTTCTTACAGGATATGGAAAACGACAATGATTATGAGGAATATATCCCCGTTGCGAAGCGAAGGGCAGTAGAGGCACAAAAGATTCTTCATCGTAAGGTTCAAGCTTCAGCGATTGAAGACGAAACAGAAAAGGTGAAACAAGTGGAGATGAAACTGAGTTTGCTTGTTAAAGCTTCACAGCAGCGTGAGCAGCCTGAGGTTACGCCCATTGAACAAGCTGTTCAGCAAGAGAAGGAAATGATGGAAAATCTGTCGGATAAGAAGAAATTGATGTCGGTTCGTGAGCTTGTAAATGGGATCACTTATTCGGACCCGTTGCCAACGGGATGGAAGCCGCCTTTGCCTATAAGACGTATGTCTCAAAAAGCTTGTGACAGTATTAGGAAACAATGCCATATCATTGTTGATGGTGATGAAATCCCGCCGCCGATTATAAACTTTAAAGGCATGAGATTTCCAGACCCTGTTTTGAAAAAGTTGAAAGAAAAAGGAATAGTACATCCGACACCTATTCAAGTTCAAGGACTGCCTGTTATTCTATCAGGAAGAGATATGATTGGGATAGCGTTTACAGGGTCAGGAAAAACATTGGTATTCGTGTTACCCTTGATCATGATGGCGTTGCAGGAAGAGATTATGATGCCAATTGCTGCAGGTGAAGGCCCATTTGGAATAACTATTTGCCCGTCTAGAGAGTTGGCTAGACAGACGTATGAAGTTGTTGAGGAGTTTTTAATACCATTGAAGGAATCTGGATTTCCGGAAATAAGACCTTTGCTTTGCATTGGCGGTGTTGATATGCGGTCACAGTTGGATATTGTCAAGAGAGGTGTCCATATTGTGGTAGCTACCCCTGGAAGGTTGAAAGATCTCCTTGCCAAAAAGAGGATGAATCTTGACAATTGCCGGTAAGCACTCTTAATGTGTTAAGCATAAATATTTAAAATTAATGGTGTATGGGATTGCTTATTAAAACTGATACAGCAGTAGCATTGTGAGAGTGTTTTGAACAAGCTGTTTGGCGCAATAAGCAATCCCAAACACCCCCATATGTGTAGGTGAAGGTGGTAGATTGGGTGGGTTGGGTGTGTGGATTGGGTAACATTTTAAAATGGGTTATTTGCTTTGAATTTTGTAAATATCAAATGTAGTCATTATTATTCAAAAACAGTATTGTAATAATAACATAATTCCTTTTGATAAAACAATTCGTAAAGTTCACGCACTTTAGTACACATTGGTTGACTTTCAACATGTTGGAATGCTTGAAAGTTTAGTTACTTCTTTTTTCATTTTCGTTAAAGAATATTATAAGCCGGATTGACGAATATTAGGAAAATGAGCTGAAATTTCCATCTCTATTATGCGGTTTTCAGGAGTTCCAAGTTTCGTGACATTGTTATTTCAGTTATGTAGTCATGTACTATAGATGTGTAGTTTTCTAAACTTGTGGTTTCATGCAGGTATTTGACATTAGATGAAGCAGATAGATTGGTAGATCTTGGATTTGAAGATGACATCAGAGAAGTATTCAGTCACTTTAAAGCACAAAGACAAACTCTCTTATTTTCTGCAACCATGCCTGCAAAGATCCAAAACTTTGCCAGAAGCGCTTTGATCAAACCTGTCACAGTCAACGTGGGTCGAGCAGGAGCAGCAAATCATGATGTCATCCAAGAAGTTGAATATGTGAAACAAGAAGATAAACTCGTGTACCTCCTTGACTGCCTACAAAAAACATCGCCTCCTGTTTTAGTGTTTTGTGAAAACAAAGATGATGTGGACGATATTCACGAGTTCCTTTTATTAAAAGAAGTGGACGCAGTAGCCATCCATGGTGGGAAAGATCAGGAGGAACGTGATTACGCTATTTCGTCTTTTAAAGCTGCTAAAAAGATTGTTTTGGTAGCTACTGATGTTGCGTCAAAGGGTTTGGATTTCCCTGATATCCAACACGTCATAAATTACGATATGCCTGCAGAAATTGAAAACTATGTTCATAGGATCGGTAGAACCGGAAGATGTGGGAAAAGAGGAGTTGCCACGACTTTTATCAACAAGAATCAAAGTGAGACTACACTTCTTGATTTGAAACATTTGTTACAAGAAGCCAAACAGAGGATACCCCCTGTTTTGGCTGAATTGAATGATCCTATGAAAGACATTGAAGCGATTGCGAATGCTAGTGGTGTGAAGGGTTGTGCGTATTGTGGTGGACTTGGTCATCGTATTACGGATTGTCCTAAAGTAGAGCATCAGAAAAGTCAACAGATCGCTGGTTCGAGGAAGGATTACTTCGGTTCAGGAGGATATAGAGGAGAAATATGAGGGGTATGCGATTTAAAGAACCATGGTGAAGATCTCGTGAAGTACCTAGTAGTTTTCAGATTTAAAGAACCAATATGTTGCTGTAAAATGACTAATTTATTGATCAAGATTAGGTTGCTTATATAAACGGGCATGTTTTGGCCGATCTGTTTTAGGTAATGTATATATTATCTGACCATCAAGGAATTGATCTAACCAAGGACCATATGTGTTTCGCTCTTCAAGCACTTCAAGTAAGATTTATTTTGGAATAAAAGATGTTTCCATGAATTATTTTCCAGATATCATTGTCACAACACGTGATAGTTGTGCTCCTGTTGCGTTTTTATTGTGCTTTCTATGCAAATTGCAATGTCGGATTAAGCTCATAGCTGAACTACTTTTTTACTTTTAGTCAGAAACCTTGGGCATTCACACACATTTGAGCACATTCACCCGCACACATACACTTGTCGGGAGGTCTTTCTGGAAGCATGCTCTCTTCTCTCGGTTTACCCTATAGGGTAGGGGTATGATTTGTCTATATTTCACCTCCCCCATACCCCGCTCCGGCGGGATTGGGTATGTTGTTGTTGTTGTATAATTTATCTGACTCATTTAATATGCGTATGATTGAAGATAACAAGCCTCGAAGTAAAGGTAAGATCATCCTTTTGCCCCATCAATGTGTCGATAATGAAAGAGTCATATGAAACAATCAACTGTTGGCTTATTCACCTGCTTTTGAAAAAGGCTGAGGACCATATTCAATGTCTTCAAACGCGGCCTTGTGTTTTCTAATAACGGAACCACAACCTCTGGAAAAGGGTTATGACTGGAGCATTACTGCATTAAAAATGGCTGTTATTATCAGCCAAAAAAGCTAAAGGTTATTCGTATTTGGAATGGTCATGATAAAATACATTTAACCCGTTTTGGACGAGTTTGTTAAGAAAACGCGCAATCTTGTGAACAGAGACCTGGCAATGGTTTTCATGAAGTTTTCTAAATCATTCAAGTCAAAGTAAATATAATGGAATAGGAGTAGTCTTTATAATCAGAAGAACCATTGGTAAAATAACAAAAACCTATTTGCTGATCAAGTTGGGTTCGTTGAAATCGGACCTTCAACCCATTCATATGTATAACTTATTTACTAGTATTTTCTAGCACTTTTTAGCAAAATTTGACCCTTTTGTTCACAAGTAAAACTAAACTTTGCGTATGATTGTGTCAATCCAAATTAGAAAACAATGATATGGCAATTTAAGCTGTATATGGGTCACCCAACTTATTCGACTCCTTCACTCATAAATTGGTTCTGCTTCATACTCACTGAAGTATCCGATTCCATTTATACCATTTTCGTATATTGAAGCCGTTAGAAAAAAAACAAAAAAAGCTATTGGAAAGAAAATGCGAGTCACTTTGAAAACATTGTTTTCATCTTGAACCTATGACTGTATAGTCATATCTAACAATGAGCGAAAATAAGTTAAATAACCAGTTGAGTACCACCAACACTGTGATCGTATCTCGTTTGATGTTTATGAATCCAAAAGAGAACCCGCCATTTGAAATAAACCTGATTGGCAGAATGAGTTTGGTCTCGATCCTATGTCACTCACCTATTGGAGTAATACAACAGGTAGTCCAAATCCGAGTACCCATAAATAACCAAATTTTGGAGAATGGACTGAATGATTACTGCCATTTGAGTAATGAATTTGATCATTGATAGCGAGAAGCTAGAAATAAAAACCCTTTAGTATCCTTTCTTTGTAACATTTAAACAATAATAATAATAATGATGGAAAAAAAAAAAAAAAAAAAAAAAAAAACCATGTATGAGATCCAACATACGGCATCTTACGTGACAAAAAGATAGACTGAACGTACGCTAAGTTCTTTACACAAATTAAAACCACAAAGGCTAAGTTAAGGAATCGGGATAAATCAGCCAAATCAAAGATTTGCCCACTGCTTTGCACCACAAATCCACTTTCTTTTCGCGCAACTCATCATTCAATACAGTATTGAACGTGGTATCTTTCTTCATTCTTTCCCCATTTGAAAATATCTCCTCTTCTGTCCTAACTCCAACCGCCAAACCTGCTGCATACGCTGCACCGAGTGCTGTTGTCGCTATGTGACTATGTGCTGGTCTCACCACAGGGATCCAATAATTCCGCCTGCAGTAATTGTTGATTATTAAAAAAGTAAACAAAAGAAGTATGCATAAAACTAGAGCTCGCAATTTGAACCCATTTGCGTGTTATCTCTAACAAGTGTAATATGCCCGTACCAAAAATAACCATTTTGACCCAAACCCGTTTTGACCAGTTACCAAACGCACAGTCCCGCCCATTTAGTTACGTCTGATGATAATATACCTGAATCTGCATGAGCGTGTTATTAACAGTAGCCACTCCATCGACCCTAAGCAAAAACTGTCCCTTAGCATTCTTTGTTTCCCCTTTCTCACATTCATCTTTATGCATTGAGTCCAACAGATCTTTCACTTGAAAGCACATACTTTCAAGCACAGCCCGTGCTATGTGAGACTTATTTGTAACTGTGTGATCCCAATCAATACGCAGAGCATAATCACACCACCATGGTGCAAACGGTCCATTATGCCGGGAGCGGTTGAGTCGACTTTAGCAGTTCATTCCTCAATTTCACAAGCTGAACTAATAATTCCCAATCGAAAGTGTCGATATGCAGTGTCCAAAACAGGAAGTTCAAGAGCCTAGAATGACATTGGCCAAAGACCTTTAAGCTCAAACAACACTAGTTTTGGAGTTAGAAGCACAAGTTTTTCATAAGGAATTGGTTCATAAGAACATGATTATATTGTCAATCAAGACAACTGAGTACCAATCACTTCAAGACATTCCAAATCAGACCACAACAGAAAATTCACCAATTTCAAGTTTTCCAAATTGGGAAAACTTGAAAAAGGTTCATAGTTAATTATCCTAACCCCTACAAGTTTCAAACTAACCAACGCATTAAAGTTTAAACACTTATCAAAATTTAGCCATCCTTTTAAGGCCAAACAAATCAACAAATCACTCGATTTGTTACATGGAATCATATAGTGACAGCATCCGGAAGTGTCAATGCTTACATTCCGGACACCATGCAATAAAGCATAGTCAAAAACCCAAGCCAATATATGATCATAATAAGCAGCTTTAATATTCACTATCAATTTTTAGTAAACCTTACCGATGAATATATTGCATTTATCTGTGTATCTAAAACTAAACTTATCGAGATTTAGAGCAGGAATCAAAGTCCAGAGATTTACCCAACGTTTTAATAAGACTGAACATTGAACCGCTAATTTAGTGTCAACATAAGAGAGTATGGATATTAAGAGAACATCTGGTAATAAACTTAGACTACGTTCATTATAATATTTCAGATAACGAGAATCAAAATAGACATGAGACAACAATACAACAATACTAAAATTAAACTGCCATTTTAAACTTTTGGTTACATAACTATATTTGTAAGACATCGAAATACCACCTTTAGTCGGCACTGAACGGAATAGTACATTTTGTAGTGCAGTGATTAGCTTAAAGTTCTGGTTCATTCACATGATGTATAGCTGGCCGATTAATGTTACACAATTTGTCATTTACGTTTACATTTGTAAAACAAAACACGAGCATAACAAAGAAGACGAGCCCAAAACAGCTTTTATGGATAAAAATGAAGTATTGAAATTGAGACCGATGCAACATCTAGATACTTGATTACCCATGGTCGTTAAGATTGGTGATTGGGCTCCTAATTTGGTTTTGACATAAGAGGGTATGCAGATAATAAGAAAACATCATGGCAACCAACTCAAGGATCCAACATCTGTAGCAAGTTTTATGTTCTAACAACGACAAAACTAATCAAGAAGCCAAAATCTTTGAAAATCATAGATAAATGCAAGAAGAAAGAGAAGACCTCTAATATTTGTATTAAAATAGAGAAAAACTAGTGTTTTGGATCGATCTATTCCGTAACTCAAAACGTTCAAATATGAAAAAGAGTAAAAATATCATTACACATGAAACCGATATATATCTACTTTTGTCTTAGATATATCTAACTGCAAGCCATTTACAGCAACATATATCAAGCATGCTTGCATCATATCCTTGATCACCTTTTACAACCTGCATAGATCGATTAAAAAACATAAGGGGGCATGTTGATGCACAAATATGAATAAATGCAGAACAACCTAACATACCTCGGTAATGACTTAACAACAGCTTGGGGAGAGTTCTTGAGCAAGTCGGTAGCCACAGAAGAATAAACATCAGCTGCAGACTGTTCGTTGGTGGGATGAGGTTCAGTACTTTCAGATTATCAAATTGGAAATTTTCTTTAACAAGCATGTCATGGGATTCGGAAAGAAGCTTCAAGTAAAAAAAAAATAAAATAATAAGACATTAAAAATCTGTGTCTTTAACAAAAACTTTTTAAAAAAAAAGTATAGTATGAGAACACTGATTAGTTTTATCGTAAGTTGCATATGAACAATAAAAACATATAGATGTAGCTTCGCGCCAAAAACATAAACTGACCATAACAAACAAATTATTTAAAAAAAAAAAAAAAAAAAAAAAAAAAAAAAAAAAGAAGTAAACTTTGCAATGACATATTAAAGTGGATGCATATATAGCAGTACCTTAACAGTTGGGGACAGATGAATGTTAATAGCATGTCTTAGACCCCGAAGCACAGTGATGAGATTGAGCTTCTGCACGCGCCTTTTAACCAGAATCGCAGCGAAAGTATCAATATGTGCAGTGTCCAGAACAGGAAGCTCAAAAGCCTCGATTGACATTGACAAAAGACCTTTAAGCTCAAACAACACTAGTTTTGGAGTCAAAAGCACCAGTTTCTTATAAGGAATTGGTTCATCATGACTCAATGATATTGTCAATCTAGACAACTGAGTACCAATCACTTTGAGACCATCCAAATTAGACCACAACCGACAATTCACCAAAACCAACTCTTCCAAATTGGGAAAACTTGAAAAAGGTTCATAGCTACCTATCCTAACCCCTTCAAGTCTCAAACTAATCAACCCATTAAAATTTAAACGCTTACCAATATTTTGCCGTCCTTTTAAGGTCAAACTAATCAATGAATCACTTGATTTGTTATAACATGGAAACATATAGTAGTCCGAGCTTCCAGAAGTGTCAATGCTTACATTACGGACACCTTGCAACAAAGCATAGTCAAAGACCCTAGCCACTTCAGGATCACAAGCAACTTTGGAATTCACACTATCAACCTTTATTAAACCATCACGACCGGCTAAAACCTTATCGATGAATATATTGAATTTATCTGTGTCTCCACCAAAACTAAACAAATCGAGATTGAGAACAGGAATTAAAGTCCAGAGATTTACCCAACGTTTTTGATAAGAATGAACATTGAACCGCTAATTTAGTGTCAATATAAGAGAGTATGGATAGTAAGAGAGCATCTGGTAATAAACTTAGCCTATCTTCTGCTTGATCTTTATAGCCATAGTTATAGTAACTTTGGCTTGCTCTATCTTTTCGCTTTCGCTTCATGTTGCTTTGGGGTATGCAAGAATAAAGTTAAGGACAGTTTATATAGTTTTGCTTTATCTTATGTAGTAGATACGTAATTGTAGTATAAACACTCTTTTGGGCCCAGCACAAATAAAGTTTTAAGAGTGGCTTGAGAAATGTAAATCATACTCGATCCACATTTGAAAAATAATAAGTTGATTTAGAGCCCAAGATTTGCGGGCCTAAAAGGGGTGGCTAGGTCAGGAGCTCGATTCAGATTTGCTTGTTTGATAAATACATATGTAATCCTACAAAATACATTCAACCATAGAACTTGATCTTTTACTGTTTTTTACAATATATTCAAGTATGATATGGTATTTACGATGATCTTTTCTTTCAGTAAAATTGAAAACTAAAGAAAATAAACTGTTAGATAAGGTCTGGTGTTTGCCTAATTAGCTAGCAAAGCTAAATCTCAAGCTTTGCATGGTTAGACCAATTAGCAACAGTTTTTTTTTTTTTTTTTTTTTTTTTTTTTTTTTTTTTTTTTTTTTTTTTCCGCTAATTAAAAGGTTGGTTATAAATTATAGGTTGGCTTTTGGGTCCTAATGTACAAAGAGAATTAAGGAACCAGGATTTAGGATGTGATATGATTGTTATAAAGTTACGAATGCTGGAAATAGCTAAATTGGTGATTAAACTAAGTTTATATTTGAGTTCAATATGTTCTTGCGTTTTTGCAGTTGTTTGCTTGTGTAATGTTTTTTGGTAATAGACTATGTTCATTATAATGTTCCAGATAATGAGAATCAAAATCGACATGATAGAGCAATATTAAATAATCCGTAGTAGTCATTTTTTACTTGTGGTTACATAACTATATTTGTAAGACATCGAAAAACCGCATATAGTTAACATTGGATATAGTATATTTCGTAGTGCAGTGATCTGTTTAAAGTTCTATTTCAAGCACATGATGTATAGTTGGCCGATTAATGTTTCACAATCTGTCGTTCACGTCTAAATTTGTAAAACTAAACATGAGTACAACAAAGAAGATGAGCCCAAAACAGCTTTTATGGATAAAAGCGAAGTATTGGAATTGAGACCGATGCAACGTCCAGATACTTGATTACCCATGGTTCGTTATGGTTGGTGATTGGGCTCCTAATTTGGTTTTGAAATAAGAGGGTATATATGCATATTGCAGATAATACGAACATCATGGCAACCAACTCAAGGATCCGACATCTATAGCAAGTTTTATGTTCTAACAACGACAAAACTAATCAAGAAGCAAAAATCTTTGAAAACCATGGATAAATGCAAGAAGAAAGGGAAGACCTCTAATTTTTGTATTCAAATGGAGAAAAGCTAGTGATTTGGATCGATCTATTCCGTAATTCAATACATTCACATATAAAAAAGAGGAAAAAATATGAAAACTCTATTTCATTACACAAGAAACCGTATCTACTTATGTCTTAGAAATTAGATATCTAACTGTAAACCATTCACAGCAATATATATCAAGCATGCTTGAATCATATCCTTGATCACCTTTTACAACCTGCATAGATTGATTAAAAAACATAAGGAGGCATAACTCTCATGTTGATGCACAAATATGAACAAATGCAGAACAACCTGACATATAATAACATACCTCAGCAATGACTTAACAACAGCTTGGGGACAGTCCTTAAGCAAGTCGGAAGCCACAGAAGAATAAACGTCAGCTGCAGGCTGTTTGTTTCTTGGTGGGATGAGGTTCAGGACTTTCAGGTTACCAAATTGGAAATTTTCTTTAACAAGCATCTTATGTGATCGGGATAGAAGCTTCAAGTAAAACAAAAATTAAAAAAAAAAAAAAAAAAAAAAAAAAGTATATTATGAGAACATTGATTAGTTTTATCGTAACTTGCATATGAACAATAAAAACATATAGATGTTAGCTTCGCGCCAAAAACATAAACTGACCATTAAAAAAAAAAAAAAAAAAAAAAAAAAAAAAAAAAAACCATAAACTTTGCAACGACATATTCAAGGTTTTTTTTTTTTTTGAACAAGACATATTAAAGTGGATGCATATATAGCAGTACCTTAACAGTTGATGGGGTGATGAGTGTGTAAATACTCATCATTTTTACCGTATTTTAATTGCCAAAACACGAGAAAACACTCAAGAATGCATCAAAATAATGAAAATATCCCAAAGATCATGTTTTATATGTTTTAGATGCAAAATGATTGAAAACGGGCGAAAAACAAATAATGTTTGCATAATTGGCAGTTTCAGTCCCCCAACTTTCAAAATTTGTCAAAACTAGTCCATGAGCGTTTATTTTGAAAGAAAAGTCAAACCAAGTCTTTAAAAATCAAAGTCTACCAAATAATGATCTTTGGGTGAAAAGCTTTAAAAAAATGAATAAGTTTGGTCCCTCAAGTTTGGTAAAATGGCAGAAGTGGCCCCCGGGAATTATAAATGGAAGAAAAATCACTCCAAAGCCCTCGGAAAATCAATAGTTGGCAAATATGGTCCTTGAATGAAGTTAGAAATATTGTCAGGATCAGTCCCTCATAAATTCAGAAAATACACATTCTACCCTTTAATCCTAAATAAACATACACTACCAAAGCTTAAACTTTTAACAAACCCAACTCTCACCCCAATCCAATACCCAACCCCTATCACCCTTGGGCCCAAAACCATGTCAAGCCCACTTATAAACCCTACCCAAAAAACCTGTTACGTTTTTAATAACAACATACAACCCCCTTTTTGGTCAAACCCAGCCACACAGTCAACGTATCCCCCTTCTCCCCCATCTTTCGTTTATCCAGATATAACAAACCATCCCCACCCTTTTCCAGTTACACTCCAAATATATCACCATCTTCCCTCTCCTCAAAAGCCACACCCCATTCACATGTTACCACTTCCTCACGGGTTACCAACTCCAAGTCACCCATCCACACTACCTACTTTGGGCGCCAAAACATGATATACGGGTGTGATCATCTCATTTTCAATCCGACGGCTGGGATTTATTCCAAAGAAGCACAACATAAAGAAAGCATCCAAGGAAAGAAGAGATTATTTTTTAGTATAAAAGATGTCGAATGTAGCCATATCTTGGCAATTAGGTTTTTTTTTAGTTTTCAGTGAGGTAGTAAGTTGAGGAGTAGTGTAGAACTCATTAGTTAGTTTTAAGTTGTTATTTTCATTTTCAGTGTTGTAATCTCATTCTCTATTTTTTTTTAAGGAAATTTTAGTTTCTTGTCCAAATTTCTCTATTAATCTTCCATTAGTGTACTTGTCTTTGTTATTGATTCTAAAACTGCTCTCCTTAGATGCATTCTTGCTTCATAAAATGTTTTGGGTCAAATATAACTTCTGAGTTCAACTTCTGTTTCAAAAAGAATCAAATTTGGTAGTTTTAATTCCAAAACTGTTTGTGGGGATAAAATTTGGCAAATCTAGTTTAAGTTTATCGTAGTTGTTGTTATTTGCTTCTAAATGATTCAAGTTACTTGCTCGTATTCTGGTTCATAAGTTTTTTTCATACCATAAATTCGCTTGTACCCCATTTAGCAAACTGCATCAGTTAGTCATATGCAGTCCCCAATTGCCATTTTCGATCTTCAAGTTCAGTTGTGTTTAGGGTAGATTTAGATTAAGCTAAGTTTAGTTTTAGGATTTGCTTTTAAGTAGTTCACTATAGGCTATTTTAGGTGTGCAATATGTGGTATTTAGTTGGTCAAAGAAAGCCAAATTTCACCATTTGACCCATTGTGACCCGTTGGCTGCTGTAACCGACTGTCCCAAACAGTCCCTTAGCAGCTAATTATTGACCACCCATTTTGGCGCAACCCCTGCTTCAGCAACAAGCTATCCCAAACACTGCACTTCAGCAGCCTACTTGTCCCAATAGCTTCCTTAGAAGCTAGTAGTAGAAGCCATATATGCCTGTTAGCGCGTGATTTTTGATTCACAGTTAGTGTAGCGTTTAAGTTTATCTATGGTGTTTTCATTTTCAGTAGGTATAGCTTATGTTGGTAGCTAATTCGAGCCTTGTATGGCTGCTGTTTCAGGCCTGCATCTCAGTTGTTTAAAGTAGGTCCAAATCAGGTCTCAAGTAGCTTTAGTGAGGTATTTTTAATTTGTTTATGCATTGGCCTTTTGCCGTAGAATTTGGTGTAGAACTTATTTGCCGGCTTGTGAACATTAGCATATTTTTAGAAAAATTTTTGGATTTCTTTCCAAGCTTGTACAGGCCTTTGAAGTGGCCCTCCAAGGCTGCTGCAACCCCCCCACACTATCTCATTTATTAACTTAATTGGTTATCTGTTGAACATTGAGCTCTCAGCTGAGCTATTTTGCAAGTTTAAAAAAGTTTGTTTTTATTTGTAAAAATTGTTTATTATTCAGTGCTTAATATGTTTGTAACAAGAAAAAAATAAAAAAATAAAAAAAATAAAAAAAAATGTGTGAACCAAAAAGAGTGTCACAGGGCTCGAACCTGTGACCTCTTGATATTAAGTAGAGATCATACAAACTCCACCCAACTGAGCTAGTTGATTTTGTTGTCATCCTTTGTTTTGCATGGTACTTATAGCATTGTTAGTTTTTGTTTATTAGCATAACTGCTTATATATATAAATTGCTTATCTCTGCTTATCCCTAGTGCTTATTTCCAATGCATTATTTTTCTTAGGCTTATTTCAACTTAGTTAATTTTTCAAAAAAAAAAAGGTTTCAGAATTAGTAAATTAGTTTTACCATCTATTTTGATTTAATTTTAAGTAAATTAGTTTTGAATTCATAATAAATAGAATTTTATTTGAAAAATTAATTTTCTTTTTCCTAAAATTTTATTTTGTCATTTAGTGCGTAAGAAAATTATTTGGATACCCGTAGGACTAGTGTAGCATTAAATTTACGTTTTTACTTGCGCACTCGCGTTTTTATTATAGTTACTTTTACGTTTGTAAATTAGATTGCGTTTAGGGTTTCCCTAGTTTCCCATTATCATTCCCATAGGATTCTAAGTAGTTTTTAAAGTTTTAGTTTTCATTCCTTGTTTGTATTCATGTTTTAGTTACGTCTATTTTAATTTCCGTACGTTATTTGCAATTTCTCGTAGTTTCACAATACCAAATAATCAAAACCATTCCTTACAAGCATTTTAATCTCGAATCTTACGCGATATTGTCAATTCACACCTCGTTGGGACACGACCCGGGTAATCACTTACCCGGTATCACACATATATATTGTATTCACGAGTTTTCGCAAGTCTTCCTTTTCCTAAAGGTTGATTCGTGAATTCCACTCACGTCTACCTTGTATATTTTTGATACGCACTCAAAAACGCATTATCAAAATGGCACCGCTGCCGGGGAGGCTGTGTCACGACAATATCGTTTTGATTTGAACGATTAGTGACTTGTAGAACCTTCGTTAAGAAGTTATCGTTTTCAAAAAAATATAAAACACAAAAATATTTTCCTTTTCTTTTGTATATATATCTATCATATAAAAAATCCAAAAAGATTTTCCATTTTACTTGTTAAATAAAAAAATATATATATATAAGCATAAAACACACCGCCGAGAACCAAGGCTGAACACCTACCAATTGGGGGTGTGAACATTAATAAGTTCCCAAACAAAAGATTAAAACTTACCATTGTATCCTTGTGAATTGGTGTACCTTTTTCAAAGAAGCCATTTATATTGTGATTATTGGTTTAAGTTCACAATTGTCTTTTTGAGTTGGTCTCGTTTTAATTGATGTGTTTTTCGAAAAACCCAAAAATATTCTTCTTTACCCTCCATCCATTTGATTCTACCTTCTTATACCCTTCTCATGTATAATTCTTATGGCGTCTCTCGGCTACACGTGTTTTCACTGTAAAAGCCCGATTGAGAATGGCTATCGTTGTTTCCGGTGTATTTGTGAGAAGTGTGGAAATAATTGTAGTAACAGCTTTTGCACTACATGCAAGTTGTTCATAAATCCAACTTCTCTCGATGATTCACCAAATTCTCCCAACCACCCATCACTGCCTGAAATACGTGCTATTAATGACAAACCATCAAGAATTGATCATAACCTTTCAGGATTTACGGTTAAAGGTTTGTCAAGCAAACGTACAGAGCTTAGGGCAGTGACTGAAAAGAACGACTTGCCCAATCTTCACGTTTATCAAGAACCAAAACCCGAGACCATAACGGAAGTGGTGGAAATTGCTAGCTCTAAGAGCACACCACTTGTCCCACCTCCATATTTTGTTCCTTGTGTCGGTTGTGGTGAGCCGCTTTTTGGTTTGCCATGTCGTTGGTGTACGTGTGTACAATGTGGTAACGACATTCAAAATGGGAGTTGTTTGTTTTGCGGGTCGAGTAATTCATTTGCTTATGATCCTAATCAAAACTCATTCAACGTCTCTTCAAATTTTTTCGATTACCCATCACATTCATACGAGCAAGAATCATATTACCCAAATTTCAATGATGCTTCGTATCAAAATACACCAAGCCAAACTCAACAGTTTTACTGTTGTGAGTGCTGTGGAGGTCCACACTTCAGCTCAGATTGTCAAACGGGTAATCCATATCCTTGTGACAATTTTGACACATCGTATTATGACAAACCTCCATCTCCACCTATTCCTCAAAGTCTTCTCATTGATCTTTTAGATTTAGTGAAAGACTTGAGAGGAATAACACATACCCCAGATAATCCAAAACAAAAATCGATGGAAGAATTGTTAGCTGACGAGCAGGCTGCTAAAATAAATTCCCAAGATGCTTATGAAAGATCTATTAGGGAATCAATTGCAAAAGAAAAAGCAGCCAGATCTAGCTCTCGATTCCGTTTCATTCCTGATGACGATGATGATGAGGATTCTATTCAAATGAAAGAATATTACAAAGATTCATCCAGTTCATCAGTTGAGATTCCTTCTGTGGAAGCACAGGGAGATAAGAGTATGCAAGAATTGTGATGCGTGGGAATCGCACCTTGCTTTACCTCTCGAGGGATCTCGCGAGGCTTACAACCCCCACCAGGCAGTGTACCTGATCGTTGTAGTATAGTATAGTGACAAGTACCGGGGGATTGATCGTTCAGCTTAGGAATAGTGTCGCTAGGATTAGAAAGCCTAATTAATAGTTCTAGAGATGGAAGATGATTATTTTTGTGTTTTTATATTTTATGAAAGCAAGTAAAATCTCGGGTTTTGAAGGAGTGGGCGGAATTAGTTGCTAATCAACTAACCCAAAAACTACTTTATAACTAATTAACTAATGAAAATGAAATTAAACTAATATTAAACTAAGGTTGTGAGCAGTGGTTGGAGAAATTGTGTTTACTTAGACTTCATTACTCCCTAGATATCTTTTACATGTTAATTACTTGTTACACTTGTATGAATGACGGGTTGTATTCCTTAATACCATTCGTGGAGTGGCATACATAACTCCCCAACTCTATGAGCTCTTATCTCCTCCTACACCATGACCCAGCACAACTATAGGGATTGTAAACAGTGGCTCATGCATTAAATACAACCAATAAAGACCTAGTACGCCTCGGTTCATGTTTCTTAAGACGTTCAAGCATGTTACCATTTGGAGATCTGCCAGTTTTCTTAAGCCTAACATATAATATCATTCATTCAAAACAAGAATAGACAAGTAATCAACACATAATCAACATCTAGGTTTCATTAGATCTAAGCAAACACAAAGGAAATTTAGCCTAGCATAGTAGAATTAAGATAAGAACAAAAGATAGACAACCAACACATAGACATATTGATTGAATTAAGAGTATACTTATCTCAATTACAATGCAAGGTCTCAAGGGTTTGGAACCCTTGAAAAACCTGTAAAAGAGGCACCAAAATCGTCTTTAGGGTTTCACCAAAACTTCTCTTTCTTTAATGAAAAAACTAGAAAACTATATATAGGAAAATCGTCCTGACGGCGTCAAGAGTAAAATCTGACGCCGTCAACTCGCCGCCATATACTTCCTCGGACGCCCTAGACCCAATCGTGACGGCCTATGTGACGCCGTCACCACCCTCGGTAAATTAATCTTGGTCATTTTGACGCCGTCATCTCTTCATCTGACGCCTTCACAACCTTCGGTAAAATATTCATCCTTTCTGACGCCGTCAAGAGTAAATTCTTGACGCCGTCACCTTGTAATTCCAGCTTGGATTTGGTACTTTGTTGTTTTCTTCACTTTATGCTCCAAAAACGTCCAAAATAGCCTCTTTTCCAGAATTCACTCTCCAAACACCTAAAATCACAAAAGGAACGATTTAGGGCAATATTTGATCAAATAAATTCGGATTCGGGCTTAAATGACCCCCTAAAAACGGATCATTTTTCGCCTCATCATATACCCTTACACTTGAGATTTGCTTGTCCTCAAGCAAATGAGCTTTTATTCTACTCAAAAGACAAGTTAGGGGTCATTTAACACTAATATAAAAGTAATTACAACAAATAATCGTTCCACTAAAGACCAATAGACAAGCACGGAGGTCATACACAAGCACCTCACAAATAGTGTTTAGATACTCACATCTCTCGGGTGTAATAAAGTAATATAACATTATGGAAATGGAAGATATCTCTCACTACCTGTCATAGCAAAATAGATTACCATAGGCTTGGGAAAGGATCAAACCTCCACCACATGGCGTAAGCACCTAGGATAAACTATCAAAGAGGTCTTTTTAAAGGGTTATAACGTTAGGTGTAGGGATATGAATTACACGGTTTTGTTGGATAAAGGGGATTTTACTGGTGGCGAGTTAACAATCTTAGTTAATTACATGTACAAGATGGCGTTGCTAAGCCAAGACTAGACTCGACTTAAGCTAATAAATGAAAAATAACTAAAAACATAAAATGAACATTGAATGAAAACGGGATGGTAGTCCGTATGTTTTTTCTCTCTTTCTTTTCTATTTTTTTTTTCTTTTTCTTGATTTTTTCGATTTTTTTTTTTTTTTTTTTTTTTTTTTTTTTTTTTTTTTTTTCATACACTCTTACCCTACCATCCAAAATAATACATCATAGGGGATGAGAATTCCCCTTACACTTGAATCTTTACATACTTTACATTAAACTATTCTAATGACTCGAATTAAGAAAATCAAAACACTTGGAGCACTTTTAAGATTAACGTACATATGGGGGTAATAAGTGTTGTTCTTCCCCATTACTCCATAAAATAAGTACTTTACCCATGAGTCCCAATCGTCCCAAAACAATATGTACAAGGATATGACTCGACTTAGCAACCATGTAATCAATTAGAAAGTTAACTTAGGGTTTAATAAATAACAATAATGCACTAAAAATGAGCGCATACACGGAAGGCTAAGGCGATTTGGGTGTACATTTAAGTGGGGTGTAACAAATTCTTCCTTTAAGTAAGATGCTTAAAGTTAGAAACGAAAAGATAGGCTCGGAGGGGTGTACTAGGGGTATCGTGTACTAAAAATGAGTACAACGCTAAGGGTGTGGGAAAAATTAGTTGACTTAACTAGCCAAGTAATATGACTTAAATGGTCAAGTAATCGTAATACGGGTTTAACACAAGGGTGATCCTAATGCCTCTTATCATGTAGTAAATCCTACTACACGAATGTAGTCTCACTAGCGGTCTCGGGATGCATCACTAACGCAAGTTCTAGAATCTAAATGCTACCGGTACACTCATAAGCACCAATAATAAATGCTTTTCCTATCAAAACTAAAGGCGAACCTCACATTTTTGGGTGGAAAATTTTTCTGAATATACGGTTATGTGCTAGTCATACAACCTCCTATCCATGAGACGCTTGCTATGGCTAAAGTTTCACTCCTAAATGTTGTAAAAAATTTTAAATTTGGCGCTAAAAATTTTTAAAGAGGCACCAAATTTGGCGCTAAAATTGCACTAACAAGTATTTCTCATAGTTTTATTACTCATCTACTATCAAACAAAACAAACTCAAGCGAAAGTGCATATGTAAGGTATCATCTTTTTACCCTCCCCTTACACTTAAGATGAACATTGTCCCCAATGTTCAAGTAAAGAATGTAAAAGTTAAAAGTAAAGAGAATGAATTCAAATACTCCTCTGATTCGCTCGGTATGGATTTTAGGTTGGCTAGGTTAAATCTTCCTCCAAGAAAACGAACAATCAAAGCTTCCCTTCCAGAATATAAATCATCTTCTTGTCTCAAATAACCTGTAAATCCTGACAAAAGTAGACAAGGCAACCTCGCGTAAAATCGGCGGCATCCTATATAAGTTACTAAATCCTAGAAAACAAAGTAAGATATAATGCTTGTGGAATGAAGTTTGCAGATTTCCTGGAGATTATAAAACTTAATAATTCACAAAAACTTATAAGACTCCGTTAGAAAAACAAAATCGGTAAAATTTCCAGATTTTTGACTCCTGACGCCGTCAAGAGCAATTGCCTGACGCCGTCAGAATGAACCTGCAGAAATCTTTATGTTAAGTTTCCGGAAAATTTCTGGAAAAACTTTGTCCTACTTCCTGGAAAATCCTGCAAAACTTCATTATGACTCAATACAAGCATTTGACTCTAACAATACGAATACACATGTTCATTAAATATTGTGGAGAATCATGATCGGTTTGTTTCTTAAAAAACATATTTGGGGTTTCCCCTTACACTTATCTTTTGCAAAAATACCTTTAGGTTGAAGTTAAGACTAGGCTAAACAACATAATAAAGTATTTCCACATTTTAATTGAGAAACATGATCAACCAACAATAAAAATAAAGCATGCATACGGAAGCAAATAACAATCAAACAACTAAAAATCACACAAAACATGGGTTGCCTCCCAAGAAGCGCTTTTCTTTATTTACGAGTCTTGTAGCTAGACTCAAAGTTGTGGGTTACTACGTGATTTCATCATCAAACATCACATCTTCCTCATTAATCATTTCATTGTTATTTTCTTGGTAATGTTTTACACGTTGTATATTAACCGTGAATTCCCTACCCTCGTCATCAACTAACACTACAGCTCCAAATTTAGAGGAATTCTTCACCGTGAACGGCCCATACCATCTAGACTTAAGTTTTCCTGGAAATAATCTCAACCGAGAATTGTATAACAGGACCTTGTCTCCATCTGAAAATTCTTTTGGTTTTTTAATTCTTTGATCATGCCATCTTTTAGCCCTCTCTTTGTATGTGATGGAGGATTCATAGGCTTCTAATCTAAGCTCATCAAGCTCGTGTAATTGCATAAACCTATTATTCCCCGCAGTCGTGTAATCTAAGTTGCATGCCTTAAGCGCCCAATAAGCCTTGTGTTCTAATTCTACTGGTAAATGACATGCCTTACCATACACCATGCGAAACGGGGTCGTTCCAATAGGTGTTTTGTAGGCCGTTCGGAATGCCCATAAGGCTTCGTCGAGTTTGAATGACCAGTCCTTTCTGTTTTGACTAACCGTTTTTTCAAGTATTCTTTTGATAGCTCTATTGGTGTTTTCGACTTGGCCATTGGTTTGTGGATGATAGGCGGTGGAGAATCGGTGGGGTACTCCATACCTTTTCATTACCTTTTCCATTTGTGCATTGCAAAAATGTGTCCCCCTATCGCTGATGAGAGCTTTCGGAATCCCGAATCTTGCGAAAAGCTTTTTCAGGAAATGAATGACCACTCTAGCATCATTAGTCCTAAGGGCTTGTGCTTCAACCCATTTTGAAACATAGTCAATGGCGACTAAGATGTACTCGTTTCCCCCTGAGGACGGAAAGGGTCCCATAAAGTCAATTCCCCAAACATCGAATACCTCACAAACTTGTATAAAGTTCTGAGGTGCCTCATCCCTACGTGATATATTTCCAGCCCGTTGACATGCATCACACGCTTGTACCATATCTTTTACATCACGGAAAATTGTGGGCCAATAGAATCCTGCATCGAGAATCTTTCGGGCAGTAACATTTATCCCATGATGCCCTCCAGAAGGACCGGAGTGACATTCCCTCATGATTTTTACTGCCTCATTCTCCGAAACACAACGCCTTATAATGTGGTCAGGACACCTTCGGAATAAAAATGGTTCATCCCAGAAGTAATACTTCAGCTGGGAAAAGAACCTCTTCCTCTCGTATTTAGTTAGGTGTTCAGGGACGAGCCTACATCTACTTGCGAAGTAATTGGCAAAGTCGGCGTACCATGGTTCCGAATCAAGGATAGACATTAGTTGTTCGTCAGGAAACGAATCTTTAATCTCACCTCTATCATGTTCATCCAGGGGGTTTTCAAGGCGAGATAGATGATCGGCGGCTAGATTCTCTGCCCCCCTCTTATCGCGAATCTCAACATCAAATTCTTGCAGCAACAAGATCCACCGAATCAGTCGTGGCTTGGCGTCCTGTTTCGCAAACAGATATCTAAGAGCTGAGTGGTCAGTGAAGACGACTGTCTTTGAAAGGACAAGATATTGTCGGAATTTGTCGAATGCAAACACTACGGCTAGTAATTCTTTTTCGGTGGTGGAGTAGTTCTCTTGGGCGGGATTCATGGTTTTGCTAGCGTAGTAAATAGGTTGGAAAAGCTTGTCATGTCGCTGACCTAATACAGCCCCGACAGCGAAGTCGCTAGCGTCACACATTATTTCAAATGGTAACTCCCAGTTGGGTGTGATCATGATTGGAGCTTGAGTGAGTTCCCTTTTTAGGAGGTCGAAAGCATCTTTGCATTCTTGGGAAAAATCGAATGGAGCATCCTTCACCAGCAATTGAGTCATTGGCCGGGCAATTTTGGAGAAGTCCTTGATGAATCTCCGATAAAATCCGGCGTGCCCCAAAAAGCTGCGTATTGCCTTAACAGTCGTGGGGTACGGTAACTTAGATATAGCTTCAACCTTAGCTTGGTCCACCTCTATCCCGTTCCCTGAAATCTTATGCCCCAACACAATTCCTTCCTTTACCATGAAATGACACTTCTCCCAGTTCAACACCAAGTTGGTTTCTTCACAACGTTTAAGCATCTTTTCTAAATTAGCAAGACAGCGGTCGAAGGAGTTTCCGAAGACTGAAAAGTCATCCATGAATACCTCCATGCTGTCTTCCATGAGTTCGTGAAAGATTGCGGTCATGCAACGTTGGAAAGTGGCGGGGGCATTACATAGCCCAAAAGGCATCCTTTTGTAAGCAAACGTTCCATAAGGGCAAGTAAACGTGGTCTTTTCTTGGTCCTCAGGTGCAATGGGGATTTGAAAATAGCCTGAGAATCCATCCAAGAAACAATAGTACTCGTGTCCAGATAATCTTTCTAACATCTGATCAATGAATGGTAAGGGAAAGTGATCTTTTCTCGTGGCATCGTTGAGCTTTCGATAGTCAATGCATACCCGCCATCCAGTGACAGTTCTCTGGGGCACCATCTCACCCTTGTCATTCTTCACTACAGTCATTCCACCCTTTTTAGGTACAACCTGCACAGGACTGACCCATGGGCTATCCGAGATCGGGTAGATTAGTCCTGCATCCAAGAGTTTGATCACTTCTTTCTTCACTACTTCCTTAATGTTAGGGTTTACTCGCCTCTGGGGTTGCACAGTAGGTTTATAATCTTCCTCCATAAGAATCTTATGTGTGCAAAAAGTTGAGTCAATCCCCTTAATGTCGGCCACACTCCATGCGAGTACCCCCTTGTATTTCTTCAGGATCTCTAAGAGTTTAACTTTTTGTTCCTTTTCCAGGGAAGAGTTTATGATTACCGGGAGTTGATTTTCTTCCTGGAGGAAGGCATACTCCAAATGATTAGGGAGCTCTTTAAGATCAACGTCAGGGGGCTCGATTATAGAAGGTTTGAGCTTGTTCTCGGGCTTTCGGAGCTCGAGATGCTCCGTTGCCTCTTGTCTAGGGTAGAAGGAGACTGCATTAACCTCCTCCGTCTTTTCCACCTCTAGCAAGGGCAGAAAGCTCTCGTCCCGTAACCAGCCTTCGTCGATTTGTTCATCGATGCAATCATCAATGACATCCGTGAGCTCATCTACTTCCCCAATAAAGTAGAGCCGGTTGGACGCTTCGAGGGAGAGGTCCATAGAATCTTTAATGTCGAAGGTTGTGCTATCGTCTCCTACTCGTAAAGTCAACTTGCCATCGTAGACATCGATGACTGCACGAGCGGTAGCAAGAAATGGTCTACCTAAAATGATAGGTACCACGTCGTCCTCCTCCATATCCAGGATTACGAAGTCGACAGGGAATTTGAATTTCCCAACTTTGACTAGCACGTTCTCACATATCCCTTCGGGGTATTTGACTGATCTATCGGCTAGTTGGATGTTCATACGGGTAGGCTTCAATCCGGAATATCCTAGTTTACGGAACATAGAGAGAGGCATGAGGTTGATACTTGCTCCCAAATCGGCAAGAGCATTCTTGATTGATAGAGGACCTATAGAGCATGGCAAGGTGAAGCTGCCCGGATCGTCTACCTTCTTTGGTAGCCCTTTATGGGTCACCACTGAGCATTCTTCCCCTAGGGTTACAAGACCCTCGAGCTTCTTCCTGTTAGCGAGCAGTTTTTTGAAATATGTGCTATACTTTGGCATGTGATAGCAAGCATCCAGGAGAGGTATGGTGACAACCGAGTCTTTTAGGTATGACAAGAACCTCTTGTTATCATTCTCCGTTTTTTGGTTCCTTAGTCGGGATGGGTACGGAATTCTCACAGGTGGGTTAGGAAGGGCTGATGGGGAGGGGGTTGTTACTGGTGGTTGGTCCGGGGTGCCAATGACGACATCCTGCTCCTCCTCCCCAGGTTTGTCTGAATTGAGTGTGATTGGGGACGAATTTGGGTAAGGAGGGTCCTTGGTTGTCGTTCCGGCCCGTGTGGTAATCGCGAGCATGGGATCTTTTCCTCTTTCTGACGGTGGTTGGAGGTTATCTAGGGCTGAGTTAAGCTTGCTGAAAAATTCTCCGACATCCTCCTGCTGTTCGTCAAAAAGCTCATTAAGCCCTTTCATTTGCAAGTCTTTTTCTTGAGTGAAGTGACCAAGGTCATCTTCGAAATTGCTCCTGATCTTGAATTCAGGGCCTCCCTCCCCTTCTCTTTTCCTTACCAGATTCCCCCAAAGGGTATAATCATCATTTTGGTAGAAAGGCAAAAGGGAGGGATCAGCATAAATGTCTCCTCCTGATAAGCATGCATGTTCAGTTGTGGCTGCTCCTCCGCATTCCTCCACCTCATGCGGACCTCCACAGTAATCGCAGATCAAGTAAGGATTAGACAGCATTTTAGGTGGTTGAGATCCAGCAAGGCAATCCATTCTTTTGTGAACTTTGCTCAATCGATCCGAGGTGGTTTCAGAAATGTCGATAGTCGACTCAGGTTCATCCCAAGTGTCATCCAGGTCTTGGGCATATTCTTCAATCCTGTCCCATCCTTCCTCGGCACTAAGATTGGCCAATCTTCCTTTCCTAGACTGGTTGATTCCGTTCCGGTCATTAGAGGAGATATTTTCGTAAAAGATTTGGACCAAGAGCCAAAGTTCAATGCCATGATGTGGAACTTGTCTTATTAAATCTTTGAATCTAGTCCACGCTTTATGGAAGTGTTCATTCCTCCCCTTTCGGAAACGAAGGATCCTATCCCTGAATGCTGAGGTTTTTCCAGGTGGAAAGAACTTCTCATAGAACTTGGATATGAGTTGCTCCCATGTGAAAATAGATTCGGAAGGGAGTTTGTCATACCATTCTTGGGCTTTTTCGTATAAGGTGAAAGGGAAGAATCGCAGTCGGGATGTGTTTCTAGTAGTCCCACCCGTATGGATGGTATCCACTATTTTTAGGAAGTCCTTGATGTGTTGGATCGGATTTTCCTCATCAAGTCCGTGGAACTTACACACACTTTTGACAAGCCAAATATCATTTGCATGCAAGACCTCGTTGGTGTGTTCGTTTGGATAAACAATGGCGTTGGAAAACCCACGAGGAGTTGGGGAAGAGTAATCCTTGAGACGCTTAGGAGGAGGTATTATAGGAGTATTCGTCTCATTGTGGGAGCTCGGGGTTGTGATGTGATTTTCTGAATTTTCTTCAGAGAGAGGTGCATCAAAGTCGATAGCAATGCTGGATGGTTCAGGCGTTGAGTGAGTTCGTCTTAGCCTACACATTTCTCTTTCGGGTTCTGCATAAGGCAAGACGAGGTCTTTAGTGGTGCTTCGACTCCTAGTGATCCTAAGGTTAGAGAATTCGTTGGTTGCCATGATGGTGGATGGTAAAGAGTTACGAACAAAAGCACGAAGAAATAAGATAGACTAAAGAAGACCTAAAAATAAAAATAAAATCTTACTAGAAAGGAATCTAGCAAGTAGACCTAATAAAAAGAAATCCTAACCTAGACAATAACTATTCCCCGGCAGCGGCGCCAAAAACTTGATGCGTGGGAATCGCACCTTGCTTTACCTCTCGAGGGATCTCGCGAGGCTTACAACCCCCACCAGGCAGTGTACCTGATCGTTGTAGTATAGTATAGTGACAAGTACCGGGGGATTGATCGTTCAGCTTAGGAATAGTGTCGCTAGGATTAGAAAGCCTAATTAATAGTTCTAGAGATGGAAGATGATTATTTTTGTGTTTTTATATTTTATGAAAGCAAGTAAAATCTCGGGTTTTGAAGGAGTGGGCGGAATTAGTTGCTAATCAACTAACCCAAAAACTACTTTATAACTAATTAACTAATGAAAATGAAATTAAACTAATATTAAACTAAGGTTGTGAGCAGTGGTTGGAGAAATTGTGTTTACTTAGACTTCATTACTCCCTAGATATCTTTTACATGTTAATTACTTGTTACACTTGTATGAATGACGGGTTGTATTCCTTAATACCATTCGTGGAGTGGCATACATAACTCCCCAACTCTATGAGCTCTTATCTCCTCCTACACCATGACCCAGCACAACTATAGGGATTGTAAACAGTGGCTCATGCATTAAATACAACCAATAAAGACCTAGTACGCCTCGGTTCATGTTTCTTAAGACGTTCAAGCATGTTACCATTTGGAGATCTGCCAGTTTTCTTAAGCCTAACATATAATATCATTCATTCAAAACAAGAATAGACAAGTAATCAACACATAATCAACATCTAGGTTTCATTAGATCTAAGCAAACACAAAGGAAATTTAGCCTAGCATAGTAGAATTAAGATAAGAACAAAAGATAGACAACCAACACATAAACATATTGATTGAATTAAGAGTATACTTATCTCAATTACAATGCAAGGTCTCAAGGGTTTGGAACCCTTGAAAAACCTGTAAAAGAGGCACCAAAATCGTCTTTAGGGTTTCACCAAAACTTCTCTTTCTTTAATGAAAAAACTAGAAAACTATATATAGGAAAATCGTCCTGACGGCGTCAAGAGTAAAATCTGACGCCGTCAACTCGCCGCCATATACTTCCTCGGACGCCCTAGATCCAATCGTGACGGCCTATGTGACGCCGTCACCACCCTCGGTAAATTAATCTTGGTCATTTTGACGCCGTCATCTCTTCATCTGACGCCTTCACAACCTTCGGTAAAATATTCATCCTTTCTGACGCCGTCAAGAGTAAATTCTTGACGCCGTCACCTTGTAATTCCAGCTTGGATTTGGTACTTTGTTGTTTTCTTCACTTTATGCTCCAAAAACGTCCAAAATAGCCTCTTTTCCAGAATTCACTCTCCAAACACCTAAAATCACAAAAGGAACGATTTAGGGCAATATTTGATCAAATAAATTCGGATTCGGGCTTAAATGACCCCCTAAAAACGGATCATTTTTCGCCTCATCAAATTGCTAGCAGAAGAACACATGAAAAATATAAAATCTATGTGTGCTAGTCTTTCTTATCTCCCTCAGTCTGCTGTTATCACACCCGAAGTTCACACTCACTCTTTGATCATGGGGGACGAGCATCTTGACACTGTTCCTGAAAGAGAATCGGACGAATTCATAAAGTCTAGTGTTGAGATCCTTGTCCCAATCCCAAGAGAGTCACAGGGAACTTTGGACCATATGTGTGATTTACTTTCCCCTCTTGAGTGTTCGAACGATCAATTTGAGACTTTCTCCGATCTGAGCGATGATTATACATCTTATGGAGACATTGAATATGTTGAGGCATCACTTCCGCATCCTGATGTTGATCCTCTTCTTGAGGAGTTCGCCGATGAACTCACTCACATTAATCCACTTCCAACGGGAAGTGATGATGGTCTCTTTGATTTCGAAGCCGATCTTGGAGAAATTGAAAGTCTCCTATATCATGATCCGTCACTCAGTTCTTATCCCAGCAGTCCAAGTGAAAATATTAATCACTTTGTTCCTGAAGCATTCAAAACAACTCTCACCAATCCTCTATTTGAATTCGAATCCGAATTCACCTTGATTTCTGATAATCCAATCTTTGGTACTCAGATTGAGGATTGTGATGAGTTTATATCGGAACATGAATTCACAGATTTACATCTTGTGAATGATTCTCTTCATGAGGAGTTCTCCGGTGAACTCACTCATCATATTATGACTCCTCCGGAGTTTGATAGCCCGGGGGGAGATGCACTGAATCATGAGGATTTGCAACTTCCCACCCTCCCTCCCGGGATGTTTTTGAGCTTAACCTTTGAAATCCAAACTCAGGCTAATGAGCCTGCTCTCGAGGAAGAAGATCACATCATGATTTTCATCATGGTTTTCTTCCTTTTCTTCACCTACAAGGTGACTTCTCTTGTTCTTCACTCCTTCGGGAATGAGGATACCATCTTTGATCCCGGCATTTTCATGTATCATTATCTTGAGCCGGATACTTATCTCATCGGTGTGGAACTTTCGCGTGCTTCATATGTTTGTCCAAACATCTTGAATGAAAGTCCGATTGAGATTGTTTCTTCCACATCATGCTTCCCCAAGGACAAATGAATTCGGGGTCGAGTCAAGCTAGCGACTCGGTAAACAAAAACAATAGCATGCTTATAGGGTTTTCACCCTAAGTGTGGGGGTGTTACCCCTGCAGTGGTTACAAATAAAGTGAAAAGAAAAATGATGTTTCCACATTTAGCTTGTAATGTTGCCCTTTTACGTTCAAAGAGTCGGCATAATAGCCGGGACTTTGAATATTGAGGACAATATTCAATTCTAAGTGTGGGGGGGGGGGGGGGGGTATTTCGCTATTCTAGCGAATTTTATCACATTTTACTATATAATACCCCCGTTTTTAGCCAAAATTTAAGAAAAAAATTCACTGGTGCTTCAAAATTTTTGTGGTAATCAGTCCGCCTTGTCTAACCGACAAAAGGGATTGGCTAGTCCAGGAGCAAACGGCTCTTGGTAAAGACATCTCAAATCCGTTTACGGCTTGCAATTTGCCCAAAATTGTATGGTTCCTCAACTCCCCGAAAACAAATGAGTTGGCTAGCCCGCAAGATTATGGCTTGTGGTAAAGGCCGTGGAAAAACCATAATTGGTAATCAACTCACCAAGATGTTGACTGTTCCATCAAGAGTTGGCTAGTCCAGGAGCAAACGGCTCCTGGTAAAGACAAATCAAATCCGTTGAAAGCTGGTGGTTTGCTCAAAATCACACGGTTATCAGGTGTGCCACAGTTCTTACACCTGGCTACTCCAGAAGTGATGGCTTTTGGTAAAGAGATTTTCAAATCCATCAAGTTTTTCACAAAAGATTGGGACTAGCAATACTCAAGTGTGGGGGATTGATGAGTGTGTAAATACTCATCATTTTTACCGTATTTTAACTGCCAAAACACGAGAAAACACTCAAGAATGCATCAAAATAATGAAAATATCCCAAAGATCATGTTTTATATGTTTTAGATGCAAAATGATTGAAAACGGGCGAAAAACAAATAATGTTTGCATAATTGGCAGTTTCAGTCCCCCAACTTTCAAAATTTGTCAAAACTAGTCCATGAGCGTTTATTTTGAAAGAAAAGTCAAACCAAGTCTTTAAAAATCAAAGTCTACCAAATAATGATCTTTGGGTGAAAAGCTTTAAAAAAACGAATAAGTTTGGTCCCTCAAGTTTGGTAAAATGGCAGAAGTGGCCCCCGGGAATTATAAATGGAAGAAAAATCACTCCAAAGCCCTCGGAAAATCAATAGTTGGCAAATATGGTCCTTGAATGAAGTTAGAAATATTGTCAGGATCAGTCCCTCATAAATTCAGAAAATACACATTCTACCCTTTAATCCTAAATAAACATACACTACCAAAGCTTAAACTTTTAACAAACCCAACTCTCACCCCAATCCAATACCCAACCCCTATCACCCTTGGGCCCAAAACCATGTCAAGCCCACTTATAAACCCTACCCAAAAAACCTGTTACGTTTTTAATAACAACATACAACCCCCTTTTTGGTCAAACCCAGCCACACAGTCAACGTATCCCCCTTCTCCCCCATCTTTCGTTTATCCAGATATAACAAACCATCCCCACCCTTTTCCAGTTACACTCCAAATATATCACCATCTTCCCTCTCCTCAAAAGCCACACCCCATTCACATGTTACCACTTCCTCACGGGTTACCAACTCCAAGTCACCCATCCACACTACCTACTTTGGGCGCCAAAACATGATATACGGGTGTGATCATCTCATTTTCAATCCGACGGCTGGGATTTATTCCAAAGAAGCACAACATAAAGAAAGCATCCAAGGAAAGAAGAGATTATTTTTTAGTATAAAAGATGTCGAATGTAGCCATATCTTGGCAATTAGGTTTTTTTTAGTTTTCAGTGAGGTAGTAAGTTGAGGAGTAGTGTAGAACTCATTAGTTAGTTTTAAGTTGTTATTTTCATTTTCAGTGTTGTAATCTCATTCTCTATTTTTTTTTAAGGAAATTTTAGTTTCTTGTCCAAATTTCTCTATTAATCTTCCATTAGTGTACTTGTCTTTGTTATTGATTCTAAAACTGCTCTCCTTAGATGCATTCTTGCTTCATAAAATGTTTTGGGTCAAATATAACTTCTGAGTTCAACTTCTGTTTCAAAAAGAATCAAATTTGGTAGTTTTAATTCCAAAACTGTTTGTGGGGATAAAATTTGGCAAATCTAGTTTAAGTTTATCGTAGTTGTTGTTATTTGCTTCTAAATGATTCAAGTTACTTGCTCGTATTCTGGTTCATAAGTTTTTTTCATACCATAAATTCGCTTGTACCCCATTTAGCAAACTGCATCAGTTAGTCATATGCAGTCCCCAATTGCCATTTTCGATCTTCAAGTTCAGTTGTGTTTAGGGTAGATTTAGATTAAGCTAAGTTTAGTTTTAGGATTTGCTTTTAAGTAGTTCACTATAGGCTATTTTAGGTGTGCAATATGTGGTATTTAGTTGGTCAAAGAAAGCCAAATTTCACCATTTGACCCATTGTGACCCGTTGGCTGCTGTAACCGACTGTCCCAAACAGTCCCTTAGCAGCTAATTATTGACCACCCATTTTGGCGCAACCCCTGCTTCAGCAACAAGCTATCCCAAACACTGCACTTCAGCAGCCTACTTGTCCCAATAGCTTCCTTAGAAGCTAGTAGTAGAAGCCATATATGCCTGTTAGCGCGTGATTTTTGATTCACAGTTAGTGTAGCGTTTAAGTTTATCTATGGTGTTTTCATTTTCAGTAGGTATAGCTTATGTTGGTAGCTAATTCGAGCCTTGTATGGCTGCTGTTTCAGGCCTGCATCTCAGTTGTTTAAAGTAGGTCCAAATCAGGTCTCAAGTAGCTTTAGTGAGGTATTTTTAATTTGTTTATGCATTGGCCTTTTGCCGTAGAATTTGGTGTAGAACTTATTTGCCGGCTTGTGAACATTAGCATATTTTTAGAAAAATTTTTGGATTTCTTTCCAAGCTTGTACAGGCCTTTGAAGTGGCCCTCCAAGGCTGCTGCAACCCCCCCACACTATCTCATTTATTAACTTAATTGGTTATCTGTTGAACATTGAGCTCTCAGCTGAGCTATTTTGCAAGTTTAAAAAAGTTTGTTTTTATTTGTAAAAATTGTTTATTATTCAGTGCTTAATATGTTTGTAACAAGAAAAAAAAAATAAAAAATAAAAAATAAAAAAAAATGTGTGAACCAAAAAGAGTGTCACAGGGCTCGAACCTGTGACCTCTTGATATTAAGTAGAGATCATACAAACTCCACCCAACTGAGCTAGTTGATTTTGTTGTCATCCTTTGTTTTGCATGGTACTTATAGCATTGTTAGTTTTTGTTTATTAGCATAACTGCTTATATATATAAATTGCTTATCTCTGCTTATCCCTAGTGCTTATTTCCAATGCATTATTTTTCTTAAGCTTATTTCAACTTAGTTAATTTTTCAAAAAAAAAAAAGGTTTCAGAATTAGTAAATTAGTTTTACCATCTATTTTGATTTAATTTTAAGTAAATTAGTTTTGAATTCATAATAAATAGAATTTTATTTGAAAAATTAATTTTCTTTTTCCTAAAATTTTATTTTGTCATTTAGTGCGTAAGAAAATTATTTGGATACCCGTAGGACTAGTGTAGCATTAAATTTACATTTTTACTTGCGCACTCGCGTTTTTATTATAGTTACTTTTACGTTTGTAAATTAGATTGCGTTTAGGGTTTCCCTAGTTTCCCATTATCATTCCCATAGGATTCTAAGTAGTTTTTAAAGTTTTAGTTTTCATTCCTTGTTTGTATTCATGTTTTAGTTACGTCTATTTTAATTTCCGTACGTTATTTGCAATTTCTCGTAGTTTCACAATACCAAATAATCAAAACCATTCCTTACAAGCATTTTAATCTCGAATCTTACGCGATATTGTCAATTCACACCTCGTTGGGACACGACCCGGGTAATCACTTACCCGGTATCACACATATATATTGTATTCACGAGTTTTCGCAAGTCTTCGTTTTCCTAAAGGTTGATTCGTGAATTCCACTCACGTCTACCTTGTATATTTTTGATACGCACTCAAAAACGCATTATCATGGGGACAGATGAATGTTAATAGCATGTCTTAGACCCCGAAGCACAGTGATGAGATTGAGCTTCTGCAGGCGACTTTGAACCAAAATCGTAGCGAAAGTATCAATATGTGCAGTGTCCAGAACAGGAAGCTCAAAAGCCTCGATTGACATTAACAAAGGACCTTTAAGCTCAAACAACACTAGTTTTGGAGTCAAAAGCACCAGTTTCTTATAAGGAATCAGTTCATCACAACTCAATGATATTGTCAATCTAGACAACTGAGTACCAATCACTTTGAGACCATCCAAATTAGACCTGAACTGACAATTCATCAAAACCAACTCTTCCAAATTGGGAAAACTTGAAAAAGGTTGATAGCTACTTATCCTAACCCGTTTAAGTCTCAAACTAATCAACCCATTAAAATTTATACACTTATCAAAATTTAGCCTTCTTTTTAAGGTCAAACTAATCAACAAATCACTCCATCCATCACATGGACTCGCAGAGTGCCAACATAAAGCGCCAATGCTAACATTACGGACACCATGCAAAAAAGCATAGTCAAAAACCCTATTAACCACAGTATTATGACAACCAGCTTTAACATTCACACTATCAACCTTTAGTAAACCATCACGACCAGCTAAAACCTTGTCGATAAATTTATGGAATTGATAAGTGAATCTAAAACTACGCTCATCGAGATTGAGAACAGGAATTAAAGTCCAGAGATTTACCCAACGTTTCGATAAGAATGAACATTGAACCGCTAATTTAGTGTCGATATAAGAGAGTATGGATATTAAGAGAGCATCTGGTAACAAACTTAGCCTATCTTCTGCTTGATCGTTATAGCCATAGTTATAGTAACTTTCGCTTGCTCTATCTTTTCGCTTTCGCTTCATGTTGCTTTGGGGTATGAAAGAATGAAGTTAGGGATAGCTTATATAGTTTTGCTTTATCTTATGTAGTAGTAGATAGGTAATTGTAGTATAAACACTCTTTGGGCCCAGCACAAATTAATAAAGTTTTAAGAGTGGCTTGAGATATGTAAATCATACTCGATCCAAAATTAGCGGGCCTAAAAGGGGTGGCCGGGTCAGGAGCTCAATTCAGATTTACTTGTTTGTTTAGTTGTGTGTTTCATTAAAATAAAAAAGTAAATAAAAAAGCTATAGTTTATTTAATTTTAATCTTTACGCTGTCAGGCAAGCTTTATGATTTGGGTTACTTATTTTCGCTAATGTACAAAGAGAAGGAACTAGGATTTAGGAAGTGGCTGTTATAAAGTACGTTACTGATGCTGGAAATAGCTAAATTGGTAATTAAACTAAGT
The DNA here is from genome assembly GCA_030686995.1 of Artemisia argyi. Taxonomy (NCBI): domain Eukaryota; kingdom Viridiplantae; phylum Streptophyta; class Magnoliopsida; order Asterales; family Asteraceae; genus Artemisia; species Artemisia argyi. The sequence goes on from CM060708.1 coordinate 158,226,780, forward strand.
TTACATTTGAGTGCAATATGTTCTTGTGTTTTTGCAATTATTTGCTCGTTATTTATTTATTTATTTATTTTTGATAATAGACTACGTTCATTATAATGTTGCAGATAATTAGAATCAAAGTCGACATGAGAGCAATATTAAATAGTCATTTTTAACTTGTGGTTACATAACTATATTTGTAAGACATCGAAAAATCACATTTACTTAACACTGAATACAATATATTTCGTAGTGCACTGATCTGCTTAAAGTTCTATTTCATGCACATGATGTGATAGTTGGCCGATTAATGTTTCACAATCTGTCGTTCACGTCTAAATGTGTAAAAGTTTAAAACCAAACATGAGTATAACAACCAAAACAACTTTTATAAATAAAAACAAAGTATTGAAATTGAGAGCGATGCAACATCCAGATACTTGATTACACATGGTTTGTTAAGGTTGGTGATTGGGATCCTAATTTGGTTTTGACATAGGAGGGTATGCATATTGCAGATAATACGAACATCATGGCAACCAACTCAAGGATCCGATATCTCCAAAAGGTGAAGAATGGTGGGATCACCCTGGTCCCATGCATCCTAAGGATGTCAACCGGACCCTCCCCCAAGGACCCGGCCCCAGACAATGAGCACCTGTCCCAGTGACTGTACTTATCAGAAGGTGAGCTTTGAACCCTGGCCATTTTCTCCAATAGGCCCCTCGTTGACCAGTCAATCTGAGCATTTTCTCCAATGAGCACCTGTCCCGGTGACTGTACTTAAGGATCCGATATCTATAGCAAGTTTTAGGTTCTAACAACAACAAAACTAATCAAGAAGCTAGCCAAAATCTTTGAAACCCATAGATAAATGCAAGAAAAAAGAGAAGACCTCTAAGATTTGTATTAAAATAAAGAAAAGCTAGTGATTTGGATCGATCTATTCTGTAATTCAAAACATTCACATATAAAAAAGAGCAAAAATATGAAAACTATATTTATTACACATGAAACCGATATATATCTACTTTTGTTCTAAGTATCTAACTGCAAACCACACACAGCAACATATATCAAGCATATATGTTTGCATCCTTGTGCCCCTTTTATCACCTGCATAGATTAGAAAACATAAGTGGACATAACTCTCATGTTGATACACAAACATGCATAAATGCAGAACAACCTAACATACCTCAGCAACGACTTAACAACAGCTTGGGGACAGTTCTTGAGCAAGTCAGCAGCCACAGAAGAAAAAACGTCAGCTGCAGGCTGTTTGTTCCGAGCCGGGACGAGGTTCAGCACTTTTAGATTATCAAATTGGAAATTTTCTTTAACAAGGATGTCATGGGATCGGGAGAGAAACTTCAAATAAAAAAAGAGATACAACAAAAATGGGACATAAGAAATCCGTCTCTTTAACAAAAACTCAAAAAGCATCGTAACTTGTGTATGAACAATTTAAACATATAGAAGTAGCTTGGAGCCAAAAACATAAACCGACCATAAGATTCAAAATAAGAAATTGTATACAAACAAATAATAGAAAAAAACACGTAAACTTTGTAATGACATATTAAAGTGGATGCATATATAGCAGTACCTTAACAGTCGATGGGGACGGATGAATGTTAATAGCATGTCTTAGGCCTCGAAGCACAGTCATGAGACTGAGCTTCTGCTGATTAAGATCCAAATCCCTAGATTCAATATGTGCAGTGTCCAGAACAGGAAGCTCAAAAGCCTTGATTGACATTGGCAAAAGACCTTTAAGCTCAAACAACACTAGTTTTGGAGTCAAAAGCACCAGTTTCTTATAATGAATTTCTGATGATATTGTCAATCTAGACAACTGAGTACCAATCACTTCAAGACCTTCCAAATCAAACGACAGCTGACAATTCACTAATTCCAAGTTTCCCAAATTGGGAATATTTGAAAAAGGTTCATAGTTAATTATCCTAACCCTTTCAAGTCTCAAATTAACCAACCCATTAATATTTAAAAAGTTATCAAAATTTAGCAATCCTTTTAAGGTCAAACTAATCAACAAATCACTCGAGTTATCATGTAGATTGCGGGCATAGCCAATAACCATAGCCACTATACTATTTTGACCCAACCAACTTTAATATTCACACTATCAACCTTTATTAAACCATCACGACCAGCTAAAACCTCAGTAACTAATATTTCGAATTTATGTCTGTATTCAAAACCAAGAGAATCGAAATTGAGAACAAGAATTAAAGTCCAAAGATTTACCCAACGTTTCGATAAGACTGAACACTGAACCGCTAATTTAGTGTCAATATAAGAGAGTATGGATATTAAAAGAGCATCTGGTAATAAACTTAACCTATCTTCTTCTTTATCTTGATAGACACGATTACAGTAACTTTCACTTGCTCTAACTTTTCGCTTCATGTTTTTTCAATGAGCAAGTAAAAAGGTTTGAAGTTATGGATCATACTTTATAAAGTTTTCTCTATGTAAGATAGGTAGTTAATTGTAGAAAACCCTTGGGCCTAACACAAATAAAGCTTTAAGAGCAGCTTGAGAATTGAGCTTATTTTGAATCCACTTAAGTGGGCTGGACCAGGCGCCTGAGGATTCAAATTTGAGTCTGTTTGACCCAAAACAAATCTTATAATTGCCAAACATACATTTCTATACTTCTATTCAATACTGACTGAGTATGACTCCTTAAAAATAAACATGTGACCCGAAAGATATATATGGCTGCTTTAGGTTAGTCACTTACCGCGATGCCAGAAACTCTTTGACATGTATAAGCAATAAACTAAAGCTAGAACGACTACCTTATTTGTGAAGCATTTCACATTGTTACCGTACAAAATATCTCATTACTATACCACGTTATGGAAAGACATGATCACATGAACGACTACCGGTCCTTCGCCATCTATAGTCGTGAGGTCGGCCCTATTATTCTCATCCAATTCAAATCGTAGATATATAGTTTCATTTCGTAGATACTACAATAACAATACTCAATTCTACCGGAAAGTAAAGAGACATGTACATAGATAATACTGATACATATATCTATATTTCTATATAAATTCTGAATTAGTAAACTTAAGATCACAATTAAATAAACTGGAAAAAGTAATTCAAATTGTTTAATAAGTAATTACTACGTATATATCTATATAAATCCAAATGAAATTAGAACAGGTGTGCTAAAAATCTAAAATGGAGGATAAGGTGACAAAATCAGTAATTCGCTATCTTCACTTTGCCAATGCCATGTGCAAGACAGACGATATTTTCTTTTTTTATGGAAAAAGCCACGCGCCAATATTGAAATTTTTGTATCTTACCTATAGCTGGATAAACATATTTTATTTGTTCTTATCATCAATAATGATTTTACGCCTATTTTTGGTTGAATGTATTTAACTATTTGGAATATTACCCAAATGAGTTTATATCGAAATATTTCCTAACATGTCAAATACTTGTAGTTAAAAGAAAATGCTCTGCAAAATATGTTATTGCAGTATCATATGTTTTGCATACCTTTTTTTTTTTTTTTTTTTTTTTTTTTTTTATTCCATCTTTTGAGTATTCAGGATAATGTTTTACAGATCCTATATTTGGCAAACTAGGTAATTCCAAGTTAAATGCTATTTCCATCATGGTAAATGAGGGACTGTTGTACCGAAGGGTTTATAAAGAGTGACTGAGGTTGAACCGTTTTTTTTTTTTTTTTTGAAAAGCAACTTTTAGATTAAACAAAAAGAGAAAAAACAAAACAAGGCATCCCCTTAAATAATCAAGACAATTAAGAGGAGGACCCCAAACACCAAACAACAAAACTAACATTACCAAACAAAGTCCCTCAAGCTGTGCGTTTTTTGGATCGGGTTCGTAAGGTTGTTCGCAGTAATATATCGGCCCCGAGTGGGCACGATTATGTTTTCAGTAGAATAGGGTTTGCTATTCAGAAATGGGTGGCGGCGCAGCTTGTTGCCCGCTTACCAACTACCTTGATGTAAATCCTTTTAGAAATTTAATCTAGATTTAATTTAAAGTAAAGTACAAGTTCTTCTAAAAAAAAAAAAAAAAAAAGTCCTAACCATATCTATGAAATCACACAGTCATCGAACAACAAACTAAGACATATCTATGAAATCACACAGTCATTGAACCGTTTTATTAGAAGGTCGAAATAAAAATCATTGAAAAACAAATTTCGTTTGCTATAAATTGAAAGTTGTTCGATCTCCTGGTTAAGCTCTTCAAAAATATGGCTAGAGTTGAATCAAATTTGACATGTTTTCAAAGAAACAAAATATGGCTCATCATAAAATATTAATATGTCCGAATCCGTTTTAAAATCTTCATATGCGAACATAAAGAAAGAAGAATAAGTTTAGACTTCAGACGAAGCGTTGTTTAGACGAGAAACTTCTGTTTAATTACTTAGAAATTTGATGACTTTTCTAACAATTAATAAATCTTTAAACACAAAGTCGACCAATTCAAATGTCGTACGACTTTATGTAATGGTTGGCTGAAAAACAGTTGACTTACTCATAAAAAATAAAAAGATAAACAATATATATATATATATTTTTTTATAAAATTATAATAAACTTAAGAGGAGTGCTAGACTCACTCACATTTTACAAAATTTCTCCCACAAAATGAGGTGGCATGCATCTTAGCCACTCATGTGAGAGCATTAATTGACCAAGTGAGAGCATTGGGTGTCTAAGATGCATTACACCTCATTGTGTGGGAGAAATTTTGTAAAATATGAGTGAGTCTAGCACTCCTCTAAACTTAAATTTCACTGGAAAACAACATCTATTTTGACCAATAACAAAAAGAATAAATCTATTTTTGCTTAGTTATCTTGTTGGTTGTTTGTTTTGTTTTAACATTCAGTAAAATAAGTGTAATTAAATTATAACATGTAAAGTGAAATGCATAAAACAATGTTTGAAGTTTAATGCATCCATAACTTTAATTTTAATTTTCACCGCTTGTTGCCAAACACATTTTATCTTCTATACCAAACGTTGATCATCGATCACTTTAAAATGTTCTGTGCCAAACACACTCAGATACTCACCTTCTAGAAATTAACTTCTAAACAATACTAATGTTCAGTTCTCAAGTTTCTTTAATAAGTAAAAGTAAAGAAATAAATACACATTTTCAGTCCAATTTATTAAAAAAAATAGATTTTACTTAAAAATCAACCAACGCACACTTCTTTTTCAGTCATTTTGTTTTTCTTTTCCCCTTGGCATGATCAAGCTTCACGCCTTAGCAGCCACGGCAAAGCTTTTGCTTTTATAAGACGGCACAAAATATAAAAATATTTATATATTAATATTACATTTCATATATATCAAATTTACAAAAAGACGTAGTATAAGACAGCATAACTCATGACGTGGCGTCATCTCGCGTGTTTGCGGGGCTTTTGCACAACAGCTGCTTTGCGGAAAAATTGAGCAAACAATGAAGGTAGTTAAGAAAATAGTAAATAAAAAGGTGTAATAAAAAGTTTGATTAGAGATTCAGTTACACCAAATAATAAAGAAAGAAAAAAATTTAAATAAAAGTGAGGGTAGTTAATTGGAGTAGCACTCCTGCTCCAACTGAACAAATCAATTTCAACCTGTCCAGCTCATCATCTAACCCTCTCATTCTCTCTCTCTACAAATATAACAAACTTATAACAAACTACATTTCATTTATTCATTACTAATATATAAATTGCAAATTGGGGGTGTGTGAATGAAGGAAACAACAATTAACCAAAAAATGGTCAACAGATTACACCGTCGCAACTCCTCCGCCTCCTCCACCGTCTCCTCCGTTGACTCCGGCGAACGCTTGCTCTTCAAGTTCTCCTCTTTTCAAGCTCTTCAGGTATGCCACCTCCATTCATTCTACGGAACCGTTATATACAGTAGTGCTTATTTTATGTGTATATATATATGCTTATTATGAATCATCATGTATATGTGATAATAAGGTGTTTAATTATTACTATTAACTTATTGCTCATACGAATTGAAGTGCCAGCTGGACACCGTTATATTTTATGTAATTAGGTGATGTATATATGTGATATATACGCGATGAAGTGCCAGCTGGATTATACACAGCTTTATATGTTGAAGATGCATCTGTAATAAGGCGTTTAATCATAAGCCTTTAGTGTAGATTTATTTTATAGTAGTAATGCGTTTGAAATAGAATTGTAGAATAGTTTAATTAGTGATTGATTGTTGAGGTGAAATAAGTGATAAGGATGTTCTGTTATCTTATCACGTATATACACAATGAAGTGCCAGCTGGATTTTTATCAAAGTGTTATATTCTGTAATTAGAGTTTACTGGTGTCAATTTCTTCGTGATTTATCTGTGATTAGGTGTTTGATTATAAGCTTATGGAATGTTTAATGTGTTATCGAGTTGTGATATTTTTTTTAGTAAAATGTGTGGAGTGATGGTGTAAGCAGTGATTATGTTATAGTGTGTTTCAGATAGATTGATCGTACACGATGTAGATAAGAAGAACTAGTGATTTATTATTGAGGTGAAAAACTTAGTAAGGATGTTTTATTGATTTGATGATGTGGTTAGAAATAGTTTTCAGATTTTTATTGGTTTGACTAGGATGGTGTTGCGTTGACTGTGACACTGGCCTTATAGTCCATAAGTTGGTTTGACTAGGATGATGTTGCGTTAACTGTTACACTGGCCTTATAGTCCATATGTTGGTTTGACTAGGATCATGTTGTGTTTCGTATTGTGAAGGTGTGAAGAGGTGGAATTCATGTATGAATTATGTGTATTGTGCTAAATGGACTTATAGTCCATAAGTAAAGAATAAAATAGCGAGAACCTAAAGAATATAGAATAAGGTTTTCCATATAATAGTCTCTGCCAACCTGCAATGCAAAAGAGGATGCATCCTGTTTCATTGCTTTCTTCATGGCTAGGATAGGTAATGACAAGTTTTGTAAGGACGTTTTTTGAAAACAAACCTCCCATACTAGAATAACATCTTTGATTAAAGGAGGTATTGCATCTTGGAGGGGACAAACTTGTGCCTGCATAATTGTTCACTAACTTCTGTTTCACGTCTCTAGCAAATGGTCTCCTATGTAACTGTAACCATTGGCATCTATTTCATAGTTTATGTAAACCTTTTGCAAGTTCTAGTGACAGCTGGAACTTGTTATATTTCGTATGTCTGTCTTTAGCTGATGGTCACCTATATGATTCTAAGAATTGGAATCTGTTTCATAGTTTATGTAACAGGCTGGCCTATGTTACTTTTCAGTTCTCACAAAGATTCGTTTATTTGTTAAGTACACTTGTTACGGATTTTCTCACAGTATTTTGCAATTCCAGGTCCCCAAGGGATGGGATAAGCTTTCAATATCTCTCATCTCTGTAGAAACCGGGCAAATTATCGCCAAAACAGGTAGAGCGTTGACACAGAATGGAAGTTGTCGATGGACAGAGGATTTGTCAGAATACATTTGGGTTCCACATGACGACTCTTCAAAAGGGCTTGAACGATGTCTCTATAAGCTTCTTATATCAATGGTTTGTTCCATCAATTTTCAGTTTGACTTTATTTGTATTTTGCCAATGTGCTTGACATGGTCAATAATTGTTCTTCTAATAATTGATGATGTCCGTTAACAGGGATCAGGAAGATCTGGCACTCTTGGAGAAGTTACAGTAAATTTGTCAGGTCACTGGAGTTCTGAAAGATCTATTTCCATTGCGGGGCCACTAAAAAACTGCAGTTACAGGACAATCTTACAGGTTAGTCATCATCAGACGCTTTCAAGCTCCTTTTAGACAGCAATAATTATTCTTCCGGATTTTCCTAAACCATGACTATTAGTCATATAATAATCATTGTTAGTACATTCCATTCTCTGATGCCTTTTCATGTATATTTGTACTTAAAGTTTAGCATTCACAGTTAATGTAGAAGGATATGCTTCATCTATTTTTAGAAGCCATTATTGAATTTGAGGAAACTGAATCTTATCATGTGTTAGAATATACCACTGTTTTTCTATCCTTAAAAAGTAAAACATAAATGCACTGTCTCCTATGCTTCTGTTAGATAATATAATCTATTTATGGGTGAAATGTCTTCACTTGTGCAGTTTTTGATAATATAGTCTTAAGAGTTCGAGTTGAATAAAAATTGGGTTTTTTCTCCTTGCAGGTGGAGATACAGTGCCTAACACCTCGAGCAAATATGAGGTTTGTTTCAGAACAAGAGGAGATTTGATATTTATTCAATTAAATTTCGCATAGGTTTTAACATAATACTTCTTTCAGGAATGATAGATGGACAGATACTGATTCTTTTACGGAAGATGCTAATGCTTCTGATGACCAGGATGCCACATCAGATGTGTCTGATGGTAGAATCATCAATAGTGTAGAATCATCCATGAGCAGTAACTTCATGTATGCATCTCAAACAGGCGGACCCATTAACAAGGTACTTTTACTGAACTCCAAAATTTTATGTTTAAGTTAGTTATGAATCATTAGTTGTAATTGAATAAATCCGTGCATAATTAACCATTTCTTTCACAATTTCAACCTCACAATCAAACAGAAAATGTCATTTGAACTAGAGGTGGCAGATGGGTGGGCCCTGGTTAGATAGTGGTTTAAAGGATGCTCTAATAAAAATGGTCCATGTTGGCTTGGGTCGACCCACAAACACTTTTTTCTCCTGTATTATAACCTCTTATATTTAACAAAGTGCTTCTATAATGATTATTAAAACATTATGGTTTCTATAATAATGTACTTTTTTGAATAAAACACTATAAATTAAAGAAAAAAAGACTTTAAGAGAACTTTCAAGTTTCAGCCTGTTTGACTCACCCATTACCTTTTAGCTAATCTTATTTGATCCCTCTGAGATAAAACACAACCAAATCACCTGATTTACAGGTAAATAAGTCGAATTACCAACTTATAGAATGCCTTTGTTGCACAGGATAGAACCTTTTCTGCAGGGGGGTCACGTAGTAGCATTGATTCGATGGATGATTCTTTTGGCAGAGAAAGTTATTCCCCTCTTAGGAGTCAAAGTGAAGTTGCAAACGATATAATTGCAGGACAGGATTCGGTTAGCTCTGCAAATAGTGCACAATATAGCTCATATAATGTCTATGACTCTCCCAGATTTAGTCAAAGGCAAGATTCTGGAAAGCATATGTTAACTCATAGACAAGATTCTGGAAAACTTTCACATTCTATCCCCGCATCACCATTAAGGACTTATGGTTCCCCTGCTGAATTTATCCTGGAAGCCGAAGGTACCACAGTGGAAGAACTCAAAGCAGAAGCAATAACGCGGGAAAGACATGCACGGAAGTTAAAACTCGACCTAGATTTCTCAAAAAAGGAGTCAAGAGACCTAACAAGAAAGCTGCAAAATGCAACCATTGAGGTTCTTGCATTGCAAACAGAATGTGATGGACTGAAACATGAAATCAGTTACTTGAAAGTTCTCCTTGATGAATCAGAGGTCAAAGAAAGTGCTGCTGACACTCTAAAACTCCAAGTGCAAGACGGTATACACAGCCAACTGGAAGAAGAAATGAAATTTCAGAGAGACTTGAATGATAATTTATCCCTGCAATTTAACAAAACTCAAGAATCAAATCTTGAGTTAGTTTCTGTTCTCCAGGAACTAGAAGAGACCATAGAGAAACAGAGGCTGGAGATAGAGAGCCTTAAACCTTTGCAGGATAAAATTAAGGAGCTTGAGAGAGATTGTAATGAGCTTACTCATGAAAATCTCGACCTTTTATCCAAGCTGGAAGAATCAAGCAAGAATCTTTCAGCTTGTGTTAATTCTGTCGAAGATTCTGAGGTTAACAAACTAGAGTACCAGATACAGCAACTCAAAGAGGAGGCAAAGAAGAGAGAACTCGACAGAATAGATGCTGGTTACCTGCAAACTCGTTGTGATGATCTAGAAAACAAGTGTGTGGAACTAGAGGCTAGCATCCAAGGTTTCAAGGATAAAGCTTGTTATCTTGATGGTGAACTCAATAAATACCGCGCAAAAGAAGAAGAGCAACAAAAAGAGGTTGCTGCATTGAAAGAGTTGTTGAAATCCCAGCTAGAAGAAAAACATGAAAGTAAGTACCTTCCAGTTATATTTTGGGCTAATTGCATAAAAGGCAACCAAGTATGGTCTAATTTCTATGTCTTATAACCACCTTTGCTCCCATAAACAAACATCAAACTTTCAGAAATTTTAATATAAACCTGCAAGCTTAAAGAATTTGTTTAAAGGTAACTAGTACAGGGCTGCGATGTCAAATGATGATGTGGCAGTCGGCATAATGTTGATATGTGCTGATGCGAGAAACCCGCTACCTGATGCTAGTTTTTTACATCACGTTTGATTGCAATTTTTGTAAGGGTGCGTTTGGTTGGGGGTACATTGGGAGGATTTCATGGCATTTGCATTTTAAATTCCTCGAAATAGTGTGTTTGGTATGCCAAATGAAAGATATTAAAATTTCATAAGTTGGCAAAATGTGGCAAATTAGAATGCCTCCAAAAAGTGGAGAATTTCAATTTACTTGGAAATACTATAAATTACCAAAATACTATTTTTACCTTTTCTTTTCCTTTTTGTTTATGCTGTTTCGGCGTCCCCTTTTTTTTAGAATCAAAGTAAATTTACGACTTACTAAAAAATTGCAATAAACATTAGGACATATTTCAAAAATACTATAAATTTCTGTCAACCAAACACATGAAGGTATTTTAAATTCCGAAATTCTAAATCCTCAAGAATTGAAATTTCCCAGAATTTGAAATTCCGGAATTTCAAATTCACGAACCAAATGCCACCTTTCTAGGGGAAAATAAATTTGGTTGGTTACCCCTTTATGCAATTTAGCTATTAATTCATGACTTAGTGGACCATTCCACTCGCTTTATGAATATTATGTCCTTTCGTTGCATAATATGAACCAAGAAACTCTTTTAACCTTTTACATTTGGACATATATAAAGTTTTGATGGGTGAAATATTTTGACATGTGCAGATTCATTAACTAGGAAAGGGCTGACTGAGTTCAGTATGAAGGACGATTGTGGCGCATTAGAGAAGCCAATGGACTTAAATATGAACGGACAGGATCCAGGCAAGGAATTATTGGCAAAAATGTCGGAGATAGAAGTGCTTAAATCAGATTGTGCTCTGAAGAACAAGAAGATTGTGCGTTTGGAGACTCAAGTGTCTGAACTGAAAATATTAAAGAAGCAGTTAATGGGTGGTTTAAAAGCTATGCAAACCGAATGCACAATCATCTATGAATGTCTAGATAAGGTAAAAAGTGACATGGAGGTGGTTAACGGTGCAAAAGATTCTCAAATTGCAGCCAACAAGATTCTTGAAAAGAAGTTACTTGAGGTGGAGAGTTGTAACAAGGAGTTAGAGCTACACTTGAATGAACTGGAAGTAGAAAATCTGCACTTGTCAGAACGCATATCTGGATTGGAACCTCAGCTGAGATATATGACCGATGAACGAGAGTCAAGTCGTTTGGAGATACAACACGCAGAGACATGTGTGGTGAATTTGCAGGCTGAAATCGAAAAGCTAAAAGAGGAAACAGAAACGAGCAAGGTTGATATGAGACAGAAATTTGAAGATATGCAAAGACGGTGGTTGGAAGCTCAAGAGGAGTGTGAGTATCTCAAAAAAGCAAATCCAAAGTTACAGACCACTGCAGAAAATCTAATTGAAGAATGCAGCCAACTTCAAAAGTCAAACCGAGATCTAAAACAACAAAGGCTCGACTTATATAATCGCTGCTCGGTCCTGGAAGCGAAACTGAAGGCGTCACAACATAATTACTCCAAGTTGTCTGAAAAATTGGAAGATTTAGAAGATAAGTTTTCCTTGATGATCAATGAGATTGCTACAAAAGAGAAAGTATTTGATTCTGAGCTCGAGGCTTTACATCTGCAAAATGAAGAGCATACAGAGAAACTTGTTATGGCTGAGAACTTATTCAATCAGATGTATTCAGAGAAGATGGTTGAAATTGAGAACCTTCAACAAGAGGTAGCACATCTCAATACACAGATACATGCAAGCCGTGATGAAAGAGAGAGTATGGCTTCAGAGGCAGTACATGAAATGCATGTCTTACGTGCTGATAAGAATAAATTGGAAAAAGTAATTGAAGATGTCATGGATAAATTAACATCATCCGAGAAGAAGCTTGAAACCATTGAAGTTGATTATGAAGAAAAAATTCAAGATCTGACAGTTGAGCTTGCTACCTGCAAACAGAATTATGGAGTTCTAGCGACAAATCTCGAAAAACATAAAGGGTTGCTGGAGAATGCAAGATCTAATGAAGAAAAGCTAAGAATCACAGTTGGTGAGCTTGATGGTAACCTGAAACAATGTGAATACGAAAGAGTACAATTATCTGAAGAAATCTCGAGTCTGACCAGTCAATTGCTGAAGATTCCGTCGTTGCAAGATGAAATCGTGGCTCTTAAGAACTCATTCAATGAAGTGAAATATGAGAATGAAAGACTGCAAGCCTCACTACAGTTGATAAACGGCGATTATAAAGAGATGAAGGAAGAGAAAACTTCATTGTTGCAAAGAACATTAAGCATGGAGAAGGCAGTGATTGAATTGGAGGATCATAAACGTAGTAAAGTTGCATTGGAAGAAAAAATTATGCGGCTTCAAGGTGATCTAACTGCTAGAGAAGCACTATGTGCACAGGATGCTGAGTTGAAAAATGAGCTCGGGCGTCTGAAACGGTCAAATAATCAATTACAATGGAAATTAAAGCGTCTTCAAGAAGAAAAAGATGAATGCATGAAGAATTCCCAAGTTCTTGAAGAGAAATTAGAGAAGATTAAAGATTTAAAGCATGATGAAATTGAGATTTCTACAAATAATAGTGTGAAATCTTTCAGATCAGATAGTACAAATAGTCTTCATGAGCACATGAAGCTCTCAGAGGTACATATGATTTTTTCTTTTATACTAAATATGGACCAAAAAATGCTATAAGTTGACTTCTTACCTTGTTTAATTTTCATGTGACAGGATGTGGAAGCAAGTGTGGATGAGACAGCCACTGATGCAGCATCAAGAATCCAGTCACTTGAGAATGAACTTGCAAAGGCCTTGGAGGAAAACGACATGTATAAAGCCCAAATACAAAGGTACTAACAAAAAAAACTCATTTGACTCTAGACGCGACAATTTCGACCCATTTTCTTATAAGTGGGTAAACTTGGGTTTTTTTCCCTTAAGGATCAAACCAGAAAATTGCAAAAATAATAGCTTAAAAGGCAACACGTCAAACGGGGTAAAAGTCAACCAATGTGTACTTTTTATTTGCATAAAACTTCATGACTTGTTTTATTCAATAACTGATATTATTTGAAACAATTTATTTTTGCGTCCCATTACACTAAATGTTTCTATCAAATTGTAAATTTGAACAAAAAGTGTTTCGTGTCAACCCAACTTGAGATGATGCGTACGTAAATTACTTGTAAAGTTGTAGTGACCCGAACTCGCTTTGACTGTTATCCAAACAGTTTGCCACATCTGACCACATAAATGTCAGTTTACAAAGGCAAAGGCTAATGTTGAGGGCAATCACTATCACTAATGTTATTACTCCTGCCAATTTTTATTTCGAGTTTCAGGTCTGATGAGATTCCCTTGAAGGTAGAGGTTGACAGTAAAACAGTTAACAGCGAACATGATAAAAATATATCTATGCTTGAGACTGAATTAAAAGACCTTCAAGAACGTTATCTCCACATGAGCCTCAAATACGCAGAAGTAGAAGCTCAAAGAGAAGATCTTGTATCGAAACTAAAGGCTGTCAAGCCTGGAAAGAGTTGGTTTTAATAACGTTAAGGTGACCCATTACACCCCGCAGGTAAATTTGATCATTTCTCATTCATTAAATGTTAATATCCATGAATGGTGTCTATTTGAGGAAAACTATAAATATGATACTATACTTAGCACATAGCGTATAGCATGAAGTAAATGGGAAAACAAAAAAGATGAGGTAGATGATAATGTTTTTATTTTTACGGGCATGTTATGTATGCCCTCTCATCCTAGTTTAGGAATTATAATGTAAAAACGTTACTCGTGTTACATGTACATTCTGAGTATTATTGAAGATATATGGAAAATTTGCTTGTGTTGTCATTATATTCATGTCAAGTGTAAGAAATCCATGTCTTAACCATCAATTTAAGATATCTGTTCAGTACTTCTAACGTTTAATTATAAGTAAAAGAGTCGACAATGGATTTTCGCCCAACCTGTTTCTTCACTTTATTCGCAAGTCGCAACCAAACGACTAAGGAGGCGTTTGTTAAAAGGGCATAAGAATCACTAAATTTTCTAACTTATGAGTTCAATGTTCAATTTTCGTCCCTAGGGAAAGTGTAATGACTAAATTTCCCTTTTCTTCCCTCTCTTTATAAAAATAGAGAGGACGAGCATTTTAGTAATTTATTTTGCATAGGGACCACCGTTACACTCATAAGTTTCCCACAAGGACGGTGACTACACTTTTGAAAAGGTAAGGACACATGTAATTTGGCCAAATCACAAGGACGTATTCTTTGCCATTTACTCTAAATCAAGGTTTTTAAGATCGGGATCCTACTTAAGAACGATTTCGTCTTTACAAGATCGAGATCTTAAGATCTTATAATAATGTCATTTTGTTAATAGTCTTTGTAATATTATACAAATCAATAAATTATTATATATCATAAACACAAAATTATATAAATGTTTCATAAAAATATTATCCTAAATTACGATTATGAAATGTTTAAGAAGACTAACATGTTTCTTTTTCAATTCTATAAAAAACAATCCATAAATTTGTAGTTTTTAGTTTGTGGTTCAAGAAAAGTAAGATCGGATTGGATTAGATCTTATGCTCAAGATCAGGATCCTATAAGATTTTAAGCTTTCAAATATCCTATGTAAGATCCGGATCATTTTTGCTTTGCAGTAGTGAGGTGATATGTACACCACTAAAAATGGTGTGCACACCACTAAATTACATTGATGATGCACACAGTACAACATCCAAATGCAAAATTAGTGGTGTGCACACCACTTTTAGTGGTGTACATTTCACCTCCCTTTTCAGTATCGTAAAATCGTAAGATCCTAATATCATGATCCCGATCCTGACAACCATGCTCTAAATATATATTTGGTGCTTGTAAAGTAAATATAAGAAGCATAAGTTAGATTTTTTACCATCTTAACATTTACTATAATATAATACTGGGGAAAATGGCAGGAAAAGGCATCATACTTGCCACTTTTTGTCATTGTACGTAGCGACCTTTTTTTTTTTCCTTTTTTTTTTTTTTTTTTTTTTTTTTAATTTGGCCCTAACTTTTCAAATCCGTGTCATTGTGTGTATCGGTGACTTGTTTGACCTGTTACAGCAGGTTGAGTTAACGATAGTTAGTTTTATTATTGCAGCGTTAGTCCTTTATACTAACGACAGTTTATAAATAACTAAATGGAGTCTGTTAACTTAACGATCGTTTATTTTATTATTGTAACGTTAGTCCTTTGCACGTTTTCGACCATTTTTACACGGTTTTTACACGTTTTCGTCGTTTTCGCACGTTTTCGTCCGTTTTTGTCCGTATTTACACGTTTCGTTCGTTTTCTACCGTTTTTACATGTTTTTGTCCGTTTTCGTCCGTTTTTGTCCGTATTTACACGTTTTCGTTCGTTTTCGACCGTTTTTACACGTTTTCGTCCGTTTTCGCACGTTTTTGTCCGTTTTTGCACTTTTTCGTCCACTTTTGTCCGTATTATTATACGTTTTCCTTCGTTTTTCTTATAAAAAAATTAGAAAATAAAAAAAAAAAGTCAAATTTAAAAAAATTAGAAAATAAAAAAAATAAAATAAAAAATTTCCAAAAAAAATTTAAAAAAAATAAGAAAATAAAAAAAAATACAAAATTCTTTTTCAAAATTTTTTTTTTCGAAAATCAAAAATAAGAAAATAAAATCAAAATTTTTTTTCGAAAATCAAAAATAAGAAAATAAAAAAATTCAAAATTTTTTTTCAAATTTTTTTTTTCGAAAAACAAAAATAAGGAAATCAAAAAAAATCAAAAAAATTCAAAAAAATTTTTGAATTTTTTTTTTTTCGAAAAACAAAAATTAGAAAATAAAAATTTTGAAAAATAATTTAAAAATAGATTATTTTTCGAAAATTATTTAAAAAAATATATTTTTCGATAATTATTTCAAAAAATTATTTTCCAAATCTTTTTTATTTTCTATTTTTTTTAATATTTTTTACATTTTTTTAAAATATTTTTAAAAAAAATTTGATTTTTTTTTTTTCAAAATTTTTTTTTAGGGTTTTTTTATTTTCTATTTTTTTAAAAAATTTTTCTATATATTTTTTTTGAAAATATTTTTTTGAAATTTTTTTTGTGGTGATGGACTGTGCATGAAATGATTATACATATTCTAGGACATGTAAAAACTGGCGAAAATGTGCGAAAACGGACATAAACGGGCGAAAACGGACGAAAACGGAAAAAAACGTGTGAAAACGGACGAAAACGTGCGAAAACGAACGAAAACGTGTAAATACGGAAAAAAAACGTGTGAAAACGGACGAAAACGTGTAAAAACGGTCGAAAACGAACGAAAACGTGTAAATACGGACAAAAACGTGCGAAAAAGGACGAAAACGTGCGAAAACGGACGAAAACGTGTAAAAACGAACGAAAACGTGTAAATACGGAAAAAAACGTGCGAAAACGTGTAAAAACGGACGAAAACGTGTAAAAACGGTCAAAAACGTGCAAAGGACTAACGTTGCAATAATAAAATAAACGATCGTTAAGTTAACAGGCTCCATTTAGTTATTTATAAACTGTCGTTAGTATAAAAGACTAACGCTGCAATAATAAAACTAACTATCGTTAACTCAACCTGCTGTAACAGGTCAAGTAAGTCACCGATACACACAATGACGCGGATTTGAAAAGTTATGGCCAAATTCCAAAAAAAAAGTTAAATACAATGACAAAAAGTGACAAGTATGATGACTTTTCCTTCCATTTTCCCTATAATACTGTAACAAAAACACTAAACTATGCTAAAGAGAGAAACTTTCAATATTTTCAATGGTTATTGTGCATCAGAAGTTCAGAACTAAAAGTGTAATAATTTAATTTATCCCATATGTTACACTTAATTGTTTATCTTGTACTTTAAGTTATGTAAGTCGTGTATAATCAGTTAATCACTATTCAATAACTTTAAGTTAAATCACTCAACCACCAACTCCATCCCAACTTGTCTCAGAATGCATTGTAAAAAGAGAATTTTGCTGTGG